>OX637319.1:4076704-4730526 GCA_951799385.1 Hyppa rectilinea
CTGAAATTGCGAAAAAAAAAAAGCTGTTCCCTACATTTTGACGTCTTATGCGAGCATAATGTATGGAACAGCTGTTTTTTTTTTCTTGATTACAGATTCGTTCCCATAGCAAAAGTTGTTCATAAGGATGAGAATAATGACCCCTTAAAATAATGCCAATGAATTCAATTTCACCCTGTATACACTTTAGTTACAACGTGACTTTTTTACCTGTATATTGCGTAGCGATGTATACCAGCTAATAAGTCAGATTCAGGACGTTATCCGTGTGCTAACGTAAAGAGGTTTATTGTAAAATTATATGTATTTTTTTTTAATTTAACCAATCAGTGCCAATTGCACCAGTGAAACTAAACGCGATAACCGCGTCTAAACCGCGTTCAAGACCCTCACAGTGTAAAGTCAACTGGGTGTCATTATTTTCTGTGGAGTACGTCAAACGGGGTGAATCGGGACGAAACTTTTAAAAGGGCCAGAAATGTTTTTACTATATTATAATTGACAATTCATTGCCCTTAAGTAGTCTTTTAACAGACTTCGGACCCAGGTAGGCCGAAGCAAGAAAAACCTGCCCAGGTGGGGATTTATAGAGAAATCCACCACACACAAACGATGGGACACTTGATATCGTGTCCTGCGTGTCCTGCCGTATGCACGTTACAGGAACTGATGGACGCTAATGATGGCGCTAAACACGTAGCCGAATTCTGGGCACAGTTCATTTAGATTGCCATCGACACGCTAAGAAAAAGACGTGCCCTTCTTGGCAACAAACTACATAATTTCAAAATTAAAATCCCTAAGTTTCTTCCCGATTCACTCAGTTTGAAGTACTCCACAAAAAATTATGACATTGCAGTCTTAAAGGTTTACATGTTGATCGCGTTCAATTTCATTGGTGGAATTCGCCCTTAAGTAATGAGTATGTTTATGAGTCGTTGCTTATCACTAACATGAAATTGTTTGTCATAATTAAATCTACACAAAATGGAGAGCATTGGTTATTCGACTATACTTTATACTTACATATAAAACAGGTATTAATAGATGACAGTTCAGTTAATTGATAGAAATAACCTAATTACATAATACAATTAAAAAAAACAAAAGATTCATGAAAATAGAGATACACAGAAAAGGTCAAAGTGTCAATCAATTTAGTTGATTACATAATTAAAACTTAAAAATAACTAATTAAAAGTATGGCAACCCAACTACAAGAGCCGAACTCCCCTCTTAATATTATAATAATAACTTATAATAATTATAAAACGATTGATTAGCGTCTGTTAATGCAAATAGGTATACAGAAATAGGGAGCGGGTGATTAATGTTTTAAAATAAAACAAGCGCGTTGAATAAGCAAATAGTAACAAAACATACAAGGAATCACGTTAATATTATGAAGGCGAAAGTTTGTGTGTGTGTGTGTTTGTGTGTGTGTGTGTTTGTATGTTTCTATGTTTATGTCACGCTCAAACGGTTGAACGGATCTGGATGAAATTTGTCAAAGAGATAGATTATAGCCTTTTTTTTAAGGCTGGGAAATCATCTAATGACTGCTCCCGCTCTGGGTGGAGCGGAAGGGAGTGTCAGACTCTTACTGACTAAAACCCATCCATGTTCCTTCCGTAGCCCTTTATGGTCCGGGGTAGCGGTAACCCTTTCGGACAATCCCGCTTACCCGGCAGGCTTGGCCCTGAGGGACCCCTTCATATACTGACATCTCTTTGAGGCGCGCGTGGAACATATATGCGCCGTACGGCACGGGTCTGGTGCTGATCGGACGGTGAGTCACCCATTACTCACCGTCCGCAGGCCCGCGCCTACGGCGGCGGGAGACGTCATAGATTATAGCCTGGAATAGCACATAGGCTACTTTTTATCCCGGCAAAATGTACGGTTCCTGTGGGATATCCAACTTCCAAGCGGGCGAAGCCGCTGACAAAACAGAGGCTTCGCCCGCGTAGATGTCGGAAATTTTAGTAGCTAGTAGTGATTTAGCTACAATTTTATCCTCATTCAAAACTGTTTGTTGTGTTTTACATTTAGAATATTCATCTAATGGACCGAACAACATTTTGCTTATTTCAACATATCCATTTTATCCTTGTATTAAGTTGAAGCCATACATATATATCATAAGTTAATTATCACTTGTACGAGTCACTCATCCAAGTCGTCATTGGCCATGCTGTTGGTTCACATTTGAACCAACATTTTTACTTGGCCAGTGATGGGTCCAATATGTGACCAATACTTATATATTCACAACCAATTATGTTTCAAACGTTTTCGACAAGGCTATTAATGATTAATTATGAATGATTTGGCGCCGACGTAATTGAGACATTGTAACGAAACATAGTTTTAAATTAATGGTTTAATAATGTTGATTAATAAGGTTACCTTTTAGAAAACTAGGAAGTGTTTGAGATCACTGGTTTTTTAAAGGGCGGAGTCAAAGTGTTTTGAATGGCGAATTAATCATGTTCAGAAGCCAGCATAGCAAGTTATCCCGAACTGTCAAATTTTATCAATTAAAAATGAATCTTAAGGTTTTTGTATTAAAGTTTAAAAACGATCAAAGAAATTTGACAGATTGTGGTAACTTGATGTGCTGGTCTCTGTACATAGCTAGTATAAAGGGTCAAATTAATTTAGCTAGCGAGACTTCACAGTCACGATGGATAAAGACATTTAAACTTTCTTTATCGTGTTTATTAAATATTGATATCCGTAAAGGGTATCAATATTTATTTATTTTATCTAAAAATTTACCCCAGCCTTTTAATTTGACCATGTATAATGTAATATGCATACGCTAGTAATATTGGCATACGCTTTAATCAATTCGACACAATTTTAAATGCCTATAATCTTACATAATACTAATATTTCCGAAAACAATTTATCATCCATTGGTGATTAACTAGTAACATTCTTTTTCCTTCAAATGTGGATATGGACGTTAAACAGTGTCCAAAATGAATAGAAGCCATTTTGAAATGTTTCGTTACGTCTTTTACTTAGGTTTAAACTAACTAGCGATTCTAAAATACATGAATAGTGAACGGCGATCTTTAAAATACCGAGCAAGAACTTGAACATTTTTTTACATTAAAGAATTGTTTTATTTAATGCAATCAACGAACGCACGGCAATAAGGGTCAATTTGCACTGAAAGAGCAGCGGCGCGAAGAGGCCGTAAGAGCGCGGCGTCGCAAGACCTAGTGCGGTGCTAGAAGGCTCGTGCAGCCTGTCCGCGCTGTCCCTGCTTTGCCTTCAAATGACTATGAACTTTTAAATCACGTAGATAAGATTCAAAATTATTTGCCTCAAAAACCCGCTGCTGGCCGCTGCTCTTTCAGTTGGAATAGACCTTTAGGATGACTGCACGATTGACACGCAATCGCGGAATGCATATCATTCTGTTCCCGGGAGTATATATGATAAACCGGTAAGCGGGACAGAGATGACGCTTTACAATGTCTAATTTTTTCTACAACTCAATATTTACTGCCACGTCATACTGGCAAAAATTAACTTAATTCCAAAAGTCACAGGGTATATTTTACATTAACCAAAATGAACGAAATACTGGATGGAAACACTTCTATTTTAAAATTAGAACGTCTAAGACAAAAGTTCTCGCTTAATAGATCTAAGATATAAAAATTATCGTTACTTTTTAAACCTCGTTCTAAATGACAGCGCTGCTCGCCATCTGGTTGACGCCGCAGGTACCATCTCCTCGGAAGACGCGATAGTATCCTTGTTCACCCCAGGACTTGCCCCAAGAGTTCTTTATGATCCAGTACGGCAACTGCTTGTGGAAGAGCGGGTAGGCTGTTGAAAAGGAAGAAGATATAGAAAGTGCAATATACAATAATCGATAGTGAACTGTTACGGTTAATTGTAAGGATAGTTGTAGACAAAGGGGTTCTTTTTTCTTTTTTTCAGGGTGGGAAATCATTACATTCAGGGGACATTTTTTTTTGAGTCTGGGAAGTCATCCAATGTCCCCTCCTGCGCTGTGTTGAGCGGAAGGGAGTATGAGAGTCAAGACTCTTACTGACTAAAACCCATCCATGTTCCTTCCTTAACCCTTAACGTTCCGGGGTAGAGGTAACCCTTTCGGACAATCCTGCTGAAGACAAAGGGGTTGTTTTTTATACTTCACAAAAATCTTCGATCGATTTATTCACTGTCAGACAATTACGCACAGCTTAAACTGAGATGGAGCTATACAGGACGTATAGCTCCGTCTCTTTCCCACTGTAAAGTATTATTAAAATAATACTGCTTTAAGAGGTGGTGCCCCCCTGTCATATACAAGGAAAAGACAGAAAAACATTTACAAAGTCACGCAGTGGTTGCCACATTCCGAGTCGCGAATGTATTTCACGCACCGTTCAAATTTTTGTGACGCCTACTGATAGTTTGTAAACCTGTGTGCAATTGGGTATTTGAAAGAGTAGTCAATAACGTTACTGTTTATGAATTGTCAAAACGCGGAATTTGTACGTGATTCGTCTGAAAAAACAATGTGACGTCACCGATTTTTAGCATCAAATGGAATAGTTATTAGCGTTCGATGCAATTTTACAATTATATCTACGCATAATATTTAGGAGGAGGAGCTTGTAGTTAAGTACTAACAGCCGCACAGGTCGATCCATCAGGTTAAGCTACGCTTGCCGGGGTTGGCCGTGGATGGGTGACCATCTTTACATAACGAGACGCCTCCGTGCCTCGGAAAGCGCGTTAAGCCGTTGGTCCCGGCTGTCATTTGTGGATCTTTGACAATCGTTACGGGTAGTCAAAGCCCGAAAATCTGACAGCCAGTCTTACCCAGGGGTACACTATAGCCCAGTTATTGGGTTGTGGCGGTCAGATAAGCAGTCGCTCCATGTAAAATACTGGTATTCACCTGCATCCGGTTAGACTGGAAGCCAACCCCATCGTTGGCAAAAGGCTAGGCAGATGATGATGATCTTCGCATAATTTTTAATTTCTGTACGGATGGAAGTTTTTTAGACGAGCGGTCTTTTATCTATTTGATTCATATTTTATTATTGACCGCTTCAAATAGTCAATTTGTGTTTGTAAACCCACTCATGATACGGTTCAAGAAATTCCTTAAATAGTTGATTCAAGTAGATGATTCAAAGTTTTGAAGTGCGTTATGGGCATAATCACTATTAAGATATGTCAGTAATTCAAGTGGGTTATGATTGGACAGCAAGGAATGTTATCATCCTCCTACTCTTAGTCCAATTTATTTGTGGTCGGCGCCGGCGCATCTTTTATATTTCTTCCATACTTCTACTATTTTTTAATTTGAATGTCTAGTAGAAGTCTTACCTTCTTTTTTTCCTTTTCGCGTGGTTAGTAACTAACCTGGTGTCAGAGTTTTTATGCTGCCCATGGGCCTCTGACTTAGCTTGACATACTGTTGAGAAATATCTCTCAGGTATGCCGGTTTCCTCAGGATGTTTTCCTTCACCGATTATTAAGCAAGTGATAATTATTATACAATACGCATAATTATGAATCCGTAAAATCAGAGGTGGGCTTGGGTTTGAACTCGAGACCTATGACTTAGCAGGCCGATTGTCACACAGCTTGTCTTACCTTTAACTGCGGGCTGGTGGCTAAATGATAACAGCTCCACGGATCGAACGAAAGTTAAGCTAAACTTGCCGCGGTCGGTTTGTTTTGTTTTTGTTTGATGGGTGACCATTCATTATATTTTAAGCTACGCTTCGGAAACGAAGTTAAGTTAACGCTGCCTTCGTAGATGTTTGACAGTGTTTGCGGGTCGTTAGAAGGCTAAGAGTTCAGGATGGAACATGGTATCTCATCAACCTCAGCAGCAAATCGGTATTCAGCTACAACCGGTTAGACTGGAAGCCGAAAAGGCTAGGCAGATTGATTTTGATTCTTACCTTTAACTCCAAATCCTACGATGAGCACGCCATGGTCCAAGTTGGTAGGATTGCACAGCATCTTCCATGGATGCGAGATGCCTCCCATGTAGAACTGCATCGCGTTCGCGTTTATACCTGTAGGAAAAAACAAATTATATGAAATTTTTTACAATCGGTCAAATGATTGTAGCTTCTATAGTTTAAAAGAATATAAACTATAATTATACAATAACATATTATATCATCTAACATTCTTTTATAATACTTTACAGTGTATTAAGTTACAAGAGGGTAATACTTTAGGAGAGTGAAATACCCATGAAAATGAACTTATTTTACAAAGGGAAATATGAAAAAAAGAACTAGCTGCTCCATGTAATTTTGTTCGCACATTTTTTTTAAGGATGGGAAGTCAAATGACTCTTCCTGCTCTGGGTGGAGCGGAAGGGAGTTTCAGACTGACTAAAACCCGTCAATGTTCGTTCATTAGCCCTTTGTGTTCAAGGGCAGCGGTAACCCTTTCGGACAATCCCGCTGACCCGTCAGGGAGGCGTCATACTCACCAATAGAAATGGGTCCATTGTGTACAAGCCACTGGGCCATGCCGGTCTCGTTGGTGGTGATGTTGACGGCGCTGCTGATCTGCACCTTGGCTAAGGTCTTGTTGAACGCGCACTTGTCGTCAGCCCCCTCGTATGGGTAGTCGCTCTCTAGCTCCAGGCCTCCCATTTCTTCGATGGCCCTGAACAACAATTTAATCATTATGCTATGTGTTAATCCAGGTCATAAACTACCTCTGTGCCAAATTTCATCCAGATCCGTTCAGCCGTTTGAGCGTGAAGGACAGACAATCATACAAACTATAACATAAATAGTTATACACCGATTTATCTCTTTCAATCGTTAGAAATTGGCATTTGAAAGAAGAAGACAAAGCGTTATGTAACTATAGACGTTATACAATGTATAGATTAGTAAGGCGGTAAGTACCTATAACATTAGAATAATACTAGCTTCTGCCAGCGGCTTCACCCGCGTGGATGTCTGATAGGGTTCGATGACATATGTCAAACTCGCTGCCAGTCAAGTTATTGTTACGATTTTAGTTTCAGTCAAATTCTCTTTTCGTCAAGTCTTCAATTGATCAATTTTCATTTATACCTACAACGTGTATATGTACTTACAAAATTGTAATGCTGTTACAGCCGCCGTTTGAATATAATAAATATATACATACCTACCAACAAAAAGTTTGTAAACTGTAAAACAGTTACTCTTTTGTTCAACTATGTCACTGGCTGATTACTAAATTAATAAGAAAACTAATGCGTGATGACATTTAAAAAATGACACGCGGTTTGTGAATAATATATAATACGCTGCACTGTATGATTATCATGAATATTCCAAAAAAAAGGACAAATTATGGCCACAAGTTCAGACGGTAACGTTATTACAATCAAAATATTAAAAACAAAAACGGGACATCCAAATGGCGTTGCATTAATAGAGAGATATGTGAAGGTTAGTACAATTTTTTATTATTAACATACGTTGATATGCAAGGATACATCAGTACAGGCATCAAATTGCACATTTGCGAACTTGATTTTATTTATGAATGTGATATTATTGATGATATACCTTAGTGCACGTTTATGGACAGGCGTGTCCTTATTAACTTTGTACCCCTTTTTATTTTAGTTTCAGTAAGAATAAGCTCTGGTAATGAAAACATTCTCGGAGAAAGGCCGCATTGCTGCATACCAAATGATAAGAAAAATGAAATTGATGCACGTATGGATGTTTGCAGAAAGCGGGTGCAAAATGAATTTAAATCCAGTCCAAAGATTTTCAATGAGTGTTTTGATGACATGGATACATCAGATTCTGGCACTAATAATATTCCAGGTTTTAAATCTAAAGCTAACTCTATATATAATGCTAGAAAAAAAGCATTTAAAATATCTGGATGTCGCTTTAAAGCTGTTGACGAAGTCCGCATACCACAGATATCTATCTATATCTGTGCCGCATACCTAAAATTTAAAGGAGGAATTTATGGTGCAATAGGAATGTGGCTGAAATTGAAATTAGATGACGACTTCTCCCGCTCTGGGTGTAGCGGAAAGGAGTGTCAGACTCTTACTGACTAAAACCCATCCATGTTCCTTCCTTAGCCCTTTATGTTCCGGGGTAGCGGTAACCCTTTCGGACAATCCCGCTTACCCGGCAGGCTTGGCCCAATGAAAAAGGACTTGTCGTAACAATAACTTGACTGACAACGAGTTTTACATAATGTGGAATTTGACCGGCAGCGAGTTTGACATAGGTCATCGAACAAAGTATCCCAGGGGGACCTACTACCGGGCTAAAATGTATCCTGTCTTAATCCAGGTTATAAACTATCTCTGTGCCAAATTTCATCCAGCTCCGTTCAGCAGTTATTGTGCAAAGAGTAACTTAATATCCATACATCCTCACAATCTTTTACGTTTATAATATTAGTAGGATGAGTAACATGATAAAGGTTAGCATTAGGTTGCTTAGCTTGGGACGATACGGCGCTGTGTGAAATGTCCAAGGATATTATTATTATTATTTTCAAACTTTTTGTAAAACAAGTAAGTAATAAAGTTTTCTTGGTAGGAAAACATGACGAACCTGTCTCAAATTTTCACGCATTTTGTTTTAAATGCTAATGACGAATAGGGTAAAAAATTATTAATATAACTACTTTAATAATATACGGGTGAAATTGAATATATGGGCATTATTTTAATGGGTCATTGTACTTATCATTATTCAATGAACAACTTTCACTATGGTAGCAAATCTGAAATCGCGAAAAAAAAATCAGTTGTTCCCAAAATTTTGACGAGTTATGCGCTAGCATAATGTATGGAACAGCTGATTTTTTTTCGCGATCTTACTTTTTCTTTATTAGGTGAGGTTAGTTTTATAATGATCAAAATATGCGCTATTTTAAATTACGCTACGGAATAATTATAATTCTGTAAATACGTAGATGCTACGGCCGCGAATTAATACACTGACCTTCA
The DNA here is from genome assembly GCA_951799385.1 of Hyppa rectilinea. Lineage (NCBI taxonomy): Eukaryota > Metazoa > Arthropoda > Insecta > Lepidoptera > Noctuidae > Hyppa > Hyppa rectilinea. The sequence continues at coordinate 4,085,700 of OX637319.1, forward strand.
AATTGCAAAAAACGTACGATAACGTAAACGTAACGTACGTAACGTAACGTAATATCGCGAGATACCTTAGCAGTTGAATTTTTAAAACCGTTTTGTATGGAAAATACATTAAACTGACTGACTAGTTTTGACTTGTGCCCGGACTTACTCATATCTGACGATATGTACAGAGGCCAGCATATCAAGCTACCCCGATCTGTCAAATTTTTTGATAGATTATCAACTTTATTACAAAAGCATAAGGTTAAGTTTCAATTGGTAAAATTTGACAGTTTGGAATAACTTGATGTGCTGGCGTCTGTATATCTCTTCCTAACCTCTAGGGTAACAAAGGCGTGATGTCATGTTATGTTATATAAACTATTAATTAATCTAAGTCTCATTTCGATAGCGCGTGAGATGTAAAGTCATTTATACCTACCGTGATCGTGGGATGTTTAATCTACTAAATGAGTTATATTTTTATAGCTCCGTCCGGTCTGTATTTTGAGAATAATTGACATTCATCTAATGAGCATTATTTGCCTTTGTCATAACCGCTAGGCACACTCATAAAAATAGTTATTATAAAATATTTAATAGTTAAAAATAAATCAGCTGTTCAGTACATTTATGTTTGCATAATTCGTCAAAATGTATGGAACTGCTGATTATATTTCGGACTCATGGACAAAGTTGTTGATTTGATTTATTTATTTAAACTTTTCGCACACAATCAAGGTACAAAGGCGGACTTAATGCCTTAGGCATTCTCTGGGTATTTAGTCTGAACGGCCCAAACCGAATGGCCCGCGGGCCATTTGACCGTAAACAAAAATCGCCTACGTTCCAAAGGACCGGTGATAAAAACTGGTAAACAAATTCAGTGTCATAAACTACATCAAGTACATTCGGGTGCAAAAGTTAAAAAGTTGAAATAAAAGTTTGTTTTTTTTTCTTAGATTTGTATTATCTTCCTTAGAAAAACAATCAACAATCATATAAAATGTTTACAAAAGTTAAATTTGCTTGACTATTACAATGTATGCGACTGTACCTTTAAATTAATTTTGAAATCATTTTATCACCGGTCCTTTGAAACGTAGACGATTTTTGGTTACGGTCGAATGGCCCGCGGTCCATTCGGTTTGGGCCGTTCAAACTAAATACCCCATTCTCTACCAGTCAACCAAGGGTGGTGAAGAGATTAGATGGCAGGTGCTTTAAATAGTAGGAACATACAAAACATTGAGACTTTTAAATAAGGGCAGGGTTTTTTTTACTTTTTATTTTCATGTGTATGTAGATGTACTATACAATCTAAAAGTATGTCCCTCGCTTAACTTAACACACTGTAAATTCGTTTCTTGTATAAATCGGTGAATATTTCTACTGTTTATGGCCTAATACGGTTCATGATACGGCCCGCTGACAGACGAATGGACAGACAACGGACAGCGGAGGCTTAGTAACAGGGTTCGGTTTGACACCCCTCGAGTACGGACCCCTAAAAATCCATTGACATTTGAATAGACATCAGATTGATGACGCAATAACACGTCACGATATATCTCTACTATTGTGACTATTTTAGTCGCTTCGTTTAAATGAGAATCATCTGCATTTAATTTGACTTCAACACGGGAGAACCCAAACGTCATAATAACAGCGGTTTATTACCTCACGTCACACTTCAGTCTGGAGATTTACTTTGTTAGTCATGTTTTATATTGAATAATAATGTTATTAGTATCGCTTGACAAAAGAATAGTACTTAGTACAGTGGTCGGTGGGCCATGTTATCGTAGTTTATTTTTACACATCACTACATAGTACATATAAAACAAAGTCGCTTTCTCTGTCCCTATATCCCTATGCTTAAATCTTTAAAATTACGCAACGGATTTTAATGCCGTTTTTTTAATAGATAGAGTAATTGAAGAGGCAGGTTTATGTTTATAACTTGTCGACATATAAGCTAGGCGGAAGCTAGTTATGTATAAACCTCCCGGAATAACTCTAAATAAGTATTTCCGAAAGTGGGCGATAACGCCCATTGTGGGCGCTTCAGGCCTAAAGAAGGGCAGTAAGAGAACCAGAAAATGGGGGCGTTGTGTACGGGCTTAGGGGGCGATTTGTTATTTTACCTAAATAGTGGGTTTTTTACTAGGTGAAAAAATGGAGACGCTAAAAAATAATTTATTCTCAAAGTGGGCCGTAGACAAAAATAAGTTTGGGAACCCCTGGTCTAAATGATAGTGAAACTGCATTAAAATCTATTGTGTCCTTTAGAAGATCTAAGCGGACAGACTTGTCTGTCCTTACGTGGATGGGTTTTAGTCAGTAAAAGTCTGACATACCCTTCCGCTCCACCCAGAGCGGGAGGAGTCATTTGATGATTTATACAAAATATATTTTGTACAGAATTTGTGGTAGTGGGTTACATAGATGTCATGCATTCAAGGCTTTAAAAAAAAAAAAAAACAATGCGCTATGAATCCGCTGTAAACCTTTGTAACACAGAAGCATAGAATCATTGTAATAAGATACTATGTATTTAAAAATGTCTGGTACATCAATAATAACAATTATACAGGGTGTAAATCATCAAATGACTCGCTCCCGCTCTGGGTGGAGCGGAAGGGTATGTCAGACTCTTACTGCCTAAAACCCATCCACGTTCCTTCCTTAGCCCTTTGTGTTCCGGGGTAGCGGTAACCCTTGCGGCCAATCCCGCTTACCCGGCAGGCGTCGGCCCTAACGGGCCCCTTTCAAATGCTGACATCTCTTTGAGAAATACTTGTGTCTGACCCGATAGTGGGTTGTTCAGTGTCGTATACGACAACATATTCGTTAGGCGAAACTTAACCATTTTGATTACAAAAAAAAATATCTCACATACATAATGTAAACACGGGGCAGGATATGTTGTATGTAATAAAAAAAATATTCAAATAAGTTTTAACCCCCTTTCGGGTCGGACACGACCTTTGTTGGGTGCGTACAGATTATGTAATATAACACATAAACATTTGATATCTAACACGTCCACACATATTTAAACTTCCTCACCACTCTATATATATACTAGCTTCCGCCCGCGGCTTCGCCCGCAAAATATGTCGACAAATTATACACATAAACCTTCGTCTTGAATCAAACTATCTATTAAAAAAAAACGAATCAAAATCCGTTGCGTAGTTTTAAAGATTTAAGCATACATAGGGATACAGGGACAGAGAAAGTGACTTTGTTTTATACTATGTAATGATTATACTAGCTGCTCTCGCCCGGTTTCACCCGCTGGTCGGTTCCTATTGGTCGTAGCGTGATGTTACATAGCCTATAGCCTTCCTCGATAAATGGACTATCTAATACAAAAATATTTTTTCAATTCGGACCAGTAGTTCCAGAGATTAGCGCGTTCAAACAAACAAATTCTTCAGCTTTATAATATTAGTATAGATAACTACGTTTTATAACATGGTGTGTTATACAGTGTGGACGCACCTTTACACTCTGTACATACTAGATTGATTGGCAGATAGGCGTCTGACTTCACTAATTAAAACTGTCTACAGTAATTAAAACTATTAATGATGTATGTTCATGAGAGTTTTGATTATAAATGATAGGAGCTATTCACACCGGGCAGTCGCTACTCTTTTATTTTATTTTTTCATTATGCTACGAGGCATTAAGGGAGAAGCGCCAAGAGAGTCGCGAAATTCAAATTTCACCGTGTTCTCTCTAGCTTTTACCTTAAATAAATGCAAATTGGAAAATAGCTACTGTCAGCCTCAAAAAGATGTAGCTATACATCAACAGAAATTTCGTCGCAGAAAACTAGAGCTGGAGATCTGTATCGCATAGTGTCGTAGCATTATGCTGAGCGATGCCGTTTTGCGTGGATGTGACGCGTATTTACCCCCAACTTGGTTTGCCACAAATAAACGTAATTTGTTTCTTTCTTTTCTAGAGTTAATGATTGTACCAATGTGAACCTACTTAGTAACTGCAATTAAGAACCTATGTGTAATATGATTTGTGGCTACACATTTAAACAATGTTGAGAAATCGAGGTTGTAGACAATTCATTGAATTCTTGTCGATGTATACGTCCTTTTAGGATGCCTCTAGATAAAAAAAAATCTCATGTCGCCATCACATCAAGTTACCACAACTGTCAAGTTTTCTCAATCGATTTTGAATTTAAGAGTCAACGTCTTATGGTTTTAAATCATTTGGAAAAATTTGACAGTTTGGTATAACTTGATGCGCTGGCAACGGTACACAGTAAGTCACTTCTCCTGAAAGTTATGCTTTTACGTGTGACTTACCTGTAGGCGTTATCAGGCAATCCACCATTGCACCCGTTATCCAGCTTGTCACAGTCCACCAACTCTTGTTCAGAGAGTGATACAAGTTTTCCCGACTGCATCTTCCACTGACCTTCAATGTTACCTGTAAATATACATGCACGTATTAAAACAAGACTTTGGGCGAAGGCCATACGAAAATTGTGCTTTGCTTCGCAAACACATGAAGAATATCTCACCAGTGACACTGAAGGCCCAGCAGCTCCCACAAGACCCTTGATCCTTTACATCCGTCACTGCATCATAATCCCTCCAGTCGAAGTTTTCAGGTACTTTAATATTTGGAATATCAGCTTGCTTCATAGGCACCTGGTTTTCATTAGTTAGATTCGTTTTTAAACCCATATATGTAGTACTGAACTCTTCATAACTCAAATCTGCGAAACGTGTCACTCCGTATACAGCTGTCCCCTTCTCATGAACGTTTAACTCGTGAATTTTCTTAATATTGTTCTTGAATATCTCAAATCTTTTATGCATTTGAGAATAATTGTTCACATAACTAGGGCTGTAAGTTGTCAAAAAGTTATAAAACAAATGCTCAGCTTGTACATGGTGGTACAGTTCGCGTGTAGTGCCTTCTTGGAAGTCGCACGACACCCGGAAGTTGGGAGGGTGGTCAGTCCATGGTCGAATCCATACATTAACACGACAGAACTTGTTCAAACCGTGATTCTTTACTAACTTGCATTCTTTTTGGTCGCTCAAAGCTAAACAATCTGTGTAGCCGACTTCAATTTTCATTTTGTAATGAATACCAGCTACTACTTGCTTCTCTAAAGAAAATATCCTAACAACTGTCTGTTTGCTCGGGTGAGGGTACTTAGCTTCGATGTGTTTCAACGCCTGTTTCGCCAGCTCATTGGCCATTTCCGCACTTTCAAATTCAATGTGAGATTCCAAAGGTGTCTCGTCATCAACACAATTCACATCAATGTTTCTCCCGTTGCTGATCCATAGTCTTTCCCATATTTGCGCCACACAACGCCTTCGCGGCAAATGATCAAGAAAATTGCAACTAGTTATGTTTGCAATCCACTCATATTTTAAACAAGAAGTGTAGCCCACATCAAAGTCAATAGTTGTTACTTTTCCCGAAGTTATCTTTGTAGAGTGACTGTTAATCTGAAGAACTCTCTGCTTATATCTATGCAGCGATTGCATTTCTAATTTCTCTAAACATTCTGTCACCATCTTTTGTATTTCTGAATAGTCTGAAGTTACATTTTCTGGATCTAGTGATCTCTTGTAACGTGCTACTGGTAGTGGCGTACATTTAGCGTCGACGTTAATGATATATTTGGCTTCTGCTTTCAACCAAATAAAAGCGTGACAGCTCCTCGCTGGCACTGTTGGATTAAGGTAACATTGGAAAGGATTTTTGTCTAGATTGACATCTTTTGAACAGTTGGTTACAGCAATTATAAAATTAAGTCTAAAAGGACGTCGCGAATTGAGACTTGGTATAACCTGTGGCTCACCTTGATGGACCAATTTGAACTTATTTTCAGGAGGGCTTTCAAGGACAGAAACGGCTATTCTCATCAGTTCGGGTATATTCACCCCAGTAATTGACACAAAATCTTCTTCATCGTCACAAACAACAGATACGTGTCTTACTACCAGTTCATCATCGGGTGAAGGCCACAGTCTAGCCAAACATAGTCTATGGTTCAAACCACCCATTTCTTCACAATTTCGAAGATCCTTTGACTTATGATGCCGTAAACAAAATGTTTCGGCTACTTCAATGTACAGTTTAACCGTCAAAGTTCCCATTTGTACACTATTTTGCACAGCGTGTATAGATATTAGTTTATGTAAATTATTGGAATTCGATTTATCATTTATATGCTGAACAGCACGATCTGCATAGTAATAAGTAGTATCTTCATCTAGTTCTTCATCATCGTCATCTATTTGTCTAATGTTTCTTACGCCTGAATCACGTTTACTCTTTTTGCCATTCGTTTTGCTATTTTTTTTACATGTGACTGTAATTTCTTTATCAGCTTTCAACCACTGGCGAATGCGTATGTTTGCATTACAATTAAAGACAACCAAAGGTTGTTTCAACTCACAAGACGTACCATTTGTAGTTTCATTTCGTAAACACGTAGTTGGTGAAAGTGAATAATCAATATTGGTAAGAGTTCCGTCGGCGACTTGCTCACTAGCGCTGAGGATTTCCGTAACTTTGTGGGCGTATTTTCTATTCGATTGCGTTAAATACTTTTCAGAAGCTTCTTCTGCCAGTTTGATATACTTTTCATCATTATTTGTTTGAGGACCAGGTTTTAAAGACAAATCATTATCAAAATCATACTCTGTAAAGTCTTCATTGTCGTACGTAGGGCCATTACACTGAATACCAATCCTTTTCTTTTTCAACCAAGGTTGATCCCAAATGTCACTGTGACAATACAGAAGAACATCATCATCTGCCTTGCAACTGCGTGAGCGCACGCTGGAAACATTTACTGAGCATGTTGTCGGAGCAGCAGTAAAATCTATTTTATACTTTAAACCAGAAACCACACGAGTCGCAACGCGATGCACTTTGACTACTTTATGATAAACTGTGCTTTTCTTTTGATATAATTTACGTAAGGATTCTTCAGCCAGTAGTTTATATTCAGGCTTATTTGGATCTTGTTCTTCTTCGCCGCGACCTCGTAAAATACCAACATGCTGTTTACCTTTTGAACTGCTATTTCCCCGGATCGATTGGTTGGCTAGCACTTTGTACTGAGATGTAATAAGATTATTTTTTGATGCACCACCAAGCGATTTCAGATCTCTTTTAACTCTTTCATTGATTGCAAGACAAGAAACTTTTATGTCTTTTTCCTTTAACCAGGGCCGTTCCCAAACCTCTGAGTGACATTTAAAGGATGCAGAATCTGGGCTACCAGATACTACAAAATCTATGCGCGTTATTGAGCCTGCAACGACTTGCGTTGTCACTCTTTCAACCTGTACTACTTTAAGTGGTTGTGAATGTGCGATTGCGAAATCTATCATATATTTGCGCAAGGATTCTTCAGCCAGCGCTTTGTACTCGGGTTTGGATGGATCGTGTTCGTCAAGGCCACCTACTGGCAATTCCCTACGGACCCTAGGATTTGTTGCCCATCCTTTAGTCCTGTCCAAATCTTTTTCTCCATCGACTAATTCTCTTTTACCTCTGAGACCACCATTCTCACAGGAAACTTTGAGTTCTTCAAAGTTTATCCAGGGCCGATTATAAACTTCTGAGTGACATTTAAAAATTGTAGAATCTAGTCTACTAGATACTAGAAAATCTATGCGCGTCAGTGAGCCTGCAACGACTTCCGTTGTCACTCTTTCAACGCGTGCTACTTCCAAAGGTTGCGTGATACCAGAATCAATAACATATTTTCGCAAAGATTCCTCAGCCAGCGCTTTATACTGAAGTTCAGTTGGATCTTGATCTTTTTGCCCACCGACTAAATGTCTTTTACCTCTTAGATGACTATCGTTCTGACAAGAAACCTTGATTTCTTTAATGTTTAGCCAGGGCTTTTCCAAAACTTCTGAGTGACATTTAAATATTTTTGAATCTAGGATCCCAAATACGACAAAATCTATGCGCGTTATTGAGCCTGCAACGACTTGCGTTGTCACTCTTTCAACCTGTACTAATTTAAGAGGATGTGCGATTGCGAAATCTATCATATATTTGCGCAAGGATTCTTCAGCCAGCGCTTTGTACTCAGGTTTGGATGGATCGCGTTCCTCAAGTCCACCCACTGGCAAAGGGCCACCCACTGACAATTCCCTACGGTCCCTAGGATTTGTTGCCCATCCTTTAGTCCCGTCCAAATCTTTATCTCCACCGACAAATTGTCTTTTACCTCTTAGATGACTATCGTTTTGACAAGAAACCTTGATTTCTTTACTGTTTAGCCAGGGCCGTTCCCAAATCTCTGAGTGACATTTCAATATTTTTGAATCTAGGCTCCCAAATACTACGAAATCTATGCGCGTTATTGAGCCTTCAACGACTTGCGTTGTCACTCTTTCAACCTGTACTACTTTATGAGGATGTGCGATTGCGAAATCTATCATATATTTGCGCAAGGATTCTTCAGCCAGCGCTTTGTACTCAGGTTTGGATGGATCGCTTTCCTCAAGGCCACCCATTGGCAATTCCCTACGGTCCCTAGGATTTGTTGCCCATCCTTTAGTCCTGTCCAAATCTTTTTCTCCACCGACAAAGTGTCTTTTACCTCTTAGATGACTATCGTTCTGGCAAGAAACCTTGATTTCTTTACTGTTTAGCCAGGGCCGTTCCCAAACCTCTGAGTGACATTTAAATGTTTTTGAATCTAGGCTCCCAAATACTACGAAATCTATGCGCGTTATTGAGCCTTCAACGACTTGCGTTGTCACTCTTTCAACCTGTACTACTTTATGAGGATTTGCGATTGCGAAATCTATCATATATTTGCGCAAGGATTCTTCAGCCAGCGCTTTGTACTCAGGTTTGGATGGATCGCTTTCCTCAAGGCCACCCATTGGCAATTCCCTACGGTCCCTAGGATTTGTTGCCCATCCTTTAGTCCTGTCCAAATCTTTTTCTCCACCGACAAAGTGTCTTTTACCTCTTAGATGACTATCGTTCTGGCAAGAAACCTTGATTTCTTTACTGTTTAGCCAGGGCCGTTCCCAAACCTCTGAGTGACATTTAAATGTTTTTGAATCAAGGCTCCCAAATACTACAAAATCTATGCGCGTTAATGAGCCTGCAACGACTTGCGTTGTCACTCTTTCAACCTGCGCTACTTTAAGAGGTTGCGTGCTACCAGAATCAATAACATATTTTCGCAAAGATTCCTCAGCCAGCGCTTTATACTGAAGTTCAGTTGGATCTTGATCTTTTTGCCCACCGACTAAATCTCTTTTACCTCTTAGATGACTATCGTTCTGACAAGAAACCTTGATTTCTTTACTGTTTAGCCAGGGCCGTTCCCAAATTTCTGAGTGACATTTAAATGTTTTTGAATCTAGGCTCCCAAATACTACAAAATCTATGCGCGTTAATAAGCCTGCAACGACTTGCGTTGTCACTCTTTCAACCTGCGCTACTTTAAGAGGTTGCGTGCTACCAGAATCAATAACATATTTTCGCAAAGATTCCTCAGCCAGCGCTTTATACTGAAGTTCAGTTGGATCTTGATCTTTTTGCCCACCGACTAAATCTCTTTTACCTCTTAGATGACTATCGTTCTGACAAGAAACCTTGATTTCTTTACTGTTTAGCCAGGGCCGTTCCCAAACTTCTGAGTGACACTTAAATACTTTTGAATCCAGGCTCCCAGACACCAAAAAATCTATGCGCGTTATTGTACCTGCAACGACTTGCGTTGTCACTCTTTCAACCTGCGCTACTTTAAGAGGTTGCGTGCTACCAGAATCAATAACATATTTTCGCAAAGATTCCTCAGCCAGCGCTTTATACTGAAGTTCAGTTGGATCTTGATCTTTTTGCCCACCGACTAAATCTCTTTTACCTCTTAGATGACTATCGTTCTGACAAGAAACCTTGATTTCTTTACTGTTTAGCCAGGGCCGTTCCCAAACCTCTGAGTGACATTTAAATGTTTTTGAATCTAGGCTCCCAAATACTACAAAATCTATGCGCGTTATTGAGCCTGCAACGACTTGCGTTGTCACTCTTTCAACCTGTACTACTTTAAGTGGTTGTGCGATTGCGAAATCTATCATATACTTGCGCAAAGATTCTTCAGCCAGCGCTTTGTACTCAGGTTTGGATGGATCCTGTTCCTCAAGGCCACCCATTGGCAATTCCCTACGGACCCTGGGATTTGTTGCCCATCTTTTAGTCCTGTACAAGTCTTTTGCTAATTCACATTTAACTTCAATGTTCTTTTTATGTAACTCTGGCTGTTCTAGTACTTCAGCAATACATTGTTTACCCTGTATTAATTCGCTTTGATCCAAATCTATTGGAGATATGGTAAAATGTATATGAGTCTTAATGCCTTCATCCCACTGCACGGTTACACTTTCTAAACTTACAAGAGTGTAAAGTGAACTGTTCATTTTCTGAAGATAAATACTGAGACACTCATCTGCCAATTGTACATATTTGTAGTAATTTGGATCATCTTCTGTGATTTCGGTTTTTCTATAAATTTTGCCGATCAAATGGCATTTCACCTCAATGTCACTTTTAGACTCTCTTGTTTCGGATACTTCAGCATAACAAAAAGTATCCCCATCGCCATCTTCTACATGAGATGCAATAAATCCGATTTTAATTGTGTCCCCTTTTTGGACCACTTTATCTACAAAAGCCACACGCACAAGGTTCGATTCCGGTTTATCTTTTATGTATTTCTGCAAGGACTCCACAGCAATTTGCATGTACTTGGGATTATCCGTATTTATTTTTACTAAGCGTTCTTTTTTTTTCATCTCACAAGAAACATTAAATGTCTTTGTCTCCATCCAACGTTTTTCCAAAATTTCGGAGTGACAACGAACAGTTTTGTTATTACTGACGCTATGGTTCTTTGGAGATATAATAAAGTCAATCCTTGTTAGTAGTCCTGAAACTATTTGTGTGGTAACTTTTTCTACTCGAACAATAATGTGATGTGGATTGCCAGTATCGTGGAGATATTTTGCCAATGATTCCTCAGCTAGTTGATAATATTTCGAATCACTTGGGTTGCGTTCCTTTAACGAGTTAGTGTTTTTTTTCTGTTGGTACTTTATGTTGCATTTAACAAAATACTGTTTTTTATCAATCCAATTGTTTTCTAATATTTTTGAATGACAGTGTAATATATTTTTAGGATTAACGATTTCACATTCTGATGACGACAAAATACCATCATTTTGAATCAGACAGTCTGTGGGGGAGATTGAAAAATCAATTTTTATTAGTTTTCTGGAAATGTCTTGAACTATAGCTTTGTCAATCTTAACGACTTCATAATGTTGGTGACTGGATGAAGACTGCATAAACTTATATAAAGATTCATTAGCTAATTTTGTGTAGTCAATATCATTATCTTTACTTGGCTTTCGCTGTTCCTGATCAGGAGCAGAATCAATAGATCTTTTCTTCCTCGTATTGACAATTTCGTTAGTTTTCGAAGCATCGTCGCATGAAACTTCAATTTGTCTGCCATCCATAATCCATGATCTGTCCCATATTTGTACTCGACATGAACGAAGTCCTTCACCTTTCAACAATTCACATTTATTTATTTGATCTCTTGAGTAATTTTCGTCTGTGCAATATGTATAACCAACGACAAATTCTATTTTAGTCAAGAATCCAGCAATAATTTGTGAAGAAATAGATTTTACGTTTACAATCTTTAGTTTGTTACTTTTATCAGATTGTGATTCTAAGTATTGTACGGCTTCTTGCAACATTTCAATAATTGCCGGATCATCTACGGTAACATTTTTGGTTGTTCTTTTATTATTCGATATTCTCATATCAACCGGTCTTTCTGTACAAGTGTAAGATATTTTCTTTTCTTTAAGCCAATGTCTCTCATGGACAATAACGTCACATATTTTCGATCCTAATTGTTCTAGAACTGTGCAGTTTATTCGTAATGGCAATGGTACGCTTTTATTACATTTTATATTCTCAACGATAACTGAAAATTTTGTCAATGTTCCAGATGTTATCTGAGTAATAGCCGACGCTATTTTATTTATTCTCATAGCGTATTGAGATTTTGAATCAGATTCAATTTTTTCTACGGCTTCTTCAGCCATTCTACGTAGAACAGGATCATCGAGAGATATTTCCCTAACGTTTTCCCGGTAGTCAATTTCTTTATTATCATTATAACAGAAGGTATTTAAAATTTGTGGACTGTTTTCGTTCGTGCAATCAATAACACCATTACAAATTTGAGTATTCACTTCTTTCGGTTCACATTCCACTTTATCGCAGGGTATCGTAACACGAGCTTGGATGTATACAAAACGCTGAAGATTTTCGGTTTCTTCTTCTGCTCTCATTACATTTTTTACTGCTCTATTTTTTACCTCCAAATCCATCTCATTCAAGTAGTCAACCATAGCTTGGGCCATTTCATACATAAAACGAGCATTTTCTATACTATTTTTAATGCCATGAAAATCTTTCGCAAGTGACAGCACTTGCAAATCATAATCATAACTTCGCCTAACCCTTGGAACAACATCTTGAGCTTCAGATTTAGGTTTGAATCCAGAAAAGTCAAAAAAATCTAACATTTCATCAATAGCTTTCTTTTTATCCTGATTTATGTTAAAAGCTTGTTCTGTTTTTTCGGATTCAGTAACGGGAATAGAATTTTCATTATGGTTACCAGATTCGACTTTGAAAACATGTTGTTTGCTGGCATCGGACGCATCAGGAGATAATGTGAAAGACTGACTAGATTCTGTGACGTCTTGAAATTCAGTATTCGAAATTATTTGCTCTTGTATTTTTTTTATATCCTCGGCTGTAAGGGTCCTTTCCTGATTGGGCTGGGATTCAATATTTGTATTGTGTTTAACCTGTATATCGCCATCAGAAGCAGTACTGTCAATAGGATCTACAGATGTATTTCCCTTAATCGGATTGTTATCAGCAGACGGTTCTGGCAAAACTTCACCATTATCTCCGTATTGCCATTCTTCTGTACAATTATTTGCTAGGATTGCTCTGTAGTTTGCACCGTTGGATAGTTTAACCCATGGTTTCACTAAAATAGTAATCTTACAGGTCTTAGAGGAAGCACAATTTTCAGATTGTACTTCAGTACAATTGTTGGAATTAATTGATAGAGTTAAAATATATCGGACACCGTTTACCACCTGCGAAGGAAATTTCAAATCAATGTAGTTCTAGTTACTGTAATATATCTTATATTTATATCTAATAATGTTGTGACTTACTTGAACTTGTCTTTCTACATCTATTACACTATCCAGGCTATGTTTGACGGAGGGTTCGTGGAGGTCGAGATGCCTGACTCCAAGGTTCGCGAGATCGCTGACACCTGCGGCCTCTGGGTTCACGTGAGAGGCGCATCCAACGCACGGTGCGCTCGGTTGGTCTCGAGGAATCGCAATAAACTGTTCACCTGATGTTATCTATAACAATTATACACATACAATACAATTACTTTTTTTTTTAAGGCTGGGAAATCATCCAATGACTGCTCCCGCTCTGGGTGGAGCGGAAGGGAGTGTCAGACTCTTACTGACTAAAACCCATCCATGTTCCTTCCGTAGCCCTTTATGTTCCGGGGTAGCGGTAACCCTTTCGGACAATCCCGCTTACAATACAATTACTACGATTAATATGACGGATAAAGATAAGTAATAATCGTATAGCGATAATCTTTATGACCGGGAATAAAAAAATGATTCATGTTAATCAACCTTATTGAGAAAAGGTGCACTTCTAATAGTTTTAATATCTCTTTAGTGTTTAGTGATTTTCGCGCTCTTTTATATGAATATGATGACGTTTTCGCGCTATCAATCAAGTCACGTTTGTAGGTATACTTCATACAAACGATTGCGTCCATCGCGAACTGACGCGACAGCCAATTTTGGTTAGGACACCGGTTCAGACTATTCATAAAGGCTAATGTATAGCCATAGCCGTATAACTTGAATGATGTGAATTCAGTCTGCCTGACTCAGTGCTCAATATTTAACAGATGCTATTACGTGTTATTACTCATCTGTGTAAATCACTCATTCTTAAAATTAAATTGCATAAGTAACTGTCTGTGCTACCTTTGCACGCCTTAACGGCTGAACGGATTGCGACGGAATTGGCACACATGTAGACCATGACGTCGGATACGATATAGGATACATAGTTTTTATCATATGTTCCTGTGCGGTTTTTAACCATGGGTATATTATTTTCCTCGTATAGTTTTTTCTCGTTGGGTTTCCAGAGAGCTACGGAAATGTATATTCTGCGTACCGAACTTGTGGGGCGGGTTAAGAATACAACAATCCGTTTTATCACTAAAATAGCTGATGTCGCTCGAAAACTTGATCGATGCGTCGAACTTGCGACCCAGTGGTTCCTGCGTACGTAATGGCAAACGACATCGCGGGAGGCTTAGGGTGCCCTTCTACCAGAGATATGCTTTGCTACGTAGCTATGGATGCGTTTGAAAGCCACCAATCATAGTAATTGGTCCATATAGCATAGCACTGGTGGAAACGGGTTCTGCTAAGCTATGTTTTTATGCATGGTCTGGATGCGTGCTATGGATGGTCGTGAGTGATATAGCTATATGCAGAGTAGAGTACCTACAATAAGCGCACTTCCTTCCACAGCTACCTCGCGGCGGCGCGACTTCGAAGCGCATCTTACTAGCCCGCTACATAGCTTAGCATCAGTGGAAACGGTCACATAGTTTCGTAGCTTAACTTTCACAACCTCGCAGCATAGCTGCATAGCACATCTCTGGTGGAAAGGCACCCTTAGATGTAGAGGGCGTGAAGAGTTTGATTTCTTTAGCAAAGCACGGGCCCTTAGCAACTCGTGGTGAACAGAGAGTAGCCAGTCCTGTACCCAGCCATCGGATAATAATGCCTAGTAAAAAATAATCAAAAACGCAGGCTAAGCCGCGGGAAAACGCTAGTTATGTCATAAGTTCATATTATTATACGCCTCCATTGTTATGATAACAAACTTAAATAACGAACAATGTTTTTACTGATTGAAACTAATCACACATTTTGTACAAAATTATTTACGCTATTGTGAATCTTATTTCAATACAATACAATAATAATTTATTTGTTTAATTTTTGTGTGTTCTGTGTTTCTGTATACGGTCATGGTTTATCGGTGTTTATCGATTATTCAAACTTTTCGTTTAATTATTTTATTCCGTAGACATGAAAATCTTTTTAACTTCAGGGCTTTTCAAGTCACGAAACGGTAACTTCGATTGGCACAATTAACCTATTGACCGCTTGGTTTTATATCAATTGCCGTGCCCCCAGCACCCAACACATCACATAATCAGGCGGGAGGAAACGCCCGGGTATCACCACTGCGAGGATCGCCCAGAGGACACGGTGGAAACCTGCCCCGTTTGGGCGGAGCACCGCCGTGTCCTCGTAGAGGCGAACGGCGGCGGCGACCTCTCGCGCTCGGCCCTGGTGCAAGCCATGGTCCGTAGCGAGTGGGAGTGGGAGGCAGTAACCTCCTTTTGCGAAACAGTCATGCTCACGAAGGAGGTGGCGGGATGGGAAAAAGAAAGGTCCTCCCGTCCCAGCCGCCGCGGGAGACGCTCCGGGCGTCGGGGCCCACGTGACGACTCCCGGCCACCGTAGGCGCGGGCCTGCGGGCGGTGAGTAATGGGTAGCTCACCGCCCGATCAGGACCAGACCCGTGCCGGATGGCGCGTACATGTTCCAGGCACGCTTCTTAGGGCCAAGCCTGCCGGGTAAGCGGGATTGTCCGAAGGGTTACCGCTACCCCGGAACATAAAGGGCTATGGAAGGAAAATGGATGGATTTAGTCAGTAAGAGTCTGACACTCCTTTTCGCTCCACCTCCAGCGGGAGAAGACATTCGATGATTTCCCAGCCTTAAAAAAAAAACACCCAACACATAACAAAAGCAGTATTTCAGACGAATAGGGTCTTGCAATTATATAAAACACGAAAACCGAACATAGATTCTCAGTCGTATAAACACGATTCAGGCGGTACGGGCACGAAAACATGTGTCATATTAATCCGACTGGGACGGTTAAACGCGCGTAATTTCGCTGCGTTCTACGCTCCGTTGTCCCCAGATTGTGTCTTTAAAACAATGTGAGTGAACTGCAACGAGCGTAATTTTTGGCTGCATGCCATTTAAGTGCATGATGCTAACCAATTTAGGTATTAGCTGCTAATTTTAAATTTGGTAAAAGCTATATTAATACATCTTAAAACAAAGAGTCGTCATTTCTTTGATTATAATTAACTACTAAGTAGGTACTAACTGATTGAGTCGCCATTAACTTTTATAATATAATCATCCGGCCGTGGCTTCGCTCGCATAATATGTCGACAAGTTATACACATAAACCTTCCTCTTGAATCACTCTATCTATTAAAAAAACTGCATCAAAATCCGTTGTGTAGTTTTAAAGATCGAAGCATACATACCGACATTAGGACGCGAGAAGCGAGTTTGCTTTATACTTTGTAGTGACTATACAAAACAGAGATTTCTGTACTTTAAGTAAGTTTAATATTTATGTTTGATACATAATAAACCTTCCGGAATCAATCATCGAAAAGTTTATGAAAACCGCATCAAAACTCTTTGCGCTGTTAAGAAGCTCAATGTGACCCAACAGACAGACACGATCGAAAATTAATATTATTTGTCCATTGAGTAACCCCTTTTTTTTTCTTCATATTTTATTTGCTTTTGGCAGGTGTTGTCAGCCATTTTAAATTTGGAGAATTAAGTAAATACTCATTTTTCATGACCTGCATTTTTTTTTATCTTAGCCTACAGTTGTAGGTACTGTCCCACGGCTGGGCAAGGGCCCCCAAGTCCTATAAGACTGCATTTATAAAACAATGATATGAAAGAGTAAATTACTGCTTACATTTAAATTTTAATACAAGTGCAGTATTTATGTGGATATCCTTGACACATAAACATGTTTCTAGGTCACTTAGACCTCATTCATACTTAGCGTACACTGACATGTTAAAGGGTTATCTCAGCTATATTTACTTTTATTACT
The DNA here is from genome assembly GCA_951799385.1 of Hyppa rectilinea. Classification (NCBI taxonomy): domain Eukaryota; kingdom Metazoa; phylum Arthropoda; class Insecta; order Lepidoptera; family Noctuidae; genus Hyppa; species Hyppa rectilinea. Next base: position 4,102,839 of record OX637319.1, read on the forward strand.
TGCAAATATCTTACTAATCATAACAAAGTGATGTGAAGCATACGTAATTGGCAAAAAAAAGAACTACAGAAATATCTCTAATTTTAGAAAATGTTTTATTTTTAACTAGCTGCTCACGCGCGGTTTCACACTGCTCGGCTCCTATTGGTAGTAGCGTGATGTTACATAGCCTATAGCCTTCCTCGATAAATGAGCTATCCAACACAAAAAGGTTTTTTCAATTCGGACCAGTAGTTTCAGAGATTAGCGCGTTCAAACAAACTCTTCAGCTTTATAATATTAGTATAGATTATCAGCACCCTGGTACTAGTACAGCGCTGGAGATGGGCCTCCCAAATTATATGCCATAGCTTCTGCCCGCGACTTCGTCCGCGGAAAATTGCGATATACTGTAACTGTTTAGGCAGCGCATGCAAATAATTCTGTTTTCGGAGGTATTTCTTTCCGACTTGCTAGACGAAAATTGCGATAGCTCGGCTAATATGTATGATATAAATATAATTTATAGCCTATAGCACTCAGGAATAATGTAGCTTTCTATCAGTGAAAAAATTTTTGAAATTGGATCATTAGTGCGGAGATTACCCCCTACATACAAACTTACAAATTTTACCTCTTTATAATATTAGTATAGATTACACTTCAAAACTCTCGCTTTTGTATACCACATAATCAGCCTTTAATGTTCCCACTGCTAGGAGTTAGCCCTCCTCTCTGTGAAAGGCTGTGGGCCGTAATACACCATGCGGGCCCAGTGCGGGTTGGTAGAACTTATTTTTTTTCGAATTTTTGGTTCTAGGACATGCAAACCGGCATGTCCTACAATGTCTCGATGTTTTCCGTCACCGGTGGAGAGCAGTGGTGATGAAATAATTGACAAAAAAAATTTAAATCCCAAATACTATGTTAATAACAAACAACATAGTAAGGAGAAAATCACTTTTTAAAGTTGAACCGTGTATATGTCGTAGGATAATTTGATACTTCGAATCTTCGCGGAAATCCTAGGGGTTTTGCGAAAACGCGGATAATTAGACATAGGCGAAAAATTATCAAATCTTACTGGACAAAGTCAGGATTTTTGCGAAAATACTCGTTATTATAGCAATATTGCGAAACGAAACGCTGACTGTTATGAAATAAGAACGCTGATTGGTCGGTCAGCGCGTTCAATAAGAGATCGTCTCTGATTGGTTGACGTCTTAATCATCGGCAAACTAGGAACCAATTAGAAGTCAGCCAGCAAAATTGTAGCCAATCAGTGTTGAGCACATCAAATCTTACTATAGTAACGAGTATTTTCGCAAAAATCCTGACTTTGTCCAGTAAGATTTGATAATTTTTCGCCTATGTCTAATTATCCGCGTTTTCGCAAAACCCCTAGGATTTCCGCGAAGATTCGAAGTATCAAATTATCCTACGACATATACATATTGGTGCTCGTGACTGTACATAGTTATGCGCGACTTATGTAGTTTAATGGCCGAATAATAGACAGACGTGTATGTTTGACCATTGAACTACATAAGTCGCATTACCACTAGGCCACCACTGCTTCTGCTTCTCTTTTATACAGTAGGCATGAGTCCAGCATATGATTCTTGAACATATTTTATATGTATGTTTATAAAAAAAAAATTGCGAGAAATTTTGGAGCTGTACACGCACGAGCACCAATAGGTATACACTAGAAACATTCAAAAGCGATGTTCTCGTGGAATAACGATAACTTTGTGATAATAGAACCTATTTCATATTAGTATGTGTTCCCAGATACTATGTCCGTAACAACATAAAATTAGAATAAATGCAGAATGGGAAAATCACTTTTTAAAGTTGTTTAGTGTATACATATTGGTGCTTGTGACTGTACAAACAATTTTTATACAAAATTCAGACAATACTTACAGCTGTGTCGGCTTGTACTTCATTGACAAGTTGCACAGGTTTTCGTTCCACAGTAGGTTCCGAAACCTCCACTTGGGCTTCCAGCGTTGTTTCCAGATCTCCATCAGAACTTTGCTTTTGCTCCACAGCCTCTTCACAATTATTATTTATAATTGCAACATCATTATCTGAATCCTTTAAGGTTGCTGTGCATTTGAGTAGCATAGTTGCTTCTACATTGTTAATCTCAGCAACTCTTATACTAGCTACTATTTGGTAAGTGGTGTCATCCTGTAATAATAAGATTCTGAAGTACCCTGTACATAGCAGCTGCTAATTGGCATGAGAAGAATAGAATAGAATATTTTCGTTTGTATTGAAACATGGTACAATAAATACTTAATGGTGTTAATACTAAGGTTCTGTTCTACATGTCAGGCGAGCACTGGCGACTGGCATACAAATATTTAAAAGAAAACTACTTAATAATTAAGTAGCATTCATTAGAATAGTGTTATCAGACTAACATTACACTGAACTCAACTCTTACAAAATATGTTTTTTTTTTTTTTAACAGTATTTGTTAGGTACCTAAATAAAAAAAATCATTTAAACTATCAAAAGCTCCTAAAATCTAAAAATGTTTTATAAAATCCCTTCTCCCTCCCTCTCTCTGCTAAGCATTATTCCATTATTTGGTTAAATATTTGTGGTGTCTGGTATAAAAATATTAAATATATGATAAGTTGAAAAATCTGAATTTACACAATGGATGGAGATTTGAAACTTTAAATAATGCCACAAATCGGATTAGGTAAATTTATTGATCCAACTTTTACAAGTTTTTACAGCACCAAGAGACTTACAAAATAATAGAACAAACAAAGTTAGCTTCATTTTTTTTAATCAACTATATTTATTTTATCTATGTGAAGCTGTTGGTTTTGCATGTGCTAAATAAATAAATTAAAAAAAAATGAGCATCCCCATACAATTTTTTTTTTAATGTATAAACGGAAAATGACCAATTTATTTAGGGTGTATCATGTATAAATTTAAAAAGGGAACATAAGTTAGGTTGGTTAAAAAAAATGTTCCATTACCAACATAAAATACATAGTACAATGCATGTAAACTTCCGAGGGAATAAAATTTAATTTAAATTCAAATTAGTTGCCCCAAGTCATTGGAAACTAAAACATGGCACATACTGTCAACAAAGTATAAGATAACATAAGATACAAAGGTCTCGGACAATGATAACCCTGATCACGATAAAAAATTAAAAACTTTAAGATTTTAAAAATTACGACTTTTTTACTCACCTCTTGCTGCGTACTTAGCAAAGATCCTTCTTCACTCCGGTAAACTTGATTAGGCAAACTATTATAGTACTTTAGGAAGCCATTCAACAACTTTCCTTTCTGACTATTACTTATTTCGCACACACAATAAGAAAATAATAACTGGACAACTAAAAAGTACTTAATATTATTCATGATGTAATCGTCAATGCTCCGTCATAGTCGTGCACGAACTGTGAACAATAAAAGCGGACTGTCGGCGATATGAATTAGCAGTTTTTATTTGTTTACTCCAAAGCCACATGAATCAGCGAACACTAACAAAAATTGTTGACATTATTCGCGATTACGACATATGCGTCAAAGTGACAAGTGTTGGGTAGTTGAAAGTTCTATTGGGAAAACTATACCTACGTCAATTTCTAAAGTCAACTAAAACAACTACACAACAGCAACTTAATCAACTTACACGTAATTCAATAATAAAAATGACAAAATAATAACGTAATGTAATTTAAACTATTTACATCCTTATTTTTTTTAATAACAATCGCACAGATCGATCTATCATGTTAAGCTACGCTTGCCGGGGTTGGCCTTGGATGGGTGACCATCTTTTCATACCGAGACTCGTCCGTGCCTCGGATAGCACGTTAAGCTTTTGCTCCCGGCTGTTATTCGTGGATCTTTGACAGTCGTTACGGGTAGTCAGGAGCCTGAAAGTCTGACAGCCAGTCTTTCCAAAGGGTATCGTATTACCTAGTTACTGACTGGGTTGTGGAGATCAGATAGGCAGTCGCTCTTTTTAAAATAGTGGTATTCAGCTGCATCCGGTTAGACCGGAAGCCGACCCCAACATAGTTGGAAAAAGGCTAGACAGAGTGATTTATTTTTAACCCTTTGGCCGTGCGTTCTAGTGGCCACGGCCTATCATTGAAGTTTTGAAACGGCTTTAGGAATGGAGTGAAGCTATTTCTTTAGTTAAAATATGTATATTTTAACAAGCCGCGATTAAAACTTGTGAAATATTTGTTTATCATGAATATTGAATATAAGGATAGTATGCTGCTAGCAATCTTATTCCAAACCACCAGCAACATGTTACCGCAACACAGTAATATGTTGCTGTAATCATTTTTTATTTCCAATTGATATAAACAGTATTATCTTTACGCCGACTACAAATAGCTTCAGTTTTATTTGTCAAGCATTCTCTCAGTAATATCAAGCTTTCATGTTAAGTGATTCAGGATTATGTCAGGTATTAATAAACGAAATATTAAATACTTTGTTGGTTTTTTTTTTCCTTAATAAATAATGTTGCAGTCGTTGAATAAAAGATTAATTAACATAATATTCTTGCCCTCCAAATTTATTTGGGGTCAGCGCAACTCAACAACTTATTAGTTGTTGATTCAAAGAAGTAAAGAACATCCCTATTCAGTGGTTGTTTTCCCCACATTCCAAAGCTGCCTCCTAATTTGAAACAATAAATTCTTCAAGCGTCCAAGTTTGCTGATAACCATAACATGTTTAGTTTTATAGATGGACATTTTTCATTGCATTACTAAACTTCGCTTTCTTTGCAAACAACAATCAAATGATTACTAACTCTGAAGCCTGAAATAACTGAAAAGTTGTGCGGGAAACGGTTGTCATGGTATGGGCATGTAAATGCAGAGGAATGACGAAAATGTCATGAGAAAAATTTTGAGTAGGTATTAATGTAGGCTAAAGAAAAGGCCGATGGATGGACTGTGTAAAGATAATATGGCTGGAAGGGGGGTGTTATATACCAAGATGTCGACCATTATAGATGTACGAAAGAAATGAAGACGTTGCGCCGACCCCAAAACAATTGGGATATGGGCAGCAGAATGATGATTATGTCGATGATGGATAACAACTGTGAATTAGTTTTAGAATTGCACTAAAAGGTACTTGTGAGATAATCTTGCTACTTTAAATGAAAATAAATTGGGATACATACTTAATTTATTTAGGTATTTATTGCTGAGCACATACATATCTCCAATCGCAGTATGCGTGTGAGAATATTCAACTATACGGAAACATTTTTGTTCAACGACCTTAGAGGCATTATTTTTGTCCAAGATGGTTCATATTTCAGTAAGCTAGACAAATTAAACTTGCGGTGTAAATTTAAAAGTATGCTAATGACGTCTTATCCTAAGAATTAGAGCTCTCTAGCACTATCCGGGTTTGAAAATACGACGAAACGCTTTGAGAGAAGATAGGTGTGCCCCTACTTTTCTTTTCTGGCACGTCTTGGCGGGATACTTTCGTACCCCAGACGTACTTTTTTTAGAATTTACACTTCTATTACCTATGAAGAAACTTTTTAAAACATGAATGGTGGTACATTTTATTCGTATTTTAGTCGTCGTCTCCTAACAAAATGTTAGGAAACTGAAGTGAATTCGTAAAACAAAGATTTAGGTATGGCAACACCCGAGTTAGCTGTCTGTCACAATGTATGACCCTTGGTTTCTGTCAATGCGTCAATATCCTTCTCCCCGCTCCGCCCGCCCTCCTTTGTCACCTGTTTATGACGTTTCGGTTTGCTTGCTGGATTGTTTGCACTTGATAAACCGTTATTTTTCTTAGTTTTTTTTGTATTCTAAATGAAAATGTTAAATTTTATTTAGTTTTATAATTTTAATGTAATATATAATTCTTGCAACAATGTCTGAAAAGAAGAGAAGTAGTACTGCGACGACGCCGAGTAACAAAATGTACTTTCTAATTTCACGGACTTGGAGTTTTTGTTTGTTAACTTTTAGGGCTAAAATATTAACTTTTGTAGATGGTGGGTCACATTCGGTATACTGTGTGGAGCTACATTTGTAACCAGATTTTACAAAGTTTTGGAACCTGATCATGTATGGTAAATAATAAAGAAAAGTACTTACTTAGAATGTTATATCTTGCTTGCTACATCTAAATTAAAACTATAGAAATTATTAAAATATTACGATAACTTACAAGTTTCTTCGCAGTTTGTGATTGTTTTTTCTTTTATTTTTATACATTTAATTTAGTAGTCTTTATAATTTACAAATAACATACCTACATTCATTTTTAAATATTTTATAATTATGTATGTGAATAGTTAGAAAACTTAAATGAATTGTTTCAGTTGGGATGAAACTCATTTTGGTAAAATGGCCAGTTGGTACATAAACCAAACATTCTTCTTTGACGTACATCCTCCACTTGGCAAGGTAAACTTATTTTTAATCATTGTTAGACAGAGCTACATCTACGTACACCCACATTTCCCCAGTTATGTTTAAGTCCCATGTAATAGCAGGCGTATTGCTACCAACTGGGTACAAATCTAGACTGGGGTGCTGCCAAGAAAATCCAGATATAATATTATGAATATGAATACGATAAATGTGTAGAGTCAAGTTCTTCCAACTAAACAGACAGCTGTGCTGCTGGGGTGTTTGTTGCGCCACTTCTTCTTCCCAGCTAAAGCACTAGGAAGTGGTGAAGGGTGGGCGTTTTTGGGGGACTGTCTTATGTAACTTTGACCTTCAAAAAGTGCTGATCTTCAGCCTAATTTGAATAAATGACTTTTGATTTTGATTTATTTTGATTTATGCCTAGTCTGGGTTTCAAACACAGGACCTCATACTTAACAGTGGGGCTTGAGACCACTACCCCAATGAGGTAGTCTAAATTTAAACAGAGGTTAATCCCACTCAGTACCTGGTATATAATAGTGTGCAAGCTCCATATCAGTCATAATTATCACATTTCCTACCAGGGATTCCCTTGTGGGAGTTAAACTGAAATATTAAAAATTGCTTTTATTTTTGCACAGTACTTGACTTCTTAACTTACTTGACTTCTTTACTGCCTATCTAAGCTCCCATATAAAATATATATATTATATATTCCATATAAAATACCGGTATTCAGAAGCATCTGGTCAGAATGGAACCAACTCCAACATATAATTGAGAAAAGACTATGCTGACTTGAAATCTTAGCCAATTTTATAACAACAACTATATAAACACATACTTTTCTGATTGTGAATATATTTATTTGTACACATCCTGTATCTGGTTGAATCTTGAAGGTTTCATAATATATCATGCTTCTTAAACAGTCACTTAATGTGTTAATTAAAAACAATTGTTGGCAGACATTACTTTTCCTGTTTTTGTTTGTATTAAACAGATAGTTATTACATACCTGACTTTCCAGATTCATGTGCGTATTATATAAATTATCACTTGCTTAAAAATCGGTGAAGGAAAACATCGTGAGGAAACCCTATTTCTCAACAGTATGTGATGCTAAGTCAGAGGCTCATGGGCAGCATTAAAACTCTGACATGGTGTAACCACACGAAAAGAAGAAGAAGATTGCATACCTTATTGTATTTAAAATAAACATCTCCCATGTTTCATCTTAGTACCCAAGCAACACACTTCTGATTTTTCGGATTGAAACAAACAAACTCTTCAGTTTTATAATATAAGTATAGATTGATTCTAATTTCCTTTTACAATATTGTTATCAGATGCTGATCGCTTTGTCAGGTAAACTGACCGGATATGATGGAACATTTCCATTTGAGAAGCCTGGAGACAAGTATGAAGGAGCTCGGTATGAGGGTATGAGACTTGTAAGTGTTCCAATATTTATATGGTGTTATAAATATTAACCAATGATGAATCCTAATGACAAATAATGTCATTGTCTAAATGAGGATTTGAGAAGTATTACACTTGGTATACTACTGTCTGTGTATTTATTATTATAAAAATATCAATACATACTCATTCATTCAAGGAGGAGCTCGTCGCTAAGTAATAACAGTCGCATGTATCCATCAGGTTAAGCTACGTTTGCCGGGGTTGGTCCGTAGTTGGGTTAGCATTTAAACATATCGAGACTCATGCGTGCTTCGGAAAGTACGTTAAGCCGCTGGTCCCGGCGGTAATTTGTGGATCTTTGACAGTCGTTACGGGTAGTCAGAAGCCCGAAAGTCTGACAGCCAGTCTTACCAAGGAGTATTGTATAACCCAGTTAGAGACTGGGTTTTGTAAGACAGATAGGCAATCGCTTGGGGTCAAATAATGGTATTCAGTTGCATCCGGTTAGACTGGAAGCCAACCCCAACATAGTTGGGAAAGGGATGGGCTGATTGATTGACTCATTCATTCAACCTCTGAAGACTTATGTAACAAAAATAATTTATATATAATGCTATTTGTAATATATAAAACCACATTCTGATGTTTGGTTTCAGTTCTGTACTAGCCTTGGGGCATTAATAATTCCATTGACGTTTTTAACAATATGGGAGATGACTAAATCACTAGAGTCGACAATAATTGGAACTCTTCTATTGTTGTGCGGTAAGTATTATTATTAAGTGAATTGTAGCTATGTGCAGATTCGAAGTCCTTACCTACTTACTTAATATTATATATGTATGCGTAAGTTTGAATGGATGATTATTAGGTACTCAATCGCGCCAAAAGGCTGAACGGATCTGGATGAAATTTGGCACACATATAGTTTATAACCCGGATTTACACATTTATGTATATGTCACCGTTAGATTGTAAAGATCGTTAGATAATCTATCTAGCGAGATTGTAAACTATCGATAGATTGTGAACCGTATCATTATGATTGCAATTTGACTCATTATTCTTCGCTATATTGTAATCTACCGAAGTGAAACCGTTAAATTACAATCTGAATAAAAATAATCTCTTTTTTCCATATTTTTTTCTATATAATCTAGTCGTTTCTGGCACTCGCCGGCCGCTGCCGCGGCACCGCTCGCTTCGCTCGCTCGGCTCGTGCGTAGGTGGTCATAGTTTTAACCTAACCTAACCATTTTTTTAAACGTCCTACGCCGGTTCACAATTTGACCGCTTCCCATCGATAGATTACAATCAAGCGAAAAATGATGCGTTTAATTGCAATCATAATGATACGGTTCACAATCTATCGATAGTTTACAATCTTACTAGATAGATTTAGATAGATTGTAATATAACGATGTTTACAATCTTACGGTGACATAATATATACCCCTTCTTAAAAAATGAATTCGACATCCACGCGGGCGACGCCACTGGCAGAAGCTCAAATCATTAATACTTACGTATAAACACCGTGGTTTAACCCACTGTCTCAAGAAACCACAATATACAGAGTTGATATGACAGAGGGGCATTAATTTACACTACCTATACCTACTATTACGTGTTTAGTATTAACTCGGTACGGTATAAAAATAAAAAGCACCAAAAATGAGGTTTTTATTTTTTCAAACAAACTAAATAGCTTAAAATCAGAGTAAAACGCAACCACCCTTTGTAAATAAAAACTGACCTTGTAACGCAGCGGCACCGACGCGTGCACGCCGGAGCGCTGTTAGGAAAGATACATCGTGTTCAAACAGAAACAGGGCAAAAACTTAAAAAAAACATTTGCGACTAAACTACTGCTCCTATTTAATTGATTTTTGGTACAGAGCTTGAAAATGGTCCCTAGTATAAGCTGTTTAAGGGAAAGCCCCTTTGTCGTATCAACTCTGTATGTTTGAATTATATACTGTTACTTAGGATAATGACGTCATTCTTTTGTTTCAGATGTGGGTTTTCTTACCCTGAATAGGTACATACTGTTGGATCCAATCCTATTGTTTTTTATGAGCTGTTCCATATATGGAGCTTTTAAGGTATGTCAAGTTAAGAAATAAGTTGTTTACCAAATTGACTACCATGTTAAATTGCCTACTGTGTTAAGTTTGACGTGGAACATACTTAGAAAGAACGAGTAGAAGAAGAACTTACTTAGGGGGTATAGAACTCATGAAAATGAAGAACTTTGACTATGGCACCAACTCTGAAATATGAAAAAATAAAATCAGCTGTTTCATACATTTTGACGAATTATGCGAACATAAATGTACTGTGAGTACTATACCCCCTGAAAGTATGTCCCTCGTTTAACCTAACACGTAATAAATTCATATAATGATATAACAAATGTCTTTCTTTGACAGTTGTATGAAATGGTTACTACACGGCAAATAGACGTAGTGAGTCAATTTGATAATCGATCAAATTCCCTGACTACTTTATGTGTTTACGTCAATCTTTAGCTTTAAAATTCTATTGGTGTTTTTTCTCGAACCTACTTGTATTCAGTTGTTCATTTTTATGAGTATAGTAACCCCTGAAAGTATGTCGTTTGTTTAACCTAACTGTATAAAACCAAACGGTCAATAGGTTATAATAACCCTATTTTTTCTTATCCCCAGGTCCGATCACTGACAGACGACGGGCTCCCTCCATTTTCGTTCCGAATGGTCTCATGGCAGCTGTATTTAGGCGCGTCACTTGCTTGTACCATGTCCGTCAAGTTTGTCGGATTGTTCGTCGTCCTGTTTGTTGGTTTGCGCACTATTGCTGATCTGTGGAACGTGCTCGGCGATTTGAGTAAGCCCGTTGTGAGTATAGAAGTTGCATTAGTTCTAACAAATGGCAGGAAACCTATCTATCCCTATCAACAGCTACGCAGGTGGCTACAGAGGTTTGTCCACATACAAGTGGAGAACTGGTGGACCTCGACACCGGGCTGCAGCCAGTCTACTTCCCTTAGATTGCAGGCTAGCCAGCGCTTATTAAGCCTGGACAGGAACTGCCTGCAGCGGCTTTTGGCGGGGACCATCACGGGACACTGCTTGTTAAACAAACACTACCACCGAATGAAATGGTGCTAGTCACGACTGAAGTTACCAATGCGCATGTGTTCTTTGAATGCACAGCCCTAACCCAGATTAGAACAAATTCCCTCGGATCCCCCAAATCTTTTGCATACCTGGAGTTCTGAACAGACCTGAAGACGTGATCAATTTCTAGAGTGAGGCGTCGCCATGGCCTACGCACAATAGTTCACCTGAAAGACTAAGTGCGGAAACCAAACCCTCTAACAAAGAACATAGAATGGCAGGAAACGGCTACACAGTGGATTCAGATCTTAAGCCTACTTTAAGAGCGCGCTAACGCGCGTTTGCATCTGACATTATTTTATTCATGGCATATTCATAGGACTCCACATACTGGCTTGAACTTTTCTTCCGAAAATTTCAAACTTAGCGTGCGTTCAACGCCGACGACTGTTACAACGACTAACTAACCTAAATGATTTTCGCGCGCGCTGTTGGATTTTCAACGCTCAGTTCAACGCCGAAAATTGAAAATCCAACTGCGGTTTTATTTAAGTGTCAACTAAAAGTAATAGTGTTAGTGAAAAGGAGCGATGACGGTTAATTTGCAATCGATCCCTTGATAAATATGGCTTTCGAATTAAAAATAGATTGTTAAATATCTAATCCTTTAAGCGAGACTGGCCGAAAGGGTTACCGCTACCCCGGAACAAAAAGGCCTAAGGAAGGAACTTATATGGGTTTTAGTCAGTAAGAGTCTGACACTCTCTTCCGTTCCTTCCAGAGCGAGAGAGGCCATTTGATGATTTAACACCATCAAAAAAAAAAATCTTATCCTTATTTCTGTTTCAGAGCCTTACAGTGAAACATTTACTTGGACGTACAGTTACACTAATTCTTTGGCCGACATTACTCTATGTTTTCTTCTTCTGGATACATCTCACTGTTCTCAGCAAAAGGTGAGCCTTTTTAAAGTTCTATATCCGACCTGTATGTGTAAATAGATGTTTGTTTATAGTCTTATCGTTTACGATTTTCTCAAAAACAAATTTTGAAAAATGAATCAATGTTGACGACTGTGGACACCTGTTATGTTTAAATCCCATGTAACCGTTAGCGAAGCGAGCGGCATTTTTCCGGAATCGCGGGGTTTCATAAAATAACAGTGTGTATCAAATTAAGTATTCCTTAGATTATTTTTTTAAATTACTTTAAACTTTTGAATGCTCACTAAAATATTCACTGGCGTACACAATACATAAGAGCTTAATGGTTCTTATAAATTCGTCGGTCTTGGAAACTGACAATTTTCCTTCTCCGAACTCTCAAACTTTGGGTCAATATGCAGCTGATTGTACCTATACCCCTAATTATAACACACAATTTCTCCTTCCAGCGGTAACGGCGATGGCTTTTATTCCTCTGGTTTCCAAGCTCGGTTGGTTGGCAACAGCTTGCACAACGCAAGCGCACCTAAGACCGTCGCGTACGGAGCGCTTATATCATTCAAGAACCATCGGACAGGTGGGGGGTATCTGCACTCCCATCATCATTTGTATCCGTCAGGAGTTGGGGCTAAGCAGCAGCAGGTTAGTTTGTTGGAGATTATAAAAAAAATGAAAGATTTTTAAAATGAGGATAGGCGAGGTAGAGATAGGTTCTCCCTTAATCTGTCCAAAAGACCGCTTTTAGCGATTACGAAGACCGCTCATTGTTTTACTCCTTTTAAAATGATCTACATTTTAACTATCTGTATTTTTGATGGTGTACATTATAAAGAGTTCATGGCATGGTTAAGCTACGCTTGGCCGTGGATGGGTGACCTTTACATTACCAGACTCCTCTGTGTATCGTATTGCCCAGTTACTAGGTTGTAGATGTCAGATAGGCAGTCGGTCCATGTAAAATACTGGTATTCAGCTGCATTCGGTTAGACTGAAAGCCGACCCCAACATAGTTGGGAAAAGGCTATGCAGATGATGACATTATAAAGAGTATTTTATGTATCGAGTTTGTAATTCTTAATTAATTATAATATATTTCTTTCCAAATATCTAGGTAACAACATACACCCACAAAGACGAAAACAACCGCTGGCTCATAAAGCCTTACGACAAGGAACAAGTGGATGGGGTGGTAGTAGTCAGGAGTGGTGACCTAGTGCGCCTGACGCATGCGCCGACGGGCCGCAACCTGCACTCGCACCGCGAGAGGGCGCCTCTTACCACCAAGTACATGCAAGTTACTGGATATGGAGAGGTACATTATGTTTAAAGATGTATAATAAACAAAGTCAAAATCATAAGTCATTTATTCAAACTAGGCTGAAATTCAGCAGTTTTTGAAGGTCAAAGTTACATAAGACAGTCCCCCAAAAACGCCCACCCTTCACCACTTCCTAGTGCTTTAGGTGGCAAGAAGAAATGGTGCAACAAACTCCCCAGCAGCACAGCTGTCTGTTCAGTAGCAAGAACTTGATTCTTCACATTTATCGTATGAGAAGTAATTAACATTACGAACCACATCACAATAAAATCAATTATTTCTCACATGTCAGGTAGCACACACCAATATACCAATTAAAAACTACATCATCATCATCAGCATATGGCAGTCCACTGCTGGACAAGCCTCTTCAGTTACACGCCATCCTCATCTTACTCCATAACTCAAATATTTAAAAATATTCACCACTAACTCCAAATTCCTTTAACATCGATGTCGATGTTTAAAAATGACAAAACTCCCGTTTCTAATAATGTCTAATCCACTTATAAGCTAATTATAACCTTAAATAGTTACAAAGGAGTCTAGAAAAATACTAAAACTTATTGACACTGAACTATTTGTTTGTAGGACGGTATTGGCGACGCAAACGATGTCTGGAAAGTCGTTATATCTGGGGGCAAAGACGGTGATGAACTGCAGACGGTCCGGAGTAAACTTATGCTGGTGCATTATTTGCAGGTTTGTGTTTTTATTTGTTACCTTAAAAGGGAACTGTACTGGGCCTTACTCCATACAAACGCATTCCGCTGTTTTATTCGTGGATGATGTTTTAGAGCAATGTTTTTTCCCAAAAAATCTAGGTCTAATTAGTACGTGCCGCTATTTTTGTTCACTAAAAGAATTATGAGAATCTAAAATCCCGAAATATAGCCCGTTTTTACCGCCATGTGCAGACGACTATCAGACTTTGATAAGTGTTTAAAAAAACTTTTTTACAGTTGGTGTCTTCGGTTTTGTATTTTAATTTTTTTGCCACCGACTTCCGAAATCAAAATTATTTTTCACTTTGTAGTGTTTTTTTTGGAAGTCGGTGTTATTTTTTTGAAAAAAGATTTTATTTTTCACTTTTTAGTTGTGGTACCTACACAACCCACCCACCCCCCAAATTTTAATACCACTACCTGGTATTATTAGAACATCGTCCACATATATTAAGTAGGATTTTTTTTTGATTTTTGTTGATTTTTAACCGACTTCAAAAAAAGGAGGAGGTTCTCAATTCGGTTGTATTTTTCAAAAACCGCTTAACCGATTTCGATAAAAATTTTATGGGACCATTTGGAAAGTATACCCTTTCCAACAAAAATAATTTTTCAAATCGGTTGGCAAGCAACGGAGTTATGCGCGAACAAACATAAAAAAAAATATATACAGTCGAATTGAGAACCTCCTCCTTTTTTAGAAGTCGGTTAAAAAAGGAAATAATAGAAGCATAGATATGATTTTCTTCTAAGTTTGAAATATGATTTTTTTAGATCAGTTTTGAAGAAGAAAATAGCTGAATACAAAAAATGTAAAATCAATCTGAGCAACAGTTTTCCTTCTCGCACTTTACGGGGGTGGTGCGTCGTAGCGCGACGGCAATACTTTCTTCAAATACCTATTTTTCAAATTCCTGCAGACTAGTGTTAAGAGGAATACGGCGTCAGTAAGAGTCTGACACTCTCTTCCGCTCCACCCTCAGCAGGGGCAGTCATTTGATTATTTCCCCGCAGCCCAGTTTAGTAGCCCGCGAAATTAAAATTTTCAAACATAATTTGCAATTTGTAGGTCAGTTACATGAAACATCGCACACACGTAGTTTATAACCTGAATTACTCATGCTTTATATCCCGGTAGCACTTTCCCGTGGGATATTTTTCGCCCTACAGGCGAC
This sequence comes from Hyppa rectilinea, assembly GCA_951799385.1. Lineage (NCBI taxonomy): Eukaryota > Metazoa > Arthropoda > Insecta > Lepidoptera > Noctuidae > Hyppa > Hyppa rectilinea. The sequence continues at coordinate 4,117,930 of OX637319.1, forward strand.
AAAAGCTAGTCATAAAATAATGTATGTTTTATTCAGGCGTGCGTATTAACCACAACTGGCAAGCAGCTTCCAAAGTGGGGCTACGAACAGCAAGAAGTGGCGTGCAACCCTAACCTGAGAGACAAGAACGCGCTGTGGAATGTTGAAGACAACGTGTTTGATGACCGTTAGTATACAAATAATAGTACAGAGGCCAGCACATCAACTGACCCTAATCTATCAAACTTCTTTGATAGTTTTTCAACTTTGTAACATTACTATAAGGTTCATTTTTAATTGGGAAAATTTGTCAGGGATAGTTTAATGTGCAGTCATCTGTAACAATGGGACTGACAGCAGATGTCGCTCATTGTTTATCGATCGTAGATCTGACGAAAGCCAATAGATGGCGCTGTTTGACGTGAACGAGTTAAAAATAGATTGTTAAATATCTCCGAAAGGGTTACGCTACCCCGGAACATAAAGGGCTAAGGAACGAACATGGATGGGTTTTAGTCAGTAAAAGTATGACATTCCCTTCCGCTCCACCCAGAGCGGGAGGAGTCATTTAATGATTTCCCACACTCAAATAAAAGGGTTGAAACTTGACACGATGTACCATTGTTTTTATTAATGCAGTGATGCCTGACAGATTATTTCATCTTTCAGTGCCAAAAGTGAGCTTCGAGTCATACGCATCGGGCTTCATCGAACGTTTTCTAGAGTCCCACGCGGTTATGTTCCAAGGAAATGCGGGGCTCAAACCTAAAGAGGGCGAAGTCACCTCGCAGCCATGGCAGTGGCCTATTAATTATAGGGTATGTTACTTATTTTTTATTAATGTATGTTTTTATTTAGCCTTTCAGTGATAGTCTAGAAATAATAACCTCAACATAAAACTTTAAGCTGGATTGTCCGAAAAGGTTACCGCTACCCCGGAACGGAAGGAACATGGATGGGTTTTAGTCAGTAAGAGTCTGACACTCCCTTCCGCTCCGTCCAGAGCGAGAAGAGTCATTTGATGATTACCCACAATAAAAAAAAACATAAAACTTGCACTTGTATTTTTTGGATGAAGAAATTAAAACCCTATTACCACCATGCTTATAGCCCCTTCACTTGTCTGAGTGAGACCATTCCAGTAGTGCTTTTCTGTAAAAATCTCACCATGATAACGAAGTGAAGTGAGTTTAAAGTGAGCTATCAATAGTGTCACAGCACCTATGTTTTCACGGTAAAATTTTACAGAAACGATAGGCTGAGGTAGAAGAAAATTGTAAGTAAAAATCTATGTTACTCTAGACTGCTTAAGATCCTATAGATTTTTTTTGCATTATTATAAACAATCCATTGCCCACGGTAACGCGACGAACTCACTGATTTGTCAACTTATGGCAGCTGTCACCCCTCCCGCACCGCGCACTTACCTCAGGAACGGTCTCAGATAAGCAGTCTGAGTAGTAAATTAACCCTAACACGTTGAGCGCCAACGCGGTCACCGGTGAGCCGCGAACAATAGTTTTTCTATTGTCTGCTGCGTGTCAGTCAACGACTTAATTATAATTATTTCAGTACATGTGGACATGTTGACTTCAGATAGTTCAGTTTTCCAGTGGTGCAAAATTCCGACTCGCTCCTGGCCGTTTTTTGTAAAAAAAATAATTGACTTTATTCGCAGGGTCAATTCTTCTCAGGCAGCACTCACAGGATCTACCTGCTAGGGAACCCAGTCGTCTGGTGGGGGAACCTAATATTCCTCGCGATCTTCTTCGTTATATACGTCATCAACTCCATTAGAGACAAGAGGGCGGAGGCTTTCGGTACTCCTGTGCCAGGTAAGTTGGAAGTCTTATGAACTAGGTCCTTGTCATTTTTGGGTCATTGGAGTGAGAGGGCAATATAATGTAACATTACATATTTTAGTTGCCTGACATTTAATTTTATTAATACAACAGACAATTTATGAGGAGCTCGTGGCTAAGTAATAACAGCCGCACGGATCAATCCATCAGGTTAAGCTATGTTTGCCGGGGGTGTTCCGTGGATGGGTGGATCTTTACATGTCGAGACTCTTCCGAACCTCGGAAAGCACGTTAAGCCGTTGGTCCCAGCTGTCATTCATGGACCTTTGACAGTCATTGCGGGTAGTCAGAAGCCCGAAAGTCTATCATCAAGGTATCGTATTACTCATTTACTGGGTTGTGGAGGTCAGATAGGCAGTCGCTCCATGTAAAATACTGGTATTCAGCTGCATCCGATTAGTCTGTTAGCCGACCCCAACATACTCGTAGTTGAGAAAAGGCTAGGCAGATGAATTTTGACATAACAAATACAGGCGAGCGCATACTACGGCTTATTATTTTTTACTATCGGGGATAACAGGCTAGATACTTTGTCTAACAGATGGTAAAACCCGAGAGCTTCTAAACGCGGCCGGCTGGACGTTCATTGGCTGGGCACTGCACTATGTACCGTTCTGGGCCATGGGACGGGTGCTCTACTTCCATCATTACTTTCCAGCTCTGGTCTTCAGCTCTATGCTTACAGGTAAACTGTCTGACCTTTACTTACTTAAAAAAACAGTCTTATTTAACAAGACTGACCCTTAAGAAAGATGATTTATTTATTTTTTTGAAATGGTAAACAACATTGGCTTTTAAACAATATCCCCATATTGTATATGCAATAAAGGAAACCCGTACTTTTCATCGACTTTTCTAACAATATACAATAAAAATAACGCAATCGGTCCATTAATTAAATAAAAAAGTAGAGTTCTAATTTTCAGCTATTTGAACACTGTAGAATTGGACTTTATAGAACAATGATTTAATAAACATGGTGCCTGCGTGCATCTATGCCGCTCTCCTGGGTCAAGGACCGTTGTCGAAACAGTGTTTACTGTTCCTGAATTCTGAAATCAATTGTTTGAAAATTTTGTTTTTTTTTTTATTTTCGGTTTTTAATTCAATTTTTAATTTTGCCATGGACTAGTATTACTTGTAGTTTCATTTTTTGCATATAATATGTGGTTTCCATGTTGTATAAGAAAAATAAATAAATAATTTAAGGTACCAAGGATACCATAACGGCAGAAAAGCGCAATAGCCTGTGGGTCTCCAACACACATCTTTTCAAGTTTCAATTACCCTGAGTTACAGCACAGACACGGGTAAAAAAAAAGTTAATTCGGCGAAATATCAAAATTGCACCATATTCATAATAAACATTTTCGTTCGTGACTGTACCCAGACACTTTCAGTAAAGGCAACAAAACAATTGCGATAATAACTGATCTACTACCCTCAGGTATCCTGACTGAATACCTGCTGACCAGCATCAAGAGCTTCCTGAGCCCCGAGCTTGGCAGAACAGTGTACCACTGCATCATAGGAGTTGTCATCTCCACAACCATCTACAGTTTCTATCTGTTCTCGCCACTGGCTTACGGGATGAATGGCCCGCTGGCCCATGAGCCTAACTCCACCATGTCTGGCTTGAAATGGCTGGAGAGTTGGGAGTTTTAGAAAGATGGATAGTCCAGTTTAAAATTACCTCTTACGTGCGGTTTACTGTTTGTCTTACAACGCAGTCCATGTTCACGGACAAGCGCCATTTCCGTGTGCCTTTGCCAGTGGCAAATCCATTGCATGGGGCCCCAAATTTAAATTTTGTTATAAATGTTAGATCACCTTTGAGCTCGCAGCCTCTCGGCCTAGGGGCCCCGTCAGGCCGGGGGCCCGTGGTATTTAACCAGTCCTGCCACCCTATAGTTACGCCACTGGCCTTTGCACTGTTATTTAAAAATATGAGTTAACAGTTTTGTTCCGTAATACAAGGCGCGTACTAAACAATATAATAGGATTTAGGGTGAAATAAGATTATTAAGATGGCATGTGTATTTTAAGGTCAAATAATGTATTTTTATATGAGCGAGTAAATGAAAAGTACGGAAGAAAAAGATATGTTGCGCCCACCCTAAATAGATTGGGATAAGGGCAGGAGAATGATAACCCAGTAGATCAAATTTAATTGTTTGTAATTTATTTATTTTTGTTATTATACCTTTGTCAAATATTTTTAATACTCTATAACTAGTGCTTTAAGAAACTCCGTCCATTTTAAATGCATAATATATTTTTTGTTGAGATTTTATACGAAGACTTAAATAAATATTATAACAATATTATTGCCGCAGTTTTTCTTTATCACATAAACTACATATTATATCCCTAATCTTGTCATAATTGCTTTGCTTGGTGGGTGTATTTGCAAGTTTAACCATCTGCGCCTAAATCGGAAAATTGAGTATTTGAATCGGTCAAAAATAAAATATGAAATCACATGGAAAAAAGCCCGCTCGTCATAAAAACTTCCATCACGGTGCAGAAATTAAATATACGTGACGTCAAAATGTTATATTTCATAGAAATCACGTACAAATGCCGCGTTTTGACAGTTCATAAAAAGTAACGTTATTGACTACCCTTTCAAATACCCCATTATGTGAAGTCGTTATGCTTGGCATAAGGCTGATAGACAGAGTCCCAAGCGCCGGAATTCGCAGACGTACGAAAGTTTGCGGTATCAGAAATCGAGTTATGGAACTCGAATGGAGTTGAACAGGATACCTGGCAAGGCGCGGTGATAACAGGTGGAGTGACTGAGTGGCGTCCAAGGACTGGAAGGCAAAGCGTCTGTCATATTCAAATGTTTAAAAAAAGCGTTGCGATAGTTGATTAGAATTGCACTGCCCCGACCCTTGCTATAGCCAGACGAGCCGCTGAGCCTGTAGGTAGCTTTAAATTTCCCATACCCTTTTGAACGCCAGAGCATAAGCGCACGCGCGTGCCGTCCGCGCCAGGCTACAAATTTATTTCTTCTTGTTATCATGAATTTCCCAATATCTATGGTGTCTTTTAATTTGTTTGATGTCATTAAATACGTGCGAGAGCTTCAATTTTTAAGATAGGTATCTATGTAAACACAAAAGTAATGATTTAATTGTTTATTTCGTATTATAGTGTTGTTGCCATTGTCACATATTTATGTTGTTGCCATTGTCACATATTTGTGTCGTTGGCGTACAGGGTATACGCTTGCATGTCACGTATATGTGACAATGGTGTTCAAAAGGTTAAATAATCCGATCCTGTCTGTCCCTTGCTGCCACCCTCCAGCGATGCACTAAGGTACTCTACGGGAGGTGTTATTAGCGTATAATCGCTAAGTTTTTAAGTTTGAAGGAAGAAAGGAAATTTAGAAGGAAAGTCCGGTTAAGCAGCCGACAACCTCCTAGCTTCACAGAAGTGCCACCTAAAAGTGATCATTCGGCGTGTAGTTCTCAACAATTTACTTTCTTTTGAAAAGGATACCTACCTACAAATATCAACGTAAATTTATTTTTTATGCTTTAATCATAATTTGCTATACCTACTTAAAGAGGTTTGATTGTGACAGCTATAGATGTAATTAGGGTAAAATGATTTTGTGTGTTGCGTTCTTAGAGCATTTAAGGAGGGGTACGCTTAGCTATGCCATCTCCATAGGTTAAATGCTCTAAGGTTGCGTTTTGTGAGGCTCTATAAAATTCTTTAAAAAATAAACTTAAGTTACCTAAATTAACTTAAATAAAACTTAACTTAAATAAAAGGTTTATGTTAGGGTTGTTTTGTAATTTATATTAGAAGTGTTAGTTTTGTAGTAACATAGTTGGGAATTTTACTGAAAGAAGAACATAAATTAAACTTATTTACATGACATAAACCGGCAAAATGAGGACTAGTCTAGTAAAATTTACTGCTTTTGATTTACTTGTCAAAGTTTGTGTACTTATAAATACCTAATAAATTAATAGGATTCATTTAAAAATTATATTCAAAACAACAACTCTATAAATAAGTTTGGAAATCAATACTACTGACTGTGAAATTCTGCTGAGTGTTTATGAAACGTATCAACGCGCAGCACCTATGCGGCTGCGGCATAATTTTCAATGATGAAGCTGTGAAACTAATATTTTTTTTGTGAACTGAATAAATTAAAATGCTATCTTAAAAGCCTAGAAGTCATTTAGAATGTTGTCTTTAGTCAAAAAAAGATTACAATTCTGGTCTATGATATAACCAAAAACGAATTGGTCCTTTTTTTGACTAGCAACTCTAACATGAACTATGTTCAAAATATTGGCGATAAAACGCAAGTAAAACGTTATTAATCACAAACACAGACTAATTCGACCGAACTGCATAATTTTAAACAGGAATCTTTTGCCAAATAAAATAATTGCACCAATATTTTCGTCGAAGCTTCTCTTAATTTTTTCTTTTTAAATTTGGTAGCTGGCCACTCACTCATAAAATATTTGACATAAAAAAATACAATTACAAATGGCGTTTACGTAGTGTAGACAGATGTGTTCACGGCCACGATGGGCGATGATTCTTTGATATTACGAGAAGATGGTTATATACGTATGAACTTTCCTGTTACTTCTCTAACTTATCATAGCAACTTAAATATAATATTGGTGAAGACTGACGTAGGTGGTGTACACGTTTTGGATGTGAACTCGGGTGTGATACTGCAGTCTTCTTGTCTGTCAGCGGGTAAGTAAGACGCTAATAATCTGCGAACAAAAGATTTATACTGATTTGTGTTATTAATCATGATTTATTTGGAAGGATTAGGGGTAATTTTAGTCACGGATAGTTGGCAATGACTTTTTTCGGTGCCCTACATTGTTTCTTGATTTGACAGTTCTCAATAAACAATTCCATTTATGCCGGATTGAAGTGTTATTTTGTGTTTGAAGATGAAGGTGGTACGCTTGGTGTGGAGTATGCGGGGGGTGCGGACCGGGTGTTCGTGTGGGACAGCAGCGGGATTGGTGCGCGGACCGACTACAATGGGGTGCTGCTTCTCCACACGGCGCTCCAGCGCCCGCTGCCGTCGTCGCAGCCCGACAAAATCATAAGGATCGAGCTTGTGTTATCCGAGGTTTGTTCACATTTACATTTCTGATCAATAATTGGTATCACCTAAAATCAATATTATGCACTTATTGCCATCATGTTAACAAAAAGTTGATGTAAATTAGATGCTAATGTCAATATCCCTAGTCATGTATGTGAATTTACTGATAGTTTTGTAAATGTTTATAGGTTTTCAGGTTATTTTTTATACTTCTTGCACCCTATCTCAATATTTTACTATCTACAACAAACAATGAGAATTGGGAAATTTTATGAGAAATAGTCTTACCAAAATTTTGCATGAGCCTGATAAAATATAAATATGCCGCTTCTAAGATTTGCACAAGGATTTTATACTGTTACACTAAACAACTGGGTCTAAACATTTTCATTAATACTATCAACAAGCTTATCACTGTGCATCACTGCATGGTGCATACAACAATCATAAAAAACTAATTACTTGAAATTATGCAAGAATGAATACAATACAAAAAACGATGGAAGTTGTAGATACATATACTAAATTTCTAATAATATCTTATCTATATTTAAAACAACTATTGTTACTGTTTATTTTTCCTGTAATTAATTTCACAATCCTAGAATGTACTTAATTAATTCAGATAGAACAAAGACTAATTATTGTTGGTATACATATTTATATTACTGATTTCCTCTTTGGTCTAGTGCTTGTAAAAGCAGCTGCTGAACACGAGATCCTGTGTTTGTTTCCCAGTTTGTGCTTTTCTTTTCCATCTGTAAGTTCTCGGTAGCAGTCCGAATTATAGATTTATACCCCATTGATGGTAATGCTCGCCCCCATAACATGGGACTTCAAAATCTTCATCTCTGTCTAACCCTTCAGGGATTACAGGTGTGATATTTTGTTGTGTATAGATTACTAGCTGACCCGACAAACGTTGTCATGTCTTAACTATGATACCAACCCTAACTATCCTACTTACCTACCTACCCTACCTACCCTAACTACCCTACCTACTTACCTACCCTACCTACCATACCTACCCTACCTACCCTATGACCGTCTCCTGGTTCTAAGCTACCTCCCCACTAATTTTCAGCCAAATCGGTTCAGCCATTTCTGAGTTATAGAAAGTGTAACTAACACGACCTTCTTATAGATAGATATTCAGTGCATCTCCTGTTAAATAAAGATTGATCTTATATCAGTTTAATGTCTATTGGTCATTCAATTTAACAATAATTGCAAGTTTTAGTTATTGATTGAGATGTTAATTACTTTTCTAGTTATAGATGTTCATCTTGACAGATAATGGCTTGCTAATAATAGTTAGTATGCTCATGTGAAAGCTTGTTTATTTGTTCTGTTTTTCTTCATCATTAAGGTAAACTCATCTCATCTTCATGAGCAGTGGTCGTCTAGAGGTATTGATCCTGACTTATGAGTTGTAGATTGTTAGTTCGAACAAAGACAGGCACATTATTTTCAAGTCAGTTTTATTTGTGAAACAGGGATAAAAGTGGGTGTTATAAATAAATAGGTACAGAGATCTCTATGTATTGCCTTAACCGAATAAAAATATCAAATAGGAATTACAATAACAATAATATTAACATAATAAATATCAAAGCTAAATTGTATGCTAAACCAAAGTTGACAATATTGCAAGCAAAAATTTAGCAAAGTATAAATATTAAAGATTAATTGCTGAGCATTTAAGAAGTTAATTCATATACACACACTAGCTGCACCCGCACGGTTTCGACCGCTGCTCGGCTCCTATTGGTCATAGCGTGATGTTACATAGCCTATAGCCTTCCTTGATAAATGTACTATCCAACACAAAAATAACTTTTCAATTCTGACCAGCAGTTCCAGAGATTAGCGCGTTCAAACAAACAAACAAACAAACTCTTCAGCTTTATAGATTTATCCACGTAATATGTTGCAATATCTTCTAGGTATTCATTAATAAAATAATATGCTTTTTCTATTCCAAAATTACCTAAATATCTTTTAAAATCATTAAGTTCTTGTTTTTCTCTAATCACTTGTGTGTCCTTATTTCCATCATCACTGCTCTCAAGGAACTTACATGTCCTAGAACCAAAAATTCGAAGACACTGGGCCGGCATGGTGGATTATATATACCGGGTTATTTTTCAATGACCGTCCAAATTTTCGCAGGGTGTTCTACCCATAAATATGAACAACTTTCACTACGGGACCAACTCTGAAATCACGAAAAAAAAATCAGCTGTTTCATACATTTTAGTCGAGTAGGTATTGATATTTTGTATGAAACAGCTGATTTTTTTTTCGGGATTTCAGAGTTGGTCCCATAGTGAAAGTTGTTCACATTCATGGGTAGAACACCCTGCGAAAATTTGGACGGTCATTGAAAAATGACCCGGTATAACTGTACAGTCAATTTTCTCACAATCAAGCATGTTAATTAAACATATACTCATTTATCAAAGTTTTAAAAACAGTAAATCGACTTAAAATATTAATAATAACATATACAAGTTTATAAAACCAAAGGGAAAAAATGAATAAATAAATCAAATAAATAAATAAAAGGGCATGAAAAAATTCATCCACATCGCTGTCAACAGGAAAATTTCCCAAAAGGCTGGTAGCTTTGCCACATTGTATGGCAATGCTGATTCTTTGACCAAAAAAATAGGCAGGCCTCTGGTCACGTGACCAACGAAAAACAACCAACAACAATAAATAAATACAACCAACAATAAATAGAATAATATTGTAGTAAGGTTACTGGTGGCAAAACCACAACCACAGCTATTTCAAATAACCGCAAAGCTTACTCCTCGTTGCCGCAGATCGCAGATCGCGGCGAAGACAAATTAAAAATAAATCCCGTAGGTATATGTTTAATCTGTTCACTCCTTTCGGATATTCTAGGCTTTTTAAATAAGTACAAGAGATTGTGTCTAGTCTGACTCAAAATTTTGGTACTTATTGTTTTAATTTTGTTCTGTTACGCTTTTGATTTCAAGGCTTTCGTTTCTATTCATTAAAAAAACATCCATCATCCTTCAAACCTTCCGGTGTAAAATATCTTAAAATGATGATGATGAAAGCCACATTTAAATTCGTTGCGAAGTTCAGAAAAACAACGCGATCACACTGATAAGAAACGAATATTTTAATTTATAATAATATGTATGTATGTATACCAATTTGATAATCAATTCGTATGGTACTCTACTTGTGTTTGGCCGTTGCAATCATGGGCCATAACGGAACGTACACGTGGCGCCATCTATTCTTCTTCTTTTCGTGTGGTTAGTATAGTAACTAACCTGTTGTCAGAGTTTAAATGCTGCCGATGGGCCTCTGACTTAGCATCACATGCTGTTGAGAAATATCTCTCGGGCATGCCGGTTTCCTCACGATGTTTTCCTTCACCGATTTCTAGCAAGTGATAATTATACAATACGCATATGAATCCGAAAAATCAGAGGTGCGTGCCTTGGGTTCGAACTCGAGACCTATGACTTGGCAGTCCGGTGGTCACACCACTAGGCTATCACTGCTCATAATCTATTATCATAAGAACGTTAATGTTGTTTTCCTCGGGAATAGTATGTTTTCTGGATGAAAGGGTACCGTTTGTCACTTTCTGTACACCTGTCAACGTATATGCAAAATTTAGGTATTTCGGTTCAGTGGTTTAGGCGTGAAAAGCAGACTGACAAACTTACCTTCTCATTTATAAAATTATAATGTTAGTTGGATTCACTAACACAATAATCTAAATAATCTAGACACAGTGTTCTGATAAATTGGATTAGTTCAATATAAATTAGATTTCGAGGGTCATAAGGGGTATTTTGCGTTATAACATGTTGATGAGAGAATAATAATTAAGTTTTCTCAACAATCATAGATTTTTCAGGAAATTCCTCCTTTTGCACCCTAACATAAAGCTACGGTTTTTTTTTGAGGGTGGGAAATCATCAAATGACAGACTCAGATCAGTGTCAGACTCTTACTGACTAAAACCCATCCATGTTCCTCCCTTAGCCCTTCATGTTCCGAAGTAGCTGTAGCCCTTTCGGACAATCCCGTTTAAACGAAACGCTACAGCTGAATTAGGTCATCGTTAATTAAATTTTTAACCACTTACACGTTTTTACTTAACTTCATATGACGCGTTTGTATGAAAAGATGTTATGTAGATCATAAGAGCCAGCTGTCAAAAAAGTGTATTTACTTTCAACCAATGAGTATGCATAAAAAAAAAACTTTCCATACATTTTGTCAATTAGGTTTGTATGGGACGGCTTATTTTTTGTTTTCAATTACGATGTTGGATCCCGGGAAAAAGTTGTTCCGTTTGATGGTCTGTACCACACGCTTAATTTTCGCTACACCTTTCTCAGACAGCCTTTATATGCATAATAATCGATGCATTCGATACTATAGGTAGTTCTACATTAAACTAAATGGTGTGACAGGCTATGATTGATTACAGCACACACTGCTTTAGGGCAGGCTTATCGTCTCCTCGGCTTTGCGATAGTAAAATATGTTAGGTGACGTGTAGGCGGCATGATAGTGGATTCAGAAACAATGACCTAACAAGCGGCTGTAGCCTATTTCAAATCACAACAATGCATTTAGGCAGATTATTAATTAGTGTTTTCGCCTTCCCTCTCTTAAAATTATACACATTGATTTCTAGTTCGTGTTATTGCGTCATTATAACCCTTGCCTCGGCAAGAGAGAAATCTATTTATTTAATACTTTTTAACCACAGAAATGTACAGAGACTGACTTAATGCCATAGGCATTTCCTACCAGTCAACCTTTGGGTGATGCAGAGATAAACAGTGAAAACAGTAACAGTGAAATTTATTTATATAAGTGCAGTCTGAGCCAAAGCGAAAAGGGTACGGTATGAATGTAATTGCGGTGTAACTACGTAGGAAAATTTCAGTAGGAAACTGGCAAAAGTACTGAAAAATGCGGTTTTATCACCAGTAGCAGAAGGCACACAATATGAGGCAAACCAAACAAGTCAGAACTAAAGGCATGCAGATTTTAGTACATGTATGTCGTACTCTTCACGTGACCAGAGGGCTAGCCTATTTTTTGGTCAAAGAATCAGCATTGCCATACAACGCGGCAATGCTGATTTCCTTTTGGGAAATTTTCCTGTTGACAGCGATGTGGACGATTTTTTTGGTGCTCGCTCTTCTTTGATTATTGTACATATTATTATGAATATTTAGCTTTTAAATGTAAATATGATTAGATTAACATTAAATTAATATGTATTGGTTCATTTACTTTGCACTTAACTGAAAAAAAAACCAAAACATACCCCTTTCATCGAGAAAAGTTCATTGTCCTGTCAACGTAATAGCTTAGTGTACCACTTTCCACTATTTAGGCGAAATTCATGATGTTGCTTCCATAATAACTTTTTATCATAAGATACAGACACGTAATCTTCTAGCCCTATTCAAATTTAATGGCGGCTTGGAACATGAGGCGAGTCACTGCGCAGTAACTATTTCCCGTGTCAGCGGGGGTGTGGGGTGGGGTACTGCGAAGCGAGTAGCGCACTTCAGAGTTGCCATAAAGTTAGACACGTATCTAAGACCGCGCAAATCTCTGGAACTACTGGTCCGAATTGAAAAATTCTTTTTGTGTTGGATACTCCATTTATCGGGAAGGCTATAGGCTATGTAACATCAGGCTACGACCAATAGGAGCCGAGCAGCGGGTGAAACCGCGCGGCAGCAGCTAGTATATTATAAAGAGGAGTGCCTCATTAGTCTAGTGGACGAAGGCGCTACTGCCGAGCATGAGGGTTGGATGCCCGAGCAGTGTTATTGGGTTTTTCCATATGGAATTTCTCAGTCGGAGTCTGGATATGTACAGAGGCCAGCACGTCAAGTAACCCCAATCTGTCAAATTTCTTTGATAGTTTTTCAACTCTATTATTTTATAATTTTCAATTGGGAAAATTTGACAGTTTGGGATAGCTTGATGTACTAGCGTCTGTATATGGGAGTCAAACATACCTGCCATAATGTGGGTGTACTAGATGCACCTCTGTCTAACGCTTCAGGGATTACAAGCGTTATGCTATCGTTAAGTCATGTTTATAAAAAGGTAAACTTTTGTAGAAATTCTATAACTGATAGAAAGCTGTGATATTGCAGTCCCATTATGATATATTTTATGGTATAGGAAGTTGACTTCCACGCGGACGCAAGTCGCGGGCAGCAGCTAGAGCTCAATATTTTACTACTGACCACATTCACAACATGGTAAATGGACTTTTTTTGCTGGCGTTGCTTTTTAGGTATCTCTTTTCCCAACTGTACATTCACTCACTCTTCATCGATAACAGTCGGGGGGCCGACCACAACGTCTTAACCCCATAGGTTCCTAAGTAAAATTCTCTCGAAACGACAATAAATATAACCGTATACATAAATCGTTGAGCTCTTATAAGCAAACGGCTTGTGATAGTCGAACATCTAATGGGTTAAAGTAGTATTATTTTAGTAGGTATTATCTCACAGTGGGAAAGAGATGCCGCTGTCGCGTCCTGTATAGCTCCGTCTCGCTCTCACACTGAATTAATATAGTTTTTTTTTTAATTGGCATCTCGCAGTTCAATCAAAGGGTTGTCTACTGCTTAACCGGGCTTGGAATTAATATGGTGGTGGTTCAGGTCCTGTTGTAGCTGTATTGTATTGTCGCAAGTCTATCACATGCCACTCACAAACGCCGGTTCCAAATTGCGAACTGTTGGTAAGCTATTCAAAATAACCAAATACCGCTTGCCCTACTTGCCTAGATATCAAACCTTTTGCCTAGGCACGATCAATATGATATTACTACGTAATAAATCGTAGTTTGCTATTGTATCGAAGAGGTTTGGTATCAATCATAGCTCTACTTACGGCGGTTCAGTTCAGGATAGCACGCATGATGACGTCATGATGTGTAGCTAATAAAAAAACTTACTATACATTTTAAGGTAACGCATATTTGTTTGCGTGGCTTATCTTGCTACTATCAGAAGTTTCACTGAAATAAATGTTTATTTTTGTCTCATTTCCGAGTTGACATAACACCGGAAATAGCGGCCAAGTACGAGTCGGACTTTATTTTTGTTGTTAGAGCGGCCGTATTAGTACAAAGTGTATGAAATTTTCAAGTGACTACCTATTTAGGTTCATGAGATACAGATCTATGACAGACGGACGGACGGTCAGCGGAGCTTTAGTTATAGGGTCCCGTTGCCACCCTTAGTTATTTGATTTACTTCGTGTTGAGACGAAAAATATTTTAAAGAAATATAGAAATTCACAAAAAACGAAACGTCGGATATCTGCTTTAGGGCTAATTTCACCATTGAAACTGAACGCGATCAGGACACTAACCGGATTCAAGAGCTATCAGTGTCAATATTTCATAACTGCTCTTGAACGCGGTTTAGATGTGTTGATCACGAATACTATCATTGACAAAATGCGCTCTTAACCTTTTGAGCGCCACGGTCGGGTATAGCCTACAAGAAAGCGACATTTTTGTGGCTTGGCGTGTGAGGCGACGCTTATGCGTTCACGATCTGATATCCAAAAGGTTAAATAATAATTGCACAGTACGTACACCATAAAACTCTGCATGAATTGAAATGTAAGATGAATTAAAATAATTGTAATAAGTAGGTAATGAAATATTATGTTTATTCACATCCCTTTCCCCCTTAGTATAGTTAATTTTATTCAATGTTTACATGAGTTCCCTGTCTAGAATGGTATTATTGAAGGTCAGACAGGCGGTCGCTCCGTTTAAAATACTGGTATTTAGTTGCATCCGGTTAGACTAGAAGCTGACCCCAACATAGTTGGGAAAGGCTAGGCAGATTTCTTTTGTTTTTTATGTTGTGATTGTTTACTACAGTGACCACCCACTATTTTGCTCTGATGCAATGTTTTAGAAGGTCATTTTATTGTTGGGGGTTAAAAATAAAACCTTCTTTTATTGAGGGGCTCGTGGCAAAGTACTAACAGCCGCACAGGTCGATCCATCAGGTTAAGCTACGCTCGCCGGGGTTGGCCGTGGATGGGTGACCATCTTTACATACCGAGACTCCTCCGTGTCTCGGAAAGAACGTTAAGCCGTTGGTCCCGGCTGTAATTTGTGCAACTTTGACAGTCGTTACGGGTCGTCGGAAACCCAAAAATTTGACAACCACTCTTACCCAGGGCGTATCGTATTACCCAGTTACTGGGTTGTGGGTCAGATAGACGGTCGCTCCGTTTAAAATACTGGTATTCAGCTGCATCCGGTTAGACTAGAAGCTGACTCCAACAAAGTTGGGAAAGGCTAGGCAGATTTTTTTACTTACCTCTGCCTAACCGATTTGAGAATACAGGCGCGATGTTGTAGTATGTTGTGATTGTGTATTGTTTTTTGCAAATGATTTATTTATCCTTGAATTGAAGGTGCTGGGGACCGCTAAATGAACTTACTACAGTTACCATCCACGCACTATTTTGCTCTGACGCAAAGCTTTAGAAGGTCATTTTATCGTTGGGGGTTAAAAATGAAACCTTTTTCTTTTATATCGAGATCTATTTCTGTCTGTATGAATCTTACCGACAACAATTCAAAGCCTGAACCACTGGGGTTTGATAGCTATAACTTTAGTAGCGGTCTACAATCCAAAAGACCACATAACTTGAGACGCGTGGGTGGTCGCGCTCCTTGAAGGATTGACGTAAGAGAAAAATGTTATTTTGATATGGTAGGGTCTCACCAAGAAAGGCTTTTTGGCAATTCCACTTAGTAAAGGCAGAAACACACAATACATACACCAACCCGCATTTGTATGGTAAGCTACCTCTAAGTAAGGCTTTTTTTAAATTACACTTAGTAAATGTATAAACATCATACATACATACATCCACCAACCCTCACTGGCCCGTGTGATGAATTATAACCCACTCTCTCTCACAGAGAGAAAACCTGTGTCCCAGCAGAGTGGGAAGGCTGATTATGATTAAAAGCAGAGAAATAAGGGCTAATGTTTGTATTAGAAAATTCGATGTTGCGGTCAAAGGCTATCAAGTCAAGACGTTTTCGTTCATGACTCAATGTTTAGGTGACGATATTAAGCATTGGGACGGGCAAACCGCACAATCGATTTACTATTCAAATTATACGGTGTAGCGATGGAGTGTCGCTCTTATAATGTAATGCGTTTAGTTGCGTTACAATTAATTTATTCTAATTCGATGTTAGCAGGGTGGGCCGGTGGGGTGGAAGTTTTCGGGGAAATGTTTACGATACGATAAAAAAAGATAATATTTTGTGGAACACGCAAAAGTAGCTTTTGTATAAATAGTTATTATTTGTAACAAAAACATTTTACAAAAATAAAATACGGAGTTAAATAAAAGCTACTATAGAGTGAACAATAATTTTAGTTTCGGAAGTTCTAAAGTTTGAAAGCATAAAGCTCCTTCTTTTTTTTAAATCGGTTAAAAATAATTGAAGTCTTCGAGTTTGTAGGCTGTAGAAGTACATGACATAATGTCACTGCACGTTTAAACGGATGTGTTGCAGCAGGCGTCCGTTTATGCGGTCCATTTCCGAATGATGGATCCCCTTCCCTCTCCCTATTGTTATGGATGGAAAATTATAGGTTAGGCATCATATTAGATTTTTCATATTGTTTGAACTGATGTACACAGCCTACTATAGGATTGAGTTGTTCCCTTAGTTGGTTTGATTGTAAATGGGCAAAGATTTCTTTTTATTTTAGATGCTCGTCAACGCCTGTTATTTCTGAAGGGTTAGTCAGCGCAAGCGTACAAAAAAGCAGCATGTTTGTTTGTATTTAATAAAAATATTTTTCATTTGATTGGTTCCAGGCGGTGCTCCTGTACCAATGTCTTCAGAGTCTGGACGCACACAACATCGATGGTCTGACAGACTTCATCAACGAGCTGAAGAACTCTATCGACGCGGAGCCTGTCAGGAAAGGAGTCAAGGCACAAAAGGTAATACGACATTATGTCTCTAATTTTAAGAGGGTACTTACTAAAAGTTGGCAGCGTCGCAAATAGCTGTCAGATGTTACGCTGTCTTGATAATTAATTTTATGACTTACTAAATAAAATTATGAAATATCGCTTTGCTTTCTACTAAGATATTTATTTTTAGGAAGCTCCTAACACTAATACCTATTAATGTCTCGATACTAGTAAAACAAATTGAAACTCAAAGCATTTATTTCAAACTAGCTTCTGCCCGCGACTTCGTACGCGGACCCTGTTGCTTATGCCAGCGACAACGGGGTCGCCGTTTTTGTTATTTTTTATCATTTTTCCCATTTAAATCTTTTATCACACTGAGCTTTAGTTTTATTTCATTCCAACAACCACCAAAACATACAGTCCATTTGTCATCGTTTTCATTTTGGTAACCGCATTATTATATTCCCCACTTGTCTCTAGAGACCTAGAAGTCAATGCGTAGATACGGTTGGAACTCAAGCACAATTCTCTATCCGTGAACGTCTCCGACTCGCGAGACAATACATGACGTTCACGATCAGCGGTCAGTCGCACATCACGTGCCCCACTTGTCTCTAGAGACCTAGAAGTCAATGCGTAGATACGCTTGGAACTCAAGCGTAACTCTCTTTCCGTGAACGTCTCTGACTCGCGAGACAATACATGACGTTCACGATCAGCGGTCAGTCGCGCATTATATTCTTCACTGGTCTCTAGAGACCTAATGAATACGCTGAGAACGCAGGCGTGCTTCGCGACCCGAAGAGGTTTCCACGGAGCGAGTTGCAGCCTAATGTTCTCGAACAGCATCAAGTCTCTCCTGACGCTCTTCGGTAGATTCTTGGGATCTTATGATCTTCAATCTTTTAGCTCTCTTGGAACATTGGGAAAGATTTGACCTCTTTCTAGGCATGGTCATAGTTTTATTGTGAAGATACCTGATCAATAAAAATCTAAATTAAAATGACCGCTCCCCTGCGTTACCGGGTAGGCTACCGTGTCACGAAGATAAATGGAAAAGGAAATTAAACACTCAAACATAAGCCCGAAGGCATATTCATACGATAAAATAAAAAAATAAATAGGAGTTTTGGCCAGTAGAGTCAAATTTTCAATGATATACCATCGTCATCGAAAATCAGTCCTAAACTGTTACCGCCTTCACCGCGTGCAGGTACTCCCAGTTTATGTTATTTTATAATTACACAGTAAAATTAGTGATAGCTTTGATTTCCACATCAGATGTTTCTGATCTTCGATTTTTATAAGTCTACAGGAAATGCCCATCATATTGAACAACAAAGACGTCAAAGACGTCATTCCTATATGTGTTATGTTGTAGCTAGGCTCTTGGAGTTCCACAACAGGTGTTCCAGATCTTCGATTTTTATAAGTCAACAGAGAGTGCTCATCATATTGAACAACTTGTGCTAAGACGTTATTCCTATATGTGTTATGGTGTAGCTAGGCTCTTGGAGTTCGAAAACAGGTGTTCCAGATCTTCAATTTTAATACGTCAACAGATAGTGCTCATCAGGTTGAACAACTTTCGCTAAGACGTCATTCTTATATGTGTTATGGTGTAGCTAGGCTCTTGGAGTTCCACAACAGGTGTTCCAGATCTTCGATTTTTATAAGTCAACAGAGAGTGCTCATCAGGCTGAACAACTTTCGCTAAGACGTCATTCTTATAAGTATGTGTTATGGTGTAGCTAGGCTCTTGGAGTTCCACAACAGGTGTTCCAGATCTTCGATTTTTGTAAGTCAACAGGAAATGCCCATCAGACCGAAAAACTTTTGCTAAGACGTCATTCCTATATATGTTATAGTGTAGCTAGGCTCTCGGAGTTCCACAACAGGTGTTCCAGATCTTCGATTTTTATAAATCAACAGAGAGTGCTCATCAGATTGAACAACTTGTGCTAAGACGTTATTCCTATATGTGTTATGGTGTAGCTAGGCTCTTGGAGTTCCACAACAGGTGTTCCAGATCTTAAATTTTTATACGTCAACAGAGAGTGCTCATCAGGCTGAACAACTTTCGCTAAGACGTCATTCTTATATGTGTTATGGTGTAGCTAGGCTCTTGGAGTTCCACAACAGGTGTTCCAGATCTTCGATTTTTATAAGTCAACAGGAAATGCCCATCAGACCGAACAACTTTTGCTAAGACGTCATTCCTATATATGTTACAGTGTAGCTGGGCTCTTGGAGTTCCACATCAGGTGTTCCAGATCTTCAAATTTATTCTCTCAGCAGAAAATGCTAATCACGTGGAACAATTTTTGCTAAAGTATAATTTTTGTATCTCTTATAGTTTAGCTGGTCTGTTGCGGTTCTGCAGCAGGTGTTCAAGTTTCCAAGATAAATTATAGCCTATATGTTGCCCAGACTTAATACCTATACAACAAAAAAAAAATCATTCCAATCCGTCCAGTAGTTCCGAAGATTAGCGTGTACAAACAAACAGACAAACAGACATACAGACAAACAGACAAACAGACAAACAGACAATTTTTTTTTTTTGGATTCGTGCTCTATTATAGATTCTAAACCCCCCTCAATTCTTATTTTTTTAATATATTCAATGTACAGACACAGTTTTTTTACTGTTTTATTATATGTATAGATAAACGAATTACAGGCACAGGCACTTTTGAAATGTTAAGGGGTCGATCAGTCAGAAAGTTGAAGGTAGTTGCCCATTCCAAAGCAGTAGGTACCCATGGAGAAGAACGGGCAAGAAACTTAATCAACACTCTTTTAAATCAAAATCTGGGGTAACATCATTCATGTTGAAATATACATGTGAGAACTATGCAGAACGTAAAAAGTGTGCGCAATTAAAAGATTTAAAAAAAAGTAGTAGTGGAGTTCATAATCGAATGTTTTAGTAAGATACCTACACAGTGATATTCTAAATGCTGTTACACCTAACACTATTACAACACCTAATTCAGAGTTATAATTGCCATTCATCTGTGTATTAGAAAGAAACCGTGACTGACTGGTCTATCAACACATCGCTCAAACCTAACCACTGAATGGTTTGGGCTGAAATTTTGCATACAGATGGTTATCATAAGTTCAGCTAATTTAACAAAGTCACGGGGAGAAGCTGGTAATCAATACAGCGATAGAGTAGCACAGCAATATTTAATCTAATAATGTTGATCAAGTAATCAAGATTGCGAAGTATTTGATAGCTTTCAGAATGCACACCCTTAAGGCGCGGTAAGAAGCTAATCTTTAGGTTTTAGAGGAGGTGAAGCAGCGGCGGGGAAATCTAGCGCGGAGCTCCGCCCACTTGGCCGCGCTCGCGTATGTCGCAGCGCGCGGCCGTATTCTGACGACGTCTGTATTCTAGTTGCCGAATCTAATGAAACTTTAAAAGTTAACAGTAGGTACCGCTTAGTGCAACAATATAGAATGGTAAAAAAAGATCGGGCTCCGTTAAAATAATACAGCTAATCATAATTTAAAATTGGTTTGTTCAAGATATTTAGTAATAGCCATTGTAAAAAAAAGAACCATTTTAGGTGTTTTCGGAATTATAGATAGAAAATGAGGATTTTATTAATAAGTACTCAATTCTTATGGGCACGTATTTACTCATGTAAACAAACAAATAGCTCGGTCAGTGCGGCTGGTGTTGCCAATTCTGATACTTCTAATATAGTAGAAATTAAAATTAATTTGAAGTTGTTGAATGAAATACATAATATGTACAATTCTTCGGCCCTGTATGGGCACGAATGACTCTTCTTGAGAACCGGTTTCGACAAGGAATGACAGGTCTTCAGTGGTTTCCCTAAAACAAAAAAAAAATATAAATGGAATAAGAGTGTTATCAAAATCCGTTTCCGAAAACTTATTCACTCAGCAAAAAATGCTCATCACGTGGAATAATTTTTTCCTATTTTTATATCTCTTATAGTTTAGTTGGTCTGTTGCGGTTCTGCATAAGGTGTTTCATTTTCCGAAATAAATTAGCCTATATGTTGCCCAGACTTAATACCTATACCACAAAAAAACTTTCATTCAAATCCGTCCAGTAGTTCCAACGATTAGCGTGTAGGAACAAACAGATTTTTTTTTTTATCGTGATCTATTACTGTTTGTAAACCATCGATAGTGATCGATGTTGTAAACCCTCTTCAACAATTATTTTTTCTATTCAATGTACAGACACAGTTTTTTTTACTGTTTTATTATAGGTATGTTTAGAAGAGTACAGTAAAGATAGAGGCTACGGCTATGCGGGTGAAAGAAACAGAGTAACTTTCTAAGCTCATCTCAATATTGATCGCATTTAGTACTTACTGATGCTCTGGTAAATCTAAATCTTGATATTCCAATTGAATATTATTAATTTATCTGTTGCATCATGGTCCGTGTTCCTGGAAAAATATGTAACTTAGTTAGTGGTGTGCACACGTAGACATGGACTAATATGAAGTTGTATATTTCCAGCATCAAACTGCGTGTTTTTTTTTTAGAAAAATACGTCGCCCCTGTCTGGGGCTGAATAATTCTATTTTGTTCTAATTCGTATCGTGAGTGTGTTTACAAAAAATTAAATTCCGTAAAATGTTATACTTATTTCGTGCGCCATTTTAGGCCCCGCCGTTTATAGTACGCCCCGGAGCGGCGCGCTGCAGCATATTAGCGCCCGTTAGCCAAGGCCGCAGCGAGACGTAAACATAGGTTTTTATTTTATTTGCCTATTTTTTACGAATTCCGGTTACTAAGAAACTGTCACTTCATAACATTTTTTTTTTAAAAGCCTACACTGTCCCACTGCTGAGCAAAGGCCTCCCCCAAATCCTTCCAGACATCTTTCTCTTGAGCCACCTCGATCCATCCCTTGTGGTATGCGTCTAGGTTGTCTCGCCACCTCTTCCTGGGCTGGCCTCGACGGGAAGATTGATAGTAATATTAGTCGGTAATACAATAGGTACAGACGCCAGCACATCAAGCTACCACAATCTGTCAAATTTCTTTGATAGTATTTCAACTTTATTGCAAAGACATAAGGTTCATTTTTAATTGAGAAAATTTGACCGGTAATACAATAGGTACAGAGGCCAGCACATCAAGTTACCACAATCTGTCAAATTTCTTT
This sequence comes from Hyppa rectilinea, assembly GCA_951799385.1. Taxonomy (NCBI): domain Eukaryota; kingdom Metazoa; phylum Arthropoda; class Insecta; order Lepidoptera; family Noctuidae; genus Hyppa; species Hyppa rectilinea. The sequence goes on from OX637319.1 coordinate 4,140,073, forward strand.
GATAGTATTTCAACTTTATTGCAAAGACATAAGGTTCATTTTTAATTGAGAAAATTTGATCGGTAATACAATAGGTACAGAGGCCAGCACATCAAGTTACCACAATCTGTCAAATTTCTTTGATAGTATTTCAACTTTATTGCAAAGACATAAGGTTCATTTTTAATTGAGAAAATTTGATCGGTAATACAATAGGTACAGAGGCCAGCACATCAAGTTACCACAATCTGTCAAATTTCTTTGATAGTATTTCAACTTTATTGCAAAGACATAAGGTTCATTTTTAAATGAGAAAATTTGACAGTTAGGGATAGCTTGATGTGCTAGCATCTGTGCCTACTTACATTAGTTAAAAAAAAATGAATACTTACTCGGAAACTATAGATTTTTTACTTTTATTACGTCGTTTTCTTGTACAAATCCGTCGCAACACTTTATTTCTTTTATTTCCCATTGTTCAGAAACACCGGTCAAACGTTTCGGGCCTCTCTGGTTGCCCGTAATTTTATAGCGTTGTACGTCAGGCAACTCAGGTGGCCCAGCCGACTTGGACCACTCAAAATTACGGTACTAATATCTAAACAAAGTATCAACAAAATAAAAACGAAATAATGGAGCGAATGCGTAATAAACAGAACGTGACCTCTCTTAGCAACGGCTAGCTGCAGACTGGGCGCGGCCTAACACAAGCATACGACCGTAGTGCATCGTAGTAATAGAAATAAGGTTGAAAATATTTTGGCGTTTGATTTTATTTGAATATCATGTCTGCCAAAATGTTAGTCATTTTGCAGTTTTTATTTAATATTTAAAAAAATACAGTTCTGGGTTTCAAAGTTTTTAGATATGTCTTTAGTCTATGAAATTACCTTTGTTATAGTTATAAAAAATATGATGGTTGTCGCTGAAATAATTGAGAATTTCGAGACGAAAAAGTTTTTTTCGTGGTCATATTGAATATTTTTTTTCTGTAGTACTAGACTACTTCTGTGAATTGTTTTTGTTTAAGTCTTTTCTTTATACATTTGACTATATACTGTATTTTTTTTTGGCCTGTAGTATGTACAGATACAGCTAACTTTGCGACGAAAATCTAGACGTTTTACGCAGTGTACGCTTTGGACAGCGCCTTAAAAATGAAACAAAAATGCCCCGAAAAAGTACGAAATCAATGTCGATGCAAATGCGTATCATGGGTCAGAATAAAATGCATTTTGCTTTGAGTTAGAATCATCGATTCGTGAAAATATTCGTGGAGGGCACCAGTGATGGTGTGATGTGGTAAAGGTTGGGCGTTTCTGGGGGACTGTCATAAGTAACTTTGACCTTCAAAAATTGCTGATTTTCAGCCTAATTTGAATAAATGACTTGATTTTGATTGCATTTTTTTATTTTACAGTAATTTATATTCTAGCTATGAAAGATCATAATTTATTTAACCGATTAACTTTTTTAAAATCTTCCAGTGGAGCACAGTTACAATATGCCTACCGCACTCCACGCTCCGGCTGGTCACCACCGGCGTGGTCCAGGAGCTGAAGGGCCAGAACCGACGGATACCTGCTCTGGCCATCGCTTCTGCAGTCGGCCAGCGAGCCAACGAGCTGGTGCCAATGTCCCGCGATGAAGAGTCCAGGCCACTCATGTACAGCGAGGCCGAGAGGAAGGAGACCTTCAAGCGGTGGCCGCACATGGACTACAAGTGAGTACTGTCACACCCAGCGGGGGCCAACTGAAGACCAGGCCGCTCATGTGTGTGGCTCTAGTTTGAGTTTGGTTTAACCCACTGACTGCCGGATCACAGATCTACGCGAGACACAGTGGCTTTTTAATTGTGTCTGTAATTACGGCATACGAAAGGTTAACACAATCATCTCTTGTTATGAGAACGCTTTTGTTTTTATGGCAGAGAAGCTATATTTTTTTACAAGCAAAAAATGTCCCTTGTTGTTTCTCTAAAAAAAGTAAGTATAACTCAGAAATTGGAAACAATAGGTAAAACTTATACAAAAAGGTTTTATATATTGTGTTTACATAAAAGGAAAGTCCATAAACTTACTGGTTGCTACAGAAGTAACTGAAAAGCTTTACAAACAATTTAAAAATAAATATGACCTTTCTTCTGGGGCGACCGAAATGATGAATACCTTTTCTTGCTTATTGTTTAGAACTTTTAATAGGCATGATGACGGTGAGCAAGAATTACTAAACTAATATGTTCATTTACTGAAATATAATTATCATGTTTAGAAAAATCCCGTCTTGTAAATTTTATTTACAAGACGGGATTATTAATTTATTCGATAAAATAAAACTACAAAATACACAAGTCCACCATGTTCAGTTGAACACCAATCAGATTCAATGACGTCACGTCTATGTTGAACTCACTATCACGTAAATTTCGTACGAATTTTGACGATCTTCGCGCTTAAAATTGTTTATTAAGTATTTCTAATTGTATATTACTTCGTTTTTTCTTCTACAACTTGTCTAACTACTTATTAAGTAAGGAACAAGGGTTTACCAAGGCAAACAGCTTAATTTGCCCAGAGTTGATTTGTTAATGCTGGCTTCTGGTCAGCAGAATTTAGAAATGTTAAAACTACAATGTAAGTATTGTTTACTATTATTTGTATTAAATTATAGTAAAAAAAATAAATCACTTTTAAAAAGCACAGCTTTGAATGTCTAGCTGTAATAATGTTTTTATTTTATAAAATATACTTACATATCGATTTCTTTGTTTTAGATTGTCCAGGCCATCTTATGGGGACGACGCGATTAGCTACGTTCAGTTAAAACGCGATGGAAATCTATGTATAGCTAAATCAAAAATCTGCTCAGTTATATCTGTGTTGCATCACAAGGAGGCTGCAACATGCCATTGCATTTCTCATGTGGGTCCATCGTAGGAGTGAAGAACCGTATGTTACATCCATTGAATGCTACTGGATGAAATCACAACTTACCAGGGTTTTTTTGACGTATTATCACACTGGGGAACAGCACACCACTTATACACTTGCGACGTCATGTCTATATAAAAAATAACATAAATATTATCTGTTATGTTATTCTGATCTCCTATCGTATACGATGCCAAAACATAGAAGTGACGTCACAGCAGACGCCATGACACCAGCGACCGTTTTCGCGCTAATTTAAAAACATTGAATTAAAATCGCATTTTTGTATCAAAAACCTTTTTTTATTGCAGAGATAATAATTTTTTCGGAAACTATATTCATAAGAATATTTTAGAACAGTTTTTGAAAATCAGTCATCATGCCTATTGCTTTCGGTTAAATAGTTATTTGTTATGCAAGGCTGCAAAGTTGATTTTTGTCGCGAGTACTTGTATTGAAACATGAGCAAGCGAAGGATTCCAGGGTTGAATCATGAGCGAAGCGAGTGGTTCAAATATAGAATCCTGAGCGTAGCGAAGGTTTCAAAAGTACGAGACGCAGAAAAGCTTTGCTGCCGAGCGCAACACAACTTTTCACCTCACTACAGCGAGGAAACTGCTAGGTGCAAGGAAACAGGTGTTATATGTTGAGTTTTTTTTTTCGAGCGTCTCAGATACACTGACTCATGTGAAGAAAATAACAGATACTTGGCAATGTATGTTATGAGATACATACAATATCTCCAAAGTTAGATACCCTGTATTTTGTTCTATATTCTACTTGTTCTTTAGAGAGAATGAAATAAAAATACTAATTTAATACAAATCACCATCTAATTTAATATAATACATATTTATTTTTGCCAATCTAAGGGTTAAATAGCATATTATAGTAGTAATTATTTTATTTAAAAATTAATTATATCTAAAAAAAAACATTTGAAACGTCCGTTATCTAAAGTTCAGTGTTACGATCATTACAAAAACGACTTAAGGACAAATTGTCTTATACTAACCATTTCCTTATTGACAGATGGGCGCTCCCCGCTCGAATGGCTCAAGCCGGTTTCTACCACCAGCCTTCACCAAGCGGCGACGACCGAGCCATGTGCTTCACTTGCCTCGTGTGTCTGGTGTGCTGGGAGAAGTCGGACGAGCCTTGGGTGGAGCATGAACGGCACTCGCCCAACTGCCCCTTCGTCCGGGGCGAATATACGCACAATGTGCCTATATCGGTGAGTTGAGTTTATATTTACCTACATAAAGAACAATGGTAATTTTGGCCTACGAAAAATCAATCATTGTTCCCGAGATGGGACTATCACATAGATGTAGTACATCGATCAAACAATAATTGGATACCATCAGATTATTAAAAGCAGGGGAATTGTAGATAAATAGCCTTAAAAATTGTATAAATTGTAACGGAACGCAGGATAAATTGTTTTCCTTTGAACACAGCCGTAATTATTTATGATACTAGTGATGTCTCTATATACTTTTACGATTTTATTTTTTAATCAAAGCTAAGTACTAGGCAACGCGATGTGTATAGAGTAACGTTAAATATAAAACTAATACCTACTTATATTCAATTCTGTTAGTTAATAGTAAATAAAAGACATTTTATGAATTAAAAACGAATGATTACGAATCTAAAAATCGATTCTACCACGATTGATTGCGGACATGACCTCCCTATTTTTGACAGATAAACAGAGATTGACAGTGCGCTTTGCAAACTGTTGTTGTTGTTACGGCGACGCTCTGTGTTTTGTGTGATTTAGTGTGTTTTTCTTGACTTTTTATTTTTCTTGCACTGCTTACGGACTCCGATTGAATCTTCTACTTAAGTTGACTTGGCATTCGTTTATTGGACTTGAAAATGCATCACGTTTTGGATCTAATAGTGGAAGAGGCAAAATGTCTTCACGCATTCTCTGTGTTAACTGTGGATTATGTGTAAATCGCATCGCGTGGCACATTGTCTTAGAGTAGAATTAAGAGTGGTATCTTCTGCACCACGATTAGTTTCGAGTTGAGCATGCATAGACTTATCTTTAAAAAAAACCGCCCAATTCAAAATACTACAGATTAAAAATGACGATGAGAATGACGTTTCATCGAGTTACGTTTTATAAGATTTTACTAGCCAAGCATGTATGGACAGTGGCCATTGTTCTTTCAATATCGAGCTCGTTGCTAAGTTATAACAGCCGCACGGGTCGATCTATCAGGTTAAGCTGCGCTTGACGGGGTTGGTCCGTGGATAGGTGACCATCTTTACATATTGAGACTCCTCCGTGCCTCGGAAAGCACGTTAAGCCGTTGGTCTCGACTGTCATTCGTAGATCTTTGACAGTCGTTACGCGTGAAAGTCTGACAGCCAGTCTTACCAAGGGGTATCGTATTACCCAGTTACTCACTAGGTTGTGGAGGTCGGATAGGCAGTCGCTCTATGTAATATGTATACTGGTATTCAGCTGCATCCGGTTAGACTGGAAGCCGACCGCAACAAAGTTGGGAAAAGGCTAGGAAGATTGTATTTGACATTTCAGTTTCGACAGAGTTATATTATACTTGTGCTCAAGAAACGTACAGAAGATTGCAGGTCCCGTGTCTTTATAAGACAATATTGTATATTATTAATCGCTGACTTCACACCACCGGCGAGAACTCTGTCAAACAAATAACTCATTTTTAGTGCCCGGCGCCCACTGGCGGCACGGCACGGTAAGGGATTTTTGTAACACAAATGATTTTGAATCTTATTTGACACTGTTAACATTCACATTTCATTGATACGTCTTAATCTGCTTTGGCATCCTTCGGCACGTTCTGGCATGTCGTGGCATCTCGAAATGTGAACGCTAAGCACGAAAAAATAAGATCTCAAATTATTTGCGCGTACTAAAATCCCTTGCTGTGCCCTGCCGCCAATGGGCGCCGGGCCTCACCCTATACCAGATGCGCGTCTTGGTGTAGGCATCCCATCGCCGCTGATTACTCGCTTCTCGCTAATCAGCGGCGGTGGGATACCTATCCCACTGGTTAGCGAGAAGCCTATACCAGTTGACCTCTTATAAGACGCATTTGCTGTTGTAACTCTTGAAGCCGGAATCAACAGAGGCAATCAGGAAAGTCATTGAACGTCGCGTCGAGTGGCTGAGAATGGTGTTTGTACCAAACAAAAAAGTCGTACTAGCTAAAATATAATATAACTATGCCCTCTGAAGTCCTCCGTACTCCGCGGTTACACCCGCTGCTCGGCTCCTACTGGTCGTAGCGTGATGTTACATAGCCGATAAATGGACTATCAAAATCCAACACAAAAAGATTTTTTCAATTCGGACCAGTAGTACCAGATTAGCGCGTTCAAACAAACAAAATCTTCAGCTTTATAATATAAGTAAAGAATGCTTCTGATTGCATCCTATCTCAAAAACACATCCTGAATGATGATGTAGGTATAAGACATTCACGTATATAACGCATATGAAATATACGCGCGATAACAAACGTAACATGACAGGATTACTACCGATTTCGTAAATTCTTGAATTTTCAAAATTCCATGCAGGTCGCTGTAATTCTTTATTTGAATGCGTCTCATCCATGCCTAGTAAATTGACTATAGTCAGTTCCAAATATTAGTATAAACAAATCCTGTTCTGGTTGAACGCAATCACTCACTAAACGGAAGTAGTAACACATTTATCTGTAATTAGGTTTCAACTTTATGTCTCACCAATTTTTCGAACCATTATTGTGAGTACTCAGATATGAAACCCCGACCTCATCTAGTTTTAAAATTATTATTGGCATGTAGTTATTAGTGTTTGTAAAAACCTGCTTACAAAAATAACAGAATTTGTTTATCAGTATCGACACATAATTAAGGTAGTGATTGTGAGATAGTATTGAATCAAGAGAAACTTGAATTTGTCGATAAAACTGTTTTCCTGGGGATCACGCTCGACTCAAGGCTACAATGGGGTCCTCATTTAACATCTCTTGCAGGACGGCTAAGTTCTGCAGCATATGCTGTCAGAAAGATCCGTCAGTATACTGATGTAGATACCGCGAGGCTAGTCTATTTTAGTTATTTTCATAGTATTATGTCTTACGGTATTTTACTTTGGGGACGAGCTGCAGACATCGAGTCTATTTTTATTCTGCAGAAAAGAGCTATCAGAGCCATTTATAATCTTCGTAGGCGCGATTCTCTAAGGGAACGGTTTAAGGTTATTAACATCATGACTGTACCTTGTCAATATATCTATGAAAACATCATGTACGCACGGAAAAATCTGCATCTTTTTAGTAAAAGAGGTGAAAGACACAACTATTTCACTAGAAATAGGGACCAATTAGTTCAACCAGGTTTCAGGCTGGCTAAAGTAGATTCATCTTTCATGGGGTACTGTTTAAAATGTTACAATAAAATACCTCCCCACATTCTTGAACTTAATGAAACAAAATTTAAAACTTGTATAAAACGCACACTATGCAGCCAAGCGTATTATAAATTGGGAGATTACATTGCTGATAAAAATGCTTGGGTCAATGCTAGTCCAGCTCCACAAGGGCGCATCAACTAATTTATTAGACTACTGAAAACTGTTGGAGCTGCGGAAGATCAACAACAACAAAAAAACATCTTTGCATTGTATAAATTCAATCTCTTAATATTGTATAACTGCTTGGCACATATGTGAGTACTATGTACCTACTATAAAGCGACCAGTCTCTGGGTGCGTCTTTCATTGACTTGAATATGCCCTGGCGGCTGAGAGTATGTCATGCTCACTTTAATGTCTCGCTGATGGTGGCGTGTGTGTTGGATCATTTAGCTCCCTTCAAAATGGTTGAGCTGAATGGTGCTAATATATGCGTCATGTTCGTGAACGGGCGCTGTCAGTAGAGACTGGTCATCTCTTAGCGGCTAAGGCTTGTTTTAATTTAATTATTGAATAGTTTTTACATATTTTATATCTGATGCTTTTAACGTTCTGCATCGTTCTCACATGTATAATATTAATATGAACTATGTAACAAATATTTTGTAACCATATTTTGTTTAAAAGAGTGTCCATGGAGTTTCTTGCCCGTTCTTCTCCATAGGTACCTACTCCTTTGGAATGGGCAACTAGCTTCATTTCTCGGACTGACCGACACCTTGACAATTCAAAAGTGCCTGTAATTGGTTTATTTGAAATAAATACTTTGAGTTTGAGTTTGAGTTTGAAGGTTACAACTGAATAACACAAGATTATTTGAAATAACATTTTCGGGTTGTAACTATTTAAACAATCAAAGCACAATTTTTTTTCTGATGCTTTTGTTTACATATTTATCAGTTTCTTTCGAACAGACTATATATACGTCACTATTATTTGGAGTAAAAATTCGAAACACGAAAATAATATGCAGTCCGCTACAACTCGGGATTGTGGTTGTCAAAATGGTAAAAAAATGGCACTTGAGACTAACCGCAAAATTGTTCTTTTATTTGCTTACTATAGAAAGAAATGGGGGACTTGGGGACATATCGTGAGGGGGGGAGTTTTGAGTATTTTATTTTATTTTTTTTATTTTTATTAAATAGGTTAACCAACAATTGTTTACACGTATACATTTCTAATGTAATTAACTAGGGTAGCATTTACAAGTGCAACAATTAATTATAGGTTAACACCACATGCCCGAAGAATCAAAAACGGCTTATAAATATTTATAAAGTTTTTACACATAATTAAAATAATAATAAAGATAATTAGAATAATAATAAAGATAATTAGAATAATAATAAAGTAAATTAACAATTTGTTCAGTACTGATTAAATTATAATTAATGTGTTGAATTATGATTAATTGATTATATTATGGACAAAATTAAAAAGATTATTAATAAAAAAGAAAGAATTAAGTGAAAAGAATAAACGGATAACATTGAAAATAATTTAAAACACAAATACAATTAAATTAAATCTGCATTGGATTATTTACAAAAGCTCGTAGAAATTTATTAATATTGTCGTGGTGTACATTATTTATTTTATTTATATTATTAAAGTAAAGTTTATCTATTAAGTCATTGCGGCCATTAATGATTTTGCACAATCTAGGTATTGGAGAATTCGCACCGAGCACAGACTTTCAAAGTGGTGGACATAGGGGTGTTATTTTATTCCTAGGATATCTAGATAGAGTATAATCATCATCACCATTCGCCCGCCTATATCACTATTTGGTATCAGTGTAACTTGTCTTTTTCTTCCATTCTCCTCTATTAGTAGTTATCCCGGTTGGCTAGAAAGGAGTCTTTGGTCTTCCCCAGACTGGATGTGGATGCCAATAAGAATTGAGGAGAATAATGAATCTATTGATAATGTAAGTGAATGATGGCCTATAGATGTGTTGAAAAAGAATACTGACCTATAATAGTTAGTATAAGGTTAGAAGGAAGGTAGGAAGTTCGGGTGGGTATTACACCTCTGCCATACCTATCCGGGAATGTAGGCGTGATGTTATAATAATAATATATCATTCATTTCAGGTAGCAAAGACCCATAACATACCTTACAGTCTATCATACATATTTATAAAAAACACAAAAAAGAAAAACTATTATTATGTTATTTAGATTAGATAATGATGACGGTGACGCACAATCACATAGATAGACCGTTACCGTGAATTGGACCTTAGACTTGGCCGTTAGTAGGCTCATCAGCAAATATACGCTACACAGTACAAAGTTCAACTTTAACTTTTTGTGACTTTCGTAGCAATTTACTCTTTGTCGTATATCTATAACTAGCTGACCCGACAGACGTTGTCCTGTCTTAACTGTGATACCTACCCTACCTACCTACCTACCCTACCTACCCTAGCTACCTACCCTACCTACCCTAGCTACCTACCCTACCTACCCACCCTACCTACCTACCTACCCTACCCTACCTACCTACCTACCCTACCTACCTACCTACCTACCCTACCTACCTACCCTACCTACCCACCCTACCTACTCACCCTACCTACCCTACCTACCTACCCTACCTACCTACCCTACCTACCCACCCTACCTACTCACCCTACCTACCCTACCTACCTACCCTACCTACCTACCCTACCTACCTACCCTACCTACCTACCCTACCCTACCTACCTACCTACCCTACCTAAAAAAAAATAAAAAAAAATAATAAAAATGTATTCTGCTATTCAGGGCGGAGACAAATCCAACGAAACAAAAACCATGAAAATTGGTCCAGCAGATCTCGAGTTATAACGAAGGGAACAAACCCGTCTTTCTTTTATATATATAGATATATAGATTCTTTTATATATATAGATATACTAGCACTTTGCCCGCGGCTTCGCTCCCGTGGTCTTTCCCGTGGGACCCGTTATTTTTCCCGGGATAAAAAGTAGCCTATGTTACTCCTAGAAAACTAAGCTTTCCAACGGCGAAAGAATTTTTTAAATCGATCCAGTAGTTTCGGAGCCTATTCATTTCAAGCAAACAAACAAAAAAACAAATCTTTCTTCTTTATAATATAAGTATAGAAAAATGAATCACTGAATCTGTTGCTAAGCGCAAATCTCGAGAACAGCTAAACCGATTTCTCTATTTTTTTTTGTTGTGTTTGTTATTGTCAGGAGGTTTTTACATTAAAAAAAAGTAGGTAAGTAGGGTAGGTTGGTAAGCAGGGTAGGTAGGGTAGGGTAGGTAAGGTAGGTATCATATGTAACACAGGACAACGTCTGTCGGGTCAGCTAGTATACGCATAAAGAACAGTTCCTACGCGTCATATGACGCGCTCGCCGTCAGCTCAAGTCTTGCTGATTCATCATTCATCATTACTATATTGTCATGTTATGTGAAACACAAATAATACAAAGTTCTTTATAATATCAGAATGATGAAATTATGACTTGTGATTGCAAATCATCTTGTTTTTTGCTAAGATAGGTGAGCTGTTGAATGGTAAAGACAGCTGATTGTGACTTGAAATTGTTTATTCTGTATATTATTATTATTATACCTTATTACCTTATTGTATTAGTACCTCATTGGGACTTACATGTTCGAGTCGCTACATAATGGGTCCGAGTACCCATTATGTTTTTCGATCGCCAAGCGGTTGATCGACTCTTCACGTGACCAGACCAGCCTTTTGGGAACTTTTCCTGTTGACAGCGATGTGGACGAATTTTTTGATGCTCTTTGATTATTATACATATTATTATGAATATTTAGCTTTCTGTAAATATGATATCGAAATCAATTTAAAATGTCATAAAAATATTTTTCTTTAATAAGATGTAGTCAAACTCAAACTCAAAGCATTTATTTCAAATTACAAACAATTACAGGCACTTTTAAATTGTCAAGGGGTCGGTCAGTCAGAAAGATGAAGCTAGTTGCCCATTCCAAAGCAGTAGGTACCTATGGAGAAGAACGGGCAAGAAACTCCATGGACACTCTTTTAAATCAAAATATGTTTACAAAAACTGGGTTACATCATTCATGTTGAAATTCGAAAGTCGACATTTCCTATCTGATTACTCCTCAGGAGAAATGGCAAATCAAACTCAGGGGTGAAATTCTGTTTTAAAGTCCAGTCCAGTCACAACTCCGCCTTGGAGTGTAAATGTGGTGTTGTTCCACAAACGATGGACCACTTAATCTCGTGTCCTTTTTGTCCTGCCGTATGCACGTTACAGGAACTGATGGACGCTAGTGTTGGCGCCAAACATATGGGCCGAGTACATTTAGATTGCCATCGACACGCTAAGAAGATGTAAGGACCATGTAGATCCGTGTCTGAAATGGTCTTTTGAGGCTAGAACGATACATGTTTGAGTGGGACTGTCCAGCCAGTGCAAGCAATTTGTCAGTAATCGATTGTGATTAATAATTGCTTGGGTAGTCAATCCCTATCTATGCTAACATTATAAAGCCGAAGAGTTTGTTTGTTTGAACGCGCTAATCTCTTGAACTACTGGTGCGAATTAAAAATATTTTTGTGTTGGATAGGCTATTTATCGAGGAAGGCTATAGGCAATGTAACATCACGCTACGACCAATAGGAGCCGAACAGCGGGTGAAACCGCGCGAGAGCAAGTAGTATAGTATAAAACAAAGTCGCTTCCCGCCGTCTGTCTCTCTGTACGATACATAGCTGTACTTAGATTTTTAATTACGCAACGGATTTTTATGCGCTTTTCATCAATAGGTACAGTGATTCAACGGGAAGGTTTATACGTATAGTTTAACTAGCTTTCGCCCGCGGCTTCGCCCGCATAATATGTCGACAAATCCACACTAATATTATAAATGCGAAAGTAACTCTGTCTTTCTGTCTGTCTGTTAACTTTTCACGCCTAAACCACCCAACCGATTTTGCTGAAATTTGGTATGTAGATAGTTTGCATTCATGAGAAGGACATAGGCATATTATTTTTTGGAAATTCAACCCCTAAAAGGGTTACAAAGGGTGGCAAAGTTTGTATGAGAAAAATATTTTTATTGCACATTTTTGCATAGGTAGGTAGGTAGGGTAGGTAAGTTGGTAGGTAGAGTAGGTAGGTAAGGTAGGTATCATAGTTAAGACAGGACAACGTCTGTCGGGTCAGCTAGTTATACACATAAACCTTCCTCTTGAATCACTCTATCTATTAAAAAGAACCACATCAAAATCCGTTGCGTAGTTTTAAAGATTTAAGCATACATAGGGATATAGGGACAGAGAAAGCGACTTTGTTTTATACTATGTAGTGACTAGCTTTTGCCCGCGGCTTTGCCCACGCGATAGTATTTGCATTGTAGCCGTTCGAAGCCGGGGCGCGTCCTTATATACTTATTAAAATGCTTCTTTGTAGAACCATCCATCTCCCTATCTTCTACTATAGCTGCGTACATAAGTATGCTGAAAGTATATGGGTCTCCTTTTTCGTATGGTTATTTACTAATCTGGTGTCGAGAGTTTTTATGCTGCTCATGGGCTGACTTAGTATCACATGCTGTTGAGAAATAATATCTCGTGAGGCCGGTTTCCTCACGATATGGGTTGTTGCAAGTTGAGGACTAAAAATAGCGAAAATTTATTTGTGTTTTTAAAACCTTACAGTTTTAACTGTAAAACGATTGTTGGCGAACGAAAATTGTTTCTTTTCTAACTTGTCTTTGGAATGAATTATATTCATGACTTTTAGAAATTAGTCCTTTAAAGTTTTGAATTCTTGATATAATTATGAGTGATTCATCATATCATCCAAGGCTTCACTCGTTTGGATTTATAAAAAAAACTTGAGATATAGAGAGGGATACATAGTATACTAGATATATACTTGAGATAACTAAAGAGATATCTATAAGTTAAAAGATATCAAGCTGCAAGCAAACTAATATACAGACGATCCACGTAATCTTGTCTTAGGGCTGTAAATTAAACTAGTCTGCGACTGTAGTTACTTACACTTTGCCACGAATTAATTTTGATTCAATATTTAAGCAATCTTAGGAGTTATTTAAGTAAAATACATTCACAACATCAACATCGCAACAGAGTACTTTTAACACAAAGAACATTCATTATTCAACATTCGGTTTAAAAAGTACCCATATTAGTTTCTTGTTATTCATATTGGTTTCATTATTCAAAAATATTGAAAGGTTTGATATGAACTTACACCCATGTTCTAGCACATTATTCACTGTTCAATCATGCACCTCAACTTAAATCTAGATTTAGAGTTCAGATTTCTTTCATAGTCGTTTCTGCGACATGACTAATTGACTCGTTCTAGAATAGAAACTCCTAGTTTCTAGGGTAAATTCAGAACATTGTAACTGTTAGAATATTCAGACTTTTCTTAAGTAACCTTTCTCATTTAGAACCCGTTTCCACGTTCACTGGTTCGCAACTAACTTTGCACACGCTACACATTGTATGCTCACAGTGGACGCGCTTTGGTAACTGCCGGTCAGTTACTTCGGACGCAAGAGATTTACCAGTATCTGTTTGGAGGCGTGACTCGCCACAGTGACTCGTCAATCCGACGTATATTAGTGATAACGCGTCATACATATCTTCGTATTAACGTATTGCAATAATACATCTACGCCATTCGTGATGAGTATTTAGGTATATTTTTAGTTGTATTTATTTGTTATTATTTTTATCAAACACTAAGATTAGATTAAGAGTTCAAATACCGTTGCTCCTTTGACGTGACGTTGCGGAAAAAAAAGGACACGTAACGATGACGGGTCGTTACTTGTAAGACTGTGAATATAGGCGCTAATGCTCTCATTGGGGTGTGTGTCATAGTTTAAAAGCCTTTATTATCAACAGGTTACCAACGCGACTGCATGCGCGGTTTCCTGTAACAACGTCGCGGTAGTATCGAAGGGAAATACTGGGGATCTGATCGCTACGGGCACAGTTGAGGGCAAAGTCAACATCTGGCGGTTCGACTGCGGGCTCAAACTGGTGAAGTTCATTCACCTGTCGCCGTATGATTCGATATTTAGCGGCATGCTAGCGACCGATAGTAATAAAGTATGGTCTGCCAGCTTGGAGAAGGACAGTTGTGAGTATTTCTTTTTTGTTATTGTTATGGTTTTGTGTTGTTGTGATTTAATTTCATTGATAATCAGTATTTAGATTTGGCTGTTCGAAGTCCTATTAGTGTATTATGATGGTTAATTTAATCGTATGTTTTACATAAGTTATTTCTTGCAATATTAAAGATTTTTATTTTATTCCTTAGCTACGTACGGCGTCGACCTCACGGCGATGGCTTTCGTCGGCATGACGTCACAACAAGAGTCTTACCCACAAACACAGAACACGGAGAGTACAGAGAAAGAGACCAACACGAACAGGACAAAGCCGTCCCTCATCTGCGCCGTTATCATCACGCGCACGAACTCCGCACAGACTGACCAACCAATCGAGGAAGACTCCAGCAAAGCACTCTTTGACTCCGGAGCAGACATAGAAAGCGTTCAAGCAATGAACGACCAAAACGAAGCGAAGAACAACTTAACAACAAACAAAATGCTGTTCCTACTAACTTATGACATACACAGCTCATTAGCCGGCTCGATCACAACAGTAGTGCACACGTCAAACAGCAGCGGGAATTCAAAACCAGGCGGTAGCAAGAAAGTATGCACTGTCGCCAGACCTGACGACGCGAATATATACGACGAAATATACTTCCAGTACTCTGACGAGGACACAGAGCTTCCGCAATGCACAAATAGCTTACTAGACGAGCAAATCAGTAATGTTATCAACCTAAACGCGTCTTCTAGCAAAGAGGATTGTAAGATGTGGGAACCCAAGAAGATAATACTACCGAAACATTTCAAAGTGATGCCGCCCCCGCCTCCGACAGCTTTACTACCAGAGCTACAAGAAGCTGGGCAAGCGACGATGCTAGACTTCGTAGGCAAGATCTCGCAGCTCAAAAGTTGGAAGAGCGGCAACCTCGACTCTGTTGGTACCAAACTAGCTGACCAAACTGACGCGGTGTTGCAACAAGCGGACCCCATAACTCACTATCTAAACATGAATGGACCGCTAGAGATCTCCGACTTGAAGTGGTACGAAGGTGGAGATGGAACAGAAAAAGTGAAGGTCACGAACTTTGGTGGAGCAAGTAAAGTTGGTACACAAACAGCTATAACTAACAGTAATAATGACGGTTTTGACAGCGATCCGCCCCAAGAAGAGGCCGTCTCCCAGGGCATAGCGGTTCAGTGCTTGACTCTACCACCCAAACTGAGCTACAAAGACAATACCAGGGTAACACATTTAATACCAACGGAAGATAAAGAACATTTACTCGTTGTTCTATCGATTATTGATGTCGAAAGACTCAGGATTGAAGAAGACACTGACAATGATGGTGATACCAAGATGGATGTCGACGAGGTCACTGAACTCAGTGACAAATTTAAATCTGACGCTAAAGCCTACTTCCTCTTGTATAAAATTAACAACAAAACGTCAATATACACGTTGGACGATCACCCGGTGTCTGTTAAAGAATTACCTTACAGCGACAGTCCGATAGACCTGTGTTTGTTGCCGACTGACAAACACGATCAGTATTCGTTCGCGGCCGTAGCAATTGACGGCGGCCTAAAAATGTATTCATTACCTGACTTCAAGACTTTGTCAGAGAAACGCGTACCCAAAGGACAGTTTACTTCAGTAGTATTCTGTGCTTCCGTGGAACGACTCAGTGTGTCAACTAAACACGGAATGATATACTTCTATGCGTTAAACAACGGGGAGAAGGATAACACAGGAGATATCGACGAAGACGAGTTCGCTAACATTGATTTCGATATGCTACAGCGAGCGCCTCGGGACGAAGTATGCGGGCCGTCGCCTGCGCCCGTCATCATTGCCAATAAGACTGAACTAGACTTGTCAGACTTAGAAACTTTGATTTCCCTAACTGGGTACTATGGTACTAATACAACAGTGCCGTACAGCGCGGTTGTCCCTGGATTCTGGTGCGAGCTATCACCTGCGCAGCGTTCAAGGTCTGACCACCAGAACAATAGGACGTGGAGGTTACAGAATACTTCTTCGACGTGGGACGAGCATGTATTGGAGCTTACTTTACCGTACAGCGTTTCATTAGCTCATATAGAGTTTGGTTTTTCCCTACACTCAGCTTGCACAGCCAATCTCCCGATCATACTTGTCACAATGCTAAAACAGAACTTACACGGAATAGGGTACAAGAAAGACGCGTCTTTCGGTCACAGATCGGACTCTCCGATCCACTTCCCAGTCATAGACACAGACATGTCAAATCTGGAGAACCCTGTCAACAGCGAAGAGTACTTGCAGGCACATAACGCGGAAATCTTAGCAGGGCCTTTATTACTGTCTTCAGGACTGGACATGACGCAACAACAAGGAACTTTAATACTGACCAGCCCTCGGTTATATAGAGCTAGAGGAAGAACCTTCCTAATCCATATAAAGACACTCTTTGATCCTGCCAAAGACATGAGTAAAGGCACAAATAAAACTGGAGAAAGCAGTGCAAAGAAAACAGGTTTTATTGGTTGCGATTGGTTACATCAAATTTCGTTGACGGTCCGCTCCAGTCCTCATACAGACGTCCCAATGGAAAGGCAGCAACGGATAGCGATGTTAGAATCAAATAGCTTCTTGAACACGTTATGTGAGATATCTGTTAATAATGCTGACCTTGAAATGAGGAATATAGCAATGGACCTTTTGATTTGGGTGGTGTCGATAAGGTTGCAACGGATGCGACTGGCGAAGACCGAGAAAGGGAAGGATAAGTCTGTTGAAATTCAACAGTTGGAATGTGTAAAGATCATTGAGAAGCATACTGATGCTTTGATCAAGAACTGTATTCTGTGCGCCAGTAGGAGTATGGCGAAGAAGTGTGTGAAAATTCTCCTCATTACCAGCGAGTGAGTATAACTTTGTTTTGTTTGTTTTAATGGAAATAACGGTCCACATTATCTGTGAAATTAAGTTATCTATACTGGTATCATTACTCTTCTTGAATCAACCTTATTTTCATAAGACTTACCTGCGGCTTCAAAACGCCGATATAACGTCATGGATGTGTGGTATATCATGTGTAGTAAATTCTCATACTACCAACTTGGGTGTTGATATTTGATCCCCCTGATCAAATGTCAACACCCAAGTTACATTTACATTACAAAAGCTTTTACATTGGTAGGTTTTCTTCTAAATATTTAAATCTACTGATAGCTTAACGAAACATTTTATTTATAAGACCTATTTTCATAAGTTATTTTGTTCCATTAGGGGTGAAAAACAACTCCCAAAACCATGGAAATCAACGTTCGAAACCACGCTATCGAACAGCGTGTGCGCGTGCATCCCGTACGTGGGAGCGAGCGTGTCGGCCGGCGCCGTGCGCTGGCTGGCGGCGCTGGCGCAGCAGTGCACGGCCCGCGCGCTGGCGCCCGCGCTCGTGGCCAAGTGTCTGGCGCTGCTGGAGCGGGCCGCCAGGTGCCTGAGGGACCGCCCGGATGTGTATCACAGCCTTTTGAGAGCCAGGTAAAGTATCGCAATTATGTCATTTCAGGCAATCATTGTTGTTGATTGTCTTGTTATTCAGAATGAAATAAAAACTTAATTAAAAAAAAAACTGAGGTTCGTTTCCAAGAAGATTGTATGTTATTTTCTTAAACCAAACAGGCAAACACTCCTAAGACATGCTGTATAACTTTCGAAAAAGTCATAGTTGTAGTTCCCACAGTTATATCCGTATCAGAAATAACATCTGTAGTGCTATTCTATCTATGAGATTTTTACAGAATCGACCCGCTGTCCGCTGCATAATACCTCGAACCTCATAAAGATCATTTTTTAATGGTCCTCCTCCTTTTAATTCATTTAAAAGTTGTCTTTAAAAGATCGCTTTTAGGCTTTTAGCGATAAGACCGCTCATTGTGTCACCTTACCATGTAAAATTTCTACATTTATAACTATTATTTTTGGTCTTCTAAAAAGCATTCTATCAATTTTTTCTTTTAGATTCGGCCTCTATGGCCTACCATTGGAGCGCACAATATTCGCAACAGAAATCCCTGAACTAGGGCGAGGTACGTCCACCCCGGTCACATACGCCAGTGTGCTTGCTGGTGATACCACTACACCTCCCGTGCCCAAACCTGACTACCAGCTGAAGGAACTGCTCAACTTACCTTTGGATATGGGTGAGTAATAATAATAATGTGGTTTTTACCATATTTCTTCTGATATATCTATTTGCATTGACACTGTAGAAAAATCCGCTTCCTTGCTTTTGTAAAAGGTTCAGCTTACAAAGTAATTTACTTTATCAGATGGTTAAAAAATTATTAATGGGCGTTTATTAATTACGTGAGGCGTTTAGGGTGAGGGGTCGAGCGTATGTCGCTCAATCTCACGTGGGGGAGAAGGCGTGTTTTGGCAAAACATCATCACTTTAATTTAAGTTCATGATTATAAGAAAATAAATGTCATATAACATCAAGGATTTATGTCAAACACTAAAAATTTAGAAAACATCTTACGTGCTAGATAGTCAAATCGCCAAAATTGCTTCACGTAATTAATGAATGCTGCATTTCTGAATTTCAGCTAACAGAATGACAGTGAATACATCGTTTTAGAGTACAGGCCTAAGCGTCCATTATAAACGAATTCCTTTCAGCAGACGCAAAAAGCGCAACCTCATCAACTGCATGGTGGGCTCAGAACAACGGCGTTGGCGTCTTTGGAGCCGGGCTCAGCGAGGCCATGCCGCTCCACGTGACGTGCCACGTGGCTTCCGACGGCACCAAGCTGGAGTCCAGTGGCGCACGGCATCACTCGGCCGTGGTGAGCTCCATGCCAGGAGCCGGCCCAGGGGATCCCAGCCAGGTAGGATAATTATGTTAATAATTATTATCGTAACTCCGACTTCAAAAACTGAGCATATTAAAAGATAATTATTCGTCGAGGGGCCATATTGAAATTTTTTTAATTAAAAAAATATTTTTTTCATAATTGAAGCCTACTCACTATATTTGTTAACAATGTTTCGTTTATCACAATCCAGTGCAACTTTGATAGAATTTCAACACTTTTCCCACATTTCTATATTAATAATTCGTCTTTTTTGCAGCAACTCTGGTCGGTCGTGAAGGAAGGTCAGATGAAGCAGTCGTCGCAAGACCCTGACTCTTTGGAGGACGTTGAGAGCTCCCTTATGGAGTGTGATCCTCAGGACAAGATGGAGTACTCAGAGGAGAAACTTTTTAAGGTAAGAGTTTACTAAACTGGTTATTTTATTTGAATTATATAAAGTTAACCATCGACATATTAACTATGAATAAAGGAAAGGGAGGCCTTAGGCCTGCAGCGAGACAATACAGGCTAATATCATTATCAAGTCTTTTGTTATTTCTCGGGACCCTTGGATCCCGGACCTTTGGAGGGCATACGAGGGGCCGAAGCCAACTCGCAGAGGCTCCTTAGACCGTTTTAATGTTGAGGAGGCACCAACCGACGATTATCCATGTATGCACTAGGCAGGTGCACCCAAGGGTGCACCGGGCATTATCCTCGATTGGTGCAGGACTATTACAGAATACGTACGAATACAGGTTATAGTGAATCGGTTACCCTAAACTACGGAAGAACTATGTCCCCCGCCTGACCAATGCAACATAATATACTATATAGTATAGTTGAAATGGCAGGGGGTGAAAATCAATAATAGGCCCCGGAAAAGGTCACAAGCACAAACTGTCGTAGCGCTAGGGGGCAACATGTGCTAAGGGGCTCATGAGGAGTAGAGAGATATTCCAAGACTTTCACAGAACAATCCCAGAGCCCGGAAGATTGTCATGTCCTTCCTTCTCTTACTATATAATACTTCCTTCCTCCGAGCACGTTAGCTCTTGCGACTCTCCACTCAAGCCGGCTAATAAAGGCGAGAATGAATTGGGAGCTCTGTTCCTCGTCAGTGTTCACTCCTGTCGGCCAATAAAGGCAAGCTAGAGGTGAGGAACTTCTCCCAGGGTGACAGGGTCCGTGAAGTCGTTACTACACAACAGCTTGTTACATGCTGCCCTGCGGGTTCTTGTATCTCTCTTGGTCTGGATCTTCACTCTAGACCTGCTTCGGCAAAGTTAACTCTACTGATACAGGCCCAGTTCAGGAGCACGCAAACCCCCCACGATGTCAATGTAGACAGCGGTGGTTATTATAAAAGACACATTAATTGGAACGAAGTTCCTTACCGCGCGTTGCGATTGGGGGCTAGAAAAAAATTAAGACCAAAGTTGTAACGACACTTTTTGCTATAGTTGTAAGCCGAAAGGAACTTCGTTCCATCCGAGTGTCCTATCCTAGACACCTCTCAAGTTTTTTTTTAATATTTAGTGTAAAATATTGTACGGCGGCCCTTCGTGTGCGAAACTCGAATTGTCCGGTTTTTTTTTATTATTTCACATTTATTACAAACGTGTGAATTTTATACCTAGGATCAAGAACAGTGCGGCATACCGTGGGCCTCACTAGTGACCCGGCCGCCTCAACACACACTGGTTGTGGAACGCATGCACTCCGGCGCACGGCGGTACATCGTGCTTGACTTTGGACACCCTGTGCGGTTGACTGATGTTGTAAGTACTCTAATTTGAACTGAAATAAAAGCATATTTGCCAAAATTAAAAAAAAAATTGAAACGTAAATATGTCATCCAAACTCGTAGAGGGGGTGAATTGTTTAAACTTAGGTTGTACACTGAATATAAATGTTTTTGTAAATGAGCTTTTTTAAATTTTCGTGTGCTAACAATGCTAACTAATATTATAAATGCGAAGGTAAGTTAGTTCGTTTGTTTGTTACGCTTTCACGCTAAAACAAGTGAGCGGATTTGCATGAAATTTGACACACGAGTAACTAATCACCTGGACAATGGACCTGGACTTTTTATCCCGATACTCCTACAAGATCAAAGCTTGTGCGGGTAAAACCGCGGGATGTAGCTAGTAAATCATAATCTATTTAAGATTATTTGTTTTTCATAGATAATACCATCATGTTCTGACCTGGTCACTCTCTGCATTGACCTGTGGGTAATCGGCGAAGAGACAGACTGCGTGAAGCTTGCCTTCGCGACTGACATCGCAAACAAGCATCTAGTGCTGACAGATATACAGCCGGCGCCGATCTGCCGATATATGAAGGTAATATGAGGAAATATTAATTGTTGTCACAAGTCATCATCATCATCATTCTCCTGCCCTTATCCCTATTTATTTGGGGTTGGCACAACATGACTTTTTCTTCAATGCTATTAGTTGTCATCTCGGTAGTCACTCCCTTTCTAGCCATTTCATCTTCCACACAATCACAGAAGAAGATATTTATGAAGTTATTATAAGGAAATATAAGTAGTTGTCACAAATAAGTTGTTAAATTTAAGGATATATCACGAGTGCTCGACCTCAACTCTTTTTACCCATTATAGCTGAGGTGTTTTACCTCATCTATAATGGGTTGAGGTTTTGCGTGAGTATCTCCAAATTTGCATCAACCGGGCACAAATCCAGACTCCGGCCTGCTACTGGGAAATTCCAGATGGAAAAACATTGCCAACAAATAAAAACTTGTTAATTTCAAACTATTAGTAACATTCCAAAAGTGTTAATAAATAAATTATTGGTGAATTACTTACTATGTAACAAGGTGATTGGTATAAAATTCTTTATCTATAATATAAAAATAAGTCGGGTTTTCCTTCCTGACGCTATAACTCCAGAACGCACGAACCGATTTCACTAATTCTTTTTTTTGTTGTGTTTGTTATTGTCAGGAGAAGGTTTTTACATTTTAAAAAAAGTAGGTAGGGTAGGTAGGGTAGGTGGTAGGGTAGGTAGGGCAAGTAGGGTAGGGTATCATAGTGAAGACAGGACAACGTCTGTCGGGTCAGCTAGTATTCAATAAATTTTTCATTCTCTGAAGTTATGGAACTGCACATGCCTTTCAAAAGTTACAGTAGAACATGCCGAACGCATTGTGCTTAATGATTTTTAATTTATTTTTTTCTTTTCCTATAGATAACCACAATAGGGCGATACGGGATGTCAGCAATGAAGTGCAAAATCCCGCTGGGCTGGTTCTACGGCGAGGTGGCGGAGATAGCTCACGTGCAGCCCTCGATCAACGCGCTTAATGCGCTGCACCAGGACTTGACGTGCCGGTTCAGGTAATAATAATAATAAAGCAAGCAGATGGACGTGACGACCAATGGCGTAATATGGCCAAAAGCCTCAACCAACACCTGGGGAGGCTCTTGTTAGGCAGCTGGACGAAGGGTTTGATCCAGAAAGCGGTACTCTTGTACATGACGCGTATAAATAGCAGGTTTCTCTCTCAAGAACCCTGTCCATACAGCTTCCAGGAGAGCAGAAATGAAAGTAAAAAAAAAATTGTAGGAAAATTGTTGGTCTGTATTTTTAATGCAGCTGATACTTCTGCTGCTGCCACAATAAAACTAAGTTTTACCTAAGTTCTAAAACCCACATTCTCTTACAGATTAGCAACCGGTAAACTGATGGACCTTCTCAACCCATACCTCGAACTTTACAACGGCAACGCAGCCCACATGATGTCATATCTGAACATTAGCAATGAGACCGACACTAAAGTCATCACAGCCTACCAGGAGTGCATAGAGCTACAGCAGCAACTACACACTTGCACTTCTATGTCGAGGAAGCTCCAGAACAATGCAGAAGGACAAAGGAATCTGCCTGATTTGATTGATAAGGGGCAGGTGTCGTCTGAGGCGCTTTTGGAAGCGGCTTCGACTGATAAGCTGAGGGTTATCAGCGAAACGATTGTTGATATGCTGCTGTATTTCTATTTCCAAGTTGGAGATGTGGTGAGTTTCAATCTTGTTTTTTTTTTATGATTTAGTTTGAATCATGTGTTAGTATAACTGAGAGTGAATTGTTTGAAATTATCAAATGCATAAATTACCTGATTTAATGCTTTTCAATTTGAAACTGTTTGCTTAATTGGTTATCTGTTAAAATTCGACCAAATTTTAAAATTTTACTAAAATTTAAAAAATGTGATAAGTATATCAATAAAACTCGAAAAGTGTAGAGTTCAATATATTTTGTACTTCAAAAACAACATATTATGTGACAAAAATAATAAGGAATAATCTTGCTTCCAATTACGACTGAAACATTACTGGTGGAAAGTGGGTGTATTATACACCTTATTGTACGTTCAAAAAATACAAGCGTCTTGTAATTGGTCCCCAGCAATACGAAGACGTGAGCCGCTCGTGGTGCAGCGCGGTGCTGCCGCTGGTGTGGGAGTGGGGCGGGCGCGGCGCGGGCGCGCTGGCCACGCTGCTGGCGCGCGCGGCCGGCGCCATGGCCTGGTGGGGCGCGCTGCTGGCCGACACGCTCACCGCCGCCTTCGCCGTGTACGACGCGCCGCCCACCTCGCTCGACAAGTAAGTCACAAGACGTGAGCCGCTCGTGGTGCAGCGCGGTGCTGCCGCTGGTGTGGGAGTGGGGCGGGCGCGGCGCGGGCGCGCTGGCCACGCTGCTGGCGCGCGCGGCCGGCGCCATGGCCTGGTGGGGCGCGCTGCTGGCCGACACGCTCACCGCCGCCTTCGCCGTGTACGACGCGCCGCCCACCTCGCTCGACAAGTAAGTCACAAGACGTGAGCCGCTCGTGGTGCAGCGCGGTGCTGCCGCTGGTGTGGGAGTGGGGCGGGCGCGGCGCGGGCGCGCTGGCCACGCTGCTGGCGCGCGCGGCCGGCGCCATGGCCTGGTGGGGCGCGCTGCTGGCCGACACGCTCACCGCCGCCTTCGCCGTGTACGACGCGCCGCCCACCTCGCTCGACAAGTAAGTCACAAGACGTGAGCCGCTCGTGGTGCAGCGCGGTGCTGCCGCTGGTGTGGGAGTGGGGCGGGCGCGGCGCGGGCGCGCTGGCCACGCTGCTGGCGCGCGCGGCCGGCGCCATGGCCTGGTGGGGCGCGCTGCTGGCCGACACGCTCACCGCCGCCTTCGCCGTGTACGACGCGCCGCCCACCTCGCTCGACAAGTAAGTCACAAGACGTGAGCCGCTCGTGGTGCAGCGCGGTGCTGCCGCTGGTGTGGGAGTGGGGCGGGCGCGGCGCGGGCGCGCTGGCCACGCTGCTGGCGCGCGCGGCCGGCGCCATGGCCTGGTGGGGCGCGCTGCTGGCCGACACGCTCACCGCCGCCTTCGCCGTGTACGACGCGCCGCCCACCTCGCTCGACAAGTAAGTCACAAGACGTGAGCCGCTCGTGGTGCAGCGCGGTGCTGCCGCTGGTGTGGGAGTGGGGCGGGCGCGGCGCGGGCGCGCTGGCCACGCTGCTGGCGCGCGCGGCCGGCGCCATGGCCTGGTGGGGCGCGCTGCTGGCCGACACGCTCACCGCCGCCTTCGCCGTGTACGACGCGCCGCCCACCTCGCTCGACAAGTAAGTCACAAGACGTGAGCCGCTCGTGGTGCAGCGCGGTGCTGCCGCTGGTGTGGGAGTGGGGCGGGCGCGGCGCGGGCGCGCTGGCCACGCTGCTGGCGCGCGCGGCCGGCGCCATGGCCTGGTGGGGCGCGCTGCTGGCCGACACGCTCACCGCCGCCTTCGCCGTGTACGACGCGCCGCCCACCTCGCTCGACAAGTAAGTCACAAGACGTGAGCCGCTCGTGGTGCAGCGCGGTGCTGCCGCTGGTGTGGGAGTGGGGCGGGCGCGGCGCGGGCGCGCTGGCCACGCTGCTGGCGCGCGCGGCCGGCGCCATGGCCTGGTGGGGCGCGCTGCTGGCCGACACGCTCACCGCCGCCTTCGCCGTGTACGACGCGCCGCCCACCTCGCTCGACAAGTAAGTCACAAGACGTGAGCCGCTCGTGGTGCAGCGCGGTGCTGCCGCTGGTGTGGGAGTGGTGAGGGACAAGTGAGTTGGATCGTGACGCCCAAAGCTATAAAGCTTGATTCACGAAAACCGTCTTTGCTGCCTCGAAATAAGGACACTGTGAATGTCTATTTGTTATTATGAACGTACAACAAATGAGAGGAAGATACTCGCAAATCTCATTCCGGCTTAAATGTTTCACCGTCCACATATTATCTATCACTAGCTTCCGCCCGCGGCTTCGCCCACATAATATGTCGTATCACTCCTATCTATTTAAAAAAAAACTGCATCAAAATCCGTTGCGTAGTTTTAAAGATTTAAGCATACATAGGGATATAGGGACAGAGAAAGCGACTTTGTTTTATACTATTTAGTGATGATTCATTACGGAAGCACCATACATTTTTAAATTGGAAGTGTAACCCATCGTCTCGCGTGGTTCCAAATTCCGGCAGTTGACAAGTTAAGCAAGGCTGTTGTTTGAAATTATTGCCCTCTAGGCTTAATGTGTCCGGGGTCAAAGTTTATGTCAATCAAATCATGCTTCAGAAAACTGAAGGGAATCCTGCCATGTCTGGTCTTCTAACTTAAAGCCATCTAAATGATAGGGTTCCATAGTAACCTTCGAATAATATTGTTTTTTTTTTATCCACAGATGTCTGGTCCTGATAATCTACATGTCTCGCAAGAGTTTATACTCGCACACTACAGCAGAAGGCGGAGTATGCCCCGCCCTCGCCTCCCGTGCTTTAGACTTAGTTCGAGCACCGCGCCCGCAGCCGGCTGTCACGGCCGCCTTACTTACTGCGCTTGCGTCTGTGTTGGATACTGTAGCTGCCCACTCTAATAGACATGCCAGGTAAGAAATATCTATTAACAAATCACAGATAATGTTTTGCCCGATCATATAACACTGTTATCAACTACTGGAAAAAATTATAGGATGAAAAAAAAAACCAAATTTTTGGGCAATTTTCAACAGGCTGTAACTTCAAGAGATGATCGTGTACAGGAAAAAAAAGAAAAAGAAAATTGTAGCTCCAAGTGTCTAGTTTTTGGATTAGAACTTTAAAATTTTCTAGCGTCAGCGGTTTTTGAGTAATCTTAGAAAAACCAGTAACAACAAAGTTTTCATAAAAAAATTTTTTCTTAGGATCGGTTACTTAGTTCATTTAGCATTAATTTCTTTTTTTATAAACCTTGATACGTCAACTTCTCGCCGAGATATCGGTCTTCAAATGGAAAAGGATCCTTTTGTGTTTAATTATCAATATCTCAGCAACCAATGATCGCAATGGTCCCACAAAAGAAAGTTCAAGCACTTTCTGCAACAAAAATGTGAAAAGACTCGGAATTCTTTTTTGATCCCTTAATTTTTTCCAATAGTGTGTAATTATATTCATCGTCAAAATATGACTGGCATATAACCAGCAACACTGCAACAAATATCACGCAACTTTGAATCATGTTAGTAAATGTTGATGAAACAATATTATGGCAGCTTTATATTCACAAGAATACAAGGTTTGAATACTGTCTTCGTTTAGCTGGTTTCTGTGATGAATAATCTGTTAAATATTATCATTTCGCGGATCACATACTACCTAACGCAAAGTTACGAGACCTAATGTCAGATCCTCTCCATCATTTTCCTTATTTGTTCTCAGGTGGGATTGGGTCACAGGCGGTCGCGCGGGCGGTAGCCTCCCGGGGGGCGAAGCTCAAGGCTCTCCCCGCAACAACGAGTGCAAGCTGCATCGACGCAAGCTGCATAAGAAGCTGCTGCATCAAATGCAGGAGCTGGAAGCTGCCAGGAGAGGAATACAAGTCGCTTTGGAGGATCAACACGTTAGTTCTAATAGGATCATATTGCAGATGATGATTGGCATTCTTAGAAATGTTTTTGTGAAAGTTGATGTTTTTATTACCAACTTGGGAGCTTGTTTTGCCTTTTCTTTATTTGGCCAGATAATTTAACCAGTACTTATCCGGTAGTAGTGAAATACAAAATAGGCAACAACAATCTGTTTTTTGTCTTTCATATTTTTGATCAAAAGTGTAGTCATGTTAAGTAGATTAGACATGGTTGTGCGATTTGGAAAGAATCCGTCATGCTGACAATACTTACCTGCCTATTCCCACAGCGCGCCCGTCTAAGCCTGAAAGCACGCATGGCGATGGTGGGCAAGCGCGGTGGAGCCCGCGGGGAGTCGTCGGGCTCGGGCTGCGCGGAGGCCGCGCGGCCGCGCCCGCTGCCGCCCGCGCTGGCCGCACGCCTTGCGCACGCGCTCGTGGCGCACATGCTTGCCGCCGACACCTGCTCACATGCGGATGCTCTCATGCTGGCTGCTAAGGTTTGTAGTTGCAATTTAAATAATAAATCCCTGAATGCCCATTAAAAAAAATGTGTCAAGCAATAAAGTCAGCCTATGGCAGTCCACTTCTGGACATAGGCTTCTACCAGGCTGCGCTATAACACCCTGGTCCCCCTGCCTTCCGCATCCAACCACCTTCTTAAGGTCATCAGTCCCAATTATTCCATCTGATACCTACCTTCGGGTTCGCGGGATCCTTCCGTAATAACAACATAATAGAAAAGAGTTACTAAGCCACCAGAATGATGTTGAACTATATAAGATGACTGGTAATTAGTGACAGATATTTAAACACGTGATTGTACTCATGATTACAATCAACTTTCCCAAAGAAACTTTTTTTGTATACTCAATAGTTTTATTTTTATCACAATAACAATACAACTGACGCGCGCAAAGTTCAATGACCTTCGCGCCGATCGGCTGTTAGCAGCTATTATACCTTATATAATTATACAAGTTTAAAAGTGTATTATAATATTTTTGCCATTCAACAGGTAGTGGGGCGGTTGTGCGCGTTATCTGGCGGCGCGAGCCTGCTGGATCCCTCATGTATCCTGGGTCTGGCGCGGCTGGCAGTCACACTGCCGCCCTGGCCACGACATGCACTCACTACGCTATTACAGGTATGCATTGTAATCACTACATAGTATAAAACAAAGTCGCTTTCTCTGTCCCTATATCCCTATCAGGGATGTTACGAATATTCGCATCCGCATCCGTAAATGCGGAATATTCGCATCAATTCAGACATCTGCATTCGCATTTACATCCGCATCAATCAATGCGGAGTTTTAACCGATGATAATGAAACTCTAAGCTTAAAATTCTGTTGTGTCATAATAAGTAAAACTTAAATTTTGAGTAATTTTGTTCTAAAAATATGATTAAATAAATAACGTTAAAATTAAATTGCTTTTCAGTTATTTATGCATGCGGATTTTGGCATTTTAAAAGGATTTTTTTTTAAATAATTATCCTTTTAAAATCATAAAATCTGTATCCGCATCGCATCCGCATCTGCATCGAATCCGCATCCGCGGATGTGATCTTCTAATAATCCGCATCCGCATCTGCATCCGCGGATGTCAAAATTTTTGTCATCCGTAACAACCCTGATCCCTATGTATGCGTAAATCTTTAAAACTACGCAACGGATTTTGATGCGGTTTTTTTTTAATAGATAGAGTGATTCAAGAGGAAGGTTTATGTGTATAATTTGTCGACATATTTTGCGGGCGAAGCCGCGGGCGGAAACTAGTATTCTTATAAGTAAAAACTTTCGATAATAAAATCAAAGGCAAATCATTTATTTCAAATAGACACAAGAACAAGAAATAGAATTGATTCTGGTCGCCCCTTTCAAAAGGTAGTTTTGTATTGGCAAGAAACTTCACCTTTACTCTTTTAATTTTTTTTACAATGTTTTCCACGTTTGGTTTGTCATAGAAACAGAAATTTGTTCGACAATTGCATGATTGCCTACCACTTGTGCAAAATAGGGTAATAAATGTAAAATGTAGAGTACAAAGTCACAAAAAGTTACTTGAATTTGTTAGCACTCATTACTCACATGTACTTACCAGCATTAAACTATCCCAACCATTATTCACTGAACTCCTGAAGAGGCTGTGTGCCTGTCTGTCAGCAGGCTGTATCTCCATAATAGTTCTATTTTCTCTATAAACACACTTAAACGTAAAATAATTTAACTGAAGTATTTCATAGTGTATAGACATGTAGCGTCGGAATAATAAGCCCTAAAGGTTAGGTTTAGGTTCAAATTGTAGCTTAATTAATGCTTTGCCTTACAGATCATATATTATGATAGAAATACTCCAGTATCAAAACAAATGTACATAAAACTCACTTTTTCAAATTCCCTACTCACCTTTCAACACAATCTTCCACCAGGACCTAGTCGAATACGAGAGTGGAGACTCTCCCTCAAGTCCTCCTAATGAAGAATCATGGAGCGGCGCGGGTTCCTCCCGTGTCATCAGAGTGCACTCCATACCCGGCGCCACGCCAGGGGTCAAGGCGAGGAAGTTCAAAGGACCTACTGTCGCAGGTTTGTAGTTTTCAGAACAAAGATATAATCATCTTGATAAAGATTGTCTTAACTAAAATTGCACGCCTCTCCACTAAATTTTAGTTTACCTCAATATAAGAGCTGGAGGCCAATTCCGGTATTCTCGTTTTTCCCGTATTTTTGGATTGTCGGAATGTGGATCCACACGAGACAATGGCTTTTAATTATTTCTGTAATTGGGTATTTGAAAGGGTAGTCAATAACGTTACTTTTTATGAACTGTCAAAACGCGGCATTTGTACGTGATTTGTATGAAATATAACAATGTGACGTCACAGGTTTTTAGAATCAAATGGAATACTTATTAGCATTAAATGGCATTTTACAATTATATTTCCGCATAATATTTAATTTCTGTATGGTGACGGAGGTTTATAAGACGAACGGTCTTTTTTCTATGTGATTTCATATTTTTGACCGTTTCAAATAGTCAATTACTACGATGCGGCAGTAGCAATCTCATCAATGTGTAAAAACTTGGTAAAAAAAATAAGGTTTTATATTTGAGGAAAGTAGGGTTTTTAAAATACGGGAATTTCACCCCTGTTTGCACCAATTTTACAAGGTTCATGTCTACCTGGTGATTGATGGACCAATGATGGCAACGTGTATGTGTTTTTTTTAATATGTGTGTTTTGTTAATAGCTGACCGCACGTTAGTAGTAACACTTTCTCTTTGCAGCGCTAGGGCTGCCCGAAGTTTTAACACAAACACTGCCACTAATTTTTGTGCAATTCTAAGCTCAGTGCCTTCAATACACATACGTATTCGTGGCAGTGTATGGGTGAAGAAAAAGAAAGAATTAGAAACAAGTTTACTAGTGTTGTTACCATTGTCGTGCGCTAGACTGTTCATGCAACGTAGGGGCGTGCAATATAAGGTTTAGGCAGTTTCTGATGTAAATATATACGCAGTACATAAGCGTTTTTTTTATTAACGACAAGGCCTAGTTCGTAGTGTCCAGTTGCACTATCTACTAGATATATAAAATTTAAGAGGAACTTATCAGAAGGTGATGGTAATTTAGATTGGATTGCTTCGTATAAGTGAAACAAAACTTTTCTTCTAATATGCCCGGATAGTCCCGGCTGTCATTTGTGCATCTTTGACAGTCGTTACGGGTCGTCAGAAGCCCGAAAAGCTGACAGCCAGTCTTACCTAGGGGTATCGTATTGCCTATTTACTGGGTTGTGGAGGTCAGATAGGCAGTTGCTCCATGTAAAATACTGGTATTCAGCGGCATCTGGTTAGACTGGAGGCCGACCCCAACATAGTTGGGTAAAGGCTAGGCAGATGATGATAAGAGTTCATCCCACAATAGAATGATATCATAAGAAAATGTTTGGCAGAAGTTGGAAGGTAACATAGATAGTCGATGAACTAAACGTAGCATCATTTTATACACAAGCACTTACCTCATAACTATAGGCACCCAGCTGCTATACATTGACCTCAGACCGCACTATAAATTTAAATGTTTTGTTAAAACACATTGTCACCGCCACAACAGATAATTTTCATAAAAAATATTGTAGGTATTTATTTATTTAAGGTTTTTCGCACACAATAATGGTACAAAGGCGTCTTTGGCATTGGCTACCACTCAACCAAGAGTATTATGTGTTGGTATTGGTATGACCATGGTACCTATACCGAGGTGGTATTCAAAGATGAAGAATCTACAATTTGTTAAAATAAAATGTTACTTTAAAGAAAATAATTTATTTTGCAAAATTTATTCCACCTCTATTTCTTTTAAAACTAATTTGCTGAAGATTTTTCTAGAAACTAGCATGACTTTTATTAATTAGTTTGTCATTATTCATTCTAAAATTTAAAAGCAATTTCTATATGGGTGGGTTGTCTTGTGGAAATATTATAACTTTTTTGTAGGTAGTATTCAGGTAATAGTGCGAATATATGGAAAGTGGAAAAAATTAACACTTTGAGGGACACTGAACGCCTATAGACGTAATAACAATAAAACTTCTATTGTGTCTCGTTCACTGTCCTTCAATGGGTTAAACTTGATTATAGCGTTTACAAGTAGCAGTTAGTCATATTTTCCTTTAAAAATGCGTTATTGATTTTCATTATGGCAACATTGCCTCAGATGATGCAACCCACCCTATACCATCCCTACACATCAGTGAAAACCGCATAGGAGGCACAGCCAGTACAAACCACTTACAAATTTAAATTAGATAACATAACTTACAATGACTATAGTTAGCCAACCAAACAAAATTAATTACGAGAATACAAAATTTTATCAAAAATATATATTTTTTCCTATTTATCTATAAATGATATCTTTTAAAATATTTGTTTCGAAACCGATCAGAATAACTTAAAACCCGTTTTCTAAAAGAGCTAGCAGAATTGACTTGCTGTGTTATTGTCATTGCAGATTTGTTAGCGGATAGTTTTGGTCTGGGGAAGACTACCAACTTCAAGCCCAAACTATTTTCCACAGCAGGTGTCAATTTAGCAAGTAAGGCCATTATACATAAAATAACAAGTCTATACGTCTGTAAGGTCGATGACCGGGCTTAGTTCGGTTTGCACTGATATGTAGTGTGTGTGATAGGAACAGACCACACCTAACCGCTACACATTTGCATCGCACCATATCGTTCCTAATCGATTTAAATATCGAATGCGCTTTTGTGTCTCAATTTATCATAGCGTTAAATGTTTTTATTTTGCATTATTTTTTAATCGTGAACGGGCTTCTTGTCGCTGGCTCTAAATGGGCCTTGAAAATAAATTTTATTCAGGTTTATCAATATAGGTCTGAGTAAAAAGGTCAAACTTTGGCAAATGAAAATTTTATTACAATATCAGCTCGCTTTCGTAATCATATTCAAAACATTGTAACGGCTTCAGTGAGGAGTTAGCAGGACCATAGCATTTCATCAAAAGCTTATTAGTAAAGCACGCTTAAGTTTAAAAAACTCGTAAAACATTCACCGTCATAGCAGCTTAATAAATATATAATTTTAACAAATAAAATTGTGTCAACACGCCGTTTGTAACATTACATACGTCAATGTTATTATGTTTTAGCTTTATTTGAGTTTGCTTTTTATACAAACAGAACCTAGTTATGCCAAAGTGAACCAAACCACAATCTGTCCTTAATTTAATTAATTTCGATGATTATCAAAAATATCATGAAAACATCAACATCTTTTGCTTAGAATTGAATGAACCTACTATCAACTTTAGTTTTATTTCTGAAAATGAAAATTCGCTGGGGTTTGGTTCGTTTTGGAAGTTACATGTCTTGCTACTAAATACCTATTTATTTCCTTTTTCCTTAGATATTGACGTGGAGGAACAACTGACGCAAGTAGCGGAATCTGACGACTCGGAATCTTCTGAAGAGAAGCTTGAGCAATACTTCATTGATGCAGTTAAGAAGGAAACCAGGACAAAACTTGTGGTTGATAATAGTTCCAGGTAATTCATTCATGTTGGAAGTAATTTTAACGTGGTTTTGTAATATAATTGGGTATAATATAGCCAGACGAAATTGAGGTATCATGCTGTGAGGAAAGTTTTGAGTATGGTTTTTTAGGGGTAGAACAAAGAAACGAATGTATTGTGTGAACGGTAATATTATGGGTATAGGAATATTATGGGTAAAGAAAGGTAGAATGTTGAGGTGACGAATCATAGAGAATTAAGGATAAAGATATGCTGAGCCGACCACATATAAATTGGGAGAAAGACTGGAGGGTGTCGTAGAGAGACGAAAAAGAGAGTTTATATAATGTGACTGGTAATTAGTGACCGTTTAAACACGTGATTGTACTCATGATTACAATCAACTTTCCCAAAGAAACTTTTTTGTATACTCAATAGTTTTATTTTTGTCACAATAACAATACAACTGGCGCGCGCAAAGTTCAATGAACTTCGCGCCGATCAGCTGTTAGCAGCTAGTGAGAATCACCCTATAGATATAGATCTGGTGCATTAGTCAGTTGTTTACAATGGTAATGTTTGTCTCCGTAGCAACGTGTCCGTATGCTGGGACGCGCGCGTGGAGGCCGGCGGCGGCGGCTGCGGCGGCGCGGGCGAGGCGCAGGCGCGGCGCGCGCTGCTGGGCACGGCGGGCGCGCTGGCCGCGGCCGTGCGCGCGCCGCCGCCCGCCCCGCCGCCGCCGCCGCGCGCGCCCGCGCCACCTGCGCGCGCGCACCCGCCGCTCACGCACACGCTCTATGATGTGTTCCGCCATTTGGCGCTGGAGTTCCATTATCAGGTGAGAAACATATTTATATTTCTATGCTTCAAATGGATTGCGCTCTGGTACCATTTGCGAAATGCTATGGTGGTGCACACTTGTGAACTTTTTTTAAGCTATAAGTTAAGTTACCAGGATTTGTAAGCGTAATGGTGTTTTATAGGTTAAACAAGATCGTTGACTTCGAATAAAACTTTTATTTAAGAGAACTACCGGTTGTTATATCACTAGATCAAAGTAACTCTCATTTGTAAATCTACTGTCTGACATTAAATTGGTAAAAAAAAACCTTAAAAATTTAAAATTTTGTGTTTCCGACCTGAACGACCACTAACTCAGAGGTCCCAGTAAACTTATTCTTCCAACACATGATTACTATTATTATAACTGTATCACCCAGATGGACTGCACATTCATGGAGAACGTGATCTCTCTGTGGCTCACACTCAACGGCTCGGCGTGGGGCAGCGGCGGCGCGTGGTCGCTGGCCACGCTCGCCGTGCCAGCCGACACGCCGCGCATACGACTTGCCTCTGACACTGTCAACGCGTTACTACACTCGCTTTGCACGTTAGTATACACGTCTACCATACTGTGTTACCAGTAACAAATACAATTTATTTTTGACTGTCCTTAACATAAAGAACAAGCTGGTCTGGACCAGCGTGTTCTATATAATTGACTATTTGAAACAGTCAAAAATAAAATATATTGTAATCATAAACATAGAAAAAAGATCGCTTGACTTAAAAACTCCTATCATGCTATCTATATATATATATATCCTATCAATACTAAGCGAAGATATAATTGTAAAATTGCATTTAATGCTAATAAGTTTTGATTCTAAAAATCCGTGACGTCACATTGTTATATTTCATACAAATCGTACAAATTCCGCGTTTTGACAATTCATAAAAAGTAATGTTATTGACCCCTTTCAAATACTCTTTCAAACAGCACGTCTTGTTATCCCGAAGAGTTAGGCGGAGTACCCATAGTAGATATTTCTCCAGTTTTGTTGAAGTCCCATGTAATAGGGGGAGAGCCTTTTGCTATCCAACCGGGCACAAATCCAGATTCCGGGCTGCTACTGAGCAATTCCTAATTCCTAACATTTTGCCCGTCCTGGGAATCGAACACAACGGACCAATTACCACTCCACAACTCAGTTGCTGGGTAACGCGATTTCCCTTGGTAAGACTGGTGCTGGTTGTCGGTTTTTTGGGCGTCGGTCTATTAGAAATTCTTTTTCTTCGTAACAAATGTGAAAGGTCTACGAATGACATCCGGGACTAAAGGCTTAACGTTCTTTCCGAGTTAGAGGGGTCTGGATATGCAATGAATGGTCACCCATCCACGTATTGACCGCGGTAAGCGTCGCTTAACTTTTGATCACTCAGCCACGT
The DNA here is from genome assembly GCA_951799385.1 of Hyppa rectilinea. NCBI lineage: Eukaryota > Metazoa > Arthropoda > Insecta > Lepidoptera > Noctuidae > Hyppa > Hyppa rectilinea. The sequence goes on from OX637319.1 coordinate 4,175,602, forward strand.
GTTACTATTCTAACTACTAGGCATAGGCATGTAAATGATGTTTATTTATTTTATTTTAGGAAAGCTTACAGGCTATACATAATATTATAATAACAATGTCTTTTGTGTAATATCTTTTGTATAAAATGTCTGATTTAATGCGTTTTTCTAACAGGCTAGAAAACATATCACTGAGATGCTGGGTGCTATCAATGCAGGCTTTGGCGTGGATAGCAAGCTTGCCATTACAGGTACCGTGGCGTTCACTTAGTAGAATTCATTGATATTTTTGTTCACGCGAACAGGTCTAAAACGTTATTTCTTCGCAGACGGAAGGCAGCAGTACGCAGACAATGGGCCGCGTTATTCTGGAGTGCGAACACTTTGTACCGGCTCTCGTCAAGTTTATTACTATGAATGTCAACACAGATGGCGCTGTTGCGTCTTCGGAACCTTATTTGGTAATAATTGTGACTTTACTGTTATCAAGACGGTTATATTAGGAGCAAACTAATTCAAACTCAAACTCAACTGAAACTCGAACTTAAAGCATTTATTTCAAATAAACCAATTACTTGCAGGCACTTTTGAATTGTCAAGGGGTCGGTCAGTCAGAAATATGAAGCTAGTTGCCCATTCCAAAGCAGTAGGTCCCTATGGAGAAGAACGGGCAAGAAACTTCACGGACACTCTTTTAAATCAAAATATGTTTACAAAAACTGGGTTACATCATTCATGTTGAAACACGTGAGAACGATGCAGAACTTAAAAAAGCGGCGTCCACTTAACCGGGTCTGTTCCTTAGGGCGGCGCGCAGATCGGCGCGGGCGCAGGCGCGGCGTCGGCGCTGCACTCCGTGGTGTCGCGCGTGGTGTGCGCGCGCGGCGCGGGCGGCGCGCTGGCCGCGCTGCGCGCCGTGTGCGGCGTGTGGCGGCGCGACGCCGACCCGGCGCACGCCTACGACCTGCAGGCCACGCTGCTGCGTCTGGCGCACCCCATGCTGCAGGTGCTCAGTGCGCGCCATGTGCACCACGCCTTGCCGCTCTTCCTTACTGTCGGTGAGTTTATGTAGCTCTTAACTGAATTATTCAAACTGGACGATTCATTCAATTTAAGTTCGATATTTCTTTAATGAGTGTGTCGGTAGGCTTTTTGGAAGGTGCGTTTAATTATTAGTTACTCGAATCACATTTGCATTCTATTGGTGTTTTGTTAAAAATTAATATCCATGTAATTAATTTGCGAAACAGTTTATAGGATGATTATACAATTATTATTAGGTAATTTAAGTTTTTTGGAATTTACAGTTTCAATAAAAACGACGATTACAGTAGACATATTTAAATGTCTAATTATATCATATTTTAGACAAGTAAAAGCCTTCTTTTAAATGGCAGATACCTAAATAATAAATACACTTAACACTCTTTCCATACAGAAACTGTTGACCGATAGTTTTATTTCTCAAGTTAAAGTTCTTCGGGTTTGTTTCCGCATTGCTTCTCAAAGATATCAGACAGATCGGTAATGGCGGCGCCATCTAGTTTTTAAATGTAGACCGAAAAATTGACATGTGCCCTAAAAGATCAGCAATAAAACGAATGGGTTGCCCTGTCCCTGCAGCGCACCAGTCCGTGTGGTGGGTGCGCGAGGCGGCGGGCTGGCGCGGCGCGGGCGGGCCCGAGGCGCGCCTGCCGGGGCTGCTGGCCGACGTGCTGGCGGGCGGAGGGGCCGCGCGCCGGGCCCCGCAGCGCCGCGCCGTGCTGCAGCAGCTGCTGGCCTACTGCCGCAAGCTGCTGGCCGTGCCGCTGCCGCCGCAGCAGCTGCCGCACAACGTGAGCCTTGTTTATTTGTCCATCTAACGTCTATAATTGCAAAGTGTTACTGTTCTGCTAACATATATTTCGTCAGTAAACTCTTCCCAATAATTTTACGGAAATGATATAATAGCTTTCTCGTTTCATTATAGAGTTTAGATGACTTTACCGCCACTCAATTGAGTGTTGTTTTTGGATCTGAATTACATTCAATAGATTTTTCCATAGCAATTAAATAGTTTTGAATCCTTGAACTGAATTAATAACCATAATCACTGAAGAAACATCAATCACATTACTGCTTTGAAAACTAAGTACAGGGTTTTATCATATACCAAACTCAGCCTTCTTTTCAACAAATCTAATGTTTTTAAACGTCTATAAAAGAGAAGAAGAGATTATGTATTCAATGGGAGAAAATATTAAATAAATAAGTTTTTTTTTTGTATTATTTATTTTTGTATCCGTTTTGAATAACTTTTCAAATCAATCGAAAAGAAAAGTATCAACAAATCTTTTTTCAACACAAATAAAAAGGAATGCAACTCGGATCTTTAATCTAGGATTCCCTTGACTTTGAATGAGAATGAATACCGACGAGCAACATAGTAATTATGACTCACAGGGCATTTCTAAGTAAACTTGCTAGAGAACAGTGATCTGTTGTTCTACACATATTTAGTTATAATAGTTTGTGTTTCTTTATCATAATAAACTCAATACTCGTTGTTAATATGGTGCGTGTAAATGCTTTGATGACACTTGATTTTTTTTTTGTTTCTTTGATTTTTCGTGTGGTTAGTGACTAACGTGGTGTCAGAGTTTCTATGCTGCCCATGGGCCTCTGACTTAGCTTCACATGCTGTTGCGAAATCAGGCATGCCGGTTTCTTTCACCGTTTTATAAGCAAGTGATAATTATACAAAACGCACATGAATCCCTAATAATAGAAATTCGTTTGGTTATAATTGTCTTTATAATGTTTTAAAAGCCTCATCATATCTTTATGGTACCAATAGTAGTTAGTACTTACAAGTGTTGTGTTTTTTATTTGTATAATTTCTCCTAAACAGTCATCGTCAAGTCCGTCAGTGTCTACCAGCGGTGAACAGTCACAGACTGATGAAAGCAAGGCACAACACAGCAGCACTGTCGAAGCTACTAATGTTGAGGATGAGAGGAAACAGCAAGCCGCGCGCACGCCGTGCTTTGCTGACACAGGTAAGATGTCGTTAAAAACTGTACTACCCTCTTGGGTTTTGGTCAATGTTATGTCCGTCGAAATCCAGGGCAAAGCAGCATTGGCCAACTGATCAAACACTTTTTCCGGTTAACTTTCACACTTACATAGGACAAAATTATTTCGTTCGCGTTCCACTATAGTAAATACAAATTGAGTACAAAAAAAATATATATATAGGAAATTAAATACAAAAAAAGTACCAGTGTGCCTTATGGGCCACAAGGGGTGTATGAAACCTGATAGAATTGGGATGATGGCTTAAATAATTATTTGGTCCGTCAGTCAGCTAGATTAAAAAACAATACTGGACTCGTATTTTTTCTTTTTATGTAATCCAAAGATTACGTCGATACATTGTGCTAAAATGTGACATAACGTCACTCTTTTGTAGATTTTATACTGAACTAGCTGACCCGACAGACGTTGTCCTGGCTTAACTATGATACCAACCCTACCTACCCTACCTACCCTACCTACCCTACCTACCCTACCTACCTACCCTACCTACCCTACCTACCTACCCTACCTACCCTACCTACCCTACGGGTTGAATTTCCAAAAAAATATATGCCTATGTCCTTCTCATGAATGCAAACTACCTACATACCAAATTTCAGCAAAATCGGTTGGGTGGTTTAGGCGTGAAAAGGTAACAGACAGACAGACAGACAGAGTTACTTTCGCATTTATAATATTAGTGTGGATTGTGACGTAGTGCTGCCCCACTCTCCAACTTTGATACGTTTTATGTGTTTTATCTAAGTCATTTATTATAATATGATAAAGCAAAAAATACGTATCTAATATTTTTTTTAGTATCTGACTGACAGACTAAATATAATTCCTTATTTTTTTCCTGTCATCATTCCTATTACATTACATAAGGAATTCTGTGCTACGGTAAACTAACCCCATAGAAAAGTAATTCATTAACAATAAGAAATTGATTGTAACATTGGTTTACATTGTATTGTTTATCAACAGTGCTCCAACATCAGCAAATAATGCAGAAGTTCTACAGGACGCTCTCTATCTGCGATGGAATGAATACTGTTGCACTCAACTCAGGTGAATACTTCGACTTCATAAGAAATATTTAAATTTGTGTAAGGAAACCAAGCAAGCAAGTCAAATAGGTATTTTAAATGGTCAAAACTAAAATATGAAATCACATAGAAAACAGTACCCTTGTCTTGAAAACTTAAACTGCTATCCGCTTGCAGAAATTAAATATTATGCGAGGATATAATTGTATAATTGGATTTATGCCCGTATTACAGAAACTCACTCAATACTCAAGCATTGCTTGAGTCTCGATTGAAGCCATTTGATTGGTTGAAACTAGTTTTGAGTAATGCTTGGGTCTTGAGTGAGATTCTGTAACACGGGCCTTAATGTTAGTAAGTATTTTATTTGTTACCAAAAATCTGTGACGTCGCATTTTATATATTTCATACAAATCATGTACAAATTCCATGTTTTCAATTCATAAAAAGTAAGGTTATTGACTACCCTGTCAAATACCCAAGTCTTGGTACTACCACAATAGCCCTTACCATCAGGTGGGATAGTGGTCATGCGCAAGCATATTATTAATAAAAACGAGATCTTAGATTGTTTCTTCCCACTACATTGTTTTTACTACATCTTTTTATTATAGGAATGTCTTCGGAGCCATCGTCTCTCAAGGAGGAGGTGTTCTGGCTGGTGGCTCAAATGGCCACCGTGGCCTCCAATCCTGCGCTCATGGTCACAAGCCTCATGGAGTTCCTCAGTGAGTAACTACTTCATAATCAACCTATAATTCCCACTGCTGGGATTTAGGCCTCCACTTGGTAAGAGGAAGTGGGCCATAATCCACCATGCGGGCTCAGGGCGGATTGGCGGTATCCCATGTCTTTTTTAGGATGTGTCGGTTTCGTCACGATGTTTTCCTTCACCGTTTTGTAAGTAGTGGTGATGAAATGATTACACAAAGTAATCTACATGCCTAGGTTCGAACTCCCGACCTACAACTCGTGAGTCTGGGTACCACTGGATCACCACTGGACCCTACTTAAAAAGATTACATACAAACTCTTTCGTAAGAATGTGTGTTGGATTGCGTGCCATGTTATCGTAGTTTATCTATACATTGATTATGTTTGAAATCTCCTGTTTAAACAAACCGTCTGCTTACCATAATACAGGGAAAGAAGAAGTAGTAAATCTGTCTCAAGCGATGCAGCAACTGATCATTCGCGTGCTCGACTACCCTGAAGCGCTCGCTGCGTTCATAGACGCAGGCGGGCTGGAACTGGCGCTCGAGAAACTTACTGCTTGTCATCAGGTATGTGATTATGACAATTATTTATTTAGGAAAAACATGCACAACTTCTAAATATACATCTCAAGTTATTGCACTGTTAAAGAATCATGACCATCCACGGTACTGGTTTTTCTCATGCATCAAGATAAAAATTATATTACAATTATTTTCTTTATTTTTGAAGTCATTCTGCAATTAGAATGCCAATTTTGTATAGGGGTTTATTTTGTAAACTTAATAAGTTATGAAATTGTTTTGATAAAATGAATTACCTACTGCCGGCTATTCTTACGTTAAAGTGTTGCCATAATCAAAATAAGTAAATGTATTGACAACTCTAATCGATTTTTTTTGTATACGATTACAAATTAATATAAATGTAAAGTCATTGGAAAGGTAAATCGCGGGGTTTTTATAAATAATAAAGCGAGATGATACTACTGTGGTGTGAAATAATTAGTATTTCACACACACAGTAGTCGTATTATTTTACTTTCAAAACTTTTTAAAGCAATTTCACTTTGTTGGCTAACGATACATATGAATGATTCATAATTATTTTTTTAATTATCTTGCTTCGGTTTGATATTAATCGAACCTTTTTAATAAACTAATGATTATAGAACTAAATCAGTCATTTGAAATAATTATGTGTCGAGTGTATTTATTCGAGTAATCGATTTTCATTTAAAATCTAAAGTGGCAACATGGGTGTTGGTGTCTCTAATTGAATTGTCATTGTCAAAAAGTCCAATGTCAATTGTGCGTGGTGCATGCTAAGTTTGTTCATTGCGATTTAAATATTACAGTTTTTTTTGTGTTGATTGAGTCCTACTCTCCACAGTAATTGTGATATTCATTGTAACTATTTGTTTATTTCTTGTTTTCAATCACTATCGCTAACTTTAATGTGAAATTGTGAATCTTACGCCAGGACGTTTTTACGCCAGGAAGTTTTCACTTTGTTTGAAGTTTGTGTGTGATTCGTATTTTGTTGTACTGTACTGTACTACTTAGCGACTACTGAAAATGTCGACCACTTCGCGTGAGGTACCGACAACAAGAACAATCTACCGGCGAAACCGGTGTATCAACTGTTTTTTTGCAATCCTAAGAAACCAACGCAGGTATTCTTTGGAACAAGCTACTACTCAGATGATCAATGTGTTACAGTCATGGATAACTCCTACTCAGGTAAGCACATTCTATTGACGTTTTCATACCTATCAGTCTATTTCTTGATTTCTCAGACAGTTTAAACCTACCCAGTCATTCTCTCGTTTTTATATTTGAATTTTTGCTTTTTATAAATCACATATTAAAAACTATAGACAAATGATAGCATAAAATCAATGTCACAATGCTGAAACTGGAAGCACTCCGTGCTGTAAGCACAAAATATAATTATGTTGTGCGGCCCATTCAGTTAGGCTTGAAATCGGTGATTGTGACATTCCTTTGCTCATTCTATTATACTATATTCTAATGACCTTTTTTTATATTTCATTTCAAATATATTTTTTTGATTGCAGCTGTCTCCAGGAAGTATAATTTGTTCCGAGTGTTTTGGACTGCTTCAAAATCGAGTTAACGCAATGAGCGAAGGAAGTGCTATGCCTTTGCCTGCTCTTGGACATAGAAGAATCTGCTTTCCTTGTGGAAATTCTATTTTACGGGCACCAAGAACATACCCTGTGCGACATGATCGACAAGAAAGAAACATTTTAATGAGACTGGTTCCACTGCACTTGGTAAATATTTATTAGTATCTTATTGAGAATATGGAGTGTCTAATACAGAATCTGTCTACTTGGGCTAACAGAAAAAATATTTATGTAAGCACCTTATTTTTTTTAGGTTTCCAGAATGGAACGTGTATGTGCTGCATGTTGGAGATCAGCTACGAGAGAAGTACAGAGGCAACAGCAGCATGATTCAAATCGTCCTACTGTAGCAAATGCTGTGTCAAGTGATGATTTCAATATTCCTGAGCCACCTCCTCTTCCATCTTCAAGACCAGTAGCAGTTCAATTAGCGGCACCAAAAATCACATCATCTTTATATAGACGTGCTGCAAACACATCTGGCCACTGCATATTCGTTAATTGTTTTGAAAATGAACGTCTACTTGTACCATGTGCTATAAAAGATATATTATTGTATCATTATAAATTCTATGTACCATCTGGTGCACGTGTTTGTCGTCACCACTTGGATCACGGTTCTTGGAATGAATTAACCTCCCAATTGAGGGATTTTACTGGTAGTCAATTTGATAATATTATGACTATGATGCAGCGAGCAGCTAATAACAGATTTGATTTTTCAAATATTAGGATGATGCCTCCATATTTATGTCATTATTGGCTTGGATTCAATGCTGACCAGTTTTATGATTTACTTAACAGTATCCCAAATCTAGCAGAACAGGTACCAAATGCTTCTATAGCCTTGTGCATATATTTAGTTAAGGTAAGAACTGGTGACAGTAATGAAAGGTTGGCTACTCTTTTTAATAAACCTCGAACCACTTTAGAACGGTGGATGTCAAAAGCAAGAAATTGTTTAATGAGTGATTTTGTCCCCTTGCACTTAGGATTTAATCATCTTACTGTACAAGATGTTGCTTCTCGAAATAAGATTATACCAGAAGGACTGTTTAGTAATCCTGATTTGCCACCAGATGTTAAACCTGCAATAGTTATATGTGATGCTACCTATGTTTTTGTGCAAAGTAGTTCAAATTATTTGTTTCAGAAACAAACCTACAGTTTACAAAAACTAGACAACCTAGTTAAACCATTTTTGATTGTGTGTTGCGATGGCCACATTGTGGAATGTCTTGGTCCATACAAAGCCACTCTTAATGATGCTACAATCACAAGTTTAAACTTAAATAATGAGGGATCTTGTATAAGATCATTTTTTAGAAGAGGTGATATTTTTCTTCTTGATAGAGGATTTCGAGATGTTATAAATGAACTCCAAGAACACGGTTTTGTCACCCACATGCCAGAGTCGCTCCTCGAAAATGAACACCAATTAACAACCCAGCAGGCAAATCGGTCTCGTCTAGTAACCATGTGTCGCTGGGTTGTAGAAATAGTCAATGGTAGGATAAAAAGAGACTATAGACTATTCCGTCATGTATTCAATAATAGAGCTGCTATGCACCTCAATGATGATTTTAGGATCTGTTGTGCCTTATTAAATAAGTTTCATGTTGCCATAGATGACCCACCGGAGGCTTTGGAATATGTTACAATAGCTAAAAGTAGACTTTTTCTAGTAAACCATCTGGCAACATATGTAGAGCAAGAAAATCTTAACAGAAGGAGAGCTAGCTTCCAAACAATTGATGGCAATCATCCTCATTTGGATAGATTTCCACGACTCACAATTACTGACCTTAAGCGGTTTGCTCTAGGTACATATCAATTAAAACAGGCCAGATCTTACTTCGGGGAACATGTTCGTCAGTCTGGAATATATTCAGTGGAAGTGAATACTGAAATTGATGAGGATATTCCTCTGATTTTAGGCCTAAATAATTATTTGTTAAGAGGTAGGATTAAATCCAGGCATGTGAACAGTCGTACATATTACACGTATTTATTAATAAGCAGAGACGATGCTGTAGCAAATACATTACAAGCCATAGTAGGTTATTGTTGCAACTGCCTTGTTGGTAAGCGAACTGTTGGCTGCTGTGCTCACATAATGACAGTGGTGTGGTTTTTGAGTTGGGCTCGATACAATGATATCACTGCTCCAGCATCTTATTTAGATGATTTTTTTAATGAAAATGATGAATGAAGTCATTCGCTGTTCCTATATTATGTATAGGTACCTACCTACTTACTGTAAGGGTTAGATATACTATGACTGATTATATACCTACCTACCTACATGTTTAAAGTGCTACCAGTGTCACTGGATCAAATTAAAGATCTCTTTGAATTCTATTGTTTTTTTTTACAGCTCTCCTTTTTTTTGTATTTGTAACTGTTTTAACAGGAAATATAAAGGCAAGGTACTGATTTATTTAAGTCTCTATCCCTATCAGATATGCTAATTAATCTGCTCTCCAAACTACGACCTATAAACTTACCTCTATACACGACGGATATTTCTACTTTGAGGTTAAGTTACGTTTTCTAAAAAAACTTGGAAATGCGGGTTTTGATTCCAAAATGGCAATTGTAGATGGTTATTTGGTTAATTTATAAACCATCTAAAACAACTTTGGAATTGACGCAACTCTGTACCGTGGTCCATATTGTCGTGATCATTCTCCTTTCAATAAAAGATATAAACACATATAAAAACAAATAATACATAAAAGTAATTACACAAGGAAATCTAACAGGTTAAAAAAAATCAAGTGGGGGGGGGGGGGGGGGGGATTTGCGTCACATCCGCGCAAACCGCACATCGCATAGCATAATGCTTCCAGCCCATGAGAGATAGAGCCCTAGCTTTGATTTTCAGCGGTAGCCGACTATACGTCCCTTTGGGTTATTGTGATTCTCCTGTTGAAACAATATAGTCTGATTATGATCACCGTCAACTAAAACCACTTGTGTTGTCCTCAGGCGGGTCCAAGCGGCGGGCAAGGCCTGGTGTCCTCGCTCATGAACTACTTGAAGCTTCCTCCTCAGATGATAAACATGTCCACGCCGTCTTCTACCAACAAGAAGAGTCAGACGCCTGTTATTGAGACTGCTAATGGATTGGTTAACATTGCACCGCTTTGTGAGTAATTTAAAAAGATAAATGTTAAAATAATATAAATAACTGCTGTACACAATTGGGCTGACGTGAGGAGCTCGTGGCTAAGTACTAACAGCCGCACCGATCGATCCATCAGGTTAAGCTCCGCTTGCCGGGGTTGGCCCGTGGATTGGTTACCATCTTTACATATCGAGACTCCTCCGTGCCTCGGAAAGCACGTTAAGCTGTTGGTCCCGGCTGTCAATCGTGGACCTTTGTCAGTCGTTACGGGTAGTAAGAAGCCCGAAAGTCTGACAGCCAGTCGTACCAAGAAGTATCGTATTACCCAGCTACTGACTGGGTAGTGGAGGTCAGATAGGCAGTCACTCCATGTAAAATATTGGTATTCAGCTGCATCCGGTTAGACTGGAAGCCGATCCCAACATAGTTGGGAAAAAAGCTAGGCAGATTGACATTGAATAAAACACTAAGTACACAAATAACTGACGTGTATCCTTCGCCAGGCACCGTGTCGTGCGGCAACCCCACGGCGCAGGCGGCCGACGTGCTGCTGGACGGCGGCGGCGGCATGAGCGTGCGCGGCGCCTGCGCAGCCCGCCGCGTGCGCGCGGCCGCCTGGTCCTACCACTTCTTCAGCGCTGACGACGCCAGCCTCGCGCTGACGCTGACACTGCCGTACGCTGTTCAGCTACATGAGGTGCAGCTGCAGCCGCATCTGACCAGTCTAGCTAGTGAGTATTGAAAAAAAGCAAACAAAATTATATAGATCAGGTGTTTTTTTTTCTTCTTGAAGCATAACGCAATACTTCAAGAAGAAAAAAACTGCACTTTTAAACTAAAGCAAATTCACAAACATAACTTTTTAATTGATTACTATTCGATTGAGAAAATAACACGTTTTTTTCTCCATTCTCAAATGTCAATGTCAGTGTCAACGTCAACACACAGCTCTCAGCGTACAAAATTATTTGACCATAGTTTAAATACAACACAAAAAAAAAGTTACTCATTCACATATACATTTGAGTCGATGCAATCAGAAACTGATGATGAGTTATACTCTGCATTGACCACAAAATGTAGAAAATTAACACGATGCCTATTTTACAAGTAACCTTATTTTGGATTAGCCATTGTTACTATTTTTATTTTAATCTGCTTCATAAACTTCGATACTGTTGTTTAAAGTCTATTAGAGTCTTTGTTCAAATACATCTTATTTTCATTTAATAACATGTTACTGACAATAAATTACCCTAGGCTGATTTATCTATATTTTTTATGTTTAGGTCGGCTTTCTTAGAAAATGGATATTTTGACTGTTATGATTAAGTAGATTTTAGAATATCAAGCTTAATACGAAGGTCATAAGTTGTAGACAGCTTCCTTCGGCTGGAGAGTGCATCGCTAACAGTGTGTATATGTTCCTAGCATGTCCCGGCGCGGTGGCGGTGGAGGCTGGCTGCGGCGGCACGCTGGCCCCGCTAGGCCCGCCGCAGAACACGGCCGGCATGACCTTCATACGGCTCGTGGTGGCAAGGCCCATCGTCTGCACCACGGTCCAGATACGACTCTATAAGCCCAGGGATTCCTCCAATATGGGCTTGTTGCAACTCAGACTACTGGCTGCTCCCGCTTTCAACAGCCATGCGAGTTCCACGCCTATTACGTGAGTATTATCATTAGCGTCTTAACTGAAAGATGTCTGACCTCTGAGGTATTTCGCAAGCATCCTATATGCACAACGATCGGTATTTCGTCAATGTTGCTCGCACACTAACTGACAACTCATTGTTTCTGTTGGAATATTATACTGGTAGACTCATTTAACTTTTTTTTTTTAACTTCTAAAAATAATGTTTGAAAACAAAATAAATAGTTTGACGTACTCTCAACTCTTTATAATATTAGTTTTGATGTCAATTAGTTTATTTATTGGCAATAAGTCTGACGCAAAGTTTTTAAGTATTATTACTTATAGTACCTACTAATAAATACTGAGGCTCTCGGAGTACCTTTATACATAATGAAATGTTGGTCTGCTGCCCCGCCAGGAGCAACAACTGGGCGTGCGTGGTGGCTGCGTGCACGCGCGGCGCGGGCGCGGCGGGAGGCGCCGCGGGCGCGCGGCTGGCGGCGGCGCGCGGCGGCGGCGCGGTGGGCGCGCTGTGCGCCGCCGTGGCCGCCGGGGGCGCGCCCGCTGCGCACGCGCACGCCGCGCTGCTGGCCGCCGCGCGCCACGCGCCCGCGCTGCGCAAGCCGCTCATCGCCGCGTTACTCAACATGGACGCACACGCGCACGCACACGGTGAGGCCTCCTTTTGACTCTTGTTATTATTTAAACACTTAACGATTAATTAGCTGCGTAGGTTTCAAATAGTTCAAATATAATCATATATATATTTTTTTAATATACTAGCTTTACGCGACCCGACTTCGCACGGGTAGCACTAAGTTCTTAGCTGCGCATCTATCTTACGAACCCTATCTACCTACCTATCTCCGTTTCCTTTGGGATACAAAGTGTCTATAAACACTAGTGTAAAATGCAACGAGCTGTCAAAATTTCAATTCAATCCATCAACCACTTTTCTGAGTTACATACCAATGCTGCATTTTAATAAAATAATAAATTACTCATAAAAATTTCGTAATGAAGCGTAGAAGTGTAACATGACAATTAACATTCGTACTCGAAACGATTGCTTTATAGTTATCAATATCAGACACCCTTTCCCAACTGAATCAACTTCCAATCTAACAAAATAATTAACTTGAAACAACTGTCTATCTCACCTCTTCAACCTTAATCCTAAGTAACGCGATGTCACTGTCGGATATCTAACCAATAACATCAAATAACAGTCGAAATTGTCCAACTAGAGGTCGCATCAGGGATTACCAAGCGTAAGGTCCAGAGAATACAACCGTAATATTCACATTATTTCCCCCCAGCGTTCCAAGTGGCAGCGAACGGCCGTGTCAACGGCAGCATGTGGGCGGTGTGCGAGCTAGTGCGGCAGCTGTGTCGCTGGTGCGCGGACGGCTCTGTGGCCGCGTACGTGGAGTGGCTGGCGGGCGCGGCCGAGCTGTGGCTGCGCCAGCGAGAGCCGCCCTCCGCCGCGCTCACGCACACGCTGGCTTCAGTAAGTTATCACGGACGGGACTTATATTTACAGCGTGTTTGTACACTGGGTTACCACAAGTAGCGCGCGTCGCTTCGTGAGATAAAAACACCATTAACCCGTACACTGCCATGAAAACTGCACACACGTGCTCAATACATTTTGAACTGTTCTAAGCCAGTGCCTTCAACACGATGTGTGTTTATTGTCCATATATTGATTTTGGCACTGAGCTTAGAATAGCACCTGACAAAAAATAGTGGCAGTGTACGCATAACCTCCTTCAAGTCCTGCCAAGATGCCAGCAAATGGATTGGGGTGGCTTAAACGTCATATAAAATGCTCTTCTGGTCATTGAGAATAGAATAGAATCATTATTCGCTAAAGATATAGTTTTACAAAGCTGTTATAATTTATGAGCGGCACACAGGTTTATTCATAGCATTACATTACAACATTACGTTATATTACAATTTTTGTTGAAATAAATTGAAGCTAATTACAAATTATATGAATGTCACATGAATGTTAACAAACTTTAATAAGAAAATGTCAAAATAAAATTATGTTAAACTGAAATTTCAAAATATTGTGGAAATAAAATTTTGCTTGTAATTGAAAAATTAATTAATTGTGTAAAAGCAATTTTCAATCGACCTTTGTTTTCATTTGTTTTTGAATTTATTCAGGTTCATAAAGGTCGCGGAAATTAGTAAAAACTAATAAGGTTTTCTTCTAAATACGCGTTGGATAATTCTTGAGACGTAACATTAATAAGATTCAAGTAGGGGCGGATTTTAGCTAAAGGTTTTGTGTGCAACAATGACAGAAACTAATTTGTCAGAGAAACTAATTTTTGCAGGTATTATGGACCCTGAAAGAGAAGCGTATCCTAGAGAACTTGGAGGAGTTGATAACGGACGACTTGTTCGAGCTAGTGTACACGTGGGTCAAGGACGTGCCCGAGTCTAGTCTACTCAAGAAGTCGCTCGATGCTAGTGAGTACTTACACAAATCTGTACTAATACTAGCTGACCTGACAGACGTTGTCCTGTCTTAACTATGATACCTACCTTACCTACCCTACCTACCCACCCTACCTACCTACTCTACCTACCAACTTACCTACATACCTTACCTACCCTACCTAACCTAACTACCCTACCTAACCTAACTACCCTACCTACCTACCTATTATTTTTGTATGTAAGAACCTTCTTCTTCTTCGGGCTTTGGTTTCCGCACTCAGTCCTTGGCGGACTATTGTGCGTGGTTCTTGTAAGAACCTTCTCCTGACAATAACAAACATAACAAAAAAAAAAAGAATTGGTGTTGTTGAGTTATGCGCTTACCAACACATTTAAAAAAAAAACTTTATTTCAGACCGGAGTCCATATGCGATATTTTGCGATTCATTTTTATATATAAGATTATAAAGCTAAAGAGTTTGTTAGTTTGAACGCGCTAATCTCTGGAACTACTGGTCTGAATTGAAAAAATCTCTGCATATATTGAAGAATCTGTTGCGTAGTCCATTTATCGAGGAAGGCTATAGGCTGTAATAAGGCGAAATGTAACATCACGCTACGACCAATAGGAGCCGAGCAGCGGGTAAAATCTCGCGGAAGCAGCTAGTTAAAAAATATAACGCCTTATTTCTCCGAAGGGATAGTCAGAAGTATACCCGTAGTAGTCACACTCACGTTCCGCCATTTATTTTTAAATCCCATGTGGCGCAAGTCCAGACTCAGGGCTGCTAATGAAAAACCCATGGCAGTACCCAATAACAGTTCGCCCGACCTGGGTATCAAACCCAGAATGAGGTTCTGGGTTCGATTCGCCATGGGACCCAACGCTAACAAATTCTAATTACTCTTGAAAAAAATTTATACATGGCCATATAGATAACAATTATAAAAATTATCTAAAAGAAGTTTTTGGTACTTATTCATAATTTTGGGTTCCTACTATCACCGCTAATGTCTAAATGGCGTTGTAAAACTACAGTCTTTCCGAATTAGTAAATCACCAATGAAAGAAAGAAAGGAAAAATGTTTTTCCGCACAAACAAAACGCACATTTTCTAAAAGGAAAAAAATATTTTCATTTCAATAATCACGAGTCATTATTTTCTTTGTATGAGATTGGGTAAAAATCTTGGATCGTTTAATTTATGGTTAAATTCAACGTATCAATTATAAAATAAAAAAAACTGTTATTTGGTTACTTTGATGATGTATGGTTTCCTAACTTCATCTTTGTTTTTTTTTTTAGTATTATGTTCGATGTGCTACATCAGGCCGGAGCTGTTTAGGATGCTACTAGAACATATGGACATACCTATGGATCAAGACGAGAGGTAAATAATTCCACTATAATCATAATTCATGCAGTAAGGGGTTAATATAAGTACCTATCACGCCATCAAGAACATTATTGCATTTCACCACAAATATCGTCCCGCATTCCCCTTAAACTTAAGGGGAAGATTTATAAAAGCATGATTAGACCTGCCGTCTTGTATGGATCAGAGTGTTGGGCCACAAAAGGAATGAATGAAAGACAATTGCATGCAGCTGAGATGAGAATGCTAAGAGGGATGTGTGGTGTTACGCGAATGGATAGAATACGTAATAAGTATATAAGAGGAAGTCTGAAAGTGACACCGGTGACCGAAAAGTTGTGTGGAAATCGGTTGTCATGGTATGGGCATGTTATGCGGAGGAATGAGGAAAATGTTTTCAGGAAAGTTGTGAGCATGAATGTGGATGGCTATACAAGTAGAGGGAGACCAAAGAAACGATGGATGGATTGTGTGAAAGATGATATGGCTAGAAAGGGAGTGACTATCGAGATGACGACTAATAAAGAAATATGGAAGAAGAAGACATGTTGCGTCGACCCCAAATAAATTGGGATAAGGGCAGGAGAATGATGATGATGTCTTGATGGTAATTTTTTATATTTCACGATGAGTTTTTGATTTTAACGCCTACTTCTTCTTCTAGCATGGAAGGCCTAACAGACGACACTAAAGTTCAGTCTCCTAGCAGCAGTAGTCCCTTACCCTCGTCATCAGCGCCCACGGGAGCCGTGTCTTGGGAAGCTAGAGGCTGGCAGCTGCAGACCATCGCGGCCGCCGCCATGTCGCCCGCAGCCACCCTGGCGTTGTTACACTCCAGGCTACCCGCTGCCGTTGTTAAAGCTATTGCTGGTAAGAAAAAGAATAATGGATTTACGTCCTCTAAAATCGACGGGCTCGTAAAACAAACACTAATATGAGTCGAGTTTTAGTTTCTTGATCAAATGTATATACGGTTAAAAAAAATCAGCTGTGCAGTACATTTTGACGAGTTAGGCGAACATAATTGTACTGAACAGCAGATTTTTTTTTTTCGCGATTTCAGGTTCGGTCCCATAGTAAAAGTTGCTCGTTTTAATGTGTACAATGACCCCTTAAGGGGATTAAAACGACAAATATTTAACCGTGTATATATTTACAATATAACATTAGCAAGTAAACAAAATAAACAAATACCTTTTACATAAATTTTCTACAATGTTTTTTTTTTTAACGTATTTGATTCGCGTAACTTTAATGCTTCGCACTGCAGCTAGACAATATTGAAGATAAAACTGTTCTTGGGACCCGGCGCCTAACAATTTCAAGTCAATCACGAAAAACGTACGAAGCAATCATCACATAAAGCAGGCACTAATTTCAAAGGCATTCATTATAATTTTTTCGTTAATTCATAAATATGTAATTGCTATTTTTGGGTATGATGATTTAAAATTGTAAAAGCAGTGGTAAGAGTACGGCAAGCACAACCCCTCTTTAGGCTTACTTTATTGTAGTCGTTTGTGGCTGAACAAAAGGTTCATTCAACCAAATATTACTTAATTTTTCCTGAAAAAGAGATTTAATTCCTGCAAATTGCAGCTCATTAACTCGTAAAGAAAACTATAACAGATGTGTTTATTAGCTATCCTTTACGACGCAGTATACCTATGTAAAAAAACAACACAGATACCAGAACACACACACAATTAGAGAATTTCTAGTTATGTTATCCTTCTTGCCAACAAGCAATTTCTCATTTACACATAAAATGGTTTTGGTCACTAAGATTCTGACACTCCCTTCCGCTCCACCTAGAGCGGGAGAAGTCATTGGATGATTTCCCAGCCTTCAAAAAAAAAAAAGACATTCACGAATGTGGATCGAGTAAATTATAACTGGTTCGAGTTAAATCCTACACCTGACTGAAATTTTAAGGAAAAAAATAGAAAAAAACGATATGTTTGTGTTTGTCCGTCCAATTATTTGTTTAATGTCTTCTATCCATTATTTACATTTCTGATGAACCTATTTATTTCAGATTTCAGCGAAGCAAAGTTAGAAACGATCAAAGAGCAACGCGGCTCTTTGGAAGACGTGCAAATGATTGACCCTGACAAGGAGTCCACCCAACCCAAGTCCGACCTTCCCTCAATGAAGAGTGTGTGGCAACTGGTGGAGTGGGCGAGGGCCGTATGCTGGTCTAAGCGGCTCAAAGACTGGCTCGGAGGACCTGGCAACACGTTCTGGAAACCGTTGCTCACGTTGCTGTGTCATCCTAGACCGCATTGCAGGTATGTTTATGCAACTGATAAGAAATATGACTGTTGTTGTATGTTGCTTTAACAGTTTCGGGAAAAGGTTCTGTTCTGGTCGATAGCCCGTGGTGGAGTAAATGATAGATGAGTGGACTGTATAACAAGTATAATGAAAAGATGATGATGATGATTACAAATCGGTTCGGTTTAAAAGCAAACAAGAAAAATATGACGTTAGGTAAAACGCGCAAGCGCAGCCGTGCGTGCGTAAGGGCGTGCGACAGCTGACTGATGTGTGTGGAGTGGCGCCGGGCCTCGCGCTCGACCGTGCGGCCGACGACCTCCCGCACCCCTCGTTCATTGCCGCTGGCGCGCGGTGATGTTGAGAAGGGCGTCTCGACGTACAACCCCTAGGTTGGGGCTCACATAATCCTGAGGGTCAGGGAATAGTTTCAGCTGGTTAAGCATGGTTGTCAAAATACACGCGTGTTCTTAGAAATTACGTATGATTTATGTACCCAATTAAAGATTTTTCTGTCTATTCATAACACTAACATTTTCCTAGCAGTACCTGGCAAGAAGATGCACAATACGCCCAGCTGGAAGAGAGCACCATCCGTTTGTTCGCCGAGCTGACCGTGTGCCATCCGGCTAATCAGAAGCTGTTCGCCTCCACACTGCACAGCATATTAGAGGGGCTGCAATGTACCGGTGAGTTTTCTTTTACTGTGATTAACAGGATGAGTGCATTTTATGAAAGATATTTTATATACACAGTGGCATTTTAATCGTCTTACGACGACAAATCCATGTATCCATTGACTACAAATCATTAACAAAAAAAAAAAAATAATGAGCTTGTAGGCGACGCGTAAGCGTATCCATAGTTTATATTTGTAATTGATGTGTTTAATAAATTTTAATGCGAAGGCGCGGGAGACGTACGCGTGCGGGAAGGGAGCCTGCGTACGGACGTATCGTATACGTCTCCGATACACCCTTCGCCCTTTCTTTCTTATACCTGGAGTTTTACTGTGCACATCCTCGTCACCAACACTGATATTGCCTCGATCTGTAACTGCTCTTATTATCGGTTCGTTTGCAGACGGCATCTCGGGCTTCACGCGTGCGTTGATTTTACGCCTGGTGCTGTCCCCGGAGCGCGTGTGGGTGTCGCTGCGCTGGGCTGACGGAGGCGGCGCAGGCGCAGGCTGCGCGCACCCCGCCTACCTGGGCCACGCCGTGCTGCCGCTGCCGCTGTGCAGCACCGTGCGCGAGCTGCTGGCTGAGCACCGCCCGCCGCGTGAGTAAACCACACATGTATAACTGTCCCCGGAGCGCGTGTGGGTGTCGCTGCGCTGGGCTGACGGAGGCGGCGCAGGCGCAGGCTGCGCGCACCCCGCCTACCTGGGCCACGCCGTGCTGCCGCTGCCGCTGTGCAGCACCGTGCGCGAGCTGCTGGCTGAGCACCGCCCGCCGCGTGAGTAAACCACACATGTATAACTGTCCCCGGAGCGCGTGTGGGTGTCGCTGCGCTGGGCTGACGGAGGCGGCGCAGGCGCAGGCTGCGCGCACCCCGCCTACCTGGGCCACGCCGTGCTGCCGCTGCCGCTGTGCAGCACCGTGCGCGAGCTGCTGGCTGAGCACCGCCCGCCGCGTGAGTAAACCACACATGTATAACTGTCCCCGGAGCGCGTGTGGGTGTCGCTGCGCTGGGCTGACGGAGGCGGCGCAGGCGCATGTGTAACTGAACCAAGTAAATAGATGACAGGGTAGAATACGGGCTCGGAATCGACCTCACCATCCCTAGCTCCGCTTTCATCTTCATATTCGAACTGTCAGTGAAATCTGCAAATATTTCAGTATTGAAGAATGACGTTACGACGCTACTGCGAGCTGTCGTAAGTGATTTGTTCAGTTAGTACAACGCTACCAGGTGTTGGGGCGTGGCTAATCTCAAAATCAAAATCTGAACTAACGATGCATCTTGTTTTGTCAATACTATTTCAGTGACAATTTCATACACCAACAATGCGGCCACTGTCAATGTCATTCTGGCGCCAATAAATCCTTATAACACTGTACTTAGCATAATTATGTCCATTGGGAAATCTTGCCTACTTAGTCAATAACATGTTAAAGTTATTCTACAACTAAGTTATTCCCTTTCACATCTGCAGTACCAATAATGGAAGAAACAGCAAAAGTATGCATGAACACGTCTCCCACACCCGGCGGCACGTCGGTGCTCCGCAGCGCGTCAGACACCGCCATCACTACAGTAGCGGAGGCCTGGGAGCTAAGCCTGGCCGCCGCTAGCGCTTCGAAAGACAAACGAGTCAAGGATGTGAAGAATACGTCGTTGAAGCAACAGAATAACAAGAAGAGACAGACCAAGACCAACGATGCGTCCGTGCTCTCTGTTACTGATGGTGAGCTTATTTTGTCTTTTGAGGACCAGGATTCAAAAACAAAAAAAATATTGTTAAGGGGAAAGCTACGGTGTAGTCCGCGAAATTAAAATTTCCTTACGTCACGTAATATTGTATTTATTCTGTCGTATTCGCGAATAATATATTGAAAAAAGAAATATGAATTTCGCGTACTACACTGTGGCTTTCACCTTTTTTTTTTTTTGAGGGTGGGAAATTATCAAATTACTCCTCCCGCTCTGTGTGGCGCGTAAGGGAGTATCAGACTTTTACTGACTAAAACCCATCCATGTTCATTCCTTTACCCTTCATGTTCCGGGGTAGCGGTAACCCTTTCGGACAATACCGCTTACCCGGCAGGCTCGGCTCTAACGGGCCCCTTCAAATGCTGACATCTCTTTGAGGCGCGTGTGGAACATATACGCGCCGTCGGGCGCGGAGGCTTTCACCTTAACATTTTTTTTTTTTTTGGAAATATTGACGTTTACTTTAACGTTTTCCAGATCTAATAGAGACTACGATCCGGGTGCAAGTCCCAGGACTGGAGGGCTTCATTCCGCCGAGCACGACGCTCGCGCAGCTCACAGCCGCCGTGCCGCACGTGTTCGGACCGCACCTAGCGCTCACGTTGCATCTCAACACCAACGGAGGTATGTACTGCTGAGACTTTGAGGCTACTCTGCAGTGAAAAACCTCATAAAACTAGTATTAATCAGTTGTGGGTTTTTTTTATTTTATATTCTATTCTATTCTATTTATCTTTTATTTACCGTAGTTAAACTTATTTTTATATTTCACATGCTTGTTAGATTGTAAGTTCTCTACTACTTATCCTATTTTTATCCGTGGGAACTTGTTATTGGCTCTGTGTTGCATGTTACCACTGTTATCCATTTGTTATAGCTGTTGGTTCTCCTACAATAAATAAATAAATATTGTCTGTAGGTTATTTTAAGACAATTACATGCAGCTGAGATGAGAATCCTAAGAGGAATGTGTGGTGGTACGTGAATGGATAGAATACGGAATGAGTACATAAGAGGAAGTCTGAAAGTGACACCTGACGCTCACCGACAGCCTGAATCGAGTTACTTCGCTTCTTTTTGTTTAAAAGTTGTCTTAAGCAGCTGTGGTGATCAACGCTTTCTTCGAATGAGAAGAGGCTTCATTCATCAGTTAATAGGCTAGTATTGAATACTATGCAATTTCAGAAGCGTGGTCCGGGCCGACGTGGGAGGGCGCGGCCCCGGCGGGCCCCAGCAGCACGGCCCCGGCGGGCCCCAGCAGCGCGGCCCCGGCGGGCCCCAGCAGCGGGGCCCCGGCGGCGGGCGGCTCGGCCGTGCTGCGCTGGTTCGGCGCGGTGGGCGGGCTGGCGCTGGTGGCCGCGCGGCTGCCGTGGCCGCACGCGCCGCCGCCCGACCCGCCCGCGCTCGTGCACCACCACCACGACCTGGACTGGGTCAAGCTCGACGACCCCTATGAGGTAATGTCAGGCTTCTGTCTGCTGGAGGGCAACATGCCATGCTTATTATAATCCTAGATTTAAAAGGCAATGGTTCAATTTGCTGCTTCATAATATGTCAAGCCGAGCGCCCGATAGCTTCCCGTCTGCAAAATGTCAACGTTCCGTACTAACTTTCATTTTCAATAGGGAATATGCTTGTTTTTTTTAACACTAAATCAATTAAAGACAGCGGTATAAACACAAGAAAAGTATTAAAAGTTAAATTCAACAAAACTCCAACAATGGTCTACAGTTCTAATTTCCGTTTCCGTATCTGTCTCTTACGACATTGTCAAAGACAACGCCTTTTGAGTTTGTGTTCCATCCCCCAAAAACCTACTGATAATGGGAAACGGACCATGTCTCCACACTATCCATCAGCTGCTAACCACCCGAACCCTTACTAAGGCCCTCTTGTAACACATGTGACTAAATACATTTAATGCTAAACGTCTTTAGTGATTTATGGAACCTAAGGGTACGTTTTCACTGATGCGTAGACGAGCAGCGCGAACAATAACAAGCACAACCGCCAGGTCTGTAATTGCTCGATTCATACAAACCATGCTTCAGTAGATACACACCTTAACACTCTCTCCTTTCCCTCTAAACTTCCACCCTGCTTACAATCACCATAATAAAAGGACAGTTGTATGTATATTGATAGTGTCCATACTACCTGCAGGAGGTCGTTGAACTCGGGGTCCCTACTGCCAACACGGGTATTGAAGAGAGCGGTTGTACTGGCGTGCCCGCGCATGCGCTGATTGCCCTAGGACTGCTGCTGAAGCTGCCAGGCTATGCTGACGCCTTGCTGGATGAGGGCGCGCGGGCTTGTCACCTGCTGAGGCTGCTGCTCGGAGTTACGCATGATGAGGACGGCCGTAAGTACATATTGTGGAAGGATCGTTTGTATTTAGAACGAAGTTCCTTATCGCGCGTTGCGAAAGGGGGCTAGACGGAAATTAAGACCAAAAGTTGACCACACTTTTTTTGGAGTAAAATATGGTCTTTTTAATCAATATTTTTTGATTGGTTACTTTTAGACCAGTTTTTTTTATTATTACTTAAAAGAAATAAAATTTTATTACAATTCCTTCACTAATTTAATCGAAAGGAACTTCGTTCCATCCGGGTGTCCCTTGACATCTCTCAAGTTTTTGGGCTATATGTAATTTTTTATGACTGGCTAAAAACCAGGTTTTTCTTAGGTGTTTATGGCAAGACGTAATGTAACGATCTTTTTGAGAAATTATAGTTTTTAATGTGACTGTTTGTCGAAAACATACATATCAATAGATTTGGGAGATGAAAATGCTTTTGCCAGAAAAATTGTGTTAAAAGTAGCTGTCTTCATTTGACGACCAAATATTTTAAAGTTCAAACAGCTGTCAATCTATTTTTGCCTAACGCATCCGTTTGGAATTGTCATGCAACTGGAGAGATGTGCAGTACGTAATATTCGGGAAATGCATTATTTGCGGAATAAAATTGATCGGCGTGGTTGTCTGGTGCAGGCAGCATCTCGGTGGGCGACACGCGCGCGGGCGGCTCGCTGGGCACGCTGCCCTTCGGCGTGGTGGCGCGCCTGCTGGAGCGGGCGCCGCGCGGGGCGGAGCCCGGCCGGGCGCTGCGCCGCGCGCTGCTGCAGCGCGGGGCCGTGCGCCTGCTGCTGGCCTGCCTCGCCGTGTTCACGCACCACCGCCCCACCTCCAATGATGTCAGTGGATTTCATTACCCTTCCATTATTCACCCATAGTACGGTACCCACGAAGTGCACATCCTGTAAATGTACTCGTAGCGTGCGTGCGTAGCCTGTAATGTTTTCATCACACGATTTAAGAAATTTAAAAGTATCTGTCCAACTTTCGAATACATTCGATTGGTTCATCCTAAGACATATAAAGAAGATTGGAATAACGGCACTAAAACGCAAACCCATCTACACTCCATCTTCCTATAAGCGCTTGATATGAATGTAGATCTTATACGCATTTAATGATAAACCTCGTATTAATAAACGCAAGAAAACGTTTCACACATGTCTCAAGATAACTGTAATCAGCTTATAATGTTCCCACTGCTGGGACACAGACATCCTCTCTTCGAGAGGGAGTAGGCCGTAGTCCACCACGCGGGCCACTGGGCCCGAAGACACCAACCCGGCCCGACTGGCTTCGAAATTCGAAAACATGTGACATCCACCAACCCGTACTAACAAGTTGGTGGATGTCACATGTCATCGAATTTTTGGTTCTAGGACATGCTGGTTTCCTCACGATGTTTTCCTTCACCGTTTTGAGAGCAATATTGATGGAATATTGACGCAAAGTAAAGCGCCTGCCTAGGTTCGAACCCGCGACTTACAACTCAGTTAATCGGGCCACTGAACCACCCACTGCTTTAAGATAACCGCTGTCATACATTTCCTGTTCACTTCATTGATAGTCCTTGACCATTTTTACTTATAATATTACAGAACAGCCAAGGCTCAAACGGGTCTACAGGCAAATCCGAAGAGAAGAGCCAGCTGTACTGGGCGAAGGGTACGGGTTTCGGCACCGGATCCACCCAGCAGTCGTGGAACGTGGAACAGGCGCTCGTCAGGCAGAGGACCGAGGAGGAACACGTGACTGTGCTTCTGCAGGTAGCAAATAAATTGACAGTTAACAAGAATCACTACATAGTATAAAACAAAGTCGCTTTCTCTGTCCCTGTATCCCTATGTATGCTTAAATCTTTAAAACTACGCAGCGGATTTTGATGCGGTTTTTTTAATAGATACGAGTGATTCAAGGGGAAGGTTTATGTGTATAATTTATCGACATATTTTGCGGGCGAAGCCGCGGGCGGAAGCTAGTCCATAATAAAGTAAAATCAAAGTCATCGAATTAGGCTGAGAATCTAAGACAGTCCTCCAAAGATATCTAAGACATTAAAGTGAGCATGGCATACTCTCAGCCGCCAGGGCACATTCAAGTCAATGATATACGTACCTAGCAAATGGTCGCTTTATAGTAGGTACATAGTACTCACATAATCAATTATCTAAACTAATAATAAAGCTTAAGAATTTGTTTTAAGGTTCCATACGAGACTTACTAAAACTCTGCTGTCCGTCCGTCGCATCTAGCTTTCCGTCTGTCACCAGACTGTATCTCATGAACCGTGACAGTTAGACAGTTGAAAGTCACAGATAATGTATTTCTGTTGCCACTATAACAACAAAACAGAATAAAATAAATACTTAAGGGGGCTCCCATACAACAAACTTGTTTTTTTTTTTGCTGTTTTATAGATAATGGTGCGGATACGTCCGCGAGTCCGACTCACACTTGGCTGGTTTTTTTATTGAACGCGCAAATATCTGGCAATATCTGTCGGATTCGGTTAGATTTTGAAGCAGTACTAATTTATCCACATCTTCACACAGGTATTAGCATCATACATGAACCCTGGTGAGAAGTGGCCCCCTGAAGAGGGCGCGGCCGAGACAACAGACCGCGACGGTGACTCCGACGACACACACGACTTGCCCGCAGAGTTCATTGACCTTGTCGCCAACAGCTCGCTTGTACCCGCCATCTGCTCCTATCTAAGAAATGACTCAGGTAAGTGTTCCATTTCAACTCTATTTAGAATAAAGAAAGAAAGCAAAGAATAAAGAAAAATTGTTCATTCTATACATTTCAAATCAACATAAAATAACATAATGTAGCTTCTGGAGGGGGGAGGTGGGCTGGCTGGAATAACCGCCAAAGCACAATATAAATATGAACAGTATGGAAACTAGGCCTATTTGTTGAAATAATTACCTACGCTCCACTGCAGCATTAGGGTTGTCACTTTTAATGTTTTTGAAACTGAACTGTAGGTATTTATTAAAATATTTGTGTTCTCAAACAATCGAGTTGAAATTAGTTATTTCAACTCGATTGTTTATTCGATTGTTTACTAGGTAATCTCATGGCTTCGGGTAATACCAGTGAAGGAAGATTGTTTATAACACGGAACAGTTTAAAATCAATACACAACAACTTGTGAGCTTTATCAATATGGCGTAACCTTTTACAAGTTTTGGCGTGAGCCGCGGAAAGACGAAAACGTTTCGTGCGATCCTTGTCGGAAGGGCGCGCGGCTTGGCGCATACCTATGTGGCGCCAATGACTGATTAACCCGGCGGCCGCGCACCGCACTATGCGTTTCAACTAAGGATAGGATGACCTTGGCATCATATTGTGATAACAATTAAGTTTAACAAAAAATACTTTATGCAAATTACTTAACTTGTTCATGTAATTTTCATATGACTATTGTTTATCTAATATAGGGCCAAGGTCATCCTATTCTTAGTTGAAACGCATAGTACCACGTTTTAACCCGAAAATGCGTGTGCATTAACTAATCGTCTTGACGCGGCACTCACGACTGACAGCACCGCGACAACCGCTTAGGGTCTCTTCGATTCGCATGTTTGTGTGAGTGTGCCGTTTCGAACGTTAGTACGTAGTTTCCGTACTGTTCATATTTATATTGTGGCCAAAGGCCGCCATGGCCCACGCACACACGCACACAATGGTCCGCCTAAGGACGTAATGCGGAAACCAAAACCTCAAGATAAGATAAGATAACATAATGTAGCTTCGGCAGAAAAAAAAGTATAAATATAAAAATCTCAGATAATTATACCTCTAGAGCAGGGATTCCCAAACTTATTTAGTCTACCACCCACTTTGAGAATAAATTATTTTTTAGCGCCCCCATTTTTCACCTACTTAAAAACCACTATCTAGATGAAATTACAAATCGCCGCCTAAGCCTATACACAACGCCCCCATTTTGTTTTCTGGGTCTCTTACTGCCCCCTTTAGGCTTGCAGCGCCCACAAGGCGTTATCGCCCACTTTGGATTAGGCTGCTCTAGATTAAGCCAATGTACGCACCAACCGCGGCAGCCACATGCCCGGATCATCTTCTGAATCCCATGACATTATCTGTCATAAAACCAATTTCATGGATATTGAAAACATTTTACTGTACCGTATTTCAATGTTATGTTTTCCGCCTATAAAACTTTAAATGAAGAAATCTTAATGTGTTGTCAAATAAGGATGTTGACTCAAATTTACTTTCTAGTCTATCAGCTAGATTTAAAAAAATACGTCGAAACATTGTGTTAAAGTGTGGAATGACGTCACTTCTTTATAGATTTTAATATTTGAATCGGTCAAAAATAAAATATGAAATCACATGGAAAAAAGCCCGCTCGTCATAAAAACTTCCATCACCGTGCAGAAATTAAATTGCATTGCATTTAATGCTAATAAGTATTCCATTTGAGTCTAGAAATCTGTGACGTCAAAATGTTATATTTCATACAAAGCACGTACAAATACCGCGTTTTGACAGTTTATAAAAAGTAACGTTATTGACTACCCTTTCAAATACCCCATTGTGACGTGGCGCACCTCCATTCCCCAATGTAATGAGTTTTATCTAAGCCTTTTTTCATTAATAATATGATAAAACAAAAAATATGTGTCTGATACTTTTTTATTATCTGACCGACGCGACGCACTAAATATTTTTTACCCTGTCAACACCCCTATTGTAAAAACTGAGCGAAGCAGGGGCGGGTCGCTTTAAGTAAATAAATGACGATTAGCTTGACTGTAACATCGGCCATGTGGCTTGCAGTGCTGGACATGTCGCGGCACATCCCGCTGTACGTGCACGTGCTGCGCTGCGCGCGCGCCCTGCACGCGCTGGGCTCGCGCCGCCTCACGCAGGCGCTGCGCCCGCTGCCGCGCCTGCTGGCCATGATGAGCCGCACCACCAACTCCTACGCCACCAAGCTAAGGTACGCTTAAAAGTATCACCCCTAAGGTGATAACACTGAGCAGTATGTTACTTGTGTTGTATCTAACATGGAAACACTGATAAAAATAGATTGATTGGACAGACTGGGTTTGACTTTCAATATCTCTTATAACTATCCGGCTCTCGACGCAACAAAGAAGAAATGATTCCCAGGACCAAGCTCTACGTGTACTTGTTACCATTTTACAGTATACTGTCGTTAATACAGAAGATGAAACGTCACAGCGGTTGTCATACACGTAGACACGTAGATATCCAGATGGGCCATAAACATTACCGGCTTGTATGGTACTGTGCATCTTTGCAGAAACTACCGTTTTTTTTTTGGAACGAATTTTCTTATTGCCCGTTGCGAAAGTGGGCTAGACGGAATTTAGACCAAAAGTTGTAACGACACTTTTTTTTTTTTAGTAAAATGTGATGTCTTTTTAATCGTGATGTCGTTTTTATAATAAATGGTTATATTAAAAGGAGTTGCCCTCGAAAGGGTGCGTGATTTTAAGTACCTAGGGCATATAGTTAACGAAGACTTGAATGATGATGCTGACCTGGAAAGAGAACGGAGGGCGTTGGCTGTCCGATGCAATATGTTGGCCCGCAGGTTTGCTCGCTGTACACCAGAAGTGAAAGTAACCCTTTTTAAGGCCTTCTGCCAATCTTTGTACACGTGCACTCTGTGGGTTCGATATACGCAAAGGGCATACAACGCCCTCAGAGTTCAATATAATAATGCCTTCAGAGTATTGTTGGGGCTTCCACGTTACTGCAGTGCATCAGGAATGTTTGCCGCAACACATACTGATGGGTTCAGTACCATCCTGCGGAAAAGGATTGCGTCCATGATGCGCAGAGTGCGTGGGAGCCCCAATGGTATTCTGAAGGTCATTGATAAACCGTGTTGCACCATTATGGCGCATTGGGTGCGTGTACATGTGCATGTACCCGGCGCGTCAGGTGAGTGCAACAAATATATGAATTAGTGCTTTTCTAATTATTTTTAATTACTTTTAAAACTAACATAGCGTTTAAGTAGTGTGTATTACTAACAACATATGGATCAAGGTCTGAAATAAAGTTTTTTTTTTTTTCTTTTGATTTAATCAATATTTTTTGATTGGTTAACTTTAGATCAGATTTTTTTTTATTAATATAGCTAAGAAATAAAATGCTATTACAATTCCTTCACTAATTAATCGAAAGGAACTTCGTTCCATCCGGGTGTCCCTTGACACCTCTTGAGTTTTTTTTTCGCCGTATATTTTAATTTTATATTCTCCTTTACAGGATGAGTAAGAAGAATATATTCGGTAAAATGACATATAGCCAAAGATTTAGTACTTCAAGTAATTCAGAGTTGTCCGAGGAGGACGAGGGACTCGCCGCGCTTATTGCCGACATACAAGTAAGTAGAACATTATTATTTTTAAGTATTCAAAAAACTGTTTAGAAGATTAGAGGATCGACTAGCACCTCTTAAAACAGTATTATTTGCATTTTAATTGAATGGGTAAATGAGACGGAGCTATTCAGGATGTATATCTCCATCTCTTTTCCACTGTGAGGTGATCGTTTAGGTCCAGGTGTTTTTTTAAGCAGAGTCCCTTTGACTTATTCAATCTAAGAATCTTTTATGCTAACCTTTGCATACATAGTCCTTCACTTCTTTGAATTTCCACCAACCCGCTCTAGGCCCGGATGGTGGATTATGCGCTCTCTCTCTCACTGAGAGGTAGCTATGTGCTCAATGACAGGGGCAACTTGTTTGATATTTTAGTTTTCGGATATAATTATTTATTTATTAATACTTTATGAAAATAAAAAAAATGCTGTACAAAAGCAGACGCCAATTACGCGCATTTTTTTTTTGGAATGAAAATGTTCGAAAATTTAATTGCTGTTAATACGTCACAGGTGTGCTCTCAGGATCTAGTGTTTACTGAGGAATAATGTAGCATAATGTGTGTGTCGCAGGCCACGTCGGCGCTGATGTGCCGCGCGGAGAGCGAGGCGGAGGCCGCGCGCGCCAGCGGCCTGCCGCAGCCGCTCAGCGGCGCCTCGCGGGAGGCGCGCTACATCGAGCTCATGCGCACCATGCAGTTCGGTGAGCGGCACCAGCATTGTCTAGCCTTGATCCCAACGTTTGGGGTCGGCGCAACATGCAACATCTTTTTCTTCCGTCATATGATCTCTATTAGTCGTCATGACTCACATTTTAGCCACAAAATAAACATATTAAACTTGAAATTTATATGTCAAAGCTATCCAATTGGGTATTTGAAAGGGTAGTCGATAAGGTTATTGTCAGAACGCGGAATTTGTACGTAATTTGTATGAAATATAACATTATGACGTCACAGATTTTTAGAATCAAATGGAATTCTTATTAGCATTAAATACAATTTAACAATTACATCTTCGCATTACATTTAATATCTGTACGATGATGGCAGTTATTCAGACGAGCGGTCTTTTATCTAAGTGATTTCATATTTAATTTTTGACCGTTTCACAAAGAGCGAATGAGGGATTCTCATGGAGACACTCGGGCATCTATTGAACGGGGAGAGCTCGCTGGTCGCACATTAATTGTCGCGAATGTGCTAACGCGAGGCGGCGGGGAGAGGAGGTACCTGAGGCTTTGCTGGTTACTGCGCATTTATTCCTTGACCACACACTGTATGTTTATAAAGAATATAGGGAGGAGTTCAATCAAAATCACTCGCTTTCGGGTGTGAATGAACTTTCAAAATGGTGTTCAGGATCGCGCTCTAAGAATGTCGTCCATTAACAGAAACGTTCGAGATGATAGCGGAGTGCGCGGAGTCGGGCTTCCGCTTCCTGGTGCCGTACCACTTCGAGGGCGCCGTGCGCGCGGCGGGCGAGCGCGCGCACCCGGCGCGCATGAAGCGCCTGGCGCAGGAGGCGGCCACGCTGGCCACGTCGCTGCCGCTGTCCTACTCCTCCTCCGTGTTCGTGCGCACCGACGCCGACCGGCTCGACGTCATGAAGGTACGCGCTCGTCACTCTAAGGCCCGAATTACAGAACCTCACTCAAGGTCAAAGCATTACTTAAAACTAGTTTCAACCAATCAAATCGCTTTAATCGAGACTAGCAATGATTGAATATTGAGTGAGGTTCTGTAATACGCATAAGTGTATAATATGTACGTACTCATATTCAA
This sequence comes from Hyppa rectilinea, assembly GCA_951799385.1. NCBI lineage: Eukaryota > Metazoa > Arthropoda > Insecta > Lepidoptera > Noctuidae > Hyppa > Hyppa rectilinea. Next base: position 4,206,404 of record OX637319.1, read on the forward strand.
CATACATGTCATCTGGAGAGAACAATAGAAAGTTGTAGATCTTTTTATTACCTACATCCTACATCTTTGCCATTTAACTTTTTTCCATAGGACTTGTAGTTTTTTTTTTCCTTAAAACGCACCCCCATCCACTTCCCGACCTCAGATCGCCCGTAAATTATTTTTCATTTAATTTCTGTTATAATTTCTTCTTTTTCAAATGGGCTTCATCCTACAATTTTTTTCACTTTTTACCATTTTCATAGGTTTCAGCACTGGTCTATATTGGATATATTTGATTAAATTTTCGTATGCAGATTGCAGACTGGGCACAGCATTAGATATACGCGGTTTAATTTATGATCGTATTGTAGTCTCCACTTTGTATATAAAAAAAATCTAATTGTTTCGTGAATTTGTTAAAACCGTGCATAGCTTTGTCGGATCACAAGTGTGGAATACACTGAACTAAAATCACCGATTCCCTCACAGGTCCTGATAACGGGTCCGTCGGACACGCCGTACGCGAACGGCTGCTTCGTCCTCGACGTGTACTTCCCGGCGGAGTACCCGGCCGTGCCCATGCTCATCAACCTGGAGACCACCGGCCGCCGCTCCGTGCGCTTCAACCCCAACCTGTACAACGACGGCAAGGTGTGCCTGTCGGTGCTCAACACCTGGCACGGCCGCCCCGAGGAGAAGTGGAACGCGCACACTTCTAGCTTTCTACAGGTCAGTTGATGAAGTTGTTGATACAATATGGTGGCGTCAGTTGCGATTGTGGTCTCGCGCTAACATAATAGGGTATTTGACAAAGTAGTCAATAACGTTACTTTTTATGAACTGTCAAAACGCGGAATTAGTGCGTGATTTGTAAGAAATATTGAAATGTGACGTCACTGATTTTTGGAATCAAAAGGAATACTTATTAACTAATACAATTTTACAATTATAAAATCGCATAATATTTAATTTCTGCACGGTAATGGAAGCTTCTAGAAGGAGCGGTCTTTTTTCTATGTGATTTCATATTTTATTTATGACCGTGTCAAATAGCCAATTCGTATCGTTGGTACATATATCTATGTATCGTTATCTAAATATTTTTCGTCTTCAGGTGCTGGTATCAATCCAGTCCCTGATCCTGGTGCCCGAGCCGTACTTCAACGAACCGGGCTACGAGCGAAGCCGCGGCACCCGCGTCGGTTCCAGCGCCTCCCTCGAGTACAACTCCAACATCTACCAGGCATGCGTGCGCTGGGCCATGCTGGACCATCTTAGGAACCCTGAGCCTTGTTTCAAGGAGGTACGTCAATTTTAAATCTAAAATGGGTGGACCATACTATAGCAGGTCGCGGGGACACTCGCACAGACCAGGAAAACAAAGTACAATTAGGAAAAGACCAGAGCTGTTGGTGGAACAAGGCGCCCAATGATGATAATGATGAATCTTAAATCTTGATCAGCCGGGTCGAGACATACACTCGCACGCGTAATGTATGTTAATAAGCCACGTGTCTCACTAAACGCTCTAAGATTGTCATTTGAATAATGATACATGCACTGATACATTGATTAAATTTCTCATTTTAAACGTTAAGAGCGCAAAGTGATTCAATTTGGTTTATATGTATACGTATTATGTGCTTGACAATACTTACATTCTGATAATGGATCGACGTGTTGGGAATTCGCATGGATAGGTGTTCATTCGAACGATATGCAGTAGTCTGATTTGGGATCAAGATTGAGATACATTAATAATTTAGATTGTAAATGGTATAATATAATATATTTTGTACATCAGGTGATCCAGACGCACTTCTGGATAAAACGCAACGAAATAATGCAGACGGTGGCGAACTGGATCACGGAGCTGGAGAGTCAGAGCGGCGACGAGCGCACGCAGAGAAGCATACAGCTCAACCTCATGGCGCTCAAGGTAAAGCCCGGAAATATTTGAATTCTTAATCCCTAAAAACTGTACCTCGGAGTGATTGTGTTAGCCCAGGTACGCACGGGCAATTTCACGTAACGCGACGATTTTTTTTAATCGCGCACGGGTTTTCAACACTCTGTGTTGAGTCGAGTATTGAGAATCCAACATACTCCATCTTAGAGCGTCAAAAAATACACTGTTGAAACTTCTTGGCCTTAACAAATGCGTTGAAAATCCAATGGGCACAAAAAAAAATTGCACGTGGGTACGAAGGCGTATTGTTGGACATACTAATGAGATGTGTTATTTTGCGCAGCGGCACTACGTGAAACTGCAGGAGGAGCTGGGCAAGCTGCCCGTGCCGGCCGGCCTGGAGGACCTGGACGAGCCCTTCACGCTGCCCGCCGCGCCCGACACGCCCGGGCCGGCGCCTCTGCCGCCCACCAACGACGAGATCGACCACGACATGGAGAAGATAGTCTCGCAGGTCCTCGACTGAGCCCCGAGCACGCCCGAGCACGCCCGAACACGCCCGAAAACGCCCCGCCCCGCGCGCGACATAAGTACAACCATCCGCCTCCCACCGCGACGCATCGCGACTGTCCGACGCACCTACCGTACGCTCGTCACACATTTCTAGCGAGTTTATTATTGTTCGTAAAGGATTTTCTTTTTATTTTGTAGTAGAAGATTTCGGTTTTATATAGTTTTTTTAGTAGGCGTTTAGGATTTACTGGGACCTCTGTTTAGTTTAACACACATTGTGATACTAAAATGGGCCCGCTCGGCGCCCGGTAAGATATTTAAGGAGCAGTAGTTGCGCGGGCGACGCCATGTTGCTGGGCGTCGCCATGTTGCTGGGCGACGCCATGTTGCTGGGCGACGCCATGCTGCCGGGCGCGGTGTCGTGCGCGGGACCGTGCCGGGGCGCGCCGACTATGTACATGAAATTATAATTTGATGTATATAACTTATTGTTTTAATTTTTGTATTCTAAGAATATATTATTGTATGTATCGCTGTATTGCTCTATAAGAGTAGTCGGAGGCGGCTGACCTATACGAAGAAATAAATTGTATAACTCATTTGGTAGTAAATTGTGTACAGGCCTAGCCACCTCAGTCGAGTCGTGGTGTCAGTGCCGCGGACGAGCTGACAATAAGTATAGCTAGTGCAGCACGCGCCGGTCGGGGCGGCGGCGATCAACTTGTGAATGTATGTGTATATAGATAAATCACCAGTAGACTTCTGTGTTTCTCACTGTACTTTCATTGACAGGTAAGTTGGACGTAGGACGTTTATTGTTATATTTTGATTGTGAATTTCGGAATGTAAATAAAAATTTATGTTATCGCAATGTTTCTTTTTATTTTTTGTTGGCGTGATGACTTCCCGAATATTATAACAGTAAATGTATTTCATTTAGTAATGTTCTACTAAGCTTTGATTGTTATTTTGCTGGGATCCAACGAGCCTCGCCATTACACTGTCTATAATATTCAGCTTTGTATTTAATTCTGACAAGCGATAATTAAACACAACATTTTGCTAATAAGTTTTTTATTGCCCACCTATTTACATCGTCACTGACAGGTTTTGAACGGTGGTTAAATGTGCTGATCGCAGTCCGTTCCACTGGTGAAATTAGTATTCTTATTTGTCTGAACCAACTTCCATAATTATCAATTGTGCTACATGTATTGATACATATTGTTGCTGCGACTACTTAGATAAAGCCATTGTAATCTCCCTACTGATCACAGCAGTCTAACTATTGCTTTCAAGTTCAACACACCATTACAATAAAATCTGATACAATTTAGCCAATTTAACACAGCGTTCTACATAGATTTAATATTACCTAACTGAATTAGTAGTAAAGCATACCGGGCCATATTAATAAAAAATAATAGCAAATGAATTATATGAGTAATTCTTATAGGTGGAAGTTCGCACCGAGATCAATAATCATTAATAAATTAAAATAATAATTTGCCCGAAAACCTGTTTGAGCTGTATGGCCAGTCTTATATTTACTCGGAAAAACTCTTTAAAAATATCAAAGCAAGCAAGTTAGGTGAGCTAAAGCTTTGTGCGGTCGTCTCTCGGAGCTCACAGGCTTCCAGAAGGGCGTAGCGAGGTACGGGCAGGGGGGGAGGCCAGACCCCCCCACCCCTAGAAGATGCAGGAATGCTCACAAACCTTAAAGTAATATCACGTATGTAGCCTATTAAATAAACAAAGGCTGTGTGTGAAGTGGATTGAATTGACAGGCAAATTTTATAAGATTGTACTATGAATACTGCATCCGGTTAGACTGGAAGCCGAACCGAAAAGGCTAGGCAGATTGATCATAGTAGATTAGTTGAATCTAGGTTCGCTTTTTTACGCGTGGAACTGTTTTCTCGACACCGCGCCGCATCGCTCCGCCGTTCCCCGCGCCACCGCTGATACCAGCCAACATCGCCTCGCTTGCACCACGCTGCGCAGTCGACCTTACCAGTTCTTTGTTGTGAATATCTTGTGGAATTGTGGAAGTGCACGCTAAAAGTATAATGTCTACTGGTGAACCCCTAACAAAGTCCTTGCTACGCCCTTGGTCCGCTACAAACGGCCTGCAGCAGAATCTGGAGACAATACAACGTGGTTAGCAGTGGAATTAACAGTGGTTTACAAACGGAACGCACCTGTCATTGTAACCCGCCTAAATCTGATCGCACATTTATCTTATCAGCAACGTACGCGCTGCTTTTTTGTATGAAATCATGTTAATCTGCACACATTTCACCCTCAATCATTTTTTTAAATATTTTTTTTGGTCTACGGGCGTGGTAATTTTTTTTTCTTAACCACTGTAAGGTTCGGGTACTTTGTTTTTTTTAGCTTTAATTTATTTTTTAATACACCTTGATACGGCCACTTCTCGCCGAAATATCGGTCTTCAAATGGAAAAGGATCCTTTTGTCTTTCATTATAGATATCTCAGCAACCAATGATCAAAAGGTGGGTTTCAAGAACTTGAATGAATTTATTTAACGACTAGCCATTGCTTTTTCGAAAAAAAAAATTGTTCTTTTTGTCACATTAATTTGAAAGTGCATCAAAAAAGGGCTTTTGGTTTTTTTAGAAAATCAAGCACTGGATCGAAAATATTAAGGTAACTAATAATGTTAAGTGTGCCTTTTACAGTTCAAAATGTCCACAAAAACTCTGAAAAGAGCCAAATTAATCCAGGCAGCAGTTTTTCGCACTTTTCACTCGATTTTTGAAAAAATTAAAGGATCATGTTTTTTTGCTCTGAAAAGCTCATAATTGTAAAAAATGTATTTTTCAGAGCTCTACATTTTTGTTGCAGGAGTGCTCTGATTTCTGTTATAGTTCCAGAGTCAAAGTTGTTCATTTTCATGAGTATAGTAATCCCTGAAAGTATGTCCTAACACAGTGTGCTCATCAATTATTATGCACCTCTAGTTTTATGGCACTATATTTGTAAACATATGTAATAATCAATTTTTTCAATAAACAATTTCAATTTCAATCAATCTCCTGCCCTTATCCTAATTTATTTGGGGTCGGCGCAAACGTTAATTTCCATTCACGTTGCTAAGGGTTTTTGGCACAGCTTTACTGTCGGCCGCCTGCCTGACACCAACCCTCCTTGGAAATGCTTTCGTTGGTGGTTTACCCGCCACCGGCGGGTGACCAAAGGTGCTAACTGTATGCAATAGGTCTCAAACTCCCTTAGTTGCCTTTTACGACACCCACGGGAAGAAATGGGATGGTGCTAAGAATTCTTTATCCGGCACCACAATGCACTAAAAAAAACCTATGACTATCAATGTGCAGAAGGAGGTCGATTAATCTTACTTTTGTACCAAGCAGCTCTTGGCTCGTCAGTTGTTGTCTGAGTGGTTGTGGTGGTCCTCTCTGTGGTGGTAGGTGGCGGCGTCCCGGGTCTGGGCGAGAGCGTGTCTCGTGGTACAAGCCACTTGTTGTCTATGAAAAGCTTTTCAGGCATATACGCTCGCACCACGAGCAACCGCGTCGCCGCCTGACCTTCTCCATAGTTCGCTTGACAGATGTATCGCCCAAGAGTGTCTATGGTTAGGTTTCTGATATGGAGGTCATTCCCTCTCAGTTCGTAAACCGTGTCGTTCAACAGCAAATTGATTCCCTCGTGGCCGCGGTACCACGACATGTAGTGTGGCTGGTTCCCATACGTTCGGCACTGCAGCGTGAGTGGGCTGCCCAGCTCGCTTGTCATCTCAGCTTTGAAATCTTCAGGAAATCCAACAGCCATCTTCACGGGTCCTACCAGCCCCCAGAGCAGAAAAGATATTTATTTTTGAAATCGTTAGGTTGTTAATCAGTTTTGTCAAAAAAGTTATATCAAATTATTTTATTTATTTATCCTTTATTTCAGGCAACGATGGCCCATAAAACACTGCATATAATAAAAAGTTATTATTTTTATACTTATATCCTACTAATATTATAAATGCGAAAGTTTGTGAGGATGGATGGATGGATGTTTGTTCCTCTTTCATGCAAAAACTACAGAATGGATCTGGCTAAAATTTGGCACAGAGATAGATTATAGTCTAGAATAGCACATAGGATACTTTTTATCCCGGAAAAATATACGGTTCTCGTGGGATAATTTCCTACAAACATGCGGGCGAAGCCGCTGGCAAAAGCTAGTATTATATAAACTGTATGTTACGCAACGGTGTAACATAGGGATCGCTGATATAACGATACGGTATAACACACGGACTGTGGACCAACGTGACACCGATATTGCGCATCGCAACCATTTTTACTTACACGAGGTGCCTACGCAGCATTTCGCAACCGTGGGACCGGACGTCGGCAATGCCTTCCACGATTCCACGTTTCAGGCATTCTTGGTACATACATCGACCAACTATCACCTACTTAATTTTAATGTTAAAAATTGTAATTTTTATATTAATAAATTTGTTTAAAATAAATTGTTTTTTTTAGCATCCTCCGGCTCCAGCAAACATATTTAGTATAAAAATAATAACTTTATTATTATTATTATTAGTTGTCGGCAAACCAAGGCGAAGTGTCACTCGACAACTTCACACGAACCGATTTCTTCGAAAATGGTTTGTTTTGGAACTATTATTTTTATATAAAATCCATCCATGTTCCTTCCGTAGCCCTTTATGTTCCGAGGTAACCCTTTCGGACAATCCCGCTTACCCGGCAGGCTTGGCCCTGAGGGGCCCCTTCATATGCTGATATCTCTTTGAGGCGCGCGTGGAACATATACGCGCCGTACGGCACGGGTCTGGTGCTGATCGGACGGTGAGTCACCCATTACTCACAGTCCGCAGGCCCGCGCCTACGGTGGCCGGGAGTCGTCACGTGGCTCCCGACGCCCGGGGCGTCTCCTGCGGCGACTGGGACGGGAGGACCTTTCTCTCTCCCATCCCGCCACCTCCTTCGCGAGCATGACGTTTTTGCAGAAGGAGGTGACTGCCTCCCACTCCCTCTCGCCCCGGACCATGGCTTGCACCAGGGCCGGGCGCGAGAGGTCGCCGCCGCCGATCGCCTCTACGAGGACACGGCGGTGCTCCGCCCATGCGGGGCAGGTTTGCACAGTGTGCTCTACCGTGTCCTCTGGGCGATCCTCGCAGTGGTGACACCCGGGCGTTTCCCCCCGCCTGATGATGTGCAGGAACCTCCCGAAACATCCATGTCCGGTGAGGACCTGCATCAGGCAGTAGGTGAGGGCGCCGTGACGCCTCTCTAGCCACTCCTCAAAGAGGGACCTTACCGCCACTATCGTGGCGTGCCCTGCGCTGGGTTGCGACAGTCGCTGATTCCAGGCCGCCATGAGATCGCGCCGGAGGTCCGTCCGCTCCGCCGCAATTTGCTGCGGAAACGCGGCGGAGTTTCTCCCCGGCTTAGTACCTCCGCGCGCCACTCGTACAGGCGCGCGAGGACTATCGCCTCCAGATCCCACGGCGGCAGTCCGGCAAGGAGGCTTGCCGCCTCGCCCGAGATCGTGCGGTACCCCCGGATTAGCCGAATGGCTACCACCTTTTGGGGCGCGTTCAGATAGTGGGCGGCTCGCCGCCGCAGTGAACGCGCCCACACCGGGGCCCCGTATAGGGCCATGGACCGCACGACTCCCGCGTAAAGCCTCCGGCAGGAGGCGTTTGGCCCCCTCAAATTGGGCAAGAGCCGCTTGAAGGCGGCCCCAGTCCGTTCCAGCTTGGGGGCCAAACGTCGGAAGTGCTCCACGAAGTTCCATCGGCTGTCGAGGACCAGACCCAGGTATTTCATCGTGGTCTCGACGCTGAAGTGAACCCCTCCTACCGTAAGTTGGGATCCCGATCGGAATAGGCCAATTCCGAGGCCCATGAAAGGACATGGCCTCGGATTTGTGCAATGCCACCTCGAGACCCAACTGCCGGATCCTCTCAACGACTGTCGCAACCCTGCGTGTCATCGCGTCGGCCGCCGCCTGATGCCACCTCCCCTGCGCCAGGACCAGCGTGTCGTCAGCGTAGCAAACTACGCTGACGCCGTCAGGGAGGTCGGCCCGCAGCACCCAGTCGTAACCGATGTCCCACAGGAGCGGCCCCAGAACCGATCCCTGTGGAACACCGCACGACATCTCTCGCCGGTTCCATTCCCCATCGCGACCGGGGTAGATGACGGCTCTGTCCGTCAAGTATGCCCCGACTATTCGACGGAGGTAGGTCGGCACCCGGTGATACCGGAGTGCTTCCCCAATGCAACTCCAGGGCAGGGTGTTGAAAGCGTTGGCGATGTTGAGTGACACCGCCACGACGACCCTACCCTGGGACACCGCGTCCCCCGTCGTGAGGGCTCTAACGCGCATGATGGCGTCCACCGTCGAGCGCCCCTTGCGGAAGCCAAACTGGCAGTCCGCAAGGTCCGGCCCCGTCCTTCCAAGGTGCCCGACGAGGCAATAATGCCCGCAATAATTCTCTTAAAGAGTTTGCCGACCTCGTCGAGCAGCACTATGGGCCGGAATGCGGACGGAGAGTCCGCAGGGCGCCCTGGCTTCTGTATGAGGACCAGTTTCCCCGTCTTCCAACGGAGCGGAAACTGGCCTCTCTCCATGCATGCGCTTAAGAGCGCCTCCAGTCGGGGCCCGAGAGCCCCTGAGGCCAGGACCCAGGCTTTACCTGGCAAGCCGTCGGGTCCTGGGGCGGTATTCTTGGCCTTGAGCCTTCCTACCGCCGCTCTCAGATCTACCTCGGTCACTTCAGGGATGTCGTCGTCGTCCTCGTGGTCCGCTTCGGGCGGAGCCATAGGCGGGGGAGTTTGCTCCCTAGTCGCTTTCTCTGTCCCTATATCCCTATGTTTGCTTAAATCTTTAAAACTACGCAATGGATTTTGATGCGGTTTTTTTTAATAGATAGAGTGATTCAAGAGCAAGGTTTATATATGTATAATTTGTCGACATATTATGCGGGCGAAGCAGCGGGCGGAAGCTAGTACACTATAAAAAGAGCTTTTAAATTAGACCTTGATAGAGCAGCTGACTGATAGATAGGCTTTTTACCTTGATTGTTCGTATTATAGCCATACAAGGTGTTTTTTATATGTCATTACTCTAGGCTTTGAATCAAAAAATCAACTGGCAAATGATTGTTTTTCCTGTTCTCTTTTTCTACAAAGTCACGATTATTAATGTAAAACTTCCTTACGTGAAATATGACAACGACGCGTTTTGTTAGCTCATCATCATTTCATGTGGTTAGTAACTAACCTGGTAACCTATACCTAACCTAACCTAACCTAGTTTTTATGCTGCCCATGGGCCCCTGGCTTAGTTTCACATGCTGTTGAGAAATATCTCTCAGACATGCTGGTTTCCTCACGATGGTTTCCTTCATCGTGTCTTCGCTTTAATTATGAATGATTGGTATGAATGAAAATGAATTACTCGTATTTATCAATGAATCTTAGATACCTACACATGGAGATAAATTAATTAAATCATAATTAATTTATCGATTAATCATATCTTCGAAACTATACATTTTTGAACCTCACATTGTGGGACTTTTTGTATTATTTTTTCTTATACAATAAAACCTTAGAGTAATGACATCGGCGGCGGCGACCTCTCGCGCCCGGCCCTGGTGCAAGCCATGGTCCGGGGCGAGAGGGAGTGGGAGGCAGTCACCTCCTTCTGCGAAAAAGTTATGCTCGCGAAGGAGGTGGCGGGATGGGAGAGAGAAAGGTCCTCCCGTCCCAGCCGCCGCGGGAGCAGTCATTGGATGATTTCCCAGCCATAAAAAAAAAAAAAAAAAGAGTAATGACATATAAAGAAAGAATAACTCCTTGTATAGTGCTGATTACAAGATAAAAAAAATAATAATAATAGAGGAGATCGTGACTAAGTAAGAACAGCCGCACGGATCGATCTATCCGGTAACGCTACGCTTGCCGGGGTTGGTCCGTGGATGGGTGACCATCTTTACATATCGAGACTTCTCCGTGCTACCTACTTCAACCGGGATTGTTCGAAAGGGTTTCCGTTAAGCCAGAACATAAAGGGTCCTTAGCCCTTTATGTTCTGGCTTAACGGAAACCCTTTTAACTTAACCCATTTTAACTTAACTTTTAACTTAACCCCTTAACCCTTAGGAAGGGTTTTGGTCAGTAAGAGTCTGATACTCCCTTCCGCTCCACCTAGAGCGGGGAGGAGACATTGGATGATTTCCCACCCTCAAAAACAAAAGCATCATCTACTTATTCATAAATCCATTGAGTATTTCCGAAGATATAAGCAGTCGCACTGACAGACTATAAAAGCGACTTTCTCTTGTACTATCTACTAGCGCGGCTACACCCGCGTGGATGCCGGAAATTATCCCAAATGAACGTACTACCGTGATAAAAATATCCTATGTGATCATCCAGGTCATAAACTACATCTGTGCCAAATTTCATTCCGATCCGTTCAGCCGTTTGAGTGTGAAGAAGTGACAAACATACAAACACACAAACTCACAAACTTTCGCCTTTATAATATTAGTGTGATTATAGATTATAGAGATATGATTACAACACAACATTATGTTCTTCTTGTGCTATTTGTACTATAATAATTCCAATCCATTTAGATGTCAGTGTGTAGATGTTAATGGTGTGAAATCTACTGAGCTACCAGTTCAGTTAGGTGTACCTCAAGGCTCAATACTAGGTCCATTCTTATTCTTAGTGTATATCAATGATCTCTCTGTGATGTTGTACTGTTTGCAGATGATACCTCTCTTATCTTTAAAGTAGACATAGATAGACTAGTTTTTGACGATGTTAACAGTGCACTCTCAACAGTAACGGATTGGTTCACATCTAATAACCTAGTTCTCAATGCGAAGAAAACGAAATGTATAAAATTCGCCTTACCCAATGTCAGAAATCTAGGACCACAAATCATATTAGATAAAGAGGTGCTTGAAACTCTAGACACAGCAGTCTTTTTGGGAATAACAGTAGATTCTAAACTCCAATGGAGCCCACATATATCAAGTCTAGCAGGCTTAGTTCAGCCGCCTATGCCGTCAGGAAAGTAAGACAATACACTGACGTTGATACAGCCCGGTTAGTGTATTTTAGCTATTTTCATAGCGTTATGTCCTATGGCCTTCTGCTGTGGGGCAAAGCCGCAGACATAAATAATATATTAGTTCTTCAAAAACGAGCTGTTCGAGCAATTTACCAGCTAGGTGCCAGAGTATCTCAGAGAGATTTTTTTAAAGAAATTGGTATTCTTAGGCTAAGAACACACGGAGCGATTTTCGCCCGCAACCGCCGCGGTCGTGGAGCTGCGGTTTTATTTCAAAACTCACGAGACCGGTTATTCGCGCGGTTACGCGGCAAAATGCAAAATGGCCGGATCTCTGTACCTCCCGCCGCGCCGCCCGCCGGCCCCCGCGGTTGCCCGCCAACCGATCGCAAAGCGCGCGGGCGCCACCCGCCGAGGCTGCGGGTAACCGCGGCCCGCTTCTACTAGTTGCCCGCCGGTACAGCGGGAGCCGCATACAACCGCGTACACCGCGGGCGTAAAACGCGTCGTGAAATGTGCTTTAATTTTTTGTATAAATATTTGCATTCTACAGAAGCTGCGGGCCCGCAACCGCAGCGGACGCGGGCGAAAATCGCTCCGTGAGTTCTTAGCCTAACGGTAGCGTCACAATTTATTTTCGCCAACATTTTATATATTAGACAAAATATACACTTGTACACTAAAAACAGTGATATTCACAACATCAATACTAGAAATAAGGATAAACTACGTGAATGATGAAAGGGATCATCGGCTTCATAAGGTTCATAACTCATTTGTGGGGCTTGGTATAACCTTTTATAACAAGCTGCCCTCTTCTTTGCTAGAATTGCCTTTTAATACGTTTAAAAGTAAAGTAAAATCTATCCTTTGTTCAAAGGCTTACTATACTACCAACGACTACTTAAACGACAAGAATAGTTGGGTTGGAATGGTGTTCTTTCTCCAGAATTAGCTTCATAAAATTATTTTTATTATGTATTCTATTCATTGTGTTTTTGGTTGTTTTATTTTTTATTTTCCATTTATTGTTGACATAATCTACTCATTACAATGTTTTTTTTTAATGAGTTGTATTGCAAAATGTGGTTAGCTAGAGACCTCGACAGTTGATCATATTTATTTATCCTGATCCTAGTTAGTACTCATTAGCAATTAATTGATTGATTTTACTTCGATGGTCCTAGTTTATCATTTGTAACTTCGAGTTACGGCTGTATGGACATAGTACAGCATTGCACATGTAAGCGGGCACGCACTTTTACCTGGAGGCTCTTTTTTTTTTTTTTTTAAATTTACGCTTGAGTACAGTCAGTTTTAATGTTTTAATTGGTATATTGACGTGTGCTAGCTGACATGTGGCAAATGATTGATTTTTATGTGATGAGTTTCGTAATGTTAATTACTTCTCATACGATAAATGTGTAGAGTCAAGTTCTTCCAACTAAACAGACAGCTGTGCTGCTGGGGAGTTTGTTGCGCCACTACTTCTTCCCAGCTAAAGCACTAGGAAGTGGTGAAGGGTGGGCGTTTTTGGGGGACTGTCTTATGTAACTTTGACCTTCAAAAAGTGCTGAACTTCAGCCTAATTTGAATAAATGACTTTTGATTTTGATTTTGAGTGTAGAGAAGACCCATGCGTCAGAGCAAAACTGTCAGACGAACGAGCGATGCGAGGCCGTCGCTATTAGGAACTCTGTCACCCAGGAACCGGTGTACTCCGCCAGATGTGTTGCCGGTAAACTACACATCCTATGTATTTGAATAAACAGTTCTACATTACTTTAGGGAGATTATTATTTATTTAAGAGTTATTTTATGTAAAAGACAAAAAAAAATGCATAATAAAATCCTACTACTATTATAAAGGCGAAAGTTTGTAAGTATGGATGTATGGATGTTTGTTACTCTTTCACGTAAAAACTACTGTATAGATTTGGATGAAATTTGACACAGAGATGGTTTATATCCTGGATTAACACATAGGATATTTTTTATCCCGGTAGAACATTCCTGTGGGATAATTTCCGACCTCCACGCGAGCGAAGCCGCGGGCAGAAGCTAGTAAATTATACATTAAAACAGAGACGAACGAAGTATACGACTGCGATGGATACGCGGCCAACTGCTCGCGCCTCCGCTTTGAGTACGGCATCCAGCGCACACGCTCTCCCGACGGCTGCGAGAAGTGCGCGTGCGTGCAGGTCGAGATAGACTGCGAGCCGCTCAAGCAGGACTGCGAACACCTCAACTGCACCTACGGCATTGAGAGCGCCATCGGCAGTGACGGCTGCGAGAGGTAATCACATCATCATCATCTGCCTAGCCTTTTCCCAACTGTGTTCGGTTCGGCTTCCAGTCTAACCGGATGCAGCTGAATACCATTTTACATGGAGCGACTGCCTATCTAACCTCCACAACCCAGTAACTGGGCAATACGATACCCCTTGGTAAGTCTGGCTGTCAAATTTTCGGGCTTCTGACGACCCGTAACGACTGTCAAAGGTGCACAAATGACAGCCGGGACCAACGGCTTAACGTGCTTTCCGAGGCATGGAGTCTTGGTATGTAAAGATCATCCACGGCCAACCCCGACAAGCGTAGCTTAACCTCGAACTGTGCGGCTGTTATTACTTAGCCACGAGCTCCTCCCTGCGAGAGTTAATCACACTCATCTTTAATATTAGCACTTGAGCGCTACAAGGTTCGTTTGGTCGGGCCTGCGGGCGGTGAGCAATGGGTAGCTCACCGCCCGATCAGGCCCGTGCCGGACGGCGCGTACATGTTCCACGCGCCCCTCAAAGAGATGTCAGCATATGAAAAGGCCCGTTAGGGCCGAGCCTGCCGGGTAAGCGGGATTGTCCGAAAAGGTTACCGCTACCCCGGAACATAAAGGGCTACGGAAGGAACATGGATGGGTTTTAGTCAGTAAGAGTCTGACACTCCCGCTCCACCCAGAGCGGTAGAAGTCATTGGATGATTTCCCACCCACAAAAAAAAAGGTTTGTTTGGCGCATGAACGAAATCGGAACATACGCCACCATCTTTTTTTTAAATACATTTCTATAGAACCATTTCACCCATCTTAGAAACTACATAAAGCACTCCTACGATATCTAAGACCAACAAAGGTTTTTGTAAGAAAAATAGTTTTCTACTCATGTGTCAGAGAATACGTCTATCAATCACATTCTATATGGATAAGTTATCTTGAGGTTATGGTTATTTAAAAAAAAAATCTTTGGGAAAGTTGATTGTAATCATGAGTCAGTCACCTTATATATATGTATTGAAATGAAGTAATTAAAAGTCAGTGTGTGAGAAATCCCCGAACCAGAGAGATATATGAAACACAGTGTTGGTACGCACCAGGTCCAGTGTGCCCGCAGACGCTCATGCACTCCTCGACGGTGGAGAACCGGTTGGGTCCGCCGGCACAGCCGCCGTATGCGTATGGCTGACAGCTGCCCGACTTGGTATCCCAGTAGATCTTGTTGAAGGACGCGCGGCATGGGCCCGGGTCCATGTGGGCGCCGCATACATCTTAAGAGAAAGCCGTGGTATACATAATTGAAGAATCGTTATATGCGGTTGATAAAATACCTTACGCTGGAGGAATACCAAAAAAAGTCCACTTTCCTTACCCTGTCCGCGGAAGGCTCCGCAGTTCCTCTCGCATTCTTCCGCCGTCCTGTAAGTGTTAGGGTGTGCGCAACCTCCGAAGCCGCTTATGAGGCACTCCCTCCTTTCGGAGTCATAATAGAATACCGTCACGTTGTCGCCACACGGCGCTAACGAGCTTGGAGTACTGCATTCTGGCTCGGCGATTTCCTGTAAGTAAGATGATATACCTAGCAATGTTTGTTGCTTCATATTAATTACATCTATTTCTAGTTAAAGAAGTGGTCCTTTCGTACGGAATACGACCGTAACTCGATGAGCACTACTTTAAATCTAGTATACCAGTTTATTTGTCAGAGAAGTCAATAACGTTTCTTTTTATTAATTGTCAGAACGCGGCATTTGTACGTGATTTTTAGGAAATATTTTAATGTGACGTCACCGATTTTTGGAATCAAATGGAACACTAGAAAGGTTCGAATTTTTATAAAACTCCACGCAAGCGCGTAAAACGTACTTTTGTGGTCAGATTTCTAATGACAAACAGTCTCTTCAGTAGTCCAAGCGCGTGAAGTGAAAGTATCGCGGTTATAAATACATATTTACCTGTGGAGGACTTGCAGGAGTGGTGCTGGCGGGAGCAGGACGCTTGCAGCGAGCCTCACAGTCGCGCTGAGTCTCGAATCTACGGAAACATTGTTTAAGAGAAAGGACTTAAGGCATATCAGACTCTAATTTGTTTTGGGTACAATATTATCTTGTGTGTTTTATTCATGTTCGACGAAATTAGGATAACCAAGAATGGAAGGGCAATGAGCATGACATTATTTGAGAACAGTTACCTATTATCATTGCCGCTGCAGCCGGTGTACACAAACTGGTTGCACTGGTCGTGTGATGAGTCGTAGTACCACTGTTGGATGTATGAGGAGCAGTTGCCTCCTTCTGGCGGTAGCGCGCAAGGATCTGCTGTAAGATGAACGACTTAGTTAGGCTTTTAGGTCTTTACTTTAAGAAAAATTGTGAAAACTATTACTGCCTAACTTACTGACTCCATCAGTTAGTTAAACAGTCCGTCAGCCTACTTTTCATATGTATTCGAAAAGGACCATAGCATCACCACCATCATATTACCTATTTCCGCTTTGCAGTGTTGCGAGCACTCTTCGATTGAGGAGAAGCGGTTGGCACCACCGAGACAGCCTCCGTAGATGTACTCATGGCACTGGCCGGTGGACTGGTCGAAGTAAACCTTCGTGACATATGACTGACAAGGACCTGGGTCCTTACGTTGTTTGCACACGTCTGGGATAAAACATAGTTTCATTATACTCTGTACTATGAAAATAAATAAGAGAGCTGGTCAATTTTTAAGTCAAAGAATCAGCATTGCTATCCAACGTAGCAACGCTACCTGCTTTTTGGGCACTTTTAACATTGACAGCAATGGGGATGAATTTTTTGACGCCCTTTGAGCTCTTCCCTTTTTACTACTTGTACATAATGTAAAATATGTTTTTTGTTTTAGGATGTATAGTGTATTTAAGATTTTTGTCTAATACCTTGCATCGGCTGACAGTAGAACGAGCAGTAGGCCTCGTCTGGGAAGTTGTTCTGGTTGCCACCGCAGCCTCCGTATTGGAAGGTGACGCAGCGTCCAAGCGCGCTGTCATACGCATACCGGGTCTCAGTGTTGGTGCAAGGACCAGCATCGATGGCGTTGAAACAGAACTCTAGTAAAAGAATATTTGTATTTGGAGATTACTAGATTCAATTCTATTTCTTGTTCATTTTGATGTTCAAAAGTTCTTGTGCCTATTTGAGATAAATGATTTGACTTTGAATTCAACTCCCATTGCATGACTTGCATTCCGTACTTGTTATTTAGAATTGCAGCATCTAATTTTATCATTAAAATCATGTATCTACTTATCATAACGGTAATGATTCATATTAATTTTTCTTCATACAGGGATTATATTTTATTTATACTTACTTATATTTTTCGCAAAAAAAAAATCTGCTGTTCTATACATTTTTGGTCACCTGACTTGTCGAAATGTAGGGAACAGCTGATTTTCTTTCACGATTTCGGAGTTAGTCCAATAGTAAAAGTTGATTAGTTTGGTGGTCTGTAGCATATCCTTTTGTATGTATATACCCTTTCGGTTACACCCTGTATAACCTACCCTGTCTTTCCGGTGCTGGCTGCGGCGCCCGTTTCGGGATATCTTTCAGCGGTTGGTCGACGTGACCAGAGAGCTGGTCAATTTTTAAGTCAAAGAATCAGCATTGCTATCCAACGTAACGAAATATGAAAGAAAAATATCAGCTGTACTGAACAGAAGTTTTTTTTTCGTGATTTCAGGTATCAATTTAAGGTAGTCAAAGTTGTTCAATTAAGCTCTCGAAGCCGGCGTGACCAATACAGACTTGTGCTGGATGTGCTGCCTCGATCAGCGAAATATAATAAAAACTCTCTGGCTATGTGTGTACGTCTCTATAATAAATTACCAAAAATGTTTAAAACATTAAATTGTAAATTATTTAAAATACAATTATATAAATGGCTCAATAATAATAATTTCTATAGCATTAATGATTATTTTATTATGAATTCAATGTAATTTATTTCAATAGCATAATGTATCTTTAGTACTTAAGTAAGTTTGCATGCTTTAGTATTAAGCAAAACATGTCCGATCTAATGTATTTAATAACACCTTGTATACCATGTTTTATGCAAATGCAAATAAAAATATCTTATCTTATCTTATCTTATCTTCATTTTCATGAGTATAGTAATCCCTGAAAGTGTGTCCCTCGTTAACCTAACACAGTGTGCTCATCATTCTCCTGCCCTTATCCCAATTTATTTGGGGTCGGCGCAAACGTTAATTTCCATTCACGTTGCTAAGGGTTTTTGGCACAGCTTTACTGTCGGCCGCCTGCCTGACACCAACCCTCCTTGGAAATGCTTTCGTTGGTGGTTTACCCGCCACCGGCGGGTGACCAAAGGTGCTAACTGTATGCAATAGGTCTCAAACTCCCTTAGTTGCCTTTTACGACACCCACGGGAAGAAATGGGATGGTGCTAAGAATTCTTTATCCGGCACCACAATGCACTAAAAAAAACCTATGACTATCAATGTGCAGAAGGAGGTCGATTAATCTTACTTTTGTACCAAGCAGCTCTTGGCTCGTCAGTTGTTGTCTGAGTGGTTGTGGTGGTCCTCTCTGTGGTGGTAGGTGGCGGCGTCCCGGGTCTGGGCGAGAGCGTGTCTCGTGGTACAAGCCATCTGTTGTCTATGAAAAGCTTTTCAGGCATATACGCTCGCACCACGAGCGCCCGCGTCGCCGCCTGACCTTCTCCATAGTTCGCTTGACAGATGTATCGTCCAAGAGTGTCTATGGTTAGGTTTCTGATATGGAGGTCCTTCCCTCTCAGTTCGTAAACCGTGTCGTTCAACAGCAAATTGATGCCCCCTTGGCCGCGATACCACGACATGTAGTGCGGCTGGTTCCCATACGTTCGGCACTGCAGCGTGAGTGGGCTGCCCAGCTCGCTAGTCATCTCAGCTTTGAAATCTTCAGGAAATTCGACACCCATCTTCACGGGTCCTACCAGCCCCCAGAGCAGAAAAGAAATTTATTTTTGAAATCGTTAGGTTGTTAATCAGTTTTGTCAAAAAAGTTACATCAAATTATTTTATTTATTTATCCTTTATTTCAGGCAACGATTAGCGCTAAATGTAAGTAGTAATAAAAACATCATAAGATTTAAAACATCGTTGACGGGACTGTCTCTGTCAAAGATCTTTTAAATTCTTTTAGCGCTAAACGTGCCTTGTGATTTGTGGTGTAAGCAGGCCTGGAGCTCCAAGACTAAACTAATTGTATAGTCACTACATAATTATCACTACATAGTATAAAACAAAGTCGCTATTTTTGTCTGTTTGTCTGTATGCTTAAATCTTAAAACTACGCAATGGATTTTGATGCGGTTTTTTTTAATAGATAGAGTGATTGAAGAGGAAGGTTTATATGTATAATTTGTCGACATATTATGCGGGCGAAGCCGCGGGCGGAAGCTAGTACACTATAAAAAGAGCTTTTTTGGACCTTGATAGAGCAGCTGACTGATAGATAGGCTTTTTACCTTGATTGTTCGTATTATAGCCATACAAGGTGTTTTTTTATATGTCATTACTCTAGGCTTTGAATCAAAAAATCAACTGGCAAATGATTGTTTTTTCTGTTCTCTTTTTTGTTTTCATTTTTCATGGAAAATAATTCTACAAAGTCACGATTATTAATGTAAAACTTCCTTACGTGAAATATGACAACGACGCGTTTTGTTAGCTCATCATCATTTCATGTGGTTAGTAACTAACCTGGTGTCAGAGTTTTTATGCTGCCCATGGGCCCCTGACTTAGCTTCACATGCTGTTGAGAAATATTTCTCAGACATGCTGGTTTCCTCACGATGTTTTCCTTCATCGTGTCTTCGCTTTAATTATGAATGATTGGTATGAATGAAAATGAATTACTCGTATTTATCAATGAAACTTAGATACCTACATATCGAGATAAATTAATTAAATCATAATTAATTTTATCGATTAATTATATCTTCGAAACTATACATTTTTGAACCTCACATTGTGGGACTTTTTGTATTATTTTTTCTTATACAAAAAAACCTTAGAGTAATGACATATAAAGAATAACTCCTTGTATAGTGCTGCTACGAGATAAAAAAAATAATAATAGCGGAGATCGTGACTAAGTAAGAACAGCCGCACGGATCGATCTATCCGGTAACGCTACGCTTGCCAGGGTTGGTCCGTGGATGGGTGACCATCTTTACATATCGAGACTTCTCCGTGCTACCTACTTCAACCGGGATTGTTCGAAAGGGTTTCCGTTAAGCCAGAACATAAAGGGCTAGGGAAGGATGGGTTTTGGTCAGTAAGAGTCTGATACTCCCTTCCGCTCCACCTAGAGCGGGAGGAGATATTGGATGATTTCCCACCCTCAAAAACAAAAGCATCATCTACTTATTCATAAATCCATTGAGTATTTCCGAAGATATAAGCAGTCGCACTGACAGACTATAAAATCGACTTTCTCTTGTACTATCTACTAGCGCGGCTTCACCCGCGTGGATGCCGGAAATTATCCCAAATGAACGTACTACCGTGATAAAAATATCCTATGTGATCATCCAGGTCATAAACTACCTCGGTGCCAAATTTCATTCCGATCCGTTCAACCGTTTGAGTGTGAAGAAGTGACAAACATATAAACAGTCCGTCAGCCTACTTTTCATATGTATTCGAAAAGGACCATAGCATCACCACCATCATATTACCTATTTCCGCTTTGCAGTGTTGCGAGCACTCTTCGATTGAGGAGAAGCGGTTGGCACCACCGAGACAGCCTCCGTAGATGTACACATGGCACTGGCCGGTGGACTGGTCGAAGTAAACCTTCGTGACATATGACTGACAAGGACCTGAGTCCTTACGTTGTTTGCACACGTCTGGGATAAAACATAGTTTCATTATACTCTGTACTATGAAAATAAATAAAGAAAAGAAAGTATTGAAAGAAATTAAAAAGTAAATTTTGATTAAGGAACACAATGTAAATGTATTGGAAAAATATTTTTTTTACTGACTAATGAAAATGTAAGAGTATCGTACCAATTCCTATGAAAGCTCCACAGGACCGTTCGCAAGCCTCCTGCGACAAGAAGGTACCGGTGTACCTGCAGGCAGGACCGGCCACCTGATTTGCGTGGGACACGCATTCGAGGCGGCTTGGATCGAAGTACCACACCACACCACCGTAGCGACAATCCTCCAGAGCCTCAGGCACTCTGCACGCTGCACTCGGTCCGGCCTTATAAAAATAGGAGTGTTGAAAATACTTAAAAGATGTAGCTCAAAAACTAAGTCTGAAAATTGTAATAACTCCAATTGTTCCAATGGAGGATCTGGGGGCCTGGACAAAGCCACATTTTCATTAACGATAACGAAATTACATAATTCCAAAATGTATGGAATTGGCATAAGCTTTCGAAATGTCACGTGATCAATCGTTTTCGCTAAGTGCTAGACAATGTCAAATTGTGTAAATAAAATCGAGCAATATTCTCACACAAATGCGTTGACAAGTAGCGTTCTTGACAATCCGAATCGCCGAGATGCCGAATTGTTAGATCAACAAGTTTCGAAATCGAATCGACATGGAGTGATTGACACTTGTCTAGGCCCCCTGGACTTAGACAAACGGAGGACATGAGAGGCACTTACTACGATAGCTGTGGTGGTTGGGGTCGTAGGCGCAGCTGGCGCGGGTCCAGTCCTGCATCTATTCTCGCAAGCTTCAAGACTCTCGAATCTGAACAAGGTTTTCATCATTAGTGGATGTTTTTCTAAGAAATATTACAACGTTGAGCTTTGAGAACAGAAAATGCACTCAGTCGTTAGCGGACTTTTAGTCAAATATGAATCTGATTCTTCGAGACGAGTTTTAAAAACCATTTTCAAATGTATAAGACGTTGAAGGATAATAAGCTGAAAAGCTAATTTCTGTAAAAAGAAATCTCGAAAAAGCAAACGGTTTGACCAACACTAAAGCACTAAAGCACTTATTGATGAATGTCATCTTTGTGCTGCCCCTTAGTATAAAAATATTACAAGTAGTACCTGTTGTCATTGCCTTCGCAGCCTCTATATGTGAACTGGCTACAAGAGTCAGTGGAAGGATCATAGAACCAGCGCATCAAAGAATCTTCACATGGACCCTGAAGCATCGGCAGCTGGCAGATATCTGGTAAAAAATGGCCATCTGAGCTTGGTCCTTAAACATTGATCAAAAGAAATTACCAGGATATCAACGTTAATTTCTCTTAGCTTCCTATTCTCAAAGACACCAATTTTCTAAACCAGCTTCGTAGCACGGCGGACTGTGCTAGGGCGGCTGCTGCAGGTGCGGCAAACCTCAAACGGCGCAATTATAACAACCTTATTGGAAGTTATATGTTCGAACCGTTTGGGGTTGAAACACTAGGGCCGTGGGTCCGAGTGCTCATCGAGTATTTCGGGATATCGCTCAGCGGTTGGTCGACGTGACCAGAGAGCTGGTCAATTTTTAAGTCAAAGAATCAGCATTGCTATCCAACGTAGCAACGCTACCAGCTTTTTGGGCACTTTTAACATTGACAGCAATGGGGATGAATTTTTTGACGCCCTATGAGCTCTTCCCTTTTTACTACTTGTACATAATGTAAAATATGTTTTTTGTTTTAGGATGTATAGTGTATTTAAGATTTGTGTCTAATACCTTGCATCGGCTGACAGAAGAACGAGCAGTAGACCTCATCTGGGAAGTTGTTCTGGTTGCCACCGCAGCCTCCGTACTGAAAGGTGACGCAGCGTCCAAGCGCGCTGTCATACGCATACCGGGTCTCAGTGTTGGTGCAAGGACCAGCATCGATGGCGGTGAAACAGAACTCTGGTAAAAGAATATTTGTATTTTGAGATTACTAGATTCAATTCTATTTCTTGTTCATTTTGAAGTTCAAATGTTCTTGTGCCTATTTGAGATAAATGATTTGACTTTGACTTTGAATTCAACTCCCATTGCATGACTTGCATTCCGTACTTGTTATTTAGAATTGCAGCATCTAATTTTATCATTAAAATCATGTATCTACTTATCTTAAAGGTAATGATTTATATTATTTTCATCATACAGGGATTATATTTTACTTATACTTATATTTTTCTCAAAAAAAAAATCAGCTGTTCTATACATTTTTGGTCACCTGACTTGTCGAAATGTAGGGAACAGCTGATTTTCTTTCACGATTTCGGAGTTGGTCCAATAGTAAAAGTTGATTAGTTTGGTGGTCTGTAGCATATCCTTTTGTATGTATATGCCCTTTCGGTTACACCCTGTATAACCTACCCTGTCTTTCCGGTGCTGGCTGCGGCGCCCGTTTCGGGATATCGCTTAGCGGTTGGTCGACGTGACCAGAGAGCTGGTCAATTTTTAAGTCAAAGAATCAGCATTGCTATCCAACGTAGCAACGCTACCAGCTTTATGGGCACTTTTAACATTGACAGCAATGGGGATGAATTTTTTGACGCCCTATGAGCTCTTCCCTTTTTACTACTTGTACATAATGTATAATATGTTTTTTGTTTTAGGATGTATAGTGTATTTAAGATTTGTGTCTAATACCTTGCATCGGCTGACAGTAGAACGAGCAGTAGGCCTCATCTGGGAAGTTGTTCTGGTTGCCACCGCAGCCTCCGTACTGGAAGGTGACGCAGCGTCCAAGCGCGCTGTCATACGCATACCGGGTCTCAGTGTTGGTGCAAGGACCAGCATCGATGGCGGTGAAACAGAACTCTGGTAAAAGAATATTTGTATTCGGAGATTACTAGATTCAATTCTATTTCTTGTTCATTTCGACGTTCAAAAGTTCTTGTGCCTATTTGAAATAAATGATTTGACTTTGACTTTGGATTCAATTTTCATTGCGTGACTTGCATTCCGTACTTGTTATTTAGAATTGCAGCATCTAATTTTATCATTAAAATCATGTATCTACTTATCATAACGGTAATGATTTATATTATTTTTTCTTCATACAGGGTTTATATTTTATTTATACTTATATTTTTCGCAAAAAAAAAATCTGCTGTTCTATACATTTTTGGTCACCTGTCTTGTCGAAATGTAGGGAACAGCTAATTTTCTTTCACGATTTCGGAGTTGGTCCCATAGTAAAAGTTGAGTAGTTTGGCAGCACTGGAGAGGATAATCAGGAACCAAGACTGGGAAGATCAAGGGCTCAACATAAACGGCGAAAATCTAAGTCATCTACGTTTTGCCGACGATCTTATACTGTTCTCTGAATGTCCTAGAACATTACAACAAATGCTACAACAGCTATCAGACCAGAGTGCAGTAGCAGGACTAACAATGAACATCACGAAAACAAAAATTATGACTAATTCCCCAAAGTCACAAAAGATCACGGTTAACATGCAGGAAATAGAATACGTCGACGAATATATATACCTAGGACAGTTAATATCACCTACGAAAACCATGCATAAGGAAGTAGATAGGAGGATAGCCAATACATGGAAAAGATACTGGTCATTAAGTGAAGTTATGAAGGATAGGGGCATGCCAATTAAAGCAAAAAGGAAAGTCTACAATATGTGCATTCTGCCATGTTTAACATATGGCTGTCAAACATGGGCTTTAACAGAAACCTTAACAAATAAAATAAACGTCTGCCAAAATAGTATAGAGAGGAGTGTTATTTGAGTCAAGAGATGAGATAAAGTTAGACTAACAGTAATTAAAAACAAAACACAATTCAAACAGGCAAATTTATTATATCGAACACTGAAATGGCAATGGACAGGACACATGTTAAGGGAAAAACAAGAGAAATGGACGAAAATTGTAACGGAGTGGTACCCAAGAGACGGTAAAAGAAACAAAGGGCGACAAACTAAAAGATGGGAGGACGATATAAAAAAGGTGGCTGGTCCAGAATGGATCCGAATAGCAAAAGACAGGGTGAAATGGAAATCTTTGGAGGCGGCCTATGTCGAAAGACAAGCTGTTTTTGTACCGAACGTCGATATACAAAGTTAAATATAAGTAAGATAACATACAACATTTAGGTAGTTAATTATATAAATAAAAAAATAAAAAAAAATAAAAAAGTCAATGTTATGTAAGTTTAAACAGCAATAAAGGCTAATTTTAATTTAATTTAATTTTAATTTTTAAGTTTGGTGGTCTGTAGCATATCCTTTTGTTTGTATATACCCTTTCAGTTACTCCCTGTATAACCTACCCTGTCTTTCTGGTGCTGGTGGCGGCGTTTGTTCCGGTCCTGATTGCTGCGGCGCCCGTTCCACAGGTCTAGCCGTGGTGGTGGTGGTAGTGGTTATGGCAGCAGTGGTGGTGGTCTTTATTTCCGAGCAGCTGTTTTCACATTCTACTTCCGTGCCGAAGTTATTCTCATTACCGCCACATCCACCGTAGAAGAATTGGCGACATCTGAAAATATAAGTGATTTTCTTAAGATCTTGTCCGCAGTTTACTCGCATTGAGGAATTACTGCATGATTTTTCAATGAAAAAACTAATCGAACTGTCTTACCTCTTGAAAGTAGTATCATAGAACCATCTTTCTCTGTAGTTGGAGCACTGGCCGGTCTCGGCAGGTAACGTACATTTGTCGGGCACTGCAATATAAAGAGTTGTTTTATCCCATTCCTTTTTCTTTAGTAATTAAAATGACTAACTGGTTTCCCTTATGAATTGTGAAGCCAAATTGCTTAAATATTTATGTTACTAAGTAGTATAAGATAGTCAGAAGTGTACCAATGAAACAACTATTACTCAATATCAATCAACTGTTTATTCGTTTTTAGAAGACACACAATTGATTTTATTAACACTTCCCTAAATTTCTTAACTTCAAAATAAAAACACTTTTTCTTAACCGGTCGGTAACACTGTCCGAATGTTTATATATATAACCTACAGTATGGCCGACCGCAGTAAAGTAAACTCGGATAGAAGTCAAAACACAAACTATTATTCCACAAATAAGTGTCATTATATTATTTTTATAAAACAATTAATTTAGATCTTGCTAGTTAAATTAATTTGAATATTTTCAGACGAAATAAATAGCAAAAGCTTACAGTCGGCCTTTCTGAAATAACAGAGTCCTCTCGTTACGTTTTGTATATGACTAACTTATTTATGTTATGCTAGATTCATGTTCTGAAACTATGAAACAATATTACAAAATAAAATATGTACCTATTCAAAGTAATTTACAACAAACGAATCTAATGCCTAAAACTTTTCCTGACTGACCATCAGATAATGCAGATTATAAGCAGGTGTAGCGTTGGGTTGCGTACGCGTCGCGTCGCCGTGACAAAGTTAGGTCGCACGCCACCCGCTCTCGCAAGGATATTTCGTCGTCCCTCTCCAAACTCTCCATCGCTTGCGCTCGCTCGCACGGGCAGTCGGCTCCCCGCGATATATTGAGGCGCACGCTGCGATCGTGCGACGCCCGCCATTAATTACGAATGTCGTAATAGTATTGTAATGTTAAGTAAAGGACTAATTGTGTTACCATAAATCCGTTATACCTACTGAGACGTGCATTAGTTCATTTCTACATCCCCGGAATATAACCCCCTTACAAATTGCGCCCAACTCGTGGCACGTGCTCCGTACGGCAAGTACCTACGAAAAGGAAAAATAACCGTCGCGAGTGCGTAAGAAACCCACGCAAACAGTGTTCTACGTATTCACGGATCGAGTAAACTGTGTACTTAGTGTACCTACTGGACTATATAACCGTTATACTACTCTGTCAAGAAAGTACCGGGAAAAGATCAATAATACACAAAATGTCTGTTATTCATCGAAATTTATTTTATCACCTTCAAAGTATGCTCCTTTAGAAACCATACACTTGCGCCAAAGAATAATCCATTCATCAAAACATTTTTTAAACGCTGCTTCCGGAATTGAGTTCAGTTCTCGCCGCGAATCGCCGGTTTTTTCGGTTTCGGTTCAGTTGGAAGGCGCCACTCCGAAGGTTGTTGACTAGTTTGCATGTCAAACTCGTAAACCCACGTCTCGTCACCAGTAACAATGCGTTTCATGAATGTTGGGTCCGAACTGACTCGTTCTAGCATGTCCTCAGCGACTTTCATGCGATTGAGTTTTTGGAGAAAATTCAGATCTTTTGGGACTAGCCGAGCAGCAACATGTTTCATACCCAAATGATTAGTTAAAATGGTACGGATCGACTCGTGAGATACAGAAAGTTCGGCGGCTATCTCTCTCAGAGTTGAATGGGGATTTTCAGTCACTATTTTCTTCACTTTTTCGATGTTAACTTCAGTTGCAGACGTTGACGGCCTACCAGAGCGAGGCAAATCTTCCATCACATCTCGACCGCTTTTGAACGCTTTGAACCACTCATAAGCACGAGTTTTTGATAAAGTCGATTCACCGTAAGCCTTCTGTAACATTTTCAGTGACTCCGAACACGAAATTCCATTGGCGATGCAAAATTTAAGACAAACTCTTTGTTCGATATTTTTGTCCATTATGAAATTCGCAATACACACTATATATGATATTACTAAAACCAGCACTGTATTTAATATAAATAACAGATGCAACTCAAACTCCGCGCCAAAATGGAAAACAGTTGTGCCAATGTAACAACTACAAAAAAAACAAAAATTTGAATTTGGAACCATAAACAAATCATCCATTCCCGATACTTTTTTGACTGAATGTATACCGTTCGCGTTATTTACCGAGTGTTATCGTCGAGAAAATGCCGCCGAAAACACGCCGCGCACACGCAAACGAGAAATAAAACGGGAGTTCCAGTAGCGACGAGGAAAACCACGCGGTCGCTAAACCCGCGAGCGGTTACACTACGGCAACGAGTGCAACGACTACACCGATCCCGACAACGGCATGTGGTAACTTGATCTCCATGACCGAGGAACGTCATGAGAAGCGTCGCGACGCCGGCGTCTACAAGTGGCGGCCCTCCGGAACCGACTCAACCCACCACCGCACACATGGGACCGACTGTGCATGGCATGCACAGCAACTTTACCCGGTGCACAGCCCGCTTCGATGGAGCTGCCCGCAGTACCGAAGCCCTAGAAGCGTTCGTCGAGAGCGTGCTTATCTACAAAGAGTGCGCAAGTGTATCCGACGAACACGCCCTTCGAGGTCTACCTATGCTGCTGACTGGAGACGCCGCAGTGTGGTGGCAAGGCGTGAAATCTACCGCGAAGACCTGGGACGACGCGATACGCCGCCTGCGATTCATGTACGGCGCCCCGCGTCCCGCGCACCGGATCCTTCGAGAAATATTTGCGCGCGAACAAAGTGATAACGATAGTGTCGATTCCTTTATATCGCGAGTGCGGGCAGAAATGTCGCGTATACCATATAAGCTACCAGATGTTATGCAAGTAGACATAGTGTACGGCCTTTTACATCGTAAGTTCCGAAAAAGAGTGTCACGCGATAGTTTAAGTAGTGTCGACTGTCTACTCGAGCGAGCAAGGTATGTAGAGGAGACGCTAGGCGAGGTAAGTCATACTAAGTCACTAAATTCCGCGAGTATGTCGACTAATAACAGTGATAACACTGAGAGTATCTCGAAATCGCGAAATGTAAACAAACCGGCGGCGACGGTGAATCAAAGTAACCCTTTGCGCGCTGTGTCCGACTCTAGTTCGAATATTTCTTACGATACGAATTCGAATACGAAACGTGTTCGCCCGCGCTGCGCTTTCTGTAAACGGTTTGGTCATTCGATAGACGAATGTAAAATAAAAATAAAATCGGGCAAACAAAATAATGTTGCACCGCTGTCTTGTTACGGCTGCGGTCGAGAAGGGGTAATACGCTCCAAGTGCCCGACGTGCAAGGTTACGCCGTCCGCTGACAAGGCGAGTTTTCAAAGTGCTATCACCCATGAGTCTGACCTGTCACACCCTACGGTCAAGATAGAGATTGCGTCTTTAGTAGGTGTTGCAGTGCTCAATACAGGTGCAACTGAGAGTCTTGCTAGTCCCGGACTTTATAAAATATTGTTGGACAGCGGGACCATTTTCAAGAAAACACGTCGCAACCTCGGCCTCGCCGACGGAACGCAGCAGGTACGTGAGTTATTGTCATGTGACACGAACGTCACCATTCAGGGACGTGTTATCCCCACCACTTTCCTAGTGATACCAGAAGCGAATAAAAGGACGCTTCTAGGACAGGATTTCATCGCTAGAGCAGGTATATTAGTGGACCTACAACATAATTGTTGGTATTTTAGTAATTTTCCTAGGCAGAAGTTTACTTTCGTGCAGTCGTATAGCCTTACATCTACCAGCGACTCAGAGCTGATGCAGGTTGATCCCACGGGCTTGGCGCTGAGAGAGGATGAAGGGACGAAGCTGTCACCTGCTCAAAGGACGCAGCTCAACCAGCTCATAACTGAGAGAGCTGAGCGCTTCGCCACCGAAGGACCCCCTACAACTTACGCCACTCATCACATTCGGGTTGAAGAGAAGCAGGAACCGACCGCTTCACCACCCTATAGGATCTCGCAAGGTAAGAGAGAGTTGTTGGACGGTGAGCTTGAGAAGCTGCTGCGCGCAGATGTAATAGAGGAGTGCGAATCGCCGTGGGCTGCCAACGTCGTCTTAGTCGCGAAGAAGGATGGCGGAGTCCGTCTGTGTGTGGACTACCGTAAGCTGAACGCCGTGACCGAGCCGGATAGGTATCCCCTTCCACGCATGGAAGACGTGCTTCATGCAGCCAAGACGACCAGCTACATGACGACTTTAGACCTTCACTCCGGCTATTTCCAGGTATGTGTCGCGGAAGAGGACCGCGACAAAACAGCATTTGTTACACCCTCCGGCACCTATAGGTTTAAGAGGATGCCGATGGGCCTTCGCAACTCTGGCGCTACGTTTCAGAGATTAATAGATCGTTTCAAGTCAAACTTGAGTGTGCCTATTCGAGGGCACAAGGGAGATGACAGTTCCTGTACCGCACCAGACCCCCAAGGAAGTAGGCCTGTTACTATTCTCGGTTATTTGGACGATCTAATAATCTTATCACCGAGTTTCGAAGGTCATATGGAAGATCTCGAAGCGGTCTTCGACAGACTCGAGAAGTTCGGCCTTCGAGTCAATCGAAAGAAAAGCTGCTTCGCCCGTGACTCTGTGAAGTTCCTTGGTCACATAATTGTTCCTGGAGGTTTACAGGTAGACCCAGACAAAACTTCAGCTATTGCTGACATGTCCGCTCCGAAGAACGAGAGGCAGCTCAAAGGTTTTTTGGCCACATCCAGCTGGTTTCGACGGTTCGTACCGAACTACGCCGCGACCGCCAAGCCTTTGACTGACCTGCTCAAGAAGAACAGCAGCTGGAAATGGCATGCAGAGCAGCAAGCTGCCTTCGAGCACATCAAGGAGCTCCTGGTCACTGCCCCCATTCTTCACCAGGCTGACGAGTCCAAGCCTTACTCCCTCCGGACAGATAGCAGTGGCTACTGTCTCGGCGCAGTTTTGATGCAGGGGGAGGGTCCCGACGAAAGGCCTATAGAATACGCCAGTCGCCTACTCTCGCCAGCCGAGCGCAACTACACCACCACCGAGCGCGAAGCCCTTGCCGTCGTCTGGGCGGTCACAAAGTTCAGGGGTTACGTGGAAGGCTCAGAGGTAGTAGTTAAGTCCGACCATCAGCCGCTGCGTTGGCTGATGAGCCTTAAATCTCCCAGCGGTCGTCTTGCCAGATGGGCTTTGACCCTTCAGGCCTATAATCTACAGATACAATACACTCCCGGAAAGGTGAATGTGATCGCCGATACACTAAGCCGCCCAGTTTGTTGCGACGAAAACCCAGCTGGTTGCGAGGTATGCTTAGTGACCATAGATATGCCACATAGGACACCTGAGGATGTGCGCTCTAACCAACTCAAGGACCCAGAATTGAAAAGTATCGTCGAGGATCTAGAGACCACCGACGATCCCTTCAGGGGGAGAGGTCAGAAAGAGGATACCTTCTGTCTGATGGTGTTTTATACAGGTGTGCTCCCGAATCGGAAGAAGATTGTGCCTGCCTCGTAGTCCCTAAGCACGAGAGAGAAGCCGTTCTCGTAGAGTTTCACGACGCTCCCACAGCAGGTCACTTTGGTGTCGAACGGAGTTTGCAACGCATCAGGACACGATATTTTTGGTCAGGTATGAAGTCTTTTGTCACAGACTATATTACACGCTGTGGAGCTTGCCAGCGATACAAGATAGATCAGATAACAGGAAGCCTGCAGGATTACTCCAGACTCCTGCACCAACCCGGCGATTTGAAGTGGTATCGGTCGACTTGTTCGGGCCCCTACCAAGGACTTCGAAAGGTAACCGTTGGATTTTGATACTAGAAGACACGTGCTCCCATTGGGTTGAGCTATTCGCTTTGGAGAAGGCTACCAGCGTGGAATGCGCTGAGATTTTAATATCCGAAGTTTTCCTGAGGTATGGAGTCCCGCGAAGGATGATCAGCGACAACGGAGTTCAGTTTGTTGCTGAGGTGATGCAGCAGATCTGTCATGTGATGG
This sequence comes from Hyppa rectilinea, assembly GCA_951799385.1. NCBI lineage: Eukaryota > Metazoa > Arthropoda > Insecta > Lepidoptera > Noctuidae > Hyppa > Hyppa rectilinea. Next base: position 4,237,759 of record OX637319.1, read on the forward strand.
GTATCAAACAGTCTTTGACACCGCTGTATCACCCAGAAGCGAACCCCGTTGAGCGGAAAAACCGTGACCTGAAACCACAGTTAGCGATACTGGTAGGGAAGGATCACGCATCGTGGGATACTCACCTCGCGGCCATAAGGTTCGCGATGAACTCCGCTGTTACAGCGAGTACCGGATTTTCACCAGCTTTCCTTACCTTCGGGAGAGAGCTGCGCGCGCCATCGGACGTCGTGGCAGATATGAAGACGATTGTGGACAGCGATAACTTCGTCCACAATATCACTCCTTACCTTCGTAACTTATCGACAGTACTGCTTGACGCCCGAGATGTCCACGAACGTAACCAATCTCTGCAGAAGAAGTACGCAGATGAAGGCAGACGCGCTCCTCCAGAGTACAAGGTAGGTGATCTCGTTTTGTTGAAAACGCAAGGGTTTAATGATGAGAAAGGTCCTCCCGTCCCAGCCGCCGCGGGAGACGCTCCGGGCGTCGGGAGCCACGTGACGACTCCCGGCCACCGTAGGCGCGGGCCTGCGGACGGTGAGTAATGGGTGACTCACCGTCCGATCAGCACCAGACCCGTGCCGTACGGCGCGTATATGTTCCACGCGCGCCTCAAAGAGATGTCAGCATATGAAGGGGCCCCTCAGGGCCAAGCCTGCCGGGTAAGCGGGATTGTCCGAAAGGGTTACCGCTACCCCGGAACATAAAGGGCTACGGAAGGAACATGGATGGGTTTTAGTCAGTAAGAGTCTGACACTCCCTTCCGCTCCACCCAGAGCGGGAGCAGTCATTGGATGATTTCCCAGCCTTAAAAAAAAAAAAAAAAAAAGGGTTTAATGATGTTGGCCCTGGACAATCTGCGAAATTTATACCCCGGAGGGATGGCCCTTATCGCATCCGCGAAGTAGTAAGCCCTACTACTTACCTAGTGGAGGGAGTTACTAGAGGTGAGCACGTAGGACGTTACCACGTCTCCAATTTAACTCCGTTCATCGGTGATGTCGAGGCTCCGGTTAGAGAGAAGCGCAGACGCGGTCGACCGCGTAGATATGATTGCTAGCCCGAACGCGAGGGCGCTATGTTCGAACTAGAGGGGGAGTGTGTAGCGTTGGGTTGCGTACGCGTCGCCGTGACAAAGTTAGGTCGCACGCCACCCGCTCTCGCAAGGATATTTCGTCGTCCCTCTCCATCGCTTGCGCTCGCTCGCACGGGCAGTCGGCTCCCCGCGATATATTGAGGCGCACGCTGCGATCGTGCGACGCCCGCCATTAATTACGAATGTCGTAATAGTATTGTAATGTTAAGTAAAGGACTAATTGTGTTACCATAAATCCGTTATACCTACTGAGACGTGCATTAGTTCATTTCTACATCCCCGGAATATAACCCCCTTACACAGGTAATTAGTGAAATTTCCACTAAGTGCTTAGGAATGTATCAAAACTATATAACATAAAGAAAGGCAAGTAATAAATTAATAACAAAAATTACATATTTTACTAATAAGGTAACATTTTAAATAAATTCAATAATTTTGCTAATTAATTTTATTTTTAATAAATATCATTTGTTCGGCCATCTTATACAGTAATTGTTCCATCAATTAATACAAAAAAAAACATTTTTAATAATTTGATCTTAATTTTAAATATTTTTTTTTATCTATGTCCATATCAAATTAATTATAACTAAGAAAGCACTCAAATCCTTGGCCCACGGCCTCCTTGCGTGATTCCATAAAATCTAACACACTCATTTTGTCAAAAGACTCCCTTGTGTGTAGATTTTTACATAACAATTTTCAAATCTAACACTCTCATAATTGTCAAACGACTCCATTGTGTGTAGATTTTACATAACAATTTTCCAATCTAACACACTCATAATTGTTAAAAGACTCCCTTGTGTGTAGATTTTACATTACAATTTTCAAATCTAACACACTCATAATTGACAAACGACTCCATTGTGTGTGGATTTTTCCATATCAAGTTTTAAGTCTAATCAAAGTCAAAGTCATTATTCATTCCATAATACAAGTTAAAAACATAATCATAATTCCAATCCTAATCCATTTAAAAAAAAAAAAAACTTCCATAAATAAGGGAAAACTTTAATCGTGATAAAAATTCTTATATATATTTTTTTTTAATCAATTGTCGTCATTGTCCCAGTACTCTCCACATCCATACCTACCAACATGTCCAACGGCTCTATTTCCATATTATCAGTACCTTCAATTGTTTCGTTTACATCTACATCCTCCGTTGAGCTTCCCTCATCGGAATCAGCTAAGCTTTCTTGGGTAAAGGTCAACCAAGGATGTATCTTATCTAACGCAATAACTGCCTCATATTTTCTATTCTGTTTTCGGGTTAGGGGTGTATCTTGAACAACATACCTATCTCTATCTAGTACTTTGACAATCCTGTATGGGCCCTGTAATTTAGCAAGTAACTTTCTCGACTGTCCGCTATTACTACCTACTTCTCTTTCAATTCTTACTAAGTCACCTACTTGATATTTCCTACCTACCTTCCTATTCTTGTCAAATCTTTCCTTTTGTCTTAATTGATCCTCACTTATGTTGGCATTTACCTCTTCTCTTATATTCTCTAACGTTTCTTGTGAACACCCCGATTCACCCTGATCAAGCAACGAAGAGACTAATCCGTCACTTTTGGCCCTCAACCTTTTACCAAACAGTATTTCAGCTGGCGTTTTACCTGTACCTTTATTAAGAGTTGTATTAAGACCCAGCTGAATTTCTTCTAAATGAGTATCCCACTCATTTTCCTTACAATTGTGATTTTTGACTGCAAGCGAAGCCAATATGGTACGATTATATCGTTCCACTTGGCCATTCGCTCGCGGTGTTGCTACCGCATTAAAACGTGCTTTATGCCTAGTTTGTTCACAAAGTCTTTAAAACTTTTACTTGTAAAAGAAGTTCCCCGATCACTGATTATCCTATTTGGTATACCGAATAAACTAAAATAGTGATTTAAAACTTTGATGGTCGATTTAGTTTTCGTATTTTTGACTGCAAATAAAGTTACGTATTTTGTGTATGCTTCAACAAGCACCAACAAGTAAGTGTTTTTAGATTTACTCCGAACAAATGGACCTAAGTGGTCCATGTGTATCGTGTGAAACGGTTTATCAATTTTAGGTACTGGATGGAGCATACCTTGTCTTTTTCCTGGTGGTACTTTGTGATAACTACATTCCAAACACGATTGAACATACTTTTTGGTAAACTTGTTCATTTTGGGAAACCAGTAAAGAGATTTCAACTTGTCCAAAGTTTTATCTAGACCAAAATGACCAAGTTCATCGTGACACTTCTTGAGTAGCTGCCACCTAAATTCTTTGGGAACCAACCATTTCAATTGGCTGTCCATAACTCTATAAACCTTTCCTCCCTTTAAACGATAATTCTGAAAAGTTTCAGGGATTTTAGGCGTTTCAGGGTCTTTTAAAATACTTTTAATTCGTTGAACCTCTTCATCAGTACTCTGAATAGTTGTTAACCAGTCTTCTGTTTCTACAACTAAAATATCGAATACAGGCTCAGGTTCATCTGATATAGGTATAGCATTCCTGCTAAGTGCATCCACATGGGTCATACGGTTACCCGGCCTATACTCGATACTACAATCGTACTCCTGAAGTTGAAGCCACCACCTACCTATACGAGGTATCATATCTCTCTTTGATAAAGTAGTACGTAATGCGCTACAATCGGTTACTATTGTGAATTTGAGGCCTAAAACGTATACTCTAAACCGTTGCAAGGAAGCTATTACCGCCAGGGTTTCCAATTCAAATGAATGGTACTTCTGCTCTTCGAGGTAGTTTGTTTACTGTAATACGCTACCGCTCGCCACCTACCTAATTCAGCTTCCAGCAGCACATGCCCGCTATACCCGTTTTGCACGCATCCATATGAATCAGAGTTTTTGCACTTACGTTGTACAACGCTAAAATTGGTCTTTTTACTAGCTCTGCCTTTAGGGCGCAAAATTATTTTTCTTGTTCAGGACCCCATACCGATTTACAATTCTTTTTTAATAATTTTGTCAGCGGATTAGCAATTATAGCAATTTTTTTTACAAAACGCCTAAAGAAACTGGTTAGTGGGACACTTAATATTTTCTACTGCTACAGACTTTTTTGAACCCGGTTTGACCCCTTGTTTACTTACTTCGAAACCTAGATAATCAATTTTTTTTGAGAAAAATACACATTTTGATAATTTTAAACGTCAACCCCGCTTCTTTAATAAGTTTAAGTACTGTTTCTAATCGCTCCATTCCTTGCGCAATACTGTGGGCTGGAATAATTATATCATCCATGAGTGCAAGAGTTTGGCCTTTGAGGTCTTTCAAAATGGTATTAATAGTTTTCTGAAAAACAGACGGTGCGTTGGCCAAACCGAAAGGCATGCGAGTGAACTGATACTGGCCGTCTGGCGTTACAAAGGCAGTTTTGTCTTTCGACGAAGGGGCTATTGGAATCTGATAATAGCCTGAGGCCAAATCAAGCGTTATAAAATATTCGTAACCACCTAGCTGATCTCTATTTGATCCTCTATTCTGGGCAAAGGGTAGTGCTCCTTGACAGTTTTAGCATTTAAAGCCCGATAGTCAACGCAAAGCCGTTGATCACCGGTCTTCTTCGGCACTAAAATGATGGAGCTTGCATAAGAAGATGTTGACTCAGTCATTATACCTGAATCCAAAAATCCCGAATCATTTCTTTAACTTTATTCCTTTGCGAATAAGCTAGCCTGTATGGCTATAGGCCATAGAGGCTAGCACAGTTGTCGTATTTTTTAGCGTTATAGACATTTCGGTCAAATTAGTTAGCCCTAAATTGGTTAAACTAAACGAAAAACAGTCCCTATACTTTTGTAGCAAGGTTTCTAACCGTTCTCTATCTCCAGTACTAAATCCATCACCTACTTTAAGATCGTTAGATATGGAATCACTATCCCTGTTTTCTAACATTTAAGCAATCATCATCATTTAAAGTGTAACCTCTAGTCAATAATTGTCCTTTTTGAAGTTTAATTTCGTTACTATTTAAATTTACTACTAAAATGTGACCTTTTCCTTGCACGATTGTATACGTATAATCCAGGCATAACAAAATAACAATTATCACCTATGTTCCTTAATGATTCTTTTACGTAAAATTGTATGGTGATATCGGTATTCACTTTTACCGGTATCATATTGATTGAGTTAACGTTGACATCAGAGTCTACAACTAAATTAATTTTTTGATAGTTTACTAATTTGGAATTATTTAAAGGATTAGGCTTTTTTTGAAAAACTAAGTGTTCGTCTGTCTTTATAATAATTATACCGGCTTACTCGGTGAAAGTATGTCCCAAAAGTACGGCATGTTTAAGTAATTCGTCTGGTACAACTAATACTTCTACGGATGTAGTAACGGCTTGTACTTGTATTTGGACCACTGCTCTACCTATAGGTTCTATGAGTGAATTACCAAAGCTTTTTAATGTTGGCAGTTCATTTATTTACACCGTAGGCAGTGTTTGTCACTAATTCGAATCAAAGTACTTTGGCTACCGAGGTCCACATAACATGACATTGTTTGACCATTAACTTGAATTGGAAGGACATACTTAACATCTAAGTCACCGGTTAACTTAACTTCAGATACTGCTTTACTAATTTCATTATGTTTACCGTCATCATTACCATTTCTGAGAAGCTTTCTACAATTAGCGCTCTGATGTCCAAGTTTCTTGCAAAGGCTACACGTCAATAAGGGTTTGTTACACTTGAAACAGGGGTGACCTACCTCATTACAATTAAAACATTTTATATTGCTACTCAGTTTAGAATTATCATTATTGTTATCAGGGCGCCTTTTTGTAAACGGCTGACGTGATACTCTGTCTCTTACATCCTCTAACTTAATAGATTTAAAATAAGATAGTAATTCTTCAGGTTGAGAGTAGTTCGCAGCCTGAGCACCTAGTCGCATACCCCTATCTTCTAATCCATATATAAGACAATCCACAGCCCGCTTACCAGTTATATCGCATCCGTTCAGTAAGTTAATTTTGTGATAAAAATAAGTTTCTAACGGTTCATCATATCTAACCTTCCGATCCAACATTGCATGCAAAACTTGAGCATAATTCTGAACTGTGGGAAATGTCTTTGTCAGTTTATCCTTCCACTCCAACCAACTATAACTTAAGGAAGTTAAGCCTTGGTACCACACCTTTGCTACTCCAGTCAATTTAGGCAACGCATAATGAAGTTGTTGTGTTTCAGACCATTTATACAAAGCTGCACATTCTTCCACTTTTGTAATCCATAGTTTGTTCCTTATTAGCAGGATCAAACTCTGGTACTGCGTTAGTTGACATACTAAAGTGGTTTTGAGCCTGGGACGCTGACGTGGGCAGTGATTTAATTAACTCCATGACATCATGAATACTAAAGCTACGATCATCTACAGTTTCGTTTTTAGGGGTCTTATTCATATTAGTTACATCAGTGTTAACATTCAAATTACTATCCATACTGCTAGTACAGGATGACTGACTTACGGTTTCCAGACGTCTTCGACTCGTCCTGTGGTGACGGGATCCCCGTCTTACCTCGCTACTGCTGTGCTGCCGTTGTCACCGCCTCGCCCTCCGCGAGTGTGCAGATCGGGAACGCGAGCGCGACCGCGTTCTTTTTCTCACCCACCGCGACTCAGACCGACGCCGCTTTCGACGCTCAAGGCTCTTATAAGAACCCGCACGTCTCCGTGGCGTACGGCCTCTTGAACCTGCGCGGGTCGAGGAGCCTGAGCTGGTCCGCACAGGCCGCGGGCGCCGCGTAGGTACTAGAACAGCTTCTCCTGTGACGCCTGCGCAAACGCCCCGCGCGGTTGCGGCTGCGGCTGCACGACGGCGCAGCTCCATCACGCGTTTGAGAAGCCTCTCGATCAAAAGCTTTACGCATTCTCACTTCTTCACGAAGTCTTGACATATTATTTAGGTCTGTAATCATATTTTTGTTGACATTTTAATCACTTTTTAATGAGAACATACGAGTACATAGCTGTTTAAAATCCTAACACAGATAAGCAAACAATAACAATAAAATTAAACCATTGTAATCATCAAAAATTACGTATTACTTACTGAATTCTATTGTGCGAAGACAGCAAGAAAAACAACTTATTTTACTCCTTACATTCAAACTATACGTATGCTAAATATATGTATATCTTATAAAATAAGCTCACTTACGTAACTGGGAAAACATAATAGGTGAAATACGCATTTACATACATAAAATCACGCTTTCTTACCATGGGGGTAGGCCGAGATTACAACGACTTCCTAATTATATATATTTTTTGTTTTTAGGTTCGTATACGTAATCTCGGCGACTCCCAATGCCTTTACAACTAAAATAACTCACTCTTTATGTATTTAATAACACGGTTAAGCGTAAGCATTCATCATAATAAAACATACATAAGAAATACACTTACCGAGTTTATGCTTCTTACTTTACCTGTCCTTACAAATGGCCTAAGTGGGCGTGATTAGAATATTAAGCAATATTCGTGTCAGATCCCACTTCTGAACTATAAGATAGTCAGAAGTGTACCTACCAATGAAACAACTATTACTCAATATCAATCAACTGTTTATTTGTTTTTAGAAGACACTGTTTACAACTCATTACAGGTATTTATTTTATTAACACTTCCCTAAATTTCTTAACTTCTAAATAAAAACACTTTTTCTTAACCGGTCGGTAACACTGTCCGAATGTTTATATAATCTACGGATAGATCCATCTCCGACTAACCCTACCCCACTACCACCGTCGCCCATAAACATCATCCAGACCAACCTCCAGCATAGCCAAACTGCCACGGCCAGCTTACGCAGGGCACTGGAGGAAAACCCCCAAACCATCGCACTGATCCAGGAGCCGTGGATCAGGAACAACAAGATATGTGGCCTCGGTAACATCGGAGGTAAGAGACCCTGACACACACACACAGGGTTGTGTGTGTTGAGAGTTATATAACTCTCAACACACAAAACCCTGACAAACCCAGAACCTGTATCTACACACCCAAACAGGTTCCTATCACACCACTCACCCAATTCTGTTCCAGAGACCTGACACCCGTCAGGCTCCAAACGGACAATAACGTCCCAGACGTTGTACTGGCTTCAGTATACATGCCTGGCGAAGACACAACCTGCCCACCAAAGGAGATGGCCGACTTGGTGCAACACTGCGAGCTCACCAAGATGGACCTCATCATCTGCATCCGACTCGAACGCACACCACCCACTCTGGGGTAGTGACGTATCAAACACCAGGGGAGAGGTATTATCCACATATTTGTTCTCCACTAACCTAATATCATAAACCGTGGCTCGGAACCCACCTGGGTCACGGTACGAGGTCAAACAATCATAGATTTGACACTAGCCACAGAAACCGCAACAAAACTCATTACAGGCTGGCATGTGTCGAACGAACTATCCTGTTCTGATCACAGGAGAATTCGTTTCACACTAGCCACAAACACACCAAAACCTGAACCCAAGCGAAACCCGCGGCGCACCGACGTCCCAGGATACAAACGTCTCCTAGCTTCCCTGCTAGCCAGACACGTAGCACAAACAACTATAAGGGACCAAGCACACTTAGAATACACTGTTTCAACACTATCTAGATACCTAATCGTAGCCTACCACGCATGCTGTAAGCTAAGGGCGCCACAAACAAACAGTCAGAGGACGCCTTGGTGGAACGCCGAACTCAGCAAACTCAGAGATACACTACGCAAACAATTCAACAGAGCCAAAAACACCAGACTACCGGAAGACTGGGAACTATACAAAGAAACCCAATACACGTACAAAAAACAAATCAGAACTGCCAGGAGAACAGCACGGCGGAATTTCTCTGAATCCATTGAAACAAACAACGAAGCCGCCAGGGTAAGGAAAATCTTATCAACAGATCAGAACCAAACCCTGGGTGTGCTGATAAAACCGGACAAATCATACACATTAACAGACCAAGAAACATGTAAAATCCTCCTCGAGACCCACTTCCCGGACTGCAAACTCCTAGAGGACAAGGAATGGAAAGCAGAACCAAAATGGACCCCAACAGACCTAGACTGGTCCAGAGCCCACAAAATAGTTACAGAGGACCGGATAAGGTGGGCAATCGACACCTTTTAACCATATAAGTCTGCAGGGCTGGACGGCATCTTTCCAGCTCTACTGCAGTGGGGACAGGACCAGGTGACACCATGGCTGGTAGAGATATATCAAGCCAGTATAAGGACGGGAAACTCCGGAACAATATTGTACATATGACCATCAGCACTATGCTTATTGCTGACAGATGAAATTTAAATTCTTCCACTGTGGCTGAATTTTTTCCTCCACTGGCACTGTTTTGGTTTAAAATGATTTCCTCACTTTGCACTTTAGATTGGCACATGATGATGATTGTCTTTTTTACATAGATTGACACAATCCGGACTAATCGCTGCCATGATTAAGTTGATCCAAGATCAAATGTCACGGTCGCCATATAAGGACGGGACTTAGACACAATGAAACATCTGTTATGCTGATTGAATACTGAGTATATTTGGTCCAATAGATATTATTATAAGCACGCACACAAGCATACATACGTCAAATACTTACTACATCACAACAGCATAGCACTCAAATACGTACCTCTCGCATGGCGAGAAGTGAAATTCATCTTCATACCCGGGCAAGACCGACTATACACAACCCAAAGCTTACAGACCAATAAGCCTCACATAATTTCTACTGAAAACCCTCGAGAGACTCTGTGATAGGTACATCCGAGACGGACCTCTCCGAGTAAAACCAATGCACAAACAACAACATGCATACTCCACAGGCAGATCAACGGAAACCGCGCTACACAGCGTGGTCTCCAAGATCGAATGCGCAGTGGACCATAAATGCTCGTCCCTGGCTGCCTTCATCGATATAGAGGGCGCCTTTGACAAAACCAGTTTCAAAAGCATCAACATGGCCCTCGACAACCACAAGATAGACCCAACCTTGAACGGCTGGATCACCAATATGCTCAAAATGAGAACTGTACAACTTACGGTAAACGACACTACAAGGGCCATCGTAGCGAAAGGATGCCCGCAAGGGGGCATTCTCTCACCGCTACTATGGAACCTGGTCGTAGACAGCCTCATAAAAACACTCATTGAAAAAGGCTACTATACAGTAGGCTACGCCGACGACATAACCATTATAATAAACGGCACACATGAAAACACACTATGCAACCTCATGCGCCAAGCCTTGAAAATAGTAGACGACTGGTGCCACAGACACCAATTATCAGTGAATCCAACGAAGACTGAACTGATACTTTTCACAAAAAAAAGGAAAATGGCCACACTACAACTACCCCGATTCTTTGGAACAACCCTAAGCCTATCAACTGAGACCAAATATCTGGGAATCTTTCTGGATAGTCAGCTGAACTGGGCAAAGCATACTAAACATATGATCTCAAAAGCCACCATATCACTGTGGCAATGCAATCAACTGCTGGGCAGGAACTGGGGTGTTAAACCCAGAATAACACACTGGCCATACGCCACGGTCATCCGACCAACCATCACATATGTCTCACTAGTATGTGGCCCAGAACAAACTTAAGCACAACCCAAAAAGAACTTGAGAAACTGCAGCGACTCGCTTGTGTAGCTATTACCAGCTGCATGAGAACGACGCCTACCGCTGCCCTACAGGCGATGCTAGGACTGCCACCTCTACACCTCATCGTGCGAGAGGAGGCAACTATGGCCGCCTTTCGGCTAAACATAACAGGAACCCTAAGTAAAGATTCCAGAGTAAAGCACACACGGGTAAGGGAAGACGCGATCAAACATCAACCAATGCTGGCGTCACCCTGCGATAAAGCCCCAAAACAACACCAATTTCAAAAACACTATGACATATCACTTATGGAAGAACAGTGTGACTACTCTGGTCCGAAAGAACTAAGAGTATACACCGACGGGTCGAAGACCGACTCCGGAAGCGGAGTCGGGGTGTTCTCACGCGACCTTAACATAAACATATCCAGCCCACTGGGTAAGCGCAACACCGTCTTCCAGGCGGAGTGTGTGGGCACCATACAGGCAGTACACGCAATAGAAGCCAGGAAAGTCACCGATGCGCAAATACGCATAGTTTCCGACAGCACCTCGGTCCTGCAATCCCTAAAGAAAAAACACCACACCTCAAAACTAACACTAGAATGTCACAACGCACTAGAACGCATATCAGTACTCTACCGCAACAAAGTAGTGTCACTTTGGATAAAAGGACATAGCGGATCACTAGGTAACGACGCAGCTGACGAGATAGCGCGGAGAGCCTCCAGCGCGTCAGCCTGTGGACCGGAACCCATCATACCCATTCCCTTTAACCAGCTACGCAGATGGCTGCAAGAAATCACCCACACACAAGCGGAGAGCTGGTGGACCTCGTCACCGGGCTGCAGGCAATCCAGAGAGGCCATGCCATCCCTGGATAAAAGGTTGACCAGACGGTTACTCCGCCTGAACGGAACCGGCCTGCGCCTGATGACGGGGACCATCACGGGACACTGCTCACTAAACAAACACTTCCACACAATACACATAACGGACAGTCCTCTGTGCAGGGCATGCATGGAGGCTGAGGAAACCGTCGCGCACGTACTCTTTGAGTGCACAGGCGTCACACAGATCAGGACACAAACCATTGGAACACCCAAATCTTTTACAGATATATTACACAGGCCTGGAGACGTGATCAACTTCTGGAAGGAGGTGGGCTGGCTGGAATAACCGCCACAGGCCGCCATGGCCCACGCACAATGGTCCGCCAAGGACTGAGTGCGGAAACCAAAACCTCAAGAAGAAGAAGATGTTTATATCGGTTGGCGCAGTGGTTGAGCGATTGACTGGTGCGCACTATGTCGCGGGTTCGATTCCCGCACGGAACAAATATTTGTACGACCTGCAAGTATTTGTTACGAGTCTGGGTGTTTTTCTATCTATAATATGTATGTATTTACAAAAAGAAAATGTATATAAGTAGTATATCAGCCATCTCGTTACCATAACACAAGCATTAGGTTGCTTAGCTTGGGACGATATGGCACTGTGTGAAATGTCCAAGGATATTATTATTATTTTCGGTAAACAAATTTTGTTTCTTAGCTCTTTGGCTAGTTTCAACTACATTAACGGGCCCAAGCCAAGTCAATGTAGAGTATGTGCTGTGATTTGTTTTTAATGATTAGTTGTCTGTGTGTTAGTGTGACTGATTTCATTTTCCTCAATTTGCATGCACTTTCTTACTATTCTGCAGGTGTTTAAAATTGCGGCTTTTTGGAGTGTTATGTAAATAGAGTCTTTCAGGTCTATAAGTTTGAGGCTGTGGTGGAGGTGGTTGGGTATTACACCCGTCGTAGAGACAACAATAGGTACTACGTACACTTTTTCCTGCTTCCAGATTCTGGTCACTTCTTCTTTTAGTTCAGCATATTTGCTGATTTTCTCACCTATTGTTTTTTGTAAATTATGAGTATTAGGGACTGCAATATCTATGAGGTATGTGATTTTTTTAACTTTATCTTGAAGGGTTATATCTGGTCTATTATAGTGAACGGTTCTGTCAGTCAGTATGGCGCGGTCGTAGTAGAGTTTGTGTGTAGTATTTTCCAGAACAGTTTGTGGTGCGTACTTGTAATAAGGTGTGTTTATTATTATTATTATATAACCTCCAGTATGGCCGACCGCAGTAAAGTAAACTCGGATAGAAGTCAAAACACAAACTATTATTCCACAAATAAGTGTTATTATAATATTATTTTTATAAAACAATTAATTTAGATCTTGCTAGTTAAAATAATTTGAATATTTTCAGACGAAATAAATAGCAAAAGCTTACAGTAGGTACAAAGAAATCTAACTAATAGACATGCAAGAAGAAAAAATGCATAACCATTCACCCGGAAAGCGCTGACGTACAAGACAGATAATAAGTATTCAATGCAGTATTGATTGATAAAAGAAGAAACTTGTTGCTCTCTGATAAATAGAAGGTAAAAATTGTTTCCATTACACGTTCAGAACGGGCATTTCTTCCCCGTTCATATTCACTTGCTGCCCCTGAGTAGTTTATCTTAGCTACATTTGGTCAAGGTGGTGTTTCACCTTGAATCTCTAATTTTTATTTTGAATACTGAATTTCTCACCATACTAAATGCTTTGCTAAATATGTAAGAAAATTAACACATGAATTCTTGGTCACCATCCTCCAGCTGCTGAATCTAAATACTTGAATAATGCACAGGCTCGGTAGATGGCACGAGCTGTAAAATACTGATAGTTCTTGTTTCCTTGGAACAATTGTGGTATTTATTTATACAACAACTAGCTTCTGCCCGCGACTTCGTCCGCGGAAAATTTCTTGTTTTAACATTAGAAGTAAGTCGAAAAAATACTTTTTTTAAACATAAAACGAAATATAAAGGTTAAAATACAAAAGATAGAAATATGGTGTCGCGAACTTTTTTGTAGAAATAATTAAGGCAAACCGGGTTGCCATACTTTGCTTTCAATTTTAAACAACTGTTTAGGCAGCTCATGCAAATAATTATATTTCTATCCGACTTGCTAGACAAAAATTGCAATAGCGCGGCTAATATGTATGATATAAATATAATTTATAGCACTCAGGAATAATGTAGCTTTCTATCAGTGAAATTTTTTTTGAAATTGAATCATTAGTTCCGGAGATTACCCCCTACATACAAACTTAAAAATTTTACCTCTTTATAATATTAGTATAGATTTGGTCCAACAAGTCGTTCGCATTTCAATGAATCTGCAACGCAGCGAGGTCAGATAGGCTAACCTCCACAACCCAGTAACTAACTGGAGTAACACAATACCCCGTGGTAAGACTGGTGGTTAGTCTTTTGGGCTTCTGACTACCCGTGACGACTGTCGAAAATCTAGGAATGACAGCCGATAGAGGTCTCGATATGTAGGTAATGGATGGTCACCCATCCACAAACCGACTGCGACAAGCATAGCTTAACCTCGATCGAACCGTGCGGCTGTTATCATTTAGCCACGAGCAGGTTTATTACAGTTATAGGCAGTGGCGTAACTATACCATCTTACGCCCGTGGCAAATACATTGCATGGGGCCCCAATTTTTTTTTTTTTTACTATATTTTGTTAAAAATGTTAGGTCACTTTTGAGCTCGCAGCCTCTCGGGTCGGGGGCCCCGTCAGGCCCCCCGGCCTGGCCCGTGGCATTTTGCCAGTCCTGCCACCCTATACTTACTGGTTATAGGTGATGAAATGCCAGAGGCAGGTGGTTAATTCTCAACGATCTTACCTGCTACATGATATGCACCTGTAAGATGAGAATATCCGCTGATCAGCGGGATGGGTGGCAGGCACAGTTTGCTGCACCCTCGTCGGCAACACTTGCTTAGTCCTCGGCAGCTAGCATCGTCTCTACACTCGTTGTGGCATGTGTTGGTATACGGACCAGTCTCTTCCGTGGGACAGGTTCCAGCTTTATTTACTGTTGATATAACGATTGGTTGCAGATAATGTTTTAGTGCATACAATAATATACACGCAGGAAATGAATATAATGTGCACAATTATATTCATTTCCTGCGTGTTCCAAATAATTATAAAAAATGAACAAGATTATAATGCTGTCAAAGTACGCGGAACTAACGCGGCAGACACGGCTCGCAATATCAATGTTGCGTTTGGAGAGGGGACTGATTTATTTGTATTTGTGAGTACCGTACTTATCTATTGAAGGGCAACGACCGACTGGTTAGGATGACTTCTAATATACAAGCATTATCTATATAATCTTATATATAAAATTCACGTGTCACAATGTTAGTTACCATACTCATTCGAAACAGCTTGACCGATTTTTATGAAATTTTATATGCATATTCAGCAGGTCTGAGAATCAGCTACTATCTATTTTTGGGTAGGGTAGGTAGGGTAGGTAGGGTATGTAGGGTAGGTAGGGTAGGTAGTTTAGGTAGGGTAGGTAGGTAGGGTAGGTAGGAAAGGTAGGTAGGTATCATAGTTAAGTCATTGACTGCCACGCAGCAGACACAATAGAAAAACTATTGTTCGCGGCTCACCGGTGACCGCGTTGGCGCTCAACGTGTTAAGGCAGGACGACATCTGCCGGGTCAGTTAGTTATTTATATAAAAATGAATCCCTATTTACCTTGGTCACGCCAACACGCGTGAACGGCTGGACCGATTCCAGTATTTCATTTATTTGTTGTGTTTGTTATTGTCAGGAGAAGACGCTTCCATTCAAAACAAGTTGGTAGGTAGGCAGGCAGGTAGGTGGGGGTGGTAGGTAGGCAGGCAGGCAGGTACGTAGATAGGTAGACAGGCAGGCAGGCAGGTAGGTTGGTAGATGGTAGGGTAGGTAGAAAGGTAGGGTAGGAAGGTAGGGTAGGTAGGTAGGAAGGTAGGGTAGGTAGGGTTGGTAGGTGGGCAGGCAGGCAGGCAGGTAGGTAGGTAGGCACGCAGGCAGGTAGGTAGGTAGGTAGGGTTGGTAGGTAGGCAGGCAGGCAGGTAGGAAGGTAGGTAGACAGGCAGGCAGGTAGGTAGGTAGGTAGGTAGGCAGGCAGGTAGGTAGGTAGGCAGGCAGGCAGGTAGGTAGGTAGGTAGGCAGGCAGGCAGGTAGGTAGGTAGGTAGGGTTGGTAGGTAGGCAAGCTGGCAGGTAGGAAGGTAGGTAGGCAGGCAGGCAGGTAGGTAGGTAGGGTTGGTAGGTAGGCAAGCAGGCAGGTAGGAAGGTAGGTAGGAAGGTAGGTAGGCAGGCAGGCAGGTAGGAAGGTAGGTAGGAAGGTAGGTGGGCAGGCAGGCAGGTAGGTAGGTAGGGTTGGTTGGTAGGCAAGCAGGCAGGTAGGAAGGTAGGTAGGAAGGTAGGCAGGCAGGCAGGCAGGCAGGTAGGAAGGTAGGTAGGCAGGCAGGCAGGTAGGAAGGTAGGTAGGCAGGCAGGCAGGTAGGTAGGTAGGTAGGTAGGCAGGCAGGCAGGTAGGTAGGAAGGTAGGGTAGGTAGGGTTGGTAGGTGGGCAGGCAGGTAGGTAGGTAGGTAGGCAGGCAGGCAGGCGGGTAGGTAGGAAGGTAGGGTAGGTAGGGTTGGTAGGTGGGCAGGCAGGTAGGTAGGTAGGTAGGCAGGCAGGTAGGAAGGTAGGTAGGTATCATAGTTAAGTCATTGACTGCCACGCAGCAGACACAATAGAAAAACTATTGTTCGCGGCTCACCGGTGACCGCGTTGGCGCTCAACGTGTTAAGGCAGGACGACATCTGCCGGGTCAGTTAGTTATTTATATAAAAATGAATCCCTATTTACCTTGGTCACGCCAACACGCGTGAACGGCTGGACCGATTCCAGTATTTCATTTATTTGTTGTGTTTGTTATTGTCAGGAGAAGACGCTTCCATTCAAAACAAGTTGGTAGGTAGGCAGGCAGGTAGGTGGGGGTGGTAGGTAGGCAGGCAGGCAGGTACGTAGATAGGTAGACAGGCAGGCAGGCAGGTAGGTTGGTAGATGGTAGGGTAGGTAGAAAGGTAGGGTAGGAAGGTAGGGTAGGAAGGTAGGGTAGGTAGGTAGGAAGGTAGGGTAGGTAGGGTTGGTAGGTGGGCAGGCAGGCAGGCAGGTAGGTAGGTAGGCAGGCAGGCAGGTAGGTAGGTAGGTAGGGTTGGTAGGTAGGCAGGCAGGCAGGTAGGAAGGTAGGTAGACAGGCAGGCAGGTAGGTAGGTAGGTAGGTAGGCAGGCAGGTAGGTAGGTAGGCAGGCAGGCAGGTAGGTAGGTAGGTAGGCAGGCAGGCAGGTAGGTAGGTAGGTAGGGTTGGTAGGTAGGCAAGCTGGCAGGTAGGAAGGTAGGTAGGCAGGCAGGCAGGTAGGTAGGTAGGGTTGGTAGGTAGGCAAGCAGGCAGGTAGGAAGGTAGGTAGGAAGGTAGGTAGGCAGGCAGGCAGGTAGGAAGGTAGGTAGGAAGGTAGGTGGGCAGGCAGGCAGGTAGGTAGGTAGGGTTGGTTGGTAGGCAAGCAGGCAGGTAGGAAGGTAGGTAGGAAGGTAGGCAGGCAGGCAGGCAGGCAGGTAGGAAGGTAGGTAGGCAGGCAGGCAGGTAGGAAGGTAGGTAGGCAGGCAGGCAGGTAGGTAGGTAGGTAGGTAGGCAGGCAGGCAGGTAGGTAGGAAGGTAGGGTAGGTAGGGTTGGTAGGTGGGCAGGCAGGTAGGTAGGTAGGTAGGCAGGCAGGCAGGCGGGTAGGTAGGAAGGTAGGGTAGGTAGGGTTGGTAGGTGGGCAGGCAGGTAGGTAGGTAGGTAGGCAGGCAGGTAGGAAGGTAGGTAGGCAGGCAGGCAGGTAGGAAGGTAGGTAGGCAGGCAGGCATGTAGGTAGGTAGGGTTGGTAGGTAGGCAGGCAGGTAGGTAGGAAGGTAGGGTAGGTAGGGTTGGTAGGCAGGCAGGCAGGTAGGTAGGTAGGTAGGCAGGCAGGCAGGCAGGTAGGTAGGAAGGTAGGGTAGGTAGGGTTGGTAGGTGGGCAGGCAGGCAGGCAGGCAGGTAGGTAGGTAGGTAGGGTTGGTAGGTAGGCAAGCAGGCAGGTAGGTAGGTAGGTAGGCAGGCAGGCAGGTAGGAAGGTAGGTAGGCAGGCAGGCAGGTATGAAGGTAGGTAGGCAGGCAGGCAGGTAGGTAGGTAGGTAGGCAGGCAGGTAGGTAGGTAGGTAGGCAGGCAGGCAGGCAGGTAGGTAGGAAGGTAGGGTAGGTAGGGTTGGTAGGTGGGCAGGCAGGCAGGCAGGCAGGTAGGTAGGTAGGTGGGGTTGGTAGGTAGGCAAGCAGGCAGGTAGGTAGGTAGGTAGGCAGGCAGGCAGGTAGGAAGGTAGGTAGGCAGGCAGGCAGGTATGAAGGTAGGTAGGCAGGCAGGCAGGTAGGTAGGTAGGTAGGCAGGCAGGCAGGTAGGTAGGAAGGTAGGGTAGGTAGGGTTGGTAGGTGGGCAGGCAGGTAGGAAGGTAGGTAGACAGGCAGGCAGGTAGGTAGGTAGGTAGGCAGGCAGGCAGGTAGGTAGGAAGGTAGGGTAGGTAGGGTTGGTAGGTGGGCAGGCAGGTAGGAAGGTAGGTAGACAGGCAGGCAGGTAGGTAGGCAGGCAGGCAGGTAGGTAGGAAGGTAGGGTAGGTAGGGTTGGTAGGCAGGCAGGCAGGTAGGAAGGTAGGTAGACAGGCAGGCAGGTAGGTAGGTAGGTAGGCAGGCAGGCAGGTAGGTAGGAAGGTAGGGTAGGTAGGGTTGGTAGGTGGGCAGGCAGGCAGGCAGGTAGGTAGGTAGGTAGGGTTGGTAGGTAGGCAGGCAGGCAGGTAGGAAGGTAGGTAGGTAGGCAGGCAGGCAGGTAGGTAGGTAGGTAGGCAGGCAGGCAGGTAGGTAGGTAGGTAGGTAGGGTTGGTAGGTAGGCAGGCAGGCAGGTAGGAAGGTCGGTAGACAGGCAGGCAGGTAGGTAGGTAGGTAGATGGTAGGGTAGGTAGGGTAGGAAGGGTAGGTGAGGTAGGTATCTTAGTTAAGACAGGACAACGTCTGTCGGGTCAGCTAGTGAAAAAATAAAAAGGACTTACTAATTCCACATATCGAGGAAAACAGAGGCTCCTCATCAGTGCCTTTTTGTACCACCACACACCGCTTGCCTGCTGCGCATAATGTCTTGTTACATGGATTCAGTCTGCAGCGGCATCTGTATGAACATAATACCAATTCCTATATATTCGTACGGGGACTTTTTTTGTTGATAATAATGAGTACTTTAATCATGGAGTACATAATTGTTATGTGTCATCACTTTTTGTCTCACCCCACGCCAAATAATGGATTTTTTAGGGAAAAACTTTTTTACAAAAAATAAAACCGACTTCCAAAAAAAACACTACAAAGTGAAAAATAATTTTGATTTCGGAAGTCGGTGTCTTCGGTTTTGTATTTTCATTTTTTTTTGCCACCGACTTCCGAAATCAAAATTATTTTTCAATTTTTTGTAAAAAAGTTTTTATTTTTCACTTTTTAGTTGTGGGACCTACACAACCCCCCCCCCCCCCAATTTTTTTTTAATACTACTACCTGGTATGTAAATTACAGTGACAGGAACTTATTAGAACATCGTCCACATATATTAAGTAGGATTTATTTTTTATTTTTGCTGATTTTTCAAAAACCGCTGATCCGATTTCGATAAAATTATATGGGACCATTTAGTGGGTGGTAAGTATACCCTTTCCAACAAAAAAAGAATTTTTCAAATCGGTTGGCAAGCAACGGAGTTATGCGTGAACAAACATAAAAAAATATTGTATATATACAGTCGAACTGTTAAACTTCCTCCTTTTTTAGAAGTCGGTTAAAAATAATACTAAATACTTTGGGTTACATTTATATTCCAATTTTCTTAAGGATCTCTTACGTTTTTGAAAATAAATGTACCCTATGTCACTCCCTGATAATTTAAATTTCTATTGGTTAACATCGGTCCAGTAGGTACTGTTTAAACCAGGGCCTTAGAAAATGGTAAATTTTATTTAAAAAATTACAGTAGGATGAAAATGAAAACCATTGGAAAATAAAGAAAATATTTACAATAAAAATGAAACGAAAGATAATCTACGGGCAATCTGAGGTCGGGAAGGATGGGGGTGCGTTTTTAAGAGTAAACACGGTTTATGTCGATTGCCGGCAAAACTACAAGTTCTATGGAACAAAGTGACATGGCAAAGTTGTAGGTAATAAAAAGATCTACAACTTTTTTATTTACACTTTTCTCACATAACCTCAAAATGTATGTGAAGCAAGTTTTAGGTTTTTTTTTTACCCACCTCGACTAGTCTAATTCGGTAAAACAAACAAACAAAGTCAAAGTCAAAACATTAATTCCAAATAGGCACAAGAATGGCCAAACAAAAAATCATTCCTCTTTATAATATTAATTTATTATTATTACCATTAGTATAGATGTAAATGTGCGAAACTACACCTCATCATTTATTATAATTGGATGGAATTTGGCACACGGATAGATTGTAGTCTGAAATCGCACGTACGATACTTTTTCTCCTGACAGTCTGTTTCCGTGGGATAGTTGCCGGCAACCACGCGGGCGGAGTCACTGGCAGAGTCTAATATCCTAACTACTTCTTGTTTGTTTCGCTGGCACGCAAAATTGGCCGAAGGGATTTGGATGAATTTTTACTAGGTACTGTAATTAAAAAAAATATTTTTAATATTTTGTTTTCAACCTGGTTATTTAGGGTGCCTTTGATCCTGGCAGTTACTTTAGGTATGAGTTTTACGTATAAGGTATAAGGGCTCCCGCACACGGGCCACGGGCCACAACCACTAAACGCCGCCACTGGCATATTTCCTGTAATTTTCATACATTTTGTATGGACTCGCCGCACACGGTTGGCGCCGGTGGCGGCCACAGGCTACAAATCGTCGCAGCTTGCTTCTTGTGGCCCGCACCGGCCACTAAACGCCGACACAAAAAGCCGCCACACGCCACTCGCGCGATTCCGCGCCCCTCTCTCCCTTACCTCAGTCCATTCATTCATCATCCATTCATCAGAGTCCATTATGATACTGCATGCCTGGGTTAAAAAAAGTAGCAACCACCGACCGCAAGTGTCGACCATCGGCCACAAGTGGCTGTCGCGCGCTTCAGCTACTTTTGTGGCCGTTTCTTGCCTCTTGTGGCGGCGTTTGTGGTTGTGGCCCGTGGCCCGTGTGCGGCAACACTAAGTGTAATGGTGGCATTCACTATTAACAGTTAAAAACAACCTTACGCTTCCTCATGCCCAAGATTACAATTTCACAGAAAACTTAGTTGGTTTGAAATCACTACATAGTATAAAGCAAAGTCGCTTCCCGCGTCCTAATGTCTGTATGTGTGCTTAGATCTTTAAAACTACATAACGGATTTTGATGCAGTTTTTTTAATAGATAGAGTGATTCAAGTGGAAAGTTTATATTTATTTATTTATTTCATCCACTTATTTAAATAAATTTACAATTATTATTATTATTTTTTTTATTTATTATTTATATGCATTATAACATGCAATTTCCATCATCCACGCGGGCGAAGCCGCGGCAGAAGCTAGTAAATAATAACTAGAAGCTGAGACTCCCAGCAGACTGACAATTAATACAGTTTATGTTCCGTATCTAGTATCCTCAATACCTACTTAGTAAAGTAAGACTATGAGTTCACAAGTCATTACCTCATGCAGCCGTCAGAGCCGGGGATCTTATCGATGCCGAAGAAACAATTTTTGAGCTGATCGCACTCCTGGTCGAACGGCTCACAAGTAATGTTACCTTCGAATAAAGTGCTAGCTTTTAGTTCATCTGGTGAACTGAGAATAGCATGTCCGGAGACATTAGGACATGCGCTAAATATACTGGAAATATGTTTAATGGTGTTACAATAATTAAAGTTAATGTTGGCTAATTTCTAATCACCTGCGACACATTTAGCGAAGAACCACTCTCCCAGGGAGGAAGGACGGTCGAGCTCCACGGCCACGCAGTGTTCGCTTGACGAGCAGTTTGCTCTGACACACGGGCTTTCAATGCATTTCGATCTAAATGGGAATATAGAAGACGTTTTCAAAGACATTTCGAAAATAATTTCCAAACCATACCAACATTAAATAATAGTCTAAATAGTATCATAAAATGTAGTCTAAATAATGTACGTATAGCGGATAGCTTCGGCCATCAATTCGAAGGGCTATCTCTGAAGTGCTGTCTTCATGTCTTGATACTGACGCATTGCAAGCGGGTAGATTGAGAGGGTTCTCGAAAGATACAGAATTAAGTTTACAATAAAGAATGAGAGTTAATTTAAGTAGGTAACTGATAAATTAAACATTAAAATACTTCTACCTCTTCAGGTAATTTTTAGTAACCTAACTTTGCCCAAATTCGACGTTTTTAAATAGGTACAGACGCCACGGCACATCAAGCTATCCCTAACTTTCAAAATTTCTCAGTTAAAAATGAACCAAGTCTTTGCAATAAAGTTGAAATACTATCAAAGAAATTTGACAGATTGTGGTAACTTGATGTGCTGGCCTCTGTACATAAAACAAGGTCACCAACCTCAGGCAGCCGTCCTGTTTCGATTGGCGAACACCGAAGTCGCACTCGCGCGCAGCCCGCTCGTATTCTGCACGGGTATGAGGACAGTTTTGTTCTTGGAGAGCTATAATAGAATTGCCTATGTGAAACGGTCAAAAATAAAATATGAAATCACATGGATAAAAGACCACTTGTCTTAAAAAATTCCATCACTTTGCGGATATTCAATATTATGCGAAGATATAATTGTAAAATTGCATTTAATGCTGGTAAGCACTTCATTTGATTAAAAAAAACACAAGTCAAGTACAAATGCCACGTTTTGACAGTTCATAAAAAGTAACGTTATTGACTGCCCTTTCAAATACTTAGTTTAGGCATGAAAAAAGCTTGACAACCCTGTTTCTCTTCACGTCTAACTGGATGAAGTTGATGAATACCAGCTTTTGAGGTTTAAGACATTTATTTCTCAAAAAGAATACAATTCACTTACTATGAGAAATACTAGGTGATCTTAAAACTAAATATAAGAATTACTTAGGAAGAAGGTCGGTACTCGTAAATAAATAAGTTATTTAGTAGACAAAAAGTTGTACAGTGTTGTGGGTAAAAGGAAAAAGTGAGTGTACTATTACATTACAGCATTTAACCAGGAGCGGCAGCCATCTCAAGGCCATAGGCCAATTACTGGGCACATAATACCTAAAAACCAAATAATGTATCCTAGTTTCAATGTCAAAGGTTTTAGTATCAATAAAGATTTTAATTTATTATTATTACGATAATACTTGGTAATTTAGACTGGCGGTCAAATGAAATGAAATAAAATTAATTGAAATTGTTTGGAATCACATTCACACGTCATGTTAAGAATTATATAACAGATTATAATAATAAATAAATAAATAAATGTTTATTGCATCAACTAAAATTCTTATTTCTATTTACAATAATTATGGAGCATCCTTTTAAGCAAATAGTTTGCTTGTGTTAGGAAGCTCTGACATTCTCTTAGTTTTATTATAATAATGACTACAAGGTTGTCTCAAGCTCGTTCAGGGTTAATGTAAATTTATACAATAAAATTATAAGAATTAAACTACATGAAAACACAAATGAGAGCAAAAATGAAAATAAATTAAATATAATAAAATGGAATGAAAAAATGAAAACGCGCTGGGTTGTGTGTGTTATGTGTGGGGGTGAATGTGTGTTGAGTAGTGAGTGTGAGTGTGGGAGTGAGGGTTGTTCCATTAGCGGATGGAGTATCCGTAATGTGGTACATGTATTAAATGCATACTATGTTCATGTTCTCATCACTTGTACCATATTTTCTATTTCGTCATAGGTATTAGACTTAAGCCATTCCCAACTAACGGTAGGAGGGGTTCACATCGGCGTCGAGACCACGATGAAATACCTGGGTCTGGTCCTCGACAGCCGATGGAATTTCGTGGAGCATTTCCGACGTTTGGCCCCCAAGCTGGAACGGACTGGGGCCGCCTTAAAGCGGCTCTTGCCCAATTTGAGGGGGCCAAACGCCTCCTGCCGGAGGCTTTACGCGGGTGTCGTGCGGTCCATGGCCCTATACGGGGCCCCGGTGTGGGCGCGTTCATTGCGGCGACGAGCCGCTCACTATCTGAACGCGCCCCAAAAGGTGGTAGCCATTCGGCTAATCCGGGGGTACCGCACGATCTCGGTCGAGGCGGCAAGCCTCCTTGCCGGACTGCCGCCATGGGATCTGGAGGCGATAGTCCTCGCGCGCCTGTTCGAGTGGCGCGTGGAGGTACTAAGCCGGGGGGAAACTCCGTTTCCGCAGCAAATTGCGGCGGAGCGGACGGACCTCCGGCGCGATCTCATGGCGGCCTGGAAGCAGCGACTGTCGCAACCCAGCGCAGGGCACGCCACGATAGTGGCGGTAAGGCCCTCTTTGATGAGTGGCTAGAGAGGCGTCACGGCGCCCTCACCTACCGCCTGACGCAGGTCCTCACCGGACATGGATGTTTCGGGATGTTCCTGCACATCATCAGGCGGGAGGAAACGCCCGGGTGTCACCACTGCGAGGATCGCCCAGAGGACACGGTAGAGCACACGGTGCAAACCTGCCCCGCTTGGGCGGAGCACCGCCGTGTCCTCGTAGAGGCGATCGGCGGCGGCGACCTCTCGCGCCCGGCCCTGGTGCAAGCCATGGTCCGGGGCGAGAGGGAGTGGGAGGCAGTCACCTCCTTCTGCGAAAAAGTCATGCTCGCGAAGGAGGTGGCGGGATGGGAGAGAGAAAGGTCCTCCCGTCCCAGCCGCCGCAGGAGACGCCCCGGGCGTCGGGAGCCACGTGACGACTCCCGGCCACCGTAGGCGCGGGCCTGCGGACGGTGAGTAATGGGTGACTCACCGTCCGATCAGCACCAGACCCGTGTTGTACGGCGCGTATATGTTCCACGCGCGCCTCAAAGAGATGTCAGCATATGAAGGGGCCCCCCAGGGCCAAGCCTGCCGGGTAAGCGGGATTGTCCGAAAGGGTTACCGCTACCCCGGAACATAAAGGGCTACGGAAGGAACATGGATGGGTTTTAATCAGTAAGAGTCTGACACTCCCTTCCGCTCCACCAAGAGCGGGAGCAGTCATTGGATGATTTCCCAGCCTTAAAAAAAAAAAAAAAAAGACTTAAGCCATTTTGTCAAGACGTTTTTGCATTCGCGGTATGTTAGTGGGTATATTTCAATTTCCTTATTAAGGAGATTATATAAATAGGATGATTGCCTAGGATATTGTCTTTTTGCGAATGTAGACTTTACTGAGCTAGTGGGAGCAACCGTGATTTTTCTTCTGCCTTTTGTTTTCTGTGGTTTGAATGATAGAGTTTTATGCTTAGTTAGTATTCTATGAAGCACGTAAAGCTTTCTAACTGTAAGAAGATCTGACGTACGGTAAAGGTTCTCAGTTGAAAATCTGAAGGGTTTAAAGAACATTTACTTTTAGTAGCGACCTCTGAGCCCTCTTGAGGTCTAGGAATTTAATTCTCGTGGCACCTCCCCAGACAGGTAGGCAATATGCTAGGACGGATTGAGCAAGCGAGATGTAAATCTGTAGCAGGAGTTTTCTCGAGGCTACATGACGCAATGTCTTGAAAGTCCAGATTAATTTCCGTATTCGCTTCATTATTAGTTCCGTGTGATTGTGCCAGGATAATCGTTGATCAACCATAATACCCAAATATTTAGTGGATTCAACTCTAGTAATTCCTGTGCAAGAACAATTTGGGTTTACAGTATAGTGGCATTTATGAATCTTGATTTTGAACTGTGGGGGGGGTTGAGAGGTGTTGTACTTTGCGAAGCAGATGAATTTGGTTTTGGCAGTATTTAGGGTTAAAAGGTTAAGATCAAGCCAAGCTGCTATCCTTGCCAATCCACGCTCGGCAGTTATCTGGAGATTGTCCCAGGTAGCAGCGCTAAACACTATAGCGGTGTCATCTGCGTATGAAAGAATGTGTCCGTCTATGATTTTCATGCTGCATAGGGTATTTATATATATGAGGAACAATGTCGGTGCGAGCACACTACCTTGTCCTACTCCGAACAAGACGGTTTCTTCAGAGCTAATGGTATTGCCGATCTTAACCTTTTGTTTACGCTCGCTTAGATAGTTTTTGAGCAAGGCGTGGGGAAGACCTCTTACTCCAATTGATTCCAGCCTATCCAGCAGAGTGGAGACAGAAACTGTGTCGAAAGCCTTTTGGAGATCCAGGAAGACAGCAAGGCACTTACCTCCGCTGTCCACTTGACTGGTTACAGCAGAGGCAAGCGCCAGTACTGCGTCCTCCGTAGCCCTTTTTTGTCTGAAACCGTACTGCGAGGAAGATAGAAAGTTGTTTTTGTTAAGGTAAGATAAGAGACGTGAATTTATTAATCTTTCTATTATTTTAGATATTGATGGCAGTACAGATATAGGCCTATAGTTCGACGGATTAGTTTTGTCTCCACTCTTGTGCACTGGTGTTATAACAGCGAGATTTAAGGCGGTCGGGTAAATAGCGTGCTCAAAGCACAGGTTCGTTAAGTGGGTTATAATTGGAACGACCAAAGCATGGGCGGTCTTTAAGAATTTGACGGTTATGCCATCCCAGCCAGGAGCACTATCTGTTTTCAGAGACATTAAAACACGGTGAACTTCATCCTGGTCCGTGTTTATTAGTGCAAAAGATGAGAGAGGAAGATAAAAATATCTTTAGACAACCTAATGCTAGTGTTATGGTAACGAGACGGCTGATAAACTACTTAAATACATTTTTTTTTGTAAACACTTACACTTTATACATAGACAAATACTTGCGGGTCGTACAAATATTTGTTCCGTGCGGGAATCGAATCCGCAACATGCTACGCAGCAGTCAATCGCTCAACCACTGCGTCAACCGTGTCGTAGTGTTATAATCTATAGGTAGGTACAATTATTATGCAGAAAATATTTTAATTTTGCTCATTTATTTTTATTTTTATCCTGAAGGCCGAATATATTTTTTATCATGGGATATCCGCTTGCGGATTTATATAACGAATCACTGACATGAGAAACGTTAAATAAGTATAAAAGCAAAACATTGATGTTACAAACTATTCGATATGTAACTTCTTTGATTTGGTCATTCTGGCCACCTGGTCATCATAAAAAAAAACTGGTAGTTTTCAAGTTATTTTGCTTCGATTTGTCTTTAAGTTTCGTTCTGATTATCTTCATGTTAATCTGAATACCCATACCTATATAGTTAAATTAATTTGTTTAAATAACATCTTTTGTTAATATGCCACAAGTACTTGAACTTTGGGAAAAGGCTAGGGAGATTGAAAAATATTTCGTGATATTTTTTGCCATCAACGTTGCACAGTCTCATCAAGTCCCGTAGTCCGCCGCGACAAACTGCACGTGGATTGGCGCGTCAAGAAAGAGACGATGTTGCCAGCTCGTTTATGATTATAGAATCCCAGAAATGGACTTAGAAACAACTCTCTTTGCTGTCTCAACTCTCCTGTCTCACTATCCTAATAGAATTGTAATGTTGTTTTCTGTGTGTTTTTATTTTTGTATTATAATGTAATGTAAAAAGCCTGCTGCCATAAAACTGACTGCAGGCATAAAAAGCCTGGCAATATGCCCTTAAAAGTGATATCATGATATTATTATTATCATGATACCATATTGCCAGGCTTTTTATGCCTGCAGTCAGAATTGTAAAAAATACTGCGACAATACTGTCGCAGTATTTTTTACAATTCTGCGGGCCAGCATCGTATGGCCTATGCCCCTGCTGTTTCTCTCCACATCACAGTGGTCAGGAGCATCCTCTGTAACCTAGTGACCAAGGTATTTGAATTGCATTACTCTGTTTAGAGTTCCACCAGATTGTGGAGGTGCCACTTCTATGTTTTTTACCACAAAACTGTCGGGTGATTCTGTGAGTGAAGTGAGCGTTTAAAGTTAGCTGTCAATAGTGTCAATTCCAAGCATTATGTGGCACGAAAGCTCACTTCACGCAAGTTTTCACGAGGAGATTTTTGCAGAATAGCACAAAAGATCACTATTATGTACAGACGCCAGCACATCAAGTTACCACAATCTGTCAAATTTCTTTGATAGTATTTCAACTTTATTGCAAAGATATAAGGTTCATTTTGAATTCAGAAAAATTTACAGATTGTGGTAACTTGATGTGCTGGCCTCTGTACTATTACTTCTATTTTTTTTTCAAACATGTGTATTGAAAGATGTCGTTTGAAATGCGTAAGCAGCAACCGCCGTAGCTACTGTCGTGGTTTACCCCCACTCACCTTCGACGACCAGGTGTACCCCCTGCATGGCCACTCCGAGCCCACTGTCAGCCACGCAGACGTAGGCGCCGGTGTCACTGCTATACAGGGAGGTGATCTCCAGCGTGCCATCCGACTTCAACTTGTAGCGGCCCGCGTTACCGTCGATCTTTTGGGAGTTAAGTGAGAATTATTATGAGTCGAAATTGTCTAGAAAAGTTCAAACCAAAATAATAACTTTAGCACACTTCTACAACCCGTTTACGTTTGTGCAAATAGCAGTAAAATAGGATAACATATTTGCATGGCTGCTTGGTAACATCTCATTTCGTTGCTTGATGCAGATAATTTCTTGAAAAACAAGAAGTTAACAAAATACTAAACAAATTACTATTTTTCCTAAAATGCTACAGATAATATTCATTATCTAAAAATAGATCGAGGAAAATTGATTTATTTTTTATATTGAAAACATTGAGACTCTTTGTCATACGTACGGTAGTTGTTCGAAACTTCCACGTGATTTTTGGTGGTGGAATGCCGCGGAGCGGACAGCGTAGTGTGGCTGTACCACCTTCAGGTGCCATCACCTCCGTTTGAGGTGCTACTGGTATATCTTTCAACAAATAAACACCTTCATATGTTGTAAAACTAATGATTATGTGATTATTATCCAATGAATTATTCAAATCACTTCCGCATGCGCGTATGAACGTGAGCAGCGCGGCGAGCGAGAGGAGACAGACGCGCGACATGTCGACCGAGCGTGAGGAGCGACTGGTGCAGAGAACACGAACTTCAACTGCACGAGTGATACGACCGGCGCGGGCGCCATCTATGGTGAGACTTCTACAGATAACGTCAATGTTCTGAGAATCCACTCTCTTCTTCTTCTCTTCGTGTGGTTAGTGACTAACCTGGTGTCAGAGTTTTAATGCTGCCCATGGGCCTCTGACTTAGCATCACATACTGTTGAGAAACATCTCTCAGGCATGCCGGTTTCCTCACGATGTTTTCCTTCACCGATTTTTAAGCAAGTGATAATTATACAATACGCACATGAATCTGAAAAGTCAGAGGTGCGTGCCTTGGGTTCGAACTCGAGACCTAAGACTTGGCAGTCCGACGGTCACTAGAATAGACTTGTACGTCAATGGTATTACTTCGAAGAAATTTTTGGAAATATTGTTATATGGTTGAACTATGACTTATTCATACGTACTCCTACTACTACTTCATGCTGGTAGTGACTCACATGGTGTCAGAGTTTATGCTGCCCATGGGCCTCTGACCTAGCTTCACATGCTGTAGAAAAGTCTCTCAGGTATGCCAGTTTCCTCACGATATTTTCCTTTACCGATTTTTAAGCAAGTGATATTAAACAATACGCACATGAATCTGTAAAATAAGAGGTGCGAGGTGATTCATTCGTTATCTGTAGTTTTTAGTACACAGAAATAATAGGTATAGATGCCTCTTAAACCAAGTGCAAGAACATTTTTTAATTCTCTGTGGCTTAAAATATTTTTCGAAGTAGGTATTGTACGGTAATATGTTGTCTGACAGATCTGTCAAACTATGAACCTTATTGGGATTGCATCAGGGTAATTAATGAAAATCGCTAATACGGAAATAAATTGACAATGCAGGTTTGAGGCTGGTTGCGGGTTTTATTTTGATTTAAGTTTATTCTTAATATTCTAACGTAAACAATGGTATTTTTTATTCAAAAATTGCTGTAACTAATACTTTTCTTTTGGCAAACGTTTTAGCGGAAGGATTGCACGCGCGGGCTCCGCTTGCGAAAATCAGTTGCGTGCGACGTTAGCCCCCACATGCGCCTCGGAATTGCAACGTGCCAGTGGGAAAAGAAGACTTAACACTTTTAGCTGAGCATCTGGGTATTCAAATGTTTGTTGAGCGGCGCACTATTTTATACATGACGATTGCAAATGTAGACGTAATCAGAACGTATGTTTGCGAGAAGCCTTAACTGAGAGCTCCAAGAAAATTATTTTCTTACCGTTTTTGTCCATCACCTTTTCTATATCTAAGGTATAGTTGGATAGTTTTTCATACTGGCCCTTATTCCAATGAACCGTATAGGTATAAAAGCTTTGAACACTTGAATAGTTCAATACTTCTTGTAGTATTTCGAGGTGTTTACCGTACACACGGAGTTTATAGTGGTTACAAGTGCATTCGACTGCACGTCGAACCCTTTGGCCTAGCGTCAAAGCTGTAGATTCTGAATGGAATAAAATACCAGCTTATAATGGTTTTTTAACCAAAGACGTGCGGCCTACTGTATGGACCTACCCACTAGCTAATTACATAAAAAAAAATAGTTTAGCGTCATTTCTATCATTTTCAGTTGTTGTGGAGTTTACTGCTGGACTCAAAATCCAAGATGGCGGCTGCGAATTTAGAGATGATCAATTCGGTTGAATTTAAAAAATAATTGTTAAGTTCCTCAGAACTCCGTCATTTATCAACCGTTTTGGAATATTCTGTTAATTAAAGGAATTACTAATTATTATATATAAAAATTATAGCAAATGAATGATTGAAGCAATAATTTGTATTTTAAAAGGATTAGGTAAATGTTTAACTGATAATTGAGTAGGTACCTAAAGATACGGTGGCTAGGTTGACAATAATCATTATTTGCTATTAATATACTCAATTCTCAATATCTTTATTGCGTTCCAAAATGTACATAAGTTTTACATTGGTTGGTGGATTGTAATAAGTCACAATTTTGGACCCTGTCGGGCACGGCATAGAATGTGGGAGAGAGAAGGAAGAGCACTGAGTGTTTACTTCTAAGTCAAAGACAAAGTCAAATCATTTATTTCAAATAGGCACAATAAAGGCACTTTTGAACGTCAAAAATGAACAAGTAATAGAATTCATTCTATTCGCCCCATCTAAAAGGTAGTTTCGTGTGTAGAAGAATGGGCAAGAAACTCCACCGTTACTCTTTTAAAATGTTTTAAGTACAATGTTTTGAATACATGAAATTATAACATTATAATATATGTGAAGACGATGCACCCAGAATAAAAACAATACACCACAAAAGGTGAAAAGAAAAACGTATGTAGTAATGGCAGGTAAACTTAATTATGTCATAAGTACATGGTGCTCACATATTTACAAACGTTCTAAAAGTTAATAATAATAAATTAATCAATGTTTGCGAAATTATTCCAATATAATAAAACAATAATATGGTACAGTCATCAGCAAAAGTAGATGATCTAAATCAGAAATTCAATACTAATGAACGGAGTTCACGAATATATGGTAGCTGTACTAGTAGTAAATGTTTGGTATAATTTTAATAATAATAATATCCTTGGAAAATTCACACAATGCCATTTAGTCCCAAGCTAAGCAACCTAATGCTTGTGTTATGGTAACGAAATGGCTGATAAACTACTTATATATTTTTTTAAAACAAAATTAAATCACAAACTTTTGAATCACTCTGACGCGACACAGGTTTGACGCGAACTCCGTTCTTTAGTATCCAATTTCTGATTTTGATCATCTACTTTTGCTGTTGACTGTACAAATTATAAATTATTACCTAATTTGCTTAGCAACCAGTTTGATTTTGTCTAGACACTAGATTGTCCTGAGGAGCAGGACCAGCATGTTTCCAAGCATCCTTATCTTTGATATAATCCTCTAATTTGTAATAAGCTTGTTTACAAAGTGTACTTTTTATGAGTTTTAAATTTTCTTTCATTTAATTGCAGTATGTCACAAGGTATTTTGTTGTAACATTTAACACAGAACCCCATAAAAGATGTATGTACTTTTGACAATCTGAAAAATGGTTGAACTATTTTATCTTTATTTCTAGTCTTAAAGTTATACCTATCACTTATTTTATTAAAAATAAGTATGTCTTTTTTTTCTTACATACATAATATTTTCATAAATGAATTGGCAAGGTACCGTCATCCGTCATCTACCCCGGTCGCGATGGGGAACGGAACCGGCGAGAGATGTCGTGCGGTGTTCCACAGGGATCGGTTCTGGGGCCGCTCCTGTGGGACATCGGTTACGACTGGGTGCTGTGGGCCGACCTCCCTGACGGCGTCAGCGTAGTTTGCTACGCTGACGACACGCTGGTCCTGGCGCATGGGAGGTCGCATCAGGCGGCGGCCGACGCGATGACACGCGGGGTTGCGACAGTCGTTGAGAGGATCCGGCAGTTGGGTCTCGAGGTGGCATTACACAAATCCGAGGCCATGTCCTTTCATGGGCCTCGGAATAGGCCACCATCGGGATCCCAACTTACGGTAGGAAGGGTTCACATCGGCGTCGAGACCACGATGACCTAGGTCTGGTCCTCGACAGCCGATGGAATTTCGTGGAGCACTTCCGACGTTTGGCCCCCAAGCTGGAACGGACTGGGGCCGCCTTCAAGCGGCTCTTGCCCAATTTGAGGGAGCCAAACGCCTCCTGCCGGAGGTTTTACGCGGGAGTCGTGCGGTCCATGGCCCTTTACGGGGCCCCGGTGTGGGCGCGTTCAGATAGTGGGCGGCTCGCCGCCGCAATGAACGCGCCCACACCGGGCGAGGCTTTTAGGCGCCACCACACCTAAAAGGTGGTAGCCATTCGGCTAATCCGGGGGTACCGCACGATCTCGGGCGAGGCGGCAAGCCTCCTTGCCGGACTGCCGCCGTGGGATCTGGAGGCGATAGTCCTCGCGCGCCTGTACGAGTGGCGCGCGGAGGTACTAAGCCGGGGAGAAACTCCGTTTCCGCAGCAAATTGCGGCGGAGCGGACGGACTTCCGGCGCGATCTCATGGCGGCCTGGAATCAGCGACTGTCGCAACCCAGCGCAGGGCACGCCACGATAGTGGCAGTAAGGCCCCTCTTTGAGGAGTGGCTAGAGAGGCGTCACGGCGCCCTCACCTACCGCCTGACGCAGGTCCTCACCGGACATGGATGTTTCGGGAGGTTCCTGTACATCATCAGGCGGGAGGAAACGCCCGGGTGTCACCACTGCGAGGATCGCCCAGAGGACACGGTAGAGCACACGATGCAAACCTGCCCCGCTTGGGCGGAGCACCGCCGTGTCCTCGTAGAGGCGATCACCGGCGGCGACCTCTCGCGCCCGGCCCTGGTGCAAGCCATGGTCCGGGGCGAGAGGGAGTGGGAGGCAGTCACTTCCTTCTGTGAAAAAGTCATGCTCGCGAAGGAGGTGGCGGGATGGGAGAGAGAAAGGTCCTCCCGTCCCAGCCACCGCAGCAGACGCCCCGGCCGTCGGGAGCCATGTGACGACTCCCGGCCTCCATAGGCGCGGGCCTGCGGACGGTGAGTAATGGGTGACTCACCGTCCGATCAGCACCAGACCCGTGCCGTACGGCGCATATATGTTCCACGCGCGCCTCAAAGAGATGTCAGCATATGAAGGGGCCCCTCAGGGCCAAGCCTGCCGGGTAAGCGGGATTGTCCGAAAGGGTTTCCGCTACCCCGGAACATAAAGGGCTACGGAAGGAACATGGATGGGTTTTAGTCAGTAAGAGTCTGACACTCCCTTCCGCTCCACCCAGAGCGGGAGCAGTCATTGGATGATTTCCCAGCCTTAAAAAAAAAAAGGTACCGTCATAAAATTAATCCTTTTAAATAGTTCCCCAAGTGATTCGCTTCGACGAAGATTGTAAATAGCTCTGATGTTCGCTTTTGCACAATAAAAATGGATTCAATGTCAGCAGCCTGACCCACAGTAAAATGCCATACGACATAATGCTGTGGAAGTAACTAAAGTAGGCCAAACGCGCGGTTTCTACGTCTATCAACTGCCTTATCTTTCTAACAACATAAGTGGCCGAGTTTAGCCGTCCCACAAGAGTTGTTATGTGGGGACCCCATTGCAACCTGTCGTCTAGCGTGATTCCCAGGAAAACCGTCTGCTTAATAAATTCCAGCTTTTCTCCGTTCAATATGATGTCACAATCGCTACTTTTAACATTATGTAATGTAAATCTAATGCATTTGTTTTTTTTTCATTTAGTACCAAAATATTTACCGTAAACCAGTCTTAGACCTGAAGAATAGAGTTATTACCTTCGTTAAGATTTTGAGAGCGTCGATCAATTTTAAAGATTAATGATGCATCTGCAAATAACACCATCTTCGGTTGATTTTGAAATAATTGGGGTAAATCATGGGGTTAATGTAAACTAAAAAGAGGAATGGACCCAATATCGAACCTTGAGGAACGCCCATTGTCATTTCCGACCCTAACGAGCTTACACTATACAGGGTGGAATTTTGTAATGCCCCCTGGAGGGAAAGTACTCTTAATACTGTAGATAGAACATTTTACTCAAAGGAAACATTCCTTTATTTTTTAATAGAAAGAAAACTGCATTCAAAGATTTCCAAAAAATCGCTTGCCACACCCGGGAATCGAACTGACTAAAATCTGCAAAAAGTACACACTGTACTTTTACTGCCGCGATCGTTAGTATCAATTATAAGGATGAAATCTCTCGAACAAACTTGATAAATTAAATGATAGGAAAACCATGAAATCTTTAATTATTTACAAAAAATTGTAAACTAATTAATTAGTTGCTCGAAATG
Source organism: Hyppa rectilinea (assembly GCA_951799385.1). NCBI lineage: Eukaryota > Metazoa > Arthropoda > Insecta > Lepidoptera > Noctuidae > Hyppa > Hyppa rectilinea. The sequence continues at coordinate 4,272,444 of OX637319.1, forward strand.
GGCTCCATTTTCTTGGATACACAAATGTATTCTTCTAACAAATTCATTTCTTGTAACCTTTAATAACGTGTTGTGGTGAATATTATAAATCGTATTCTGAACTTCAACTCTCAACTCGTTTACATTCGCATAAGATTTAATGTAAATTTGGTTTTTAACATATCCCCATAAAAAAAAAATCTAAAGGGGTGAGAACTGATGATCTCGCAGGCCATCTGATTGTGCCGTTTGTACCAATCCAGGTATTAAAGGTATTTATTTAGAAGAACACATTTGTGTATCCAAGAAAATGGAGCCCATTTCGAGCAACTAATTAATTAGTTTACAATTTTTTGTAAATAATTAAAGATTTCATAGTTTTCCTATCATTTAATTTATCAAGTTTGTTCGAGAGATATCATCCTTATAATTGATACTAACGATCGCGGCAATAAAAGTACAGTTTGTACTTTTTGCAGATTTTAGTCAGTTCGATTCCCGGGTGTGGCAAGCGATTTTTTGGAAATCTTTGAATGCAGTTTTCTTTCTATTCAAAAATAAAGGAATGTTTCCTTTGAGTAAAATTTTCTATCTACAGTATTAAGAGTACTTTCCCTCCAGGGGGCATTACAAAATTCCACCCTGTATATAGTATAATAATATAGTCTTAGAAAACACAAGCGGAGTTTATTAAAAAAAACAAATCACTAAAAGCCCTACAAGGTTTTATTTCTTACAAGTTATCTTTAATTAACACCAATCACACAGTAAATAATGAGTACATAATAATTATATAAAACGACACTAATAAATGCTATAACGTCCTTAAAATACGTCCGTTGCATCCGAGAGCCCAGTAGACAATGCGCGCGTTCGCTTTTTTTTTTTTTTTGAAATGGCATCTCGCAGTTCAACCAAAGGGTTGTCTACTGCTTAACCGGGCTTGCCTGTGGCTGCCACAAAGAATTGTAGCCTCCAGCCAGGGCTTAATAAAAACTAAAGCTAACTTACAAAACTAAGCGACTACACGCTAAGGGCACCCCCTGCGGGGTTCGGACCTCGGCTTAGGGCGTCGCTGGGGGGGGACAGCAAGGGACAGCTGGATCGGGGGTTTTTAAAATTACTGGCTCAGCGGCAACGCGGGCTGGCTCGAGCAAGGGTCGGGGGGATGAGAGCGGACAGGATCGTCGCGACGGGCCTCGACGGCGAGGACGGAACGACGGAAATTTGTGTTTGTATGCTAGTCTAACAGTGCTAGTGGCCGGGCTGCTCTCCTGGAGGAGAGTGGTGGCATCGTCGGGGGCAACGAGGGTATGCCGTGGACGGCGAACCTTACTGATGCGGGACGGGGTGTATCGGGAGGCGGCCGCAATCAGGGGATTGCGGTGCTTTATGGCAGTGTCAAAGAAACGCTTCGAGAGGCGTTTCATGAACTGCTGAACTGTGTGGAGTTTAAAATCTACATGAAGGTCCATGTTACGGACGTAAAAGGGAGCTCCTGAGACCCTACGGAGGAACCGGTTTTGAAGTGTCTGCATTCGATGCAGATACTTGGGTTTGGCGTGCGCGAAGACGACGCAAGCGTATGTCATAATGGGACGGATTACAGCCTTATAGAGACGCATTTTGCACCGGAGTGACAATTTGCTGCGTTCTGTAAGCATGAATTGGAGCCTACCGAGAGCGAAAGCGGCCCGCGAACGGGCCTGCTTTATGTGCTCTGCGAAACTGAGGTGTTGGTCGAGAGTGACACCCAGGTACTTGGCATGCTTCGCCCAAGGGATCGGCTTGCCGTACATGGTGATCGGATTAGGGGGGTTGGGGAGGGCCCTACGAATTCTCCTAAAGAGAATTTCCGGAACCAAGCGCCGAGGACGTTGGCCGAGGTCTGGAGAGTCTGAGCTATAGCTGGCGGACTGGTCCCTGTGTAGTAAATGGCCGTGTCATCGGCGAATAACGCCAAATGGGCCTTTTTACTCTTAGGGATGTCGCTAGTGAACAGGGTAAAGATTAGGGGGGAGAGAACGGAGCCCTGGGGGACTCCGGCGCGAATCGGGTGGGGGGAGGAGAGAGCGCCCTCGATGCGGTAGCGGAAGGTGCGGTTCGACAAAAAGTCCCGTAAGATGAGCACGAGACGGTCGGGCACGCCGAGTTGGTATAGCTTATATATTAAGCCATTGTGCCAGACTTTGTCGAAAGCCTTCGCTATGTCGAAGAACAGGGCGCCAGTCATAGCGCCACGCTGGAAGCCGGCACTGATGTGCTCGACTATGCGGTGCGCTTGCTGGACGCACGAGTGTTGGGTACGGAACCCGAACTGCTCGTCCGGAATCAGGCTCTTCGCCTCGGCATAGTCCTTGAGACGCTTATAAATAAGCCTCTCGTAGATTTTGCCGAGCACGTTGAGCAGACTGATGGGGCGATAGCTGGTGGGGTCTGATTTGGGTTTGCCGGGTTTGGGGATACCTATAACAGAGGCCTCTTTCCAGGCTTGTGGGAACATGTTATTACTCATGGCGCCATTGAAGATGGCGGTCATGAGCATGATCAGTTGGGCGGGGAAGAGTTTGAATACCCTATTGGTAATTCCATCTGAGCCGGGGGCTTTACGAGCCTGAAGACCCTTGATGATGTCTTGCACCTCGTCAGGGGTGACGGGGGGCAGAGGATCATCTGGATCTTCGACGGGCGGGAGAGAGGCTCTACGTTCGACCTCGGCGTCGACTTTGGCGAGGTGCTTTGGGTCGACCGGAAGGGAACTGGGGGAGCATTGGGACTCGAGACTGTCGGCTAGGAGCTCGGCTTTTTCAGAGCTATCGAAAGCGATGCTCTTGTCGGGACGGGCGCGCGTTCGCAGCGCGCCGTGCCTTTTTATCTACACCCACTCGGTCCGGGTAGGTTGGAAGGGGGTATATCTAACACGGCCGTTCCTGATAGCGTGACGTCCTCGACCGCAGCTTCATTCTCATTAGATCCATCTCTCAAAGCTTGGCCATCATCATTATTTTGGCCATCATCGTTATCTGAAAACACATGAGTTCATGAGTAATTACTTTCACTATGGTTTGAAGCTTATTCAACCTGAAGTAGTTTCATAAGTTAAAATTTACGAATCTGCCCAGTGTTCCAAGCGCAAGCGTGCACTCAAGCGCCAGCAACAAGGACCATCAATAGTGACTTACGGTTGGAACAGCTTCAAACCCAAGAGATTCAATGCATCGCTAACGATAGAATCCGGTTTCTATCGTTCACCATACATTGTTATCGACAGAGGCCCAAACGTTCGCTTGTCGTTTTCACGAATACATAGTAGAGGCCCAAATGTTATGCTTACTATGAATTTGTGACACATCGCGTCATTGAGACAGAGGCCCAAAAGTTCTGCATGTCTCCACTATGACCGCGAAACAAAGCAGAGGCCCAAACGTTAGCATGCTCATAACAAATAACTCACCACTCTCAAAGAAAGCTGAGCACGTATCCGGCGTCCACTCACCGCGCCATAACATCATATGTTCTGCTGTGGCTTGAGTCTTTTTCCCATAAGACCCAGCTAGTAACTCTAGCTCATAACGGTGGTGTGGCAGCGCTTGGACCACCTTATACGGGCCGCGCATGCCGGAGTCTAGTTTCCCAGTAGTCTGAGCAACTTTGCTCACAAACACAAAGTCACCAACAGCAAACGTACGTGGCTGCCTCCGATCTTCATTTACATAAGCGTCCTGATAATGCTGATTGGCTGTGAGCAACTCAGAAGCTCGTTGTCTTCTTAGAGTTAACAAGGCTTCTCTATTGGGATGCGAGTTTTCAAGAGCAACGTCTCGCACCAAGGATCTGATGACGGGGGTAGCCGCGTCTATGCCCACCAGCAGTTGTAGTGGTGAAGTCTGGGTAGTGGCTTGTCTGCAGATGTTGAGGGTGAGCTGCACCTTCCAGAGCACATCGGACCATTGCGAGCCTTTATTGCCGACCTTAACCCGCAGCATGTTAAGAACGGTTCGGCAGTATCTTTCCACTTGGCCGTTCTCGCGATGCATACCTGGCGTAATAAAATGTATTGAAGATCCCAACTCGGTAACCCAATTTTGAAAAGCTCTACTGTCATACATCCTACCACGGTCACATACTATCATAGATGGGGTACCAAATAGTGATACTGCGTTAGAGAATACACGCTTCAACTCATCAGCGTCTTGTCTATATAAAGAGTACAGTAAACAATACTTGGAAAAGGCATCAATTATAATCAAAACGTATTTAAAACCATTTGATTCTGGTAGTGGTCCAAGAACATCGGTATGTACCACAGAGAAAGGGATTTCCGGCTTAGACCAGGACTGGATTGGCTGAGAGGGAGCTCTGGGAACCCTTTTATGTGCCAGACATATAAGGCAATGACCTATATACTTCCTCACAAATTGCCGTAAGCTCGGAGACCAAAAATGCCGTAAAATTAAGTCAGTAGTTCTGTCAGTACCAATATGATCATGGTCGTCATGGAAAACCCTTAACAGACTGAGCCTATGACCCTTTGGGATGAAGCACAAAAGTCGCGGTTCTTCACCAGTAGGCGTAAATTTGTAAAACAATAAATCATTTTTGATGGTGTACCTCGTTTGATCTAATTGCCCTTCCCTCAATTTAGACATCAATTCCTGAGTCTCTGCGTCAGCGGTTTGAGCAATCTTTGCCCAGTTGTTCGGATTTCGGACATTATCGGTTGGAGGAGGGTTACGGCTTAAAAAATCCGCGTGTTGCATTAATGAACCCTTCCTATAGTCGAGAGTGAACGTAAAATCCTGTAAGTATACCCACCAGCGCGCAACGCGAGGCAGCAAGTCTTTTTTTCGCTCCGTTAACTTTAAAGAATTGCAATCCGTCACTATCTTAAAGTGAACACCAATTAGATAGTGGCGAAAATGCTGGAGCGCACGTACAACAGCCAAAGTTTCCAATTCATAACTGTGGTACCTCGATTCCGCACCCTGAGTGGACTTGCTAAAGTACCCAACAACCCTCTTTCTCTTACCGCTGTGCTCTTGGAGTAAAATAGCACCAAATCCAACTGCACTAGCGTCTGTGTGGAGCTCTGTAGGCAACTGGGGGTCAAATATCGCTAAAACCGGTTCATTAGTCAGGCAATTTATAATATAGTCGCGAGCAGTGTCCTGCTCAGAACCCCATGAAAAAGGTTCACCCTTCCTCAGCAGCCTTGCTATGCTGCTTGTCTTAGAGGCATAGCCAGCAATATAGCGGCGGAAATATCCTGCGAGCCCCAGAAACTGGCGAACCTCTTTCATGTTTGTAGGTTTTGGAGAACATACAGGTGCATCTACTTTACCTGGACTCGGCCGTACCTGACCATTTCCAATCAGTCGCCCTAACACCTACGACCAATCTCTACGTCTAGAAAAGTACACTTTTTCAAGTTCATGGAAAATCCCGCGGCCTTGAGTATCTGTAAAACTTCCCTTAACGTTTTAAGACCCTCATCTACCGAATTTGACAGAATTAATACGTCATCAATATAAGTTAGAACCCTACCAGTGTCAATGAGAGGTTTTAATGTTTTAGATATAATCCTCTGATAGACGATCGGGGCATTGGCTAGACCATATGGCATTTTCAGATACTCATACTGCCCTTCAGGCGTTACGAAGGCAGTTTTGCTTATGGAATCATCATCCTTCATAGGTACCTGGTGAAAACCAGTAGCCATATCGAGGCTGGTGAAGATTTTGAAGCTACCAAGTCTATTGATATGGCCATCGATCAGCGGCAAGGGAAATCTCTCTTTAATGGTAATGGCATTAAGGGCTCGATAGTCGACGCACATCCTGTCACTCCCGTCCTTCTTTTTGACGAGAATGATAGGACTCGCGTAATCGGATTGTGATTCACGAATTATTCCCTTGCTGAGCAGATCGCTAACAATATTGCGAACCCTATTTTTTTCATCTAACGAAAGCTTATAAGGACGGTGGGTTATTGGAGTGTTAGACGTTAGTTTGATCTCCATACTACCGGTGTTCACAGTGGAAGTCGCCGTACCGGAAATAAACAAATCAGAGAACTCTTTGATAATTTTCAGTAACTGATTTCTATCGGCACCCACTAAAGGAGTTTTAATACACTCATGATCCATAGTGTTCACAAGCTGCACAGTTGTCTGAACGTCTGACCTGGTAAGCCGCTGTTCACTACTAGTACGAGTGTAAATCAGCCCTTTTCGATTCAAGACGTCAGTACCAATTAGAATAGGCGCATTGATGCATTCAGCTGGGACAACATATAAATCAATTTCCAGTGATACTTCTGGGAATTCTACAACTGTGGTAATGACAGAGGTTGATTCAATTACCTGACTTCCTATCCCACGCATCAAGCGATAAGCTGGTAAACGATTAAAATTAAAATGTTTTAGCACCTTTTCTGAAATTAAGGAAATATCAGAACCGCTGTCAATTAGAACATCGACAGGCACCTTCTGGACGACGGCTGAAATTACGTTATTTTGTCTGGAGTCGATTCGGAGCAAAAATTTACTTCATTCGTTTTCTTATTGTGACTCTCAGAACGCTGTTTTTGGAAACATGAATCGATTGAATGCCCATTACGTTTGCAAAAAGCACAGCGTTGAACGAGTTTATTAGTTTTATCGCTTGATGTAGGTGAAGCTGATGTAGAGGCACTGGGATCCTGAACCGAATTGGTATTTTTGGACTTTTTGGGACAATACCATTTCTTATGACCCGTTTTGCCGCAAAAATGACAAGTGATATTGCTATTGCCTGATTTAGGTGCCTCACGTTTACGTTGGTTAGAAGAGTTATTAGAGGGGGCACGATCACGAGCAGTATTATTGTCAGTTTTGGGTTTGACGTAAACTGATAAAAATTCTACCAGATCTTTACATGCTAGTTAAAGCATTGGTTGCCTTGACCTGGGGATCGCTGATACCTCTAATAATAATGGCGGATTTTAACTTATCTGATAAGCCTTGAACTATATTGAGACGCAGCAAGGATTTACGTGCGTACTCTGCATAAGTTAGGTACTTGTTTGAGTTCGTACACATAACTTCATATAGTATGGATGCAGAATCGATATTACGAGGACAAAGAGATCTAAATTCAACCTTGAAGTTACTCCAGGATCTATCACTTGTCACCCAGTCATTTAACCATGATCCTGCATCACCACGCAAACAAGAACCTATCCGCCCTAGGCATTCGCGATCATCCCAATTATTTATCAATCGGCCACGGTCAACCTCAGCGCACCAGACATCGAAATCTTGAATATTTGGATCAAACGGTGATATATAGAAGTTATGAGACTTCGTTTTTAAAAGCGTGCTCAAGGCATCAACAATACTGTTCGCTACGTCCCTACTCTCGTTTTGCACATCTGTCGCACGCGAGTTATTCTCGGCGGTAACTTCGTTAGTTATTGTCTCGGTCAAGCTTGAACCTTGCTGACTAGCAGGGATTGGTACGACCGGAAGAGGGGACAATAACTGGTTCTCGTTATTTGGATGCAACGGACTATCACTACTAGATGTCGTAGGCAATCTCCGCTCAATTACTTCTAACCTAGTAAGAATTCGATCAAGGGCTACATCGCGTGAGTTGTCGCGGCGGTCATACGCGCCTTCACGATATCTACGAGAGCCGTTATGTGGGCCATGCAAAACACTACGACACCTAGGTGACCTATCTCTGCGGTCTCTTGGACTGTTTCGACTGTGGCGTGCGACAATCGGCGGCGTGTCACGATCATTCGAAATATCGCGACGGTTTTTGCGAGAACCACCACTAGACTGTCGCTCACGAGAGTTTCTACGTCCTCTAGACCGAGACGAACGCCCTGACATTTTGTAAGAAACAAAACTTAGGTAGGTACTTACGTTTGCGCCCAATAATCACAACACTAACACCGTTACTGAGTATTTAAATGGATAGCAGACGGCCTAGAACGCGTGACGATCCCACTTCTGATCTTAGAAAACACAAGCGGAGTTTATTAAAAAAAACAAATCACTAAAAGCCCTACAAGGTTTTATTTCTTACAAGTTATCTTTAATTAACACCAATCACACAGTAAATAATGAGTACATAATAATTATATAAAACGACACTAATAAATGCTATAACGTCCTTAAAATACGTCCGTTGCATCCGAGAGCCAAGTAGACAATGCGCGCGTTCGCATTTTTTTTTTTTTTGTTAATTGCATCTCGCTGTTCAACCAAAGGGTTGTCTACTGCTTAACCGGGCTTGCCTGTGGCTGCCACAAAAGAATTGTAGCCTCCAGCCAGGGCTTAATAAAAACTAAAGCTAACTTACAAAACTAAGCGACTACACGCTAAGGGCACCCCCTGCGGGGTTCGGACCTCGGCTTAGGGCGTCGCTGGGGGGGGACAGCAAGGGACAGCTGGATCGGGGGTTTTTAAAACTACTGGCTCAGCGGCAACGCGGGCTGGCTCGAGCAAGGGTCGGGGGGATGAGAGCGGACAGGGTCGTCGCGACGGGCCTCGACGGCGAGGACGGAACGACGGAAATTTGTGTCTGTATGCTGATCTAACAGTGCTAGTAGCCGGGCTGCTCTCCTGGAGGAGAGTGGTGGCATCGTCGGGGGCAACGAGGGTATGCCGTGGACGGCGAACCTTACTGATGCGGGACGGGGTGTATCGGGAGGCGGCCGCAATCAGGGGATTGCGGTGCTTTATGGCAGTGTCAAAGAAACGCTTCAAGAGGCGTTTCATGAACTGCTGAACTGTGGGGAGTTTAAAATCTACATGAAGATCCATGTTACGGACGTAAAAGGGAGCTCCTGAGACCCTACGGAGGAACCGGTTTTGAAGTGTCTGCATTCGATGCAGATACTTGGGTTTGGCGTGCGCGAAGACGACGCAAGCGTATGTCATAATGGGACGGATTACAGCCTTATAGAGACGCATTTTGCACCGGAGTGACAATTTGCTGCGTTCTGTAAGCATGAATTGGAGCCTACCGAGAGCAAAAGCGGCCCGCGAACGGACCTGCTTTATGTGCTCTGCGAAACTGAGGTGTTGGTCGAGAGTGACACCCAGGTACTTGGCATGCTTCGCCCAAGGGATCGGGCGCGCGTTCGCAGCGCGCCGTGCCTTTTTATCTACACCCACTCGGTCCGGGTAGGTTGGAAGGGGGTATATCTAAGAATAGTATACATTTACTTGAACTTTACCTTTCTATCTTTAAGGTATGATCTAAGTAAATCAAGGGCTGTATTTATAATCCCATAGTGCTCTAGTTTCAGCAGAAGCGTCTCATGTTCTACGCAATCAAACGCCTTAGAGAGATCGCAAAAGATTCCAATGGTCAAAGTGGATCTAATACTAACTATTATCCATAAAGTGGATCTAATCTAATACATTTATTATTAAAATGAACATAGATTTACATGACTAGGTAGATTGTGTGTGCTGGTTTAAATAGAATTAAATTGTATTAATGTATTTATATAGGTATTTGTTGGTATAGGTTTATATTATTTTAAATTATTGCGTGGTTTAATAATGATTTTATGTAGTCACTTTGTATTTTAATTATTATTTTTACAATGCCGATATTTTATCAATTTATTGTGCATTTATAATTTGTCATTTAAGTAGAGCTATTATAGTGTATATGTTATATTTATCTATATTTCTAATTTTATTAGTCATCTGCCTAGCCTTTTCCCAACTATGTTGGGGCCGGTTTCCAGTCGGCTTTATTAGTTATGATTTAAAAAGTGTAACCGAAAAGGTAATACTTACAAAAGGATATGCTACAGACCACCAAACTGAACAACTTCTACTATGGGACCAAATCCGAAATCATGAAAAAAAATTAACTGATCCCTACATTTCGACGAGTCACGTGACCAAAAATGTATAGAACAGCTGATTTTTTTTTGCGATTTCGGAGTTGGTCCCATAGTAAAAGTTGTTCAGTTGTATATGTATATACGGATATACATACCCTATATACACACCCTTTTGGTTACACCCAGTATAAGGTATTAGGCTGCCCGCATACGACCCCACGCGACAGCCACTTGTGGTCGAGACATTATTTTGCGGTTGGTGGCCGGCTGGCCGCTACTTTGAATTTCTGATATAAATTATTCTACATCCATATTTATTTCAATCAACAACGTTGATTGATTTTGATTCGAACTGGTTGACTCAAGTGTGTGTCAGCGTTTTGTGTTCGCGTTTAGTGGCCAGTGCAGGCCACAAGAAGCGAGCAGCGACGATTTGCAACGTGTGGCGACCACCAAGGCGAATCCATATAAAATGTATGAAAACTATGGGAAATACGTCTGTGGCGCCGTTTTGTGGATGTGGCTCGTGTGCGGCCAGGCTTAGCGAACTGTCGAGTTCGTATTGGTATATAGCTCATGGACGCCGCGTAACAGACAACCGATTAATGACAACCAACCTAGCTAAATAATAATTACGTAGTCTTCGGGATTGTCCGAAAGGGTTTCCGCTACCCCAGAACATAAAGGGCTAAGGAAGGAACATGGATGACTTTTAGCCAGTAAAAGTCTGACACTGCCTTGGAGTGGTGGAGCCACCCAGAGTGGGAGGAGTCATTTGATGATTTCCCACCGTCAAAAAAAAAGAGCTGATTTTTCATTCGTCACATAAGTTTTATACATATCAAATCGGGAAAGTGATCGAAAGAAAAACAACCATTTTATCTGATGAATAAAAATGGCGATTTGACATATTATTGTCTATGTAAAAGCTGTCAAACAGCCATATTTATTCCTCCAATAAAATGGTTTTTCAGAAAGGTCGAATTATTTTCTTTCGATTACTTTCCCGATTTGATATGTCATACTTCAAGGGTACTAATGAGACCATAATTATTATTATCAAAGAATCAACTGGCATACTAAGAATTATTTTTCAAATATTTTAGACACAATAATCGTAACTTTGTGGAGAGAATAATCGTCGTTATTAATGTAAAATACCCTCACGTGAAATTTGGCAACTTCGCTTTTTTAGCTTTAATTATTAGGGAACCTGGCCTGGCCAGGCCTGGCCTTTTCGGGGCCTGAAACTGCGTTAAGCGGGCGCCCGCGACGAGCAACCGTTCGCGTGTCTACGCGGGTGGGCTCTGTGGGAACACAACGCGCCCCGTCGAGGGTACCCGTCGCGGCGTTTTATTTACGCAGTGTCGCTCGTTCAATTTTAACGTTGTGCATTTACAGTCCCGCGCGTGCCCCCGCGCGGGTATCCGTCGCACGGAGGTGAGCACCGTTGCGCGGGCCCCCGCGACGGTGCACTTTTGTATGGTCCGCTTAACGCAGTTTCAGACCTTAGGGAATTATTGTTATGAATGAAAATGAATTACGTATCTACTCATACACACATCGAGATGAATTATGATTGATGATGTCTTCGAAACTATGCATTTTTAAAGAATACGCGGTTAAATTTAGGTCGTTTTAATCCCCTTAAGGGGTCATTGTACTCATTATAACGAGCAACTTTTACTATGGGATCGAACCTGTAATCGCGAAAAAATCAGCTGTTCAGTACATTTTGACGAGTTAGGCGAACATAAATGTACTGAACAGCAGATTTTTTTTTTCGCGATTACAGGTAACCGTGTATACATAACCCAAGAGTTTGATATATCCAAAACACACGTTGAATTAATATTTATTTATTATATTTTACAGAAAACTTATAGACTAATACAATCCAAATCATTTTTAGTTAAGAAAAACGTTAATGAACGGGAACATAAAAAAAAACATTAAACTACATTTACTAAGGTATTTACTTCCCGTATGAAGAACGTAGGCACTAAGAAGAACCTGATGGTGCCCCAGGTGATACACTACTTTCAAGAATTTGGGCCACTGGGTTACCTGAAAGAACCTGAAAGAAGACCTAAAAGATCTGGATTTAAAAGTCCTGGGCGTTTCAATCTGCGTCAATCTGCCTAGCCTTTTCCCAACAATGTTAAGGTCGGCTTCCAATTTAACCGGATGCTGCTGAATACCAGTATTTTTCATGGAGCGACTGCCTATCTGACCGTCCCAACCCATGCAGTTACTGGGTAAAACGATACCTACCCTTTGGTAAGACTGGCTGTCAGATTTACGACCCGTAACGACTGTCAAAGATGCACAAATGACAGCCGGGACCAACGACTTTAGCCGTTGTATTACAAAACGAGTTCTAATTTTAGTCCGAGCCTAAGTCTTCGAACCAGTTGTGGAATTTTGACTTTTAATCTGAATTCACAATTTTAACAATGTCGAAATACAGTTACCTAATTCAAAAATGGTTCGATGGTTTAAATCTGGGTCTAGAAATCAACCTTGTTTTGTAATAAGGCCAAAAGTGTTTTCCGAGGCAAGGAGGAGTCTCGGTATGTAAAGATGGTCCCCAACCGGCCAACCTTGGCAAGCGTAGCTTAACCTGATGGATTGATCTGTGCGGGCTGTTATTACTTAGTCACGACCTCCTTCGACTTTTCGACCTATTTATGTACTTGTACCTATTTTATTCATAAATTCAGAATAATTATGTAATATAAAACAAAACAAAGCTTTTGACATAATATAATTACATTTATAATAAACAATGCACTCATAATCACGTAACAGAATTACAGAATTTCTACGATTACAGACAATTTTTTTTTAACGAAATAACATTAAAACAAACCATGTTTTAACCATGTTTTTTCTCAATAAAATGAAACATCACTTGAGACTTGTCCACATTTGTATGATTTTGGTTTATTTTAGGTTCGTTGTGGTGGCACCGCCCACAACACCAACATACAAGGCAAAATGACTCAAATGACAAATGGTCGCGTATTATTGAGGTTTAAACCAATGAGGGTAAGTGGGCAAGAACGGATCTAGAAAAGGCCCAAGTGTTTGCTGAGCATCTTAAATCTGTATTTCAACCACTTTCCAGTAACGACCCCGAGCATGACAGAGAAGTGAGCGAATTCCTACTTTCACCATCGCAAATGTGCATGCCAATAAAAAGTGCTAGTCCAAGAGAAGTACATAGAGAAATAATGAATCTGCAGGATGGTAAAGCACCTGGATACGATTAAATTGATGCGCAATTGCTAAAGCAACTTCCTAAAAAGGGCTTGATGCATATCACAGCAATTTTTTACGCCTGCCTAAGGCTCAACATCTTTCCTGCTCAGTGGAAAATAGCGCAAATTATAATGATACCTAAACCAGGCAAACCACTTCACGAAGCTAGCTCTTACAGGCCGATAAGTATTCTCTCTGTGATGGGGAAACTTCTAGCGAAGATACTGTTGAATAGGATGCGCGTCTACTTACGGGCAGTGGTTCCGCCTCACCAATTTGGCTTCCGAGAAAAGCATGGAACTATTGAACAAATCCACCGTATAACGGATACTATAAGTCGTACATTAGAACTTAAACAATTTTGTTCTGCTGTGTTCCTAGACATCAGTCAGGCCTTTGACAGAGTGTGGCACGAAGGACTTCTGTTCAAAATCAAACAGTTGCTTCCTAATTCATTCTTCTCTATATTGAAATCGTATCTCCACAAAAGATGTTTTGAGATAAAATTCAAAAACGAGACTTCTAATTTAAAAGATATCCTTTCAGGAGTGCCACAAGGAAGTATTTTGGGCCCAATACTTCACCTCCTTTATACTGCAGACTTGCCTACGCAAGACGATACTGTTACTGCTACATATGCAGATGATACAGCCGTTCTCTCTGTCCATGATAACCCAGCAATAGCATCAGCAAAACTACAAGCTCACATCTGCAAGATTGAGGAATGGCTAGATAAATGGCGCATTAAAGCCAACCATAGCAAATCTGTTCATGTAACTTTTACCCTCAGAAAACCGACTTGCCCTTCTGTAAAACTTAATAATGAGGATATTCCCCAAGCTGAAGAAGCCAAATACCTTGGAATGCATCTAGATCGAAGGTTAACTTGGAGAAAACACATCTGGTCTAAGCGTAAACAACTGGACACAAAAGTGAGATCTATGTACTGGCTAATAGGTCGGAAGTCTCATTTGTCACGTGAAAGCAAGATTGCAATATATAAGACCATACTGAAGCCAATATGGACATTTATGGTATTCAACTGTGGGGGACTGCTAGTACCAGCAATATCGAGATTCTCGAAAGATTTCAGAGCAAGACATTGAGAGCCATGTTAGACATACCATTCTACGTGAGCAACAAATATATACATGTAAAGAAATAACATTGCTGCATTTCTTTATTTTAATTTACCGCGCATAGCGTTACTCGTTTGATATGTACATAGTCTGTGGTTTTGTTTAAGTAGCTGTTGAATGATGACGGTTATAAATGAAGTTTTGTTTTGAGGTTATGTAAAATAGAAAAAGTAGTGATAAATGTATTAATAGAAATAAGGAATTGTGAAGGAGGGAATTATAAACTTTAAATGTCGTTTCTTTGATTTCAGGTATGTGTTTGGCTAATTGAGATAGTGTACATTAGTTCATATCTTTAGATTGTAGTGTTTAACAATAAAATCTTTGATTTCAGAGCAACACAAGTTTATTTCATTTAAGTACCTACTTCATAGTTCAAGATCAAACCTTATAAAACGACATTTTTGTTTATAAGAAGCCTAAGATAAAAGATGGAAAAACTTAGATTCGTATTCTCTGTATTTCCGGGGAGTGACGGAAAATCAAACATATATGGTGTAACCTCTATATCTACAAGTGACGATAAAATGTACGCTATACCAGAAGAGCGTCAAGGTATTTCTCATCACAAAGAATTAATGAAAACAGCAGCTTTCAATAAGGTAAAAAACAGCCTAAAGAAAAGATATCAGACACGAAAAGTTTGGATAACAATGACAGAAGAACTTAGGCCAATATACTTAGATGAAGATGATACAATACTACAATTACTACTACAATTTGAAGATCAGTACTTAGAGGAAATAGAACAAGAACAAACTGCGACTGCACAAAACAGAGAAACAGGAGTATTAGAAAAAATATTTGAAAAACTAATGCAAAATACACAAGATGCTAAACAGCAAAACTTGAAACACATTGCAGAAAAGTTTGTAATTGAAAAATTTACCAGCAAAAATATGAATGCAAACCAATGGATTGATACTTTTGAAAAAGAATGCCTACGTTTTGATGTGATAGCTATGAGGAAAAAAAAATTGAAATACTCAGACTATTCATGGATAAGAGTTGTATAGACTGGTACAATTCCATGATGATAAAATTGACCATGGACTCGGAATGGAAAATATGGAAAAAAAAATTTAGTGAATCATTTGCAAACAAAGGATGGAATCAAATTACCTACGCTTTATCATTCAAATACAAAGAAGGAATGTTGGTGGATTACGCCATAAGGAAGGAAAAGATGCTATTGGATATGAGAAACTCAATTGATTCAGGTACCCTAATAGACCTTATTGCAGCTGGTTTGCCAGAACATGTACTTAACAGGATTGATAGGGAAACATTTAAAGATACAGTAGATCTTTTCAATGAACTGAGAAAGTTTGAACATTTGGTAAATAAAAAGAATTATTCTAACTATAAAAACTATGGAAACTTAAAAGGCAACTATAAAAACGAAGATAAAACCCCATGTAAAATTTGCGAAATGTTAAAAAGAGGAATTCGCTACCACCCCGAATCTGCCTGTTGGTTTAAAACAAGAGAAGATGATAAAACAAAAGAGAAATACATAAAACATGTAAACAACTCAGTGATAGAAGCCGAGTTACATGAAACAGAACAAAAAAACTAATAGTGACACCGTTAATAAATGTCAAACTGTTAATAAATGATACATTAGCAATTGATGGAATATATGATTCGGGTTCAAATGTTTCTCTTATTAATTCAAAATTATTAAAACTAAAAGGCAAAGGAAACAGTTTGAACGAAGCAAATTTAGTAACAATTAATGGTGTCAAAAAGGCAAGTGGTTTGACAAACTTAAAAATTAAAATATTTAAAATAGAAGAAAATGTCAAAGTATACATTATAGATGAACAAAACTTCAAATATGATTTTTTGATTGGATTAGACATGATAAAGAAGTTCAAATTAATACAAAATGAGGACTTAAAAATTACCCAGAAAGTAAACATGAATGAAGAAAAAGTAGAAGATATCGATACAAATATTCAAATAAATACTAAGAGAAAAATAAAAAAGGAAGTGGAAGAAGCTTCTAATGAAATAATAGAAAACAAAAATATACAGAAAGAATATAGGATTAATTTTAATGAAAATGTAAAAGAAGAGGATTTCGAAACAGATATTAACCATTTAGATGAATATCAGAAAGCAGAAGTAAATAAATTGATTAATAAATATGACACAGTTTTTGCAAAGAATAAATATGATGTTGGAACTGTTAACGGCTATGAAGCCAGAATAGATTTGTTAGTAGACACATATTGCAATAAAAGGCCCTACAGATGCACTGTGGAAGATAAAAAATAAATAGAGGAGCAAATAGGGAAATTATTGGATAATACACTCATAGAAGAATCCTACAGTCCATTTGCTGCACCTGTCACATTGGCATTTAAAAAAAGAAGAAAATAAAAGATCAAGGCTATGCATAGACTTCAGAGATTTAAACAAGATTGTAGTACTGGAAGCCCAACCATTTCCATTAATAGAAGATTTAATAACTAAGACAAGAAATTGCAATTTATATTCAACACTTGACATAAACTCTGCATTCTGGTCTATCCCTTTAAGAATAGAAGACAGGAAGAAGACAGGATTTGTAACACAAGAAGGGCACTTCCAATGGACTTGTCTCCCGTTTGGTCTAAAAACTGCACCAGCAATTTTCCAGAGGATATTAAGTAACATACTAAGAAAATACAGGCTCACAGATTTTGCTGTAAATTACATAGATGACATTTTGATATTTTCAAAATCTTTTGACGAACATATCCATCACCTAACACAGCTGTTCGAAGCCATAAAAACAGAAGGATTCAGATTAAAATTTAAAAAGTGCACATTTGCATCAAACTCTGTAAAATACTTAGGTCATATAATTCAAAATAATTCTATTAAACCAGTGAAAGATAATCTGATTTCGATAAGGAATTTCCCTACTCCTAAAACTCAGAAAAATGTAAGACAGTTCCTAGGAAAAATCAATTTTTATAATGTATATATACCAGGAAGTGCGATAATATTAGATCCGTTACATAATTTACTTAGAAAAAATCAACCATTTATTTGGTCTGATGAATGTCAGAAAGCATTTGAGAAAATAAAAAGTCTCCTATGCTCTCAACCAGTGCTAGAAATTTTTGATAAAGATTTACCGATTAATGTTTACACAGATGCTTCTATACAGGGTGTTGGAGCTATTTTGAAACAGACGCAGTTAGATGGAAAAGAAAAACCAGTAGCTTATTTTTCTAAGAAACTTAATGGAGCTCAAAAGAAAAAAAAAGCGATATATTTGGAGTGCTTGGCTATCAAAGAAGCAGTGCGATACTGGCAGTACTGGCTGATTGGAAAATCATTTATAGTTTATTCAGACCATAAACCACTGGAACATATGAATTTGAAATCGAGAACAGATGAAGAATTAGGCGACTTAACATACTACCTATCACAGTATGATTTTAATATAAAATATACTCCAGGAAAGGATAATTTAGAAGCAGACTGCCTCAGTAGGAATCCTGTGTTGGAGGCAAATGAAAACACAGATGAACAATTAAAAATTGTGAACTTGGTTAACCTAGAAGAGATTTTAATAGATCAGACAGAAAATGAAGAAATCCAAAAGAATAAAAAAAATATAATAAATAAAGAAAACGTATACTATAAAAAAATAAGAAACAGAGAAAAAATAATTTTAACTGAAGAATTTAGTATTAAACTTTTAAAAAATATACATGAGAATCTTTGTCACATTGGAATAAAACAAATGCAAAAGACAATTAGTCCGCTATACATAGCAAGAAATATAACGAAAAATATTATAAAAGCATGCAGAGAGTGTGAAATTTGTATAAGAAATAAATCAAGAGGACAGTACAAATTTGGATTTATGTCTCATTTGGGTCCAGCCACTAAGCCATTTGAAATAATGTCTATAGACACAATAGGAGGTTTTGGAGGGTCAAGATCTACAAAAAAGTATTTACACTTATTGGTGGATCATTTCACTAGATACGCATTTATCTTAACTTCAAAAACTCAAAGTGCAAATGATTTTATCAAACTAGTCTCAAATGTATCAGAAACAGAAGACATTGGTATGCTGCTCACCGATCAATATCCAGGTATTAATTCAAAAGAATTTAAGGAATTCCTGAAGGAGAAAGACATAACTTTAGTATTTACTGCAGTAAACACACCATTCTCAAATGGTTTAAATGAGAGGCTGAATCAAACGTTGGTAAACAAAATTAGATGCAAAATTAATGAAAATGGAAATAAGATGGCATGGACAACAATAGCACATGAATGTGTGACAAAATATAATGAAACTATTCACTCAGTAACTTGCTTTGCACCAAGTTATCTTTTGTATGGTACAGATATCACAATTTTACCCAAGGAATTGAAACGAGAAAAAACACATAATGACTGGGTCAGAAACAGGACCACAGCACTTCAGAATACAATAAAATCACATAACTACAACAAAACACAATTCGACAAAAATAAAAAATTCCATGAATTTAATGTCGGAGATATGGTATATGTGGAAAACGGCAACAGGTTAAATAGGAAAAAACTTGAAGAACTGAGAATTGGACCCCTTCAGATTATAGAAAAAGTATCAAAATCAATATATAGAATTGACACAGGACACAAGAAAACAGAGTCAAATCTTTTTCATGTCACAAAACTTGTTCCAATACCCATCACACAGGAAGAAAAAGCAAGAGATGAAAGATTAGAAGAGGCTGACGAAAATTTACTCCTGTAAATTTTCTTCCCCAAGGGGGGAGATGTAAAGAAATAACATTGCTGCATTTCTTTATTTTAATTTACCGCGCATAGCGTTACTCGTTTGATATGTACATAGTCTGTGGTTTTGTTTAAGTAGCTGTTGAATGATGACGGTTATAAATGAAGTTTTGTTTTGAGGTTATGTAAAATAGAAAAAGTAGTGATAAATGTATTAATAGAAATAAGGAATTGTGAAGGAGGGAATTATAAACTTTAAATGTCGCTTCTTTGATTTCAGGTATGTGTTTGGCTAATTGAGATAGTGTACATTAGTTCATATCTTTAGATTGTAGTGTTTAACAATAAAATCTTTGATTTCAGAGCAACACAAGTTTATTTCATTTAAGTACCTACTTCATAGTTCAAGATCAAACCTTATATACATACGGATCTAAACATAAATACAGTCAAACAGGAGATTGCTAAACATAGTGAAAAGTATCAAGCTCGAATATTCACCCATTTCAATGAACTGGCCTCCAAATTACAGGGTTCAGGAAGTGTTTCACACAAGCAATTAAAGCGGCATGATGTCCCTACGCTGGTTGCTAGATTCGATTAAAGAACTCGAGGAGTTTTTTTATGCTCGTATTGACATAATCGCAATTGAATACCCACTGATTGGCTTATTGTGTCGACACAGATCGCCAAATGGCAGATATATAAATAAAAAAATTAAAAAAAATTGGGGCCAAAGTCACGTGTAAAAGTTAGTATTCGTTATTTTCGCACTCAAAAAGTTTTGTGTTAATTTCAATTTAGACGTCAAAGCTCCATTTAAATATTGCGCTAATATACTTATTGCCAGGTGCACGCGCATGTCCGCCGGCCTATATTTGGCAGCCCTAGACCCGGGCCGTTTCGGTCTTAGGCAAAGTCAGATTCCCGACACTAGTCATACAAGGTCCTGTGTTACAGAGCTGCACGGACTCGACCATGGTGATGCCGTCACAATCAGCGACCTCCTCGTCTCCTCGGATGCACATCACGTGTCTGTACTGCTCGCCTCCACCGCATCTTTTAGAGCACTGAAAACAACATAAGGAACACCGTTACCTCCACGTGTCTGTAAACATATTGTAACAAACTCTTCGTCCGCGTAGATAGAGCACTTTCCGCTGCTTCGAACTTCAACGCAGGGGGCGTCGAAGTTCCAAGCGGGAAGTACACAATTACCTCTTTTTTTGTGTGGGAAATCATCATATTACTCCTTCCGCTCTGGGTGGAGCGGAAGGGAGTGTCACACTTTTACTGACTAAAACCCATCCATCTGCCTTCCTTAGCCCTTTATGTTGCGGGGTAGCGGTAACCCTTTCGGACATTCCCGCTTACCCGGCAGTATGCGGCCCTAACGGGCCCCTTCACATGCTGACATCTCTTTGTGGCGCGCATGGACACGTAGGCGCCGTTCGGCACGGGCCTGGTCCTGATCAGACGGTGAGCTACCCATTACTCACCGTCCGCAGGCCCGCGCCTACGGTGGCTGGGCGTTTCCCGCCGTGGCTGGGACGGGAGGATCTTTCCCTCTCCCATCCCGCCACCTCCTAACTGCTTCGCAGAAGGAGGTGACTGGCTCAATTACCTAGGGTAGTTTTAGAAAACGAAGGAGTACGATCTTTACCTGGTCTAGATAAGTATTTATGCCAGTTTCTAAGCCGAAGGACTGGGTTTTTTTTTATATACACCACTTTTTAGTTTAAGTACTCGCAGTAAAATCCTCCTCCAAAAGCATAGTTAGGATTACCCGTTTTCACCCGGTAGGGGTAGATTTTAGAGAAATGCAGGTACATTGTCTTTACGTGTTAGTAATAGTTTTTTTCGTATTTTAATGAAAGTGCTTACCGCAGACCAAGGTCCAGCAAACCACTGCGCAAGGCACTCCTCCTTGGCCACTGAGCAAGGCTTGGTGTCGTTGTACTTAGTAAGGTTGGCGCTGGTGCACTTGGCGTCGTCTACCACTTGCACGCCCTCCCCACTCTCGTTCTTGTAGTACGTGCCACAGAACACCTTCCTCGTCTGCACTCCGTCGCCACAGTTCACTGAGCACTGTTGAAGAAGAACGAGAAGTAATTTTAAGTTGGAGGCAACGGTTTAAGGTAAAAGGTTTATTAAATTATTCAATAATTTTCATATATTAGATTTAGTCCGGGCTTTGCTACATATATTATGAGTTAGGGCGGTTCGGATCCTAATTAGCCAGTCAGCATGGTTCCAGCCTAAAAGAAGAAATCATCAAGACTGGATGTTTCGGACCTTACCAACTCTTTACATTCGTTATTGTTAATGTCTTTTGTGTTTAGGTACTGAATAAATATTTTATGTTTGTTTGTATATTTTTCTATCTAATCTACAACTACTTGACGACAAAAATGAGTACAGAAGACCTATAAAACCATGTGCCTTGTTATATTTTACGATGAAAATGACCCTACAACAAAGGCAGCTGCTTGAGTCATGTATATTGTCAGGGTCAAAATATGATAGTTTTCGCCAAGTTAATATGAACTTCGTTATTCTTAATCAACGTACTTTGCTCCACTGCGTCTCGTACCACTGCACCTCGCAGGCTGGCAGCACGTCTGGGTGGCACTCCTCCTGGTCTACGGGACGGTTCAAGTGAGAGCAGAACCACTCGTTAAGCACGTGGTGATCTTCCGTGGTACACACAACCATTCGTGTGCGGAACTTCGAGGTACACGAGTCGCACTGGAAAAATATTTAGAATATTTTAACAAAATATTAGAACGTTTGTCGATATTGAATTTTACTCTTGATAAATCTTTGGTTTTTCAAACACTTTCAAGAGTAAAAGGAGATTGACTCTTTAGGGCAAGCACGGGGTTGATAGGTACTTGGAAATAATAATTCGTTACAAGGAATCGGATAACTGACTTAAACAGACTGCCTTTATTTTCTTTTTTTTTTTTATATGACCACTCGCAGATCAGCCTAGAGAGGCTGTTGTCTGCTTAACCGGACAATCCTGTGGTGGCCAAAAATTACTTTAAGGCCCCCAGCCAGGGCTTACAAACTAAGGATATAAATTAAATGAACGCTCACTAAGGGCACCCCCTGTGGGCTTCGGGCCTAGGCTTAGTGCGTCATTGAGAGAGAGCAACAGGGGTTAGCTGGGTCGATATTATTTAAGGGAATTTAACGTTACATGCTCAGCGGCGCGGGCTGGCTTGTCGAGCAGGGGTCGGGCGGTAGTATTACTACTGGGGGTCGCGGACGGCCTCGTCGGCGGGGCCGGGGGCGATTACGCGGTTTGTATCTGTGTTTTCTGATGGTACTGGTTGCCCTACTACTTTCTTGAAGGATAGTGATAGGGTCATCGGGTTCTTCGAGGGTGAGCCTAGGTCGGCGAATCTTGGAGATTTTTGAGGGGACATATCGGGCGGCCGAAGAAATGAGGGGGTTGGGGTGTTTATCGGCTGAATTTAAAAAGCGCTTTGTGAGGCGCTTCATGCACTATTTGATTGTGGGGATCTTTAGATCGACATGTAGTCGTTCATTCCTTATAAACCAGGGGGCACCCCTCGAAGTTCCCAACCAGGGGGCACCCGTGGCTTTTCGGAGAAAGCGGTTTTGGAGGGTCTGCATCCTATGGGTTAGGTAGGGTTTGACATGCGCGAACACGGGGCAGGCGTAGGTCATGATGGGCCGAATACACGCGGTGTAAATACGCAACTTGCACTTTAGTGACAGTTTGCTGCGTGCATTCAGCACGGAGTGGAGCCTACCGAGGGCGAACGCGGCACGCGAGCGTACCGACGTTATGTGCTCTCTGAAGGAAAGGCGCCGGTCGAGGGTGACATCCAGGTATTGGTGATCAACATGGTGATCGGTCTGGGGGGGTCAGGATAGGAGCGGCGGGGGCTGGAGAAGAGGACCGCCTAGCTCTTGTCGGGATTGACTTCGATTCTCCATTTCCGGAACCAATCGCCTAGGGCTTTTGCGGATTTTTGGAGAATCCTTCCTATTGAGTCGGGGTTCGTACCCGAGTAATAAATGGCCGTGTCGTCAGCAAAAAGCGCTAACTGAGCTAGATTACTCGAGGAGATATCGCTAGTATACAGCGTGAAGGCGAGGGGGGATAACACAGAGCCTTGAGGAACTCCGGCGCGTATCGGATGGGGGAGGAAAGCGCTCCTTCGATGCGGTATTGGAAGGTGCGGTTTGACGAAAAGTCTCGTAGATGAGCACGAGTCGATCCGGCACACCGAGCTGGTACAGCTTGTATATCAGCCCTTTGTGCCAGACCTTGTCAAATGCTTTCGCAATATCGAAGAACAGGGCACCAGTCATCCGGCCTTGCTGGTAGCGGCCACTGATGTGTTCGACTATATCGGTGCACCTGTTGGAAACAAGAGTGTTTGGCTCTGAAGCCAAACTGTTCTTTGGAATGAAATGTCAAACAAAATAGTGTTTTCTGTTTACCGTTTAATTGCCGGTAAGCCGAGAATTGTTTTAGCTGTTCTCGGCTAACAAATATAAATTCATGTCGAGTTCAGTTTTAGGATTCCTCCACGTCTAACTACTACATCGAATAATTTGACTCTTTTTGTGCGTGTGCTGCGAAGTGAATTGTTAAAACGTTAGAACGTCAATTTCAGGCTATTCCCCGTTGTTATTGAAAAGAAAACAATTTGAAAGTAACTATTAAAAAATTCTAATAATTACACTTCACAGATAAATTGTTAGAAGTGTTATTTTTCTCAGAGGATTTCTTGATCAATGTGTATCTTTAAATAATGAACATAGGTAATACTCAAGTAATATGTACCAAAATAATGTAAAATATTTGTCAGTTAGGTGTCTCAAAACGGATTATTTTGAGACGTAACATAACCTCAATAGTCAACTCATTTGTTTTTAAAAAACCCCACAATATTTAATTTTGAATTTAACCTTGTTTTAAAGTATGACACTACCCCTTTTTTGTGTTTAATTTTTATTATTATACTGTGTCAAAAGTTCCGCAACCAAGTGCCATATTAAGACCCAGAACATACGGCGCAACGCAATTGCAACTAAACCCCTTTGAAATTATTAGTTTGAATTGACTGATTTGCATTCTGTTTCAAACCAGTTTCAAAATGGTTGCGTCATGTGCGGCTCTCAAAGGAGTCAATGGCATAAACTCAAATGAAACTCAAAAGTAACTAGAAGTTGCAGTTTCGTTGGCGTTGCGCCGTATGTGCTGGGCCGTACTTGCTTATTCTCTTTTAATGCTGATAGCTTATAGCTGATCACTCGTTTATATATCATAAAACTGACAGTTACTGATGACGACGATTTAGGGCTAATAAATTACTTTTAAACGAGAAAAACTAATTTATTTAAAGTAATGCATAAGTATGAAAATTGGAACAACATGTCTACGCCGCTCTTTTGTTTCTTACCCGCGCTTTTATTTTGTTTTGTAATTAGATATGTAATGAGGATTATACTGCCCGTACTTACACGGCTGAATTCTGAATAAATCGTTGTACACGTGACTATTTTTAGACAAAAATTTTCAAAAGAATTTATTGGTTTTTGGCTAAAACTCACCAGCAATGAAATTCTATACAAGTTTTCTGGCGCCTGTTCTACAAGTCGTGCGAAAAGATTGACTTTGCTCAAAGAAGGTTGTCAAAATAATGAGCATGTTCATGCCCATTTTCAGTTTGATTTTGTTTCAATATATGTAATTGTTCAAATAATTCTAACATGAGTAAGATGTCAGTTTTCGCCGCTTAACACATTTATATAATTTTTGGTCTCAATAATATCCGAGGTAACTACGAAAGTAGTATAATTGAGTCGTGTACTCACTTTAGACCAATTGGTTGTGACCCAGTCGACTCCACGACAAGGCTCCAGCATGCAAGGCTGTACTTCCTCCGGTTTCTCCTCAGCACAGTTCCCATCGCCCAACAATTCGATGCGGCCATTCTTCTTCTGGAAGCAGACCACCAGTCTCGTCTGCTTGCCCTCGTCACAGAGCTTGTCACACTGATGGAGGAAGCAGTTAATCAGCTGAGACTGTAGACGAATTTGGCAAAGAGGCCTGGTACTGGAGAGATAAACATTACGAATAATATAATGTAAAGAAATATATCGTATGTGACATACTCTCAGCCACCAGGGCACATCACAAGTCAATGAAAGACGTACCCAGTAAAAAGTAGCGTTATAAAGTTAGTAAGTACAGAGGCCAGCACATCAAGTTACCACAATCTGTCAAATTTCTTTGATAGTATTTCAACTTTATTGCAAAGACATAAGGTTCATTTTTAATTGAGAAAATTTGACGGTTAGGGATAGCTTGATGTGCTGGCGTCTCGTACATAGAACTTACACAATCATGTGTTGTACATGCAATAATTAGTGGGCTGTGATCTACCACGCGAGCCCCATGCGGGTTGATGACACAGTGCTTGGGATTTTTAGTTCTAGGACATGCAAGTTTCCTCACAATGTTTTCCTTTACCGTTTTGAGAGCATTGGTGATGAAATTGTCTACATGAAGTGGAGCGCCTGCTTGAGTTCGAACCTACGACCTACAACTAAATAAAACAAACATAATGCACTTCTACCAAAGACTGCGTATTGTAAACTTAAACATAAATTATAATAGTCAAACCATTGAAAGAGTAGAAGTCGCAAAATTTTTAGGTATTACATTAGATAGCCAATTAACATGGAAAGCTCAAGCTGAAACAATATGTAAGAAACTAAGTACATCTGCTTATGCATTATATAACCTTTCGAGAAAAGTAAATATTAAGACAGTACTAGTAGCCTATCATGGCTTGGTGGTCTCGATACTAAGATTTGGGATTATTTTTTGGGGCAATTGCACTTATAGGGAAGACATCTTTCGTGCTCAAAAACGCTGCATCCGTTCAATGTTCAATATTAAAGTTACAGACAGTTGTGTTCCTGTTTTTAGAGAACATAAATTATTAACATTCCCATGTATTTATATTTTAGAAATGGCAATATTTGTTAAGACCAATCCTCAATTATTTAAATCTTTAAAAGAAGCTCGATATCGCACAGTCTCTATGAGATCACAGTACCAAAACTTATTGTATGAAGGTAACTGTAAAACAGCTTTGTTTAAAAAAAGTGTTTTGGGAATGGCCCCTGTTATTTTTAATAAAATTCCTAATTGCATTAAGGATCAAACTTTAAACGTTTTTAAAAAGAGTCTCACCACCTTATTGTTAAATAATTGTTATTACTCGATTCAAGAATTCTTAAATGATCCTTCTATTAATTAAAATTTATGTTACTAACGTTATATTAGTTTTAAGGCTATCGTGAGCAAATGTCGCTCATAAATGTTTGTATGCCTAAGTAGGCAGAATGTACAAGGATTCTGTATATATCTGTAACACCAATTGTAAACACCTACATTCTATACAAATAAATGATTACTTACTTACTTACTTACTTACTTAACTACTGGGCAACCACAGCAGCAGAGCGCATGCCGTGGTACAGTATTTGTGTATAACTTTATAAATAAAAAATTAAATAATAATAATAATAAAAAAAAAAAAAAATATTTAAAACTTGAAATTGCATAAAAAGTAGAAATAGGGTGTATTGAATTTGAACTAAGAGTTTTTTACGCACGTTACACTGGACTACAAAATACTTTAATTTTATCCGTATTATCCCTCCACTCCATTAACTGTCACGGTGTTCAGTGGTTCAAACCATCTCTCGTACCCACAAAATACATATAAAATCTTCTGAGCTTACCGGGCCCCACTGTCCGACGAACCACGTGGGGCAGGGAGCGTCCTCGTTACACTTCTGGAACACCTCAGGCTTCGGGCCCGGCAGGTCGAAGCACTCTTTGTCCGGTACGATAGACTTCATACTGTGCACACAAAATTGTTTCCTTAGATACTTCTAGACCACGTCATGATTGAATGGCGAAGGAATTCAATTCTTAAAAATTTTGATTATATACCCGGAAGGTCCTGTTAAAATTGCATCAAACCTTGATGTAACTAAGTGACAGTAAAAATATGTCTGGCAAATCACATTGGAAGAAAGGTCACGCGTGTCCTGCGATATTTTTCAAGTAAGAAGTCTGATGAACTAACTAGGTATATAACCTAAGCGGCGTTGATGAAAATAATTCTTCATGCTAATTTCTACTGCATATCTTACCCATTGGCAGAAATCTTCTGGCAGTTGACCTTCCTTGACGTGACACCTCCACTGCCACATCTTTTAGAGCACTCTTCCCAGGGTCCCTCGAGCCACTGCAACGTGAAAATGTTTTACTTAGTGATTTAGTCGGGTGGGACTTCCTACCTTCACTCAACAATGGGAAATATTAGTGTACATTTTTAGGACATGGTTTGGGGGTTTGGTCACGTGAACTGTCGCTAATCGGCGAGAAATTTTCTTGAAACACTTTTCCTTGGAGTTGCGCACTCGGGCCCCATGACCCTAGAGTTTCGACCCCAAACGGCTCAAAACTGTAGTTACCTCTCAGGTTACTGTAATTACGCCGCTTGAGGGTCTCAGCAACGACAGCAGTGGCGCCAGCACAGCCCGCCGTGCTAAGAATATGAGATGGCGCGAGGGTGTCGTGTGTGTTTGTATATAGTATTAAAGATTTGTGTTTAATTAGTATTAGCCTGACTTATTCTGATGTCTAATAATTTTCAGATTGTTGTACGTACTGCAAGTTCGCGGAACATCCTCGTGGTCAGTGGTGGTGAGCCACCTGCAGATGGCGCCACCTCCTTGTGCGGGACCGCTGTGAATATATATATTTTTTTATCATTACTGGAAAACCCGCCAAGGTTGCTCCAGCTCTCAAAGTAACTGCACTCTAAGAGCTGCGGTAACTTGGTACGTTTCTTCGGAGTTAATGCACGATACTGTATGCAGCAAGAATGCTGTTCGTTACGTTATCCATATTCATGCATCGGCCATGTTTTGTTTGTCTGAAAGGTTTTTTTTTTCGTCGGGTGAATTCATTGTTAATAAGATTTTTCGTTTCCAGTTTACGCTGATTATAGCATCCATTCTTTTTTTTTAGGGTGGGGAATCATCATATGACCTCCCCCACTCTGGGTGGAGCGGAAGGGAGCTTCAGACTCCTACTGACTAAGAACCTTCCACGTTACTTCTTTAGCCCTTTGCCCGGAACACAAAGGGCTAAGGAAGTAACGTAGCAGCGGTAACCCTTTCGGTCAATCCTGCTGACAATGAATCCAACCTGGAAACCAGATCAGGTACGACCAAGGATATAGTACGAGTATTTACTAGGATATACTTTTCACATTCTTTTTATGTCTTTGGTGGAAAAAGTTTTGTGTTTTCAATTCCTTCACTAAAGATCTACGGCATCATTATTTTTTAACGGGCTGGTTGCAAACCGGTCGAAGCAAAAATCATGCTGCGTCAATTTCACCACGCATAAGGTGCGTTAAGTGTGGTGCAATTAAATAACTTCGAAGTAGCTCACCAGGTTCGATACTCGTTATGTCATCGGACTGAAAGAAATGAAAAAACAAATATTATTATTACGGAATACTGAAGAGTTTGTTTGTTTTTTAAACGCGCTAATCTCAGGAACTCCTGGAACTCCAAAATCTTTTTGTGTTAGATAGTCAATTTATCGAGGAAGGTTATAGGTTATAATATAACTAACGCTACAACCAATAAGAGATATAAATATTATTACTTATATCATTATTTTTTTATAAATGAAAAAAAGTTGCAAAATTGGGAAAAAATATTCCTTTTTGAGAGCTTCCGGTGCATGCGCTGCGTAAACGGTTTAAGTTACGCAAATATCATGTAACACGGAATTGTTCCTCTTTAATTATGTCCTTAAAAAAGTCTGCGACAACATATATTTACCTTTTAAGGTTAACTTACCAACCTTTATTTATGGTATTAAAATTTCTTCGAAATTAATGCATTATTTGCGACGGAGTTTTAGCAACATAATAATTATAATCCTTATCTAAATAAATATGTGTTTAATCTCAAGTATTTAAATGTAAACAAAGTTGTCCTTGACATACCTAACTGGATTTCAATCAACACCTTAGGAGATACCTAGCATTATTTTAAAATAACACCGCAACAAAATAATAACTTTATAAAAGTGGATAGATGGATGGATGGATATGTGTGATGTTTTAGCACAGAGATAGATTATAGTCTGGAATAGCACATAGGCTAATACTATTTTAAGCGGGATTGTCCGAAAGGGTTACCGCTACTCCGGAACATAAAGGGCTACGGAAGGAACATGGATGGGTTTTAGTCAGTAAGAGGCTGACACTCCCTTTCGCTCCACCCAGAGCGGGAGCAGTCATTGGATGACAACCCAGCCTTAAAAAAAAAGGCTAATACTATTTATCCCAGCAGTACGGTCCTGTGGGATACTTTCCGACATCCACGCGAAGCTAGTACATAAATAAAGGAGAACCTTTTTCCATGAAATCACTACAATAGTATAACAAAGTCGCTTTCTCTGTCCCTATATCTCTATGTATGCTTAAATCTTTAAAACTACGCAACGGATTTTAATGCGGTTTTTTTAAATAGATAAAGTGATTCAAGAGGAAGGTTTATGTGTATAATTTGTCGACATATTATGCGGGCGAAGCCGCGGGCGGAAGCTAGTGTGGTTATAAATCAAACGTCTGTTTTAGGGTTCCGTACCGAAATGGTAGACAGGAAGTCCAATGAGAAAAGGTGAGCGTCTGCCTGTCTGTTTGTCTGTCCGTCTGTCACAGCTGGATATCACAAGATCTACTAATTCTATTAACTTGAAATTTGGAATAGTTTTAGAATACGTTTGCCCAACTATTTTGCAAATAAGAAAGATTTTTTTTTGCTACTGGGACTGCAAGGGGACCGCAACAAATATCGGTCCTCGCCTAATCTCCGAAGTGTAACAGGTTTTGTTATAACAACATGCGAGCTTACCGTAAAGCTATCCAGGCCGACTTCTTCGTACTCCTCATTCTCAGATGTTTGGCTTGACGGCATCCTATTGTCTGAAGTTCGAAATAACAGAATTCAACAAGGTTTTTGTTAAACAGCTAGCAGGGTTTGTAACGCAGCTGATCTAGCAAGACTCTAGCAAGACTCTAGCAAGACTTCTCAATTAAAAATGAACCTTATGTCTTTGCAATAAAGTTGAAATACTATCAAAGAAATTTGACAGATTGTGGTAACTTGATGTGCTGGCCTTTGTACTGTAGAGCCTGAGTTAAACTTTATGTTGAACATGGCTGGTAAATATCTGACAGCATTCGAACTTTGAAATACTTAAAAAAAAGTTTGATAGGTTTTTTATAAAAGAAAACGTATTCTGTCACTAGCCGGGGGGCTCGACAGATGCATTTCGTTACAAGGGAATATAATTTAAAAGTCGCTTCCCGTGTGTTTGCATTGATAGTATAGCAAATCTCTACTTACACACATAACACAAGCTCTACCACGGAGCCCCCACAGTGAAGGTTTCCTGATCCTCACAATACTTACCTACTTATGTAAAGAGGTCAAAAGAAGCTCTTTGTAAGATCTACTACACAATTAGTGTAATCGTGGACAATGGCTCTAAGGCCTGCTTGCATCACTAAGCCCGTTAAGCGCTAAATGAGTTGAAAAAATCGCTCTGTTTATGTCAACGTTAAGTGCGAGCGCCAGCGAAGACCGCAAAATTCAAATTTTCTTACGCATCTTCCAATTTGCAGGTCAGTGTCATGTTGTATATTGATCAAAATCTGATTTGCGGCCGTATAAAATAGGTATTTACAGAACTACAATCATTAAAATCACCAGTACAACTCATAGATCGTAATACATTACCTTACTATTCATGAAATTATGACATTTGAGGGCAATTCTAAGTTAGAGAGTGTTATTGATGATTCTAATTCTGTAAATACGTACATGCTACGGTCGCGAATCATATTTTGATCAGCATACAATTTGACACTGATCTGTACATTGCAAAATCGCAAAAAGCGTATGAAAATTTGAATTTCGCGGGCTACCCTGCAGCATCGGCCATTATAAGCGTTAAACGGTATTAGAGATTTGTGAGGACAGTAGTCCCAAGCCACTTGACATCGAAATCTTATGATACCGTTCTCGATGCTGCTTTAATAAATCTACTTAACCAACAAAGGGTTCGTAGCATTGTAAACACTATTACGTATAACACAAGGTCCTCCGTTGCAGAATTGCGTGGCGTCGAGCACAGACATGCCATCACAGTCGCGGGCCTCCTTGTCTCCGCGGAGGCACATCACGCGTCTGTACTGCTCACCTCCACCGCAAGTGCGGGTGCACTAGGAACCACAAAAGGTATAGCACTATAGCACAGAATAGAAAATAGTACTTTAGCCATAGCAGAAGTTTCATCTAAGTCTATAAATAAGCATAAATATCGCAGATTCAAGTCATGCCATTATTCTGGGCAATCAGTTGTATAATGGTTTCACTCAGGTCAAATTTATTGGCATTTTGGTCCTTTTAAAAATCAAATGGTGGGAAAAAGGCAACCAGGGTGCTTACCGCAGACCAAGGTCCAGCGAACCACTGCGCAGGGCACTCCTCCTTGGGCACTGAGCAAGGCTTGGTGTCGTTGTACTTAGTAAGGTTGGCGCTGGTGCACTTGGCGTCGTCTACCACTTGCACGCCCTCCCCACTCTCGTTCTTGTAATACGTGATACAGAACACCTTCCTGGTCTGCACTCCGTCGCCACAGTTCACTGAGCACTGATGACAAAGGAAGTTATTTTTAGTTAGAGGCAACGGTGTAAGCTCAAAGGCTTTGTTACACTATTCAGTATTTTTATTTAGAAATAGTACGGGTTTTGGAAGATCTATAATGAGTTCGGGTGGGTAGGATCCTAGTAAAATTTCTAATTCGAATCTTACCAACTCTTTGCATTCGTTATTTTCATAGAATAGATGTTTCAAAGATCCTAGACATAAATCTTTATTTGAATGGAACAGTTTTATTGGGATATGGTCCACCTGATGTTGGTTTCAAAGATCCACCTGGTATTCTAGAAAAAATCAACCAGTTCTGCTCTACTACTTAATACATTACGCCCATATCATCATCTGCCTAGCTTTTTCCCAACTATGTTGGGGTCGGCTGCCATTCTAACCGGATGCAGCTGAATACCAGTATTTTACATGGAGCGACTGCCTATCTGACCTCCACAACTCAGTAACTGGGCAATACGATACCCCTTGGTAAGACTGGCTGTCAGATTTTCGGGCTTCTGACGACCTGTAACGACTGTCAAAGATGCACAAATGACAGCCAGGACTATAACGGCTTAACGTGCTTTCCGAGACACGGAGGAGTCATACATTACGCCCATATACAGGCCTAAAATCTTACATGCCTGCAGTTTAACTATCCAATCGTCAACTACTTCGCCACAAAAACATGTACAGACGCCAGCACATCAAGCTATCCCAATTGAACATGAACCTTATTCTATTATAAAAAAGTCGAAAATCTTTCGAAGAATTTTGACAGATAGGTAGCTTGATGTGCTGGCATCTGTACAAACGTACATGATTTAACCTTGACGCACTTTATCTTCTTTATTTTTCGTGTGGTTAGTGACTAACTTGGTGTCAGAGCTTTTAGGCTGCCCATGGGCCTCTGACTTAGCTTCACATGCTGGTGAGAAATATCTCTCAGGCATGAAGGTTTCCTCGCGATGTTTTTCTTCAGCGGTTTTTAAGGAAGTGATAATTAAACAATACGATGCACATGAATCCGAAAAGACAGAGGTTCGACCCTTGGGTTCGAACTCGAGACCTAAGACTTGGCAGTCCAACGGTCACATCACTGGACTATACTGCTGCCTGTTATATTATATCATGATGCAAATGACCCTATAAGAAGGACAGCTGCCTCACGTGACATGTAACAAGTTTATTGTGAAGGCCAAAAGTGATAGTTTTCGTAAATTCTTGATCAACGTACTTTGCTCCACTGCGTCTCGTACCACTTCACCTCGCAGGCTGGCAGCACGTCTGGGTGGCACTCCTCCTGGTCTAAGGGACGGTCCAAGTGAGTGCAGAAGTTGTCGTCCAGCACCTCGCGATCTTCCGTGGCACACACAAACGTTCGTGTGCGGAACTCCGAGGTACAGGAGTCGCACTGGAAAATTATTTAGAATTTATAAACAAAATGTTAGAATGTTTGTCGACATTAAATACTCTTGGTAAATGTTTGGAAAATAGTTCATCACCCGAATAAATATAAAAAAACTTACTGATGACTTGAATAACGTACATACATACCTGCTGTAATAGTGGATTGATTTACTGCTAATAAATTGCTTTGAACGAGAAAAATAATTGATTTGAAGTAAAGAATAGAGTATTGGAAAAAAAATCAGCACGCCGCTCTTTTATTTTGTTTTTTAAACAGGTAATGATGATTGTACTGCCTGTACCTACACGACCAAATTCTGAATTTAAATCTTTGTGCTCGTGACTATTTTTGGAACAAAGCTCGACTTTCGAAAGAATTACATTGCTGGTGGCTAAAACTTACCGGCAATGTCATTTCATAATTTAGTCATGTACTCACTCCAGACCATTCTGTCATGACCCAGATGGCTCCATAACAAGGCTGCACACTGCAATGCTGTACTTTCGCCGGTTTCTCCTCAGCACAGTTTCCGTCGCTCAACACTTCGATGCGGCCATTGTTCTTCTGGTAGCAGACCACCTGTCTCGTCTTCTTACCGACGTCACAGAGCTTGTCACACTGATGGAGATAGCAGTTTATCATCTGATTTGACATGATTGTAAGCAAATAGAGGGTGAAGTGGTCGCCATTGTGTCTTTGCGCTTTTCCACATTTCCTTCGCAATTTAACTGCTTATCGTCTTTTTACAATTTATTAATAAATTAGAGCTCTGCTACTGTAGAGGTACGGTAACCTCTACAAATTATAATGTGAAGTGTCACTGTGATGATGACAATGGCCATTGAATGTCACGGTGTCCAGTGGGTCATGCCATCTCTCGTACCCACGAAATAGATAAAGAAACTCGTGAACGTACCAGGCTCCACTGTCCGACGAACCACCTGGGGCAGGGGGCGTCCTCGTTACACTTCTGGAACACCTCAGGCTTCGGTCCCAGCAGGTCGAAGCACTCCTTGTCCGGTACGATAGACTTGATACTGTGCACACAATAATTATTTGTTATGCAAGGCTGCAAAGTTGATTTTTGGCGCGATTGCTTGTATTGAAACCTGAGCAAGCAAAGGATTCTAGGGTTGAACCATGAGCGACGCGAGTAAATGTATTGAATCCTGAGCGTAGCGAAGGTTTTATAGGTACGAGACGCCGAAAAGCTTGGCTGCCGAGCGCAACACACAACTTTTCACCTGACTACAGCTAGAAAACTGCTAGGTGCAAGAAAACAGGTGTTATAAGTTGAGTTTTATTTTGTTCGAGCGTCTCAGATACATTGAGTCATGTGAAGAAAATAACAGATACTTGGCAGATATTTCTATATCCTACTTGTCCTCTAAGGAGAATGAAGGAAAAAACTAATTTAATACAAATAACTAACTAATTTAATTTAATACATATTTATTTTTGCCAAGCAAAGGGTTAAATAACATATTATATTAGTATTTATTTTGTTTAAAATATTAAACTTAAATTGCTACATTATTGGGTATTTGACAGGGTAGTATTTTTATGGCATATTCAAATGTGACGTCCCTGATTTTTTTAATCAAATGGAATACTTATTAACTTTAATTCCAAATTTACAATTATATCCTCGCAAAATATTTGATTTCTGTACTGTGATGCAAGTTTTTAAGGTGAGCGGTATTATTTTGTGATTAATATTTTATTTTAGACCGTGTCATGCATTTTCAGTTTTGTTTCAGACTGGCAGTATAGAAAATTATTAAATAGAATGGTTCGAATTTTAAAAACTCTTTCCACGCTAGCGAGCAAAATGCGATTTTGCGCTCAGATTTCGAATGACCAACAGACTCTTTCCGAGCCTGTGAGGTGAAAAATTGTTTCCTTAGTTACTTCTAGACCACGTCATGATTATGTGGCGCAGGAAATCAATTCTTAAAACTTGGATTTTATACCCGGAAGGAACTGTTATACTCACGGAGTAAATACAAAGAGTAGAACAGTTCCTTCTGGGTATAAAATCCAAAATTTTAAAGTATAACACTCCGTGGTTATCCTAATCACGATGCCTCCGCAACAAACCTTGATGTAACTCTGTGGCATATGTTCCTCAAGCTTATTTTTAATGCAAATTTATCGTACCCATTCATAAAAATCTTCTGGCAGGTGACCTTCCTTGACGTGAGACCTCCACTGCCGCATCTTTTGGAGCACTCTTCCCAGGGTCCTTCGAGCCACTGCAACGATGAAGATGTTTTATTTAGAGATTTAATCGGGTGGAAATTCCGGCCTTCACACAACTATGGAAATTTCGATAAAATACATCCCTGAAATAATACCTGAAACTGAACTTTTTTTTAAGGCTGGGAAATCATCCAATGACTTCTCCCGCTCTGGGTGGAGCGGAAGGGAGCGTCAGGCTCTTACTGACTAAAACCCATCCATGTACCTTCCTTAGCCCTTTGTGTTCCGGGGTAGCGGTAACCCTTTCGGACAATCCCGCTTACTGAAACTGACCTTGGAAGAGAAAGTTCTGCCTTAATGTGATTTGTGAAAAACTTATGCGACTCTTCGAGATGCCTAATATTTTTTTAGAATTCTATGCGTACGGCAAGTTCACGGAACTTCCACGTGATCTTTGGCGGTGGGCCTCCTGCAGATACCGCCGTCTCCTGCTGCGGGACCTCTGTGAACAATAGTTATTTGTTATGAAGGCTGCAAAGTTGATTATTGGCGCGAGTACTTGTAGCGTAGCGAAGGTTTCAAAGGTACGAGACGCACAAAAACTTTGCTGCCGAGCGAAAAACATAACTTTTCACCTCACTACAGCGAGGAAAATGCTAGGTGCAAGAAAACAGCTGTTATATGTTGAGTTTTATTTTATTCGAGCGTCTCAGATACTCATGTAAAGAAAATAACAGTTACTCGGCAATGTATCTTATGAGATACATAGAATATATCCAAAAAAAAAATCTCAATCCTACCTTTCATCAATTTGTTTTTTTCTTTCATTCTCCATAGAAAATGAAAGAAAAAACAAATTTAATACAAATAACTAACTAATCAAATTGAATACATTTTGCTTTTTGCCAAGAAAAGGGTTAAATAATTTATTTTAAAAATAACTTCAATTACTTGAGTTGGGTATTTGTGAGAGTAGTCAATAACGTTACTGTTTATTATTATTATAATTACTTGAGTTGGGTATTTGTGAGAGTAGTCAATAACGTTACTGTTTATTAACCAGACGCGGAATTTGTACGTGATTTTTAGGAAATATCTTAGAGTGACATCACTGATGTTTGTAATGCGATGGAACACTAGATAAGTTCGAATTTTAAAAACTCTTCCCACGCTAGCGCTCAATATGCACTTTTGCGCTCAGATTTCGAATGACAAACAGACTCTTTCCGAGCCTGTGAGGTGAAATTATATTTATTTGCCATTACTGAATGTTTGATAAATCAAACTTGGCTCTTTCATACACACTATGTCCTCGTTTATGAAAGAACAGATGCAACTTTTACTTGCATATACCTACATATAAAACTATTATGTTTTATTTTGCATATATTTTGTACTAGCTTCTGCCCACTTCGTCCGCGGAAAATTTCTTGTCCCTTAATTTGACAATGTATGTATCATCATACATGACCTTTAAAAAAAAGATTTGTTCAAAAAATATTAACATGCGTGCGATAAATTAACATTTTTATATTGCAACACTAATTATATTTGGTGGAAAAAATAAAACATACATCTAACAACATTTAATATGATATTACTTGAAAAAAATGTCTACCTGGCGAACGTCAACTGCGCTGTCCAAGGTATTAATTCTATAATTATGAATATTACATAGTTTAGGATACGTGTGAAGACTAAAATGTATGCTTTATTGTGTAATGGAATACGTGTGATAATAATTGTGAAGTTTTTATTACATGAAATAGTTCTATTTTGATCACTAACATGATGTATGCTGTGACGTACACTGCCAAGTTTGTAACGAAACACCCTCCGTTTTGCTTGTATGTCACGGCATACATTGCCAGTTTGAGGTTGCTTTTTGGGATTACTTGGTTTAAGAGCACGCTTTTCTTTTCTTTGTTGGCAGTAAAAGTTTCACACCCGTGGTGGTAGAATTTTTGCGCTTGTGCCTGCTGAGAATGCACCCTTTGTCGGTAGCAAACATTATGACCTTGATAATGAATTACGTGTGCACACCTGGCTTTCTATGTTATCTTCTTCTGCACCTTCTATTGGTAGTTCTATAGAAAATCTTAATATTTTAGAGGATGACGAAGACCCCTCCAGCCAGAACGTTGTACTAACACTAATTTTTCAAAGCGTCTATTCAAGCCCTTCTCTAGAACCAAATTGCAAGAAAGTGCCAATACTGAGTGATATTCGGTCACTCTCGGCAACTCCCGCTACTCCTGCATCCCCGCAACCCCTGCACCCTCTGCACCGCCTGAACCAGCAGCAAGTGGTTCCATGACTATTGGCTTAGCTGCAGCTCGCATGAGGGAGACTCTTCCAAGTCACGTCCCAGAAATACCAGATCGCAACGTCCCACTGTTTCTGTTGTGTGTAGACGACCCAGACGAATTACAAAGTTCACTCTAAGCTATCAATGGAAAAACGCGGTTTTTCGGCTCAGGGCAACTAAAGAAGAAAACTCAGATCACACCGACATACTAACCGAAACTGGGTTATTTCTAGAAATTCTTTTCCCCAGACGTTTTGGCAGATATTGTTGAGCAAACAAACGCATACGCAATATTCAAAACTGAATGCTCTCTTAGCTCGACCGAAGATGAGTTGCGGGATTTTTTAGCCATACATATTATCATGGGTATTGTTAGCATGCCATCGTATACCGTTTACTGGAGTTTGCGGTACAGATACGATCCCGTAGCCGAGTTGATGTCTCTAAAACGGTACCAACAAATCCGTCGTAATTTGCATTTTGTTGGTAATAATATACAAGACTCCGACAGATACAAAAAGTTAGGGCTTTATTACAAAAAAAAATCGAGTAAACGGCTTAGCTCAAGATAATGAAAGGAAATACAGCATTGATTATATGATGATTCCCTATAAAGGGACCAAAGCGAGCATGACGATGACCAGTCAAGGTGGATGTAGGCTTTGCTCCAAGCTAACGTCAGTGTTATGCATGAAATGCCAAGTCCGTCTGTACTTCGTAACCGGTAAAAGTCTTTGGAATTGTCAAATAGACTACCATATTATGTGTGTTTAGTAAAGCTGGCAATTTCTATGCGTTGTCACCTTGTTTTTTTTTGTATTATTTTTGTACTGTAATTGGCAATGTATGTCCCGGCATACAACATTTACTCAATGTTTTTATGTGCATTTGGCAGTGTATGCTGTGACATATATTGTTTTTCAGGAAATCTGAAGTTCCTATATTTTTTTGATTATTTTTTTGTAACACCTATAAATGCCTACAACTAAATTTTATTTAAAAAAAAAGGATTTTATTGCATTTTATTCTTTGCCAATTTAAGGGTTAAACATTAGAAGTGAGTCGACAAAATACTTTTTTAAAACATAAAACGAAATATAAAACATAAAATACAAAAGATAGGAAAATGGTTCGCGGACTTTTTTGTAGAAATAATTAAGGCGAACCGGGTTGCCATACATTGCTTTCAATTTTAGGCAGCGCATGCAAATAATTCTGTTTTCGGGGGTATTTCTTTCCGACTTGCTAGACGAAAATTGCGGAAGCTCGGCTAATATGTATGATATAAATAATTATAATTTATATCCTATAGCCCTCAGGAATAATGTAGCTTACTATCAGTGAAAATTTTTTTGAAATTGGATCATTAGTTCCGGAGATTACCCCCTACATACAAACTTACAAATTTTACCTCTTTATAATATTATTATTAATTATTATATTATTATTATTATTAGTATAGATTCTTTCAGTCTGAACAGTTGCGCTTTCGTAGATACAATGTTTTGTGATTTGTTTGAGTTTAACAATTGAAAAATTGATTCTGCATATTAAATATTCATATTATATTTTATTTAAATGTTAGTACTTCAATACTTACTCTGACTCATTGAAATATTATCAAATTATTGTACAAATTATGTAGGAGTCAAATTTTACCGGAAATAATATTTTATGAGTTAAATCACTGCGTAGGTTTAATCTTTATCATTAACGTTAAAAACTGTAGGTAAGTGTAACACAATCGGTTAGTTTAACACAAACAGCCTACGGATTTCCGCTTGGAGATATTTTAATTTAAGGCGCGTGTATATGCCAACGGCCTTGAGTTAACCTATTATAATAAAAATGATGTAAATTTTTTAAAGTAACAAAACAAATCATTTTCTTTTGTATTGCAAAGCAGTAGATAATTTTTTATACTCTTTTGAGAAAAAACGAAGGAGTAAAATGGTTTCATCTCAAAGATTGGGAGGTGATTTATTGTATTTTTTTTCTTGCCACGTGTTATCGATAGAAAATTTATGGCTAAACCAAATTACGTATCATGTAGATTACCAACAATTTTTTCAGATGTAATTTCACTGTAAATGCCGACGAAAAGTTGCTTCATTTGCACGGTTTTTTATAGCTTTTTTCGAGAGAGCAACCTTAAAGGTTTATGGAGGAGGAACATTTGATAACGTACCATACATTTAATAGGTACTCGTGGAGGCTCGTGGCTAAGTACTAACAGCCGCACAGGTCGATCCATCAGGTTCAGCTACGCTTGCCGTGGATGGGTGATCATCTTTACATAACGAGGCTCCTCCGTGCCTCGGAAAGCACGTTAAGCCGTTGGTCCCGGCTGTCATTTGTGCATTTTTGACAGTCGTAACCAGTAGACAGAATCCCGAAAGTCTGACAGCCAGTCTTACCAAGGGGTATCCTATTGACCAGTTACTGGGTTGTGGAGGCCAGATAGGCAGTTGCTCCATGTAAAATACTGGTATTTAGCTGCATCCGGTTAGTCTGGAAGCCGACCACAACATAGTTGGGGAGAGGCTCAGCAGATGATGAAATTTTATAGGTACTACTCGTACAAGAGTTTTTCTTATCACCTCCCGATTATCGGAATCCGTTAAACAGTTTATTTAACGGAAATGCCACGCCTATACAACCGCTCCCGCGATTATGTTGATATCTAGGTATATTAATTTATATATCGTCCGTCGAATAGTTGAGCTCCTTAAGTTCTGAGTTGAGCTGCACGACTATATACGTGCACTGATTGGACAGATCTTTTCACTCTTTCCTTAAGGGACCCATTTCAGACATTAATCTACATGGTCGTCACATGATCTGACCAACATGGGACATCTGGACTTCGAAATGAAATGTGAACTCTGAGTTTGTTACGGTCTTTCTTCTCAGGGTAGTCAGTTAGAAAACGCCAACCTCATATAGTTTTTAAAATAATTTAATGCCGTGTTGCAAAAGTGTTTGTACAAACCTACTTTAAGAAATAATAGTTATTTGTTATGCAAGGCTGCAAAATTGTTTTTTGTTTCGAGTACTTATTTGTATTGAAACCCTCGCTACGCTCAGTATCTTCTCTTATCTAGGATACGGATTCTAGAATCTTGAGCGTAACGAGGGTTTCAAAGGTAAGAGACTGCTGAGCGAAACACAACATTTCACCTCACTGCAGCGAGGATAATTGTAGTGCGAGACAAACAGCTTAACTTGCAATAACACTCTGCAGGTGTTAAATTTATATCTTCGGCTTCGTCGCTGCCGAACTCGCTCATATTTTATGATTTCTTATGATTATATAAAAAAAACAAACCAGACGAGACAGACGATTTAAAGCGAATTGAATAAAGAGAAGAAAGTTTTTAAAATGAAGACTTCTTTAGCAGCGTTGTGCACTTTTTTTGTGATGGGTAAAAAATGTTAAACTCGCGCCAGGACACGTGACCTTATCGAAAATTCGTACGACGGCGGCAGAGATAAACTTTTTAATGTAAAATAATTGTAATAGTTAGTTCTGAAGTGTTAAATTTTTAATGTAATATAAATTGTCATGTTTGTGTACGATAGCGCAATAAATGAATATTTTTATTTTATTTTACCACATAATGATACTACTTTTATACTGATAATTAAAGCAATTCTTGCAAAATTATTCCCTAACCATCCAAAATATCAAATATGCACAACGTTAATATTCAAGTTTTCACTTCTGTCGTCACTCCCGATGTGCCTCATTTCGTTGATTCATGCATTCGTTCGCCAGTGCTATTGTTCTAAAAATGAGTTGCACTGAGTTGAAATAAGTACTACTAGTGTATTTTCAGAGGAGTGGCGGTATACAAAATAATTGAATAGAAGGTTTCTTTAAAACTCTTTCTACGCTAGCGGGGAAAATGCACTTTTCACTCAGAATTCGAGTGATACACAGAATCTAGAGAATGTAATTATTTCTTGTGACAATAATTATAGCGCTTAAGGAATTGATCACAATCTTTAATATTTTTAACCCCAGTGTAGCACGTAATGCTTTCCAACAGCCTAGACCCCAAGTTTCATTTGTACTCACCACTGACGGCCAGGCGTACCTCCTGCGTGGCCACTCCGACGCCATTCAAGGCAGCCTCGCAGACGTAGACGCCGGTGTCGTTGCGGGACACAGAAACTATATCCAGAGCGCCGTCCGACGTCAATGTGTAGCGGCTCATGTTATGTTGGATCTGTTGCGAGATTGTTACTTTATTATGAGAAAATGAAAATTACAAAGAAAAGTTAAATTTAAACTCATTAAAGTTGAATTTGACACGTTTTACATCTCGTGTCACTCAACATCTCCCATTGCTCATAGACATCTTGAAGTTAATGTCGGTAACGCATTGTGGTCCTCGATAAAGTATAGAGTTAGATTAAGATTGATTTAATGCCAGATGAGAAACATACTAATGACTACTCAAATAACTTCTCAAGTAAAAGGAATCTCACAAAACTAGCTATCGAGTAGCTTGATATGCATGACCAATATCTGGAAAGGGGTTGTACCTTCTATACAGTGGCGTAACTATAGGGTGGCAGGACTGGCAAAATGCCACGGGCCCCCGACCTGACGGGGCCCCCGGCCCGAGAGGATGCGAGCTCAAAAGTGACACATTTTTAACAAACTTTAGTAAAAGATATAAAGGGGCCCCACGCGATGGATTTGCCAAGGGCCCTGATGGTATAGGTACGCCACTGCTTCTAGAGTAATACGTACAGTAAATTCCCCGAACTTCCACGTGATATTATGTGGCGGGTTGCCATACAACCATGAAACATCGGATCGGCAGCGCAGTGTGGCTGTATCACCTTCAAATGCAGTCACCTCTGGCTCATCTACGAACAAATAAGCATCATTTCATCATGAGTAATCACAAATGAAGCTAAATTTGTGATTACTTATGTAATGCTGTAACTGCAATATTGCAAATAATTAGCCATATTTTGCTCTAGTAAAGCAGTTTGCTGATTCCAATGTATTTTTTTACAAGTAGCGTCTAGCCAGCGACTTCGCCCGCCCTTGAATTGCGCTATTTTGTGTCATCAAGGGCTTTGATGATATCAATGTAAAACAAGTAATAAACTCAAATTTAGATACTGATAAAAGAAAATTATGGAAAATATTTTGTTCTAGCTTGTAAAGTTAAAAATCAAGAACAACAATCAGCTTAAGAAGTTTATTCATAAAGAAAGAGAGAAAATAAATTTGTTTGGCCAAGGTGAAGGACATAAAGTATTTCTAAATCTTACCGGTAAACAAGTGTCCGAGAGCTTCAGGAGTGGTCGTGGTGTTTCGTGGTACTAACCATTGGTTTTCAATGAAGAGCTCTTCAGGTCTATACGCTTGCACGACAAAATGCTGCCGACCCACATTATTTACTTGATGCGATTGACAGGTGTATTTTCCAAGAGTTTCGATAGTAAGGCGCTTGATGAGGAGGACCTTTCCTTGGATTCTGTACGCAGAGTTGCGGTCGGGATGTAGCCATTCGTTGTCATCGCGGTACCATAGCACGTAGGTTCGACCGATCATTGATGCGAAACAGAATAATTGAAGCGGTTGGCCCAACTCTCTGGTCACCACAGTGGCGAACTTGTCTGTTTAAAAGAAATATTTGTTAGTAATTGTGTGTTGTTTGTAGTAACATGTTTGACATCAAAAATTAGGCTAGACTATATTTGGAGTGCTTATAGACTTTTCTAAAGTAGGACTTTATAGATCTACGTACATAATGATTGTTGGTAAGTTCTTAAAAACATTTCAAAATGCAACAAATGAACAATTTTTCTGAGCATCGTTATGTTTAGTTAAACACTCAGAATTTATATAAAAATTGACAACCAGCATTAGATCTATGTGAACGTGTGGTTTACCTTCGATTGCGAATGCGCACGCGAGCAGCGCGGCGAGCGAGAGGAGACAGACGCGCGACATGTCGACCGTGCGTGAGGAGCGACTGGTGCAGAGTAACACTTGCGCGACCAATAGACAGAATCCTAATCCTGCTCTGAAATTTTGAAGTTCTGGGCTTATCTTGCATGACGAAGGCAACAGTGACGTCATTTCCATTTAGAAGGACTGGGATTTCTACAACAGCGTTCAGTGATATCAAGAGAATAATATTAATAATACGCGAGGAGTGAACGCATTATTGTAGAATTCCCAGTTCTTGTCACAATCACGCTAAACTTAAGTGTGAAAGATACATACATTCTGAAGCGAATGGATAGAGGATTTCATGTATGCAAATTCAGGCAAGTTAATTTTGTTTATTAAATTGGCTACCTACCTAATTAAATAGTTCCCAATTATTGAAATCAACTGTCATTCTTTGACAGTTGTATAATATTAAACACGGTATATTAGCGATGTGTGTCAATTTAATTAATGCATTGGATATTCGCCGATTAGAAGCCGTTTGCTTATAAGAGCATAACGATTTATACGGT
Organism: Hyppa rectilinea; assembly: GCA_951799385.1. Lineage (NCBI taxonomy): Eukaryota > Metazoa > Arthropoda > Insecta > Lepidoptera > Noctuidae > Hyppa > Hyppa rectilinea. Next base: position 4,316,641 of record OX637319.1, read on the forward strand.
TATATTTATTGTCGTTTCGAGAGGATTTTTCTTATGAACTTATGGGGTTTAAACGTCATTTAAGGGGTTACCAATTAATTTCCCTGCTGAACAATTTACATTATGGTAATAAGTAGGTACTGACCCTCTAGTTAGTGTCAGCATGATCGAAATCATAATTGATACCTCACGTAGAGGTACTTTTTTTGAGAATATTAGGGGTTAAAGTACGAAATTGCCGATTATTTGTACTGAAAAATTTAAATTCGTTTTTTTTTTATTTAAAATATTTATTTAATTAAAATAATTAAAAATTTAAAAATAAATTAAAATTACCATTATTATTTATACATTGCTGCCATTTACACTCGAGAGCAATGAATCCGGGTCACTTAAAGAATGTTAAAAATCTCGGAAACTAAAAATGATAGGTTAATGCAATAAATTGTATTTAATAGACAATGTAATACTCCTTAAATGAAAGTAAAAAGAATATGAGTCACCATACATTTTATTAACACAAAATTACTTAAAGAAAAAAACTGCTGATCTCTCCTTAAAACAAAAATAGGAAACATGAAATTTTTGAACTTTATTACGATTTTCTTGAATTTTAATACTTCGTATTGCCTCCCCGTGCTTCCATTACTGCGTTTACGCGGTTTGGCATGCTGTACACCAAGTTCCTTATACGATTTTGGGGAATATTCTCCCATTCCTCTGTGAGAGCAATTTTGAGCTCACGAAGCGTGATTGGGGGAGGATTTCGTTGTTTTACGCATCTGCCTAGCTCGTCCCAAGCATGCTCGATCGGGTTGATATCCGGGCTGCGCGCTGGCCACTCTATACGAGTAATGTTCATCTCTTGAAGGTAGTCATTCACAATCCTACCTGTATGAGGTCGGGCATTGTCATGCATAAATATAGCATCCTCACCTAAATTGACCATAAATGGACCAACGTGATCATTGAGGATTTCTTCCACATATCTTACGCTAGTTAAAGAGCCGTTTTCTATGATCACCAGCTCTGTGCGACTTTCAGAAGAAATTCCGGCCCACACAAGTACAGACCCACCACCGTAGGCTACTTTTTCTTCGATGCATGCTTGCTTGAATCTTTCCCCTGGTCTTCGATACACTCTGTGTCTTCCATCGTGCTTGTAGAGCATAAATTTTGATTCGTCGGAGAACATAACTTTTGACCAATCTTCAATACTCCAATTTACGTGGCCCTGGGCATATCTTAGTCTTGAAATACGATGCCCACGCTCCAGTTTAGGGCCGTTTGCAGGTCTAAGGGGTTTTAAGTTAGATTCAGCAAGCCGACGTCTTACTGTCCATGCACTTGGGTTACTTCCTCCGAGGTGTCGAAACTGATTTGTGAGTTCAGTTCCTGTGAGAAAGCGATTTCGAAGCATGGTGTTCACCAAGTATCGGTCTTCTCGTGCTGTGGTACACCTGGTTCTGCCCGTTCCTGGTCTGCGTAGGTTAGAACCAGTTTCTTCGTAACGTCGGAGAACTCTTTGTACTGTTGACAGCGACACACCGACAGTCCTGGCTGTATCGCGCTGACTCCGGCCGGTTTCCAGCATTGTAAGTATTCTGGTGCATTCTTCAGGCGTAAGCGACATAATTTCAGCTTGAATAATGAATATAGAGCACTATCAACATGGTTTATGTACCCACATAAATGACAGATTACAAACAAAAGCAAAACCAAATGCTGTAATTTCGTTGTTCCATCTTCGAAAGTGGCCCTTTTTCAAATTTGATTTTTTTATGATATAACTTTACAATAACTAAGAAGTTTTAATACCTTCATTTAAGGAGTATTACATTGTCTATTAAATACAATTTATTGCATTAACCTAGCATTTTTAGTTTCCGAGATTTTTTGGATTCTTTAAGTGACCCGGATTCATTGCTCTCGAGTGTAATAGGAAGGTCATTTATGCTTTTGCGATATAACTCTCGTGATCTAGATTCGACAAACTGTGTGAAAGCATTTTGTACTGCCTCCTGAGAAGAAAACTTTTTATCACGTAGAAAATTGTCTAAATCACGAAAAAAATGGTAGTCCGTTGGAGCAAGGTCTGGCAAATACGGAGGGTGACGAATGGTTTCTAATTGCAGTTCCTGTAGAGTTAAAACGGTTTCTCGTGCTGTATGAGGTCTCGCGTTATCATGGAGCAATAATGGTGAAGATCGATTCATGAACCGGGGCTGTTTCACTGCCAGTTTTGCTTTAATTGTTCGGAGTTGGGAACAGTAGACATCTGCCGTTATTGCTTGACCAGACCAGAAACCTATAGTGAATAACACCATGCTGAAACCACCAAACTGTTACCATTACCTTTTTATTGGTAAGCTTTAGGACACTGTTGCGGCGTTTCACCTGGGGTCAGCCATTGCATTTTTCGCTTACGGTTATCGTAAAGAATCTACTTTTCATCACATGTCACAATTCGATCCAATATTCCTTGATTTCTGTATCGTGAATCGATACAGAACAAGGCAACACCAAGTTTCAACACGCGTTTCTTTCTGATATCTTTTAGTGATTTGACGCAAATGAGTCAATATTGTGGGTAAGGTAACGTTAAACCATTTGTTTCGAGTTGGTTTCCACCATCTCTTTCAATTCATTGTTATTCACCTGTGTGGGCGGTCTTCCAAAGTTTTCGATGAATTTTCGAAGTATCCATCTTTCTTGTCTAAGCTGATTAAAAAAACAACTGAAAGTCTATAATTGAATGTTGCACATTTTTTAAAAGAAAAATTTCATAAGTACCATGTAAAAAAAAAGTTTCACTCAAAAATCTCAAACCATGAAGGTTCTATGTCAATTCGAAGTGTCTAATACAATAAAACGGCAATTTCATACTTTAACCCCTATTAATACTTATTTTGGTGAAATTAATGAAAAAATGTAACTCTTATAGGCTCTCTCGTGTGTCTATCTGTCTGTTTGTCTGTCCGTCAGCAATTGCCAATTTGTTTTGCATCTAATGGACCGATTAAAACTTTTGTGTCCCAAACGTGTTACGTAAATAATCGAATTTTGAATATCGTGACTTTTGGGAGACAAAATCAAATGAAAGGGCTAAAATAAAGCACATAATAGTATGTAAAGTGCATACGTAGTAGTTTATTCAAAATTTTCCATACCTAATTTTAAAGTTTTAGGATTATTTATGAAAAAAATGGATGAAAATCTTATAAATTACTGAGCCCACAGTAAAAAAAAACAAAAGTATAGTTTACGTTACAGTTAAACCTAAAAGCCTTAAATAACATGGAAAATCTTTCAATATTGTGCGAACAAACTTACTTTTGCAGCTGTAATATACGGGAGAACATGTTTTTTAACTGCAATGTGTATTTGTCTATATGAAAATAAAGAATAACTACTTACAATGTTAAGTTAGTTCTTGGGATAAATTCATCCCTACAAGCGCCTTCATTGTGTGTGGCCCGAGTGACACGCACTAGCCTGGTTTTTATTTTTTGGATTGTGCAGAATGTGAACAGTATTGTTTGTCGTTTATTTAAAAAAAAAATGTTTTTTCATAATATATTTAGACCGCATAAGTATTGCACATTTGTAGGAAACAGTTAGTATTTTCTTACCAGAATCGTAGGTATACAGAATAGCAACAGGAGGTACAGAGGCCAGCACATCAAGTTACCCCAATCTGTCAAATTTATTGGATAGTATTTCAACTTCATTGCAAAGTACTAAGGTTCTTTTTCAATTGGGAAAATTTTACAGTTAGGAATAGCTTGATGTGCTGGCGTCTGTCTGTACATCGATAACCCTGTCACTCTGTATAAAAATAATTTGTATAGTACTAGATAGATCCGTTATTTTCTACTTTATTATTTCGAGCCCGTATTGTCCTAATGCAGGGCCAGCAGTCTAGCTCATCCCAACATCTCAATCTGAGCCTAAGTCGTATGCCGCGACATCACGCAAAATCCTGAACACAAGTAGAGTTTATCGCGCGATTAGAATTTAAAACCCGACATCAATCGTCGGGCTGTAGCCCACCAGACACAACACCCGGAGGATCAGCGAACTTTACTCCCTAATGATCAACTGACATTAATATCCTGTTCCAAGTTTTAAAATGATTGGGGCAAATCATGACAACTCAAAATAGGACCGGACCCAATATTGAACCTTGAGAAACGCCCCTGGTTATCTCAGCTCCCACCCGTGGTTAATGTCGTAAACCTGTCAATCTTTGAGGTATCTCAGTAGATTTAAGAGATCTTGGCGTTCACCTATCACCACCAGGATACCAGGATGCGCCACCGGGCACATAGCACTCGCGACGCATCCATAGAACACATTTATAGCATGCATCTATAGCACGCATACTTCCTAAACAACATAGTAGTGATAAGTTGAATCCGTTTCCACCAGGGCTAAGCTAAGTGCACCAATGAATATGATTAGTGGATATCAAACGCATCCATAGCAACATAGCATAGCACATCTCAGGTGGATACGCAGCCTTGCACTGTCGGTCATATAGTATTCAAGTCTGACAAGTGGTAATTAAACACATCATTTTGCTAATACATTTTTATTGTCCATCTATTTACATCGTCACAAATATAAAAGGATTCACTTAAACCAATTATTATGATTTGTCAACTAGCCACCGCGTCAACTAGCCACCGCGTCAACTAGCCACCGCGTCAACTAGTCACCGCGTCAACTAGCCACTAGCGTTACTCTACGAGCTAAACATTCACTTTACTAGACAACTTATTGCATAAATAATTTATTTACTATATTCTTCTGACTAACCATAAAACTAAAAAACTTACTCAAAAATATTCCATCACGGACGGAGTTTGTGACATTTTAAAATATTTATTTACATAAAACTGTTAATTTCGAGTAATATTAACTATCTACATTATAATCTATTGGTATGATTGCGTGTCATGAACATGCGCGCTGACCGCTGTGGTGTGGTTCAACGTTCAAGAAATAATACCTATTGCAGCTATGGCACATGAAACAATAACAATATTACTGCCAGAGCTTGCGACCGACACCGTGCGGGAGGAGGTAACCATAGTCTCATCTAGCTATATCACTAACGATTCATGACATTCTCATTGCAGAGCTGGATTGTCATGTGTAATTCTAATAGAGAATATTTAACAGAATATTGCAATTATAAATACTTTAAGTAGTATTCGAGGGGAAAATTATGAATATATCTAACAATATTTATTTATTTTACTGTCGGTCGCGTCTGGCTACTAAATTATGTAAGATCTTGGTGAAGCTGACGTCTACTTCTTCCTCAAGGGCTGGTCTGCTTGAAGCTCTGCCTCCTGATAGTCGAGCTGGCCGGCCTCCACACACGACTTGCAACAGAACCTGGGGGCAATACGACATGCTAAGTTGCGTGCATAGAACAACAACAACAGATTGAGAACGTACAAGTGTATCTAAACTCTCTATTAATGTGCAGTCACGGACTTTAATTGTTGAATCACTTGCCATTGTTGGCATTTTAGCCGAGTAACGCAAATCGGGTTTAGTCGGGTATACTCGTACATCCAGACACGTAAAGTTATAATGTCTTGAATTTTGATTTGCGGGTCTAGCAACCGTATCCTAGCGATTATTGTTTATCGTCATGGTAACGTTAGCATGCGGTGAAGTATTATGATTGTTCTTTGACATCGACATTTCAACTGTTACGAATAGATTTTCAGAAATAACGATTGATTGGATAGACGTATTCAATCTTTTTATAGGTAATCCTTACAACTATATGTCTCTATGGATAACACTATTTCAGATTAGAGTCTGGCCAACGAAAGCTGTCCAAGAAAAAAGGCGGCAATTTTAAAAAATCAAGAGCTGCCAACACTGGTTATACGCAGCATAAACGGACTTGATATTTTTATTATTCAAGACTAATAAGCGATATATACACTGCTTCGAATTTCTCAGTAACAGTCACGGAGTCTGGATTTGTTTCCGATTGATGGCAATAGGCGCGCCCCCTATTACATGGGACTTGCCATAATATACCACTCAATCAAATATTTATATAAAATATTTCCTCTTTATAATATTAGTATACATATATGGCATTTTTTTAACTTCTGCGTGCATTGTAGTTCACAGCTCGACTTCCTGACACGACATTATATCGAAAAGGTGGAATTAAAGAAAAAGTTATAACTACTTAAAAGTTTATTTCATAACACAAACATAGGGGTTAGGAATCATAGTCGAAATTCAATTAAATTTTGACAGTGCTAAATTATTTCCATATCAAAAGTTTAGAAATTAATTCGTGGTCAGCTTTCGTTGGCCAGACTCTATTGGTAATTTGTCATCTTATTTGGGAGTATGCGGTTTCAGTTCGAGTTTAATCGTGTAAAGTCGTGTAATCTCGTGAATCTATAAAACTGCAAAATTGAACAGTTTGTAAATGGCTCATCAATTAAAGTCCGTGACACTACAGACTTGAAAATGAACCTTATGCATTTGTGAGAAAGTTGAAAAACTATCATAAAAATTTTACAGATTGGGGTAACTTGATGTGCTGGCCTCTGTACAATGTGCCATATAAATAAACAATACATATTCCGTAGTTTTCGTACAGATAATGCAAAAGATCAATCGTAAGACAAACAATCAGCTAAATAAGTTCATTCATAAAGCTGTCAGTTCCTAATCTTACCAGTGAACAAAGGCATGGGCGCTTCAGTAGTGGTGGAAGTCGTGGTGGTGGTCGTCTCCGCGGTGGTGGGTGGCTGTGTCCTGGCTCTGGGTAACACCGTGTTTCGTGGCACCAAAAACTCGTGTTCAATGAAAATCCCTTCAGGTTTATATTTTATGTAGACTTATATTTTTCGAAAAAAAAAATCTGCTGTTCTATACATTTTTGGTCACCTGACTTGTCGAAATGTAGGGAACAGCTGATTTTCTTTCACGATTTCGGAGTTGGTCCCATAGTAAAAGTTGTTTAGTTTGGTGGTCTGTAGCATATCCTTTTGTATGTACATATATACCCTTTCGGTTACACCCTGTATAACCTACCCTGTCTTTCCAGTGCTGGTGGCGGCGTTTGTTCCGGTCCTGCTGGCTGCGGCGGCCGTACATCAGGTCTAGCCGTGGTGGTGGTGGTAGTGGTTATGGCAGCGGTGGTGGTGGTCTTTATTTCCGAGCAGCTGTTTTCACATTCTACTTCCGTGCCGAAGTTATTCTCATTACCACCACATCCACCGTAGAATAATTGGCGACATCTAAAAATATAAGTGATTTTCTTAAGATCTTGTCCGCAGTTTACTCGCATTGAGGAATTACTGCATGATTTTTCAATGAAAAAACTAATCGAACTGTCTTACCTCTTGAAAGTGGTATCATAGAACCATCTTTCTCTGCAGTTGGAGCACTGGCCGGTCTCGGCAGGTAACGTACATTTGTCGGGCACTGCAATATAAAGAGTTGTTTTATCCCATTCCTTTTTCTTTAGTAAAAAAAATGACTAACTGGTTTCCCTTATGAATTGTGAAGACAAATTGTTTAGGTATTTATGTTACTAAGTAGGTACAAAGAAATCTAACTAATAGACATGCAAGAAGAAAAAATGCATAACCATTCACCCGGAAAGCGCTGACGTACAAGACAGATAATAAGTATTCAATGCAGTATTGATTGATAAAAGAAGAAACTTGTTGCTCTCTGATAAATAGAAGGTAAAAATTGTTTCCATTACACGTTCAGAACGGCATTTCTTCCCCGTTCATATTCACTTGCTGCCCCTGAGTAGTTTATCTTAGCTACATTTGGTCAAGGTGGTGTTTCACCTTGAATCTCTAATTTTCATATTGAATACTGAATTTCTCACCATACTAAATGCTTTGCTAAACATGTAAGAAAATTAACACATGAATTCTTGGTCACCATCCTCCAGCTGCTGAATAAATACTTGAATAATGCACAGGCTCGGTAGATGGCACGAGCTGTAAAATACTGATAGTTCTTGTTTCCTTGGAACAATTATTGTGGTATTTATTTATACAACAACTAGCTTCTGCCCGCGACTTCGTCCGCGGAAAATTACTTGTTTTAACATTAGAAGTAAGTCGAAAAAATACTTTTTTTTAAACATAAAACGAAATATAAAGGTTAAAATACAAAAGATAGGAATATCGTGTCGCGAACTTTTTGTAGAAATAATTAAGGCAAACCGGGTTGCCATACTTTGCTTTCAATTTTAAACAACTGTTTAGGCAGCGCATGCAAATAATTCTGTTTTCGGAGGTATTTCTTTCCGACTTGCTAGACAAAAATTGCAATAGCTCGGCTAATATGTATGATATAAATATAATTTATAGCACTCAGGAATAATGTAGCTTTCTATCAGTGAATTTTTTTTTGAAATTGGATCATTAGTTCCGGAGATTACCCCCTACATACAAACTTACAAATTTTACCTCTTTATAATATTAGTATAGATTTGGTCCAACAAGTCGTTCGCATTTCAATGAATCTGCAACGCAGCGAGGTCAGATAGGCTGACCTCCACAACCCAGTAACTAACTGAGTAACACAATACCCCGTGGTAAGACTGGTGGTTAGTCTTTTGGGCTTCTGACTACCCGTGACGACTGTCGAAAATCTAGGAATGACAGCCGATAGAGGTCTCGATATGTAGGTAATGGATGGTCACCCATCCACGAACCTTAAGCTTAACCTCGATCGAACCGTGCGGTTGTTATCATTTAGCCACGAGCAGGTTTATTACACTTATTGGCAGTGGCGTACACATGAATGCAATAAAGAATTTGAGTTTGAGTTGAGTTACCATCTTACGCCCGTGGCAAATCCATTGCATGGGGCCCCAAATTTTTTTTTTTTTACTAAATTTTGTTAAAAATGTTAGGTCACTTTTGAGCTCGCAGCCTCTCGGGTCGGGGGCCCCGTCAGGCCCCCCGGCCTGGCCCGTGGCATTTTGCCAGTCCTGCCACCCTATACTTACTGGTTATAGGTGATGAAATGCCAGAGGCAGGTGGTTAATTCTCAACGATCTTACCTGCTAGATATGCATCTGTAAGATGAGAATATCCGCTGATCAGCGGGATGGGTGGCAGGCACAGTTTGCTGCACCCTCGTCGGCAACACTTGCTTAGTCCTCGGCAGCTAGCATCGTCTCTACACTCGTTGTGGCATGTGTCGGTATACGGACCAGTCTCTTCCGTGGGACAGGTTCCAGCTTTATTTACTGTTGATGTAACGATTGGTTGCAGATAATGTTTTAGTGCATACAATAATATACACGCAGGAAATGAATATAATGTGCACAATTATATTCATTTCCTGCGTGTTCCAAATAATTATAAAAAATGAACAAGATTATAATGCTGTCAAAGTACGCGGAACTAACGCGGCAGACACGGCTCGCAATATCAATGTTGCGTTTGGAGAGGGGACTGATTTATTTGTATTTGTGAGTACCGTACTTATCTATTGAAGGGCAACGACCGACTGGTTAGGATGACTTCTAATATACAAGCATTATCTATATAATCTTATATATAAGGGTTAATAGTAGGGTATGTAGGGTAGGTAGGGTAGGTAGTTTAGGTAGGGTAGGAAGGTAGGGTAGGTAGGAAAGGTAGGTAGGTATCATAGTTAAGTCATTGACTGCCACGCAGCAGACACAATAGAAAAACTATTGTTCGCGGCTCACCGGTGACCGCGTTGGCGCTCAACGTGTTAAGGCAGGACGACGTCTGCCGGGTCAGCTAGTTATTTATATAAAAATGAATCCCTATTTACCTTGGTCACGCCAACACGCGTGAACGGCTGGACCGATTCCAGTATTTCATTTATTGTTGTGTTTGTTATTGTCAGGAGAAGACGCTTCCATTCAAAACAAGTTGGTAGGTAGGCAGGCAGGTAGGTGGGGGTGGTAGGTAGGCAGGCAGGCAGGTACGTAGATAGGTAGACAGGCAGGCAGGCAGGTAGGTTGGTAGATGGTAGGGTAGGTAGAAAGGTAGGGTAGGTAGTTTAGGTAGGGTAGGTAGGTAGGGTAGGTAGGAAAGGTAGGTAGGTATCATAGTTAAGTCATTGACTGCCACGCAGCAGACACAATAGAAAAACTATTGTTCGCGGCTCACCGGTGACCGCGTTGGCGCTCAACGTGTTAAGGCAGGACGACGTCTGCCGGGTCAGTTAGTTATTTATATAAAAATGAATCCCTATTTACCTTGGTCACGCCAACACGCGTGAACGGCTGGACCGATTCCAGTATTTCATTTATTGTTGTGTTTGTTATTGTCAGGAGAAGACGCTTCCATTCAAAACAAGTTGGTAGGTAGGCAGGCAGGTAGGTGGGGGTGGTAGGTAGGCAGGCAGGCAGGTACGTAGATAGGTAGACAGGCAGGCAGGCAGGTAGGTTGGTAGATGGTAGGGTAGGTAGAAAGGTAGGGTAGGAAGGTAGGGTAGGTAGGTAGGAAGGTAGGGTAGGTAGGGTTGGTAGGTGGGCAGGCAGGCAGGCAGGTAGGTAGGTAGGCAGGCAGGCAGGTAGGTAGGTAGGTAGGGTTGGTAGGTAGGCAGGCAGGCAGGTAGGAAGGTAGGTAGACAGGCAGGCAGGCAGGCAGGCAGGTAGGTAGGCAGGCAGGCAGGTAGGTAGGTAGGTAGGTAGGCAGGCAGGCAGGTAGGTAGGTAGGGTTGGTAGGTAGGCAAGCAGGCAGGTAGGAAGATAGGTAGGTAGGCAGGCAGGCAGGCAGGTAGGTAGGTAGGTAGGGTTGGTAGGTAGGCAAGCAGGCAGGTAGGAAGGTAGGTAGACAGGCAGGCAGGTAGGTAGGTAGGTAGATGGTAGGGTAGGTAGTGTAGGAAGGGTAGGTGAGGTAGGTATCTTAGTTAAGACAGGACAACGTCTGTCGGGTCAGCTAGTGAAAAAATAAAAAGGACTTACTAATTCCACATATCGAGGAAAACAGAGGCTCCTCATCAGTGCCTTTTTGTACCACCACACACCGCTTGCCTGCTGCGCATAATGTCTTGTTACATGGATTCAGTCTGCACTGGCATCTGTATGAACATAATACCAATTCCTATATATTCGTACGGGGACTTTTTTTGTTGATAATAATGAGTACTTTAATCATGGAGTACATAATTGTTATGTGTCATCACTTTTTGTCTCACCCCACGCCAAATAATGGATTTTTTAGGGAAAAACTTTTTTACAAAAAATAAAACCGAATTCCAAAAAAAACTACAAAGTGAAAAATAATTTTGATTTTGGAAGTCGGTGTCTTCGGTTTTGTATTTTCATTTTTTTTTTGCCACCGACTTCCAAAATCAAAATCATTTTTCACTTTGTAGTGTTTTTTTTGGAAGTCGGTTTTATTTTTTGTAAAAAAGTTTTAATTTTTCACTTTTTAGTTGTGGGACCTACACAATCCCCCCCCCCCCCCCCAATTTTTTTTTAATACCACTACCTGGTATGTAAATTACAGTGACAGGAACTTATTAGAACATCGTCCACATATATTAAGTAGGATTTTTTTTTGATTTTTGTTGATTTTTCAAAAACCTCTGATCCGATTTCGATAAAATGATATGGGACCATGTGGGAAGTATACCCTTTCCAACAAAAAAAGAATTTTTCAAATCGGTTGGCAAGCAACGGAGTTATGCGCGAACAAACATAAAAAAATATATATATACAGTCGAACTGTTAAACTTCCTCCTTTTTTAGAAGTCGGTTAAAAATAATACTAAATACTTTGGGTTACATTTATATTCCAATTTTCTTAAGGATCTCTTACGTTTTTGAAAATAAATGTACCCTATGTCACTCCCTGATAATTTAAATTTCTATTGGTTAACATCGGTCCAGTAGGTACTGTTTAAACCAGGGCCTTAGAAAATGGTAAATTTTATTTAAAAAATTACAGTAGGATGAAAATGAAAGCCATTGGAAAATAAAGAAAATACTTACAATAAAAATGAAACGAAAGATAATTTACGGGCGATCTGAGGTCGGGAAGTGGATGGGGGTGCGTTTTTAAGAGTAAACACGGTTTATGATTATACATATAACATTTATTCCAAATAGGCACAAGAATGCCCAAACAAAAAATCATTCCTCTTTATAATATTAGTTTAGATGTAAATGTGCGAAACTACACCTCATCATTTATTATAATTGGATGGAATTTGGCACACGGATAGATTGTAGTCTGAAATCGCACGTACGATACTTTTTCTCCTGATAGTCTGTTTCCGTGGGATAGTTGCCGGCAACCACGCGGGCGGAGTCATTGGCAGAGTCTAATATCCTAACTACTTCTTGTTTGTTTCGCTGACACGCAAAATTGGCCGAAGGGATTTGGATGAATTTTTACTAGGTAGGTACTTTAATTTAAAAAAATATTTTTAATATTTTGTTTTCAACCTGGTTATTTAGGGTGCCTTTGATCCTGGCAGTGACTTTAGGTATGAGTTTTACGTATAAGGTATAAGTGTAATGGTGGCATTGCCTACACTATTAACAGTTAAAAACAACCTTACGCTTCCTCATGCCCAAGATTACAATTTCACAGAAAACTAAGTTGGTTTGAAATCACTACATAGTATAAAGCAAAGTCGCTTCCCGCGTCCTAATGTCTGTATGTATGCTTAGATCTTAAAACTACACAACGGATTTTGATGCAGTTTTTTTTAATAGATAGAGTGATTCAAGTGGAAAGTTTATATGTATTATACATGCAATTTCCGTCATCCACGCGGGCGAAGCCGCGGCAGAAGCTAGTAAATAATAACTAGAAGCTGAGACTCCCAGCAGACTGACAATTACTACAGTTTATGTTCCGTATCTAGTATCCTCAATACCTACTTATTAAAGTAAGACTATGAGTTCACAAGTCATTACCTCATGCAGCCGTCAGAGCCGGGGATCTTATCCATGCCGAAGAAACAATATTGCTGATCGCACTCCTGGTCGAACGGCTCACAAGTAATGTTACCTTCGAATAAAGTGCTAGCTTTTAGTTCATCTGGTGAACTGAGAACAGCCTGTCCGGAGACATTAGGACATGCGCTAAATATACTAGAAATATGTTTAATGGTGTTACAATAATTAAAGTTAATGTTGGCTAATTTCTAATCACCTGCGACACATTTAGCGAAGAACCACTCTCCCAGGGAGGAAGGAAGGTCCAGCTCGACAGCCACGCAGTGTTCGCTTGACGAGCAGTTTGCTCTGTCACACGGGCTTTCAATGCATTTCGATCTAAATGGGAATATAGAAGACGTTTTCAAAGACATTTCGAAAATAATTTCCAAACCATACCAACATTAAATAATAGTCTAAATAGTATCATAAAATGTAGTCTAAATAATGTACGTATAGCGGATAGCTTCGGCCATCAATTCGAAGGGCTATCTCTGAAGTGCTGTCTTCATGTCTTGATACAGACGCATTGCAAGCGGGTAGATTGAGAGGGTTCTCGAAAGATACAGAATTAAGTTTACAATAAAGAATGAGAGTTAATTTAAGTAGGTAACTGATAAATTAAACATTAAAATACTTCTACCTCTTCAGGTAATTTTTAATAACCTAACTTCGCCCAAATTCGACGTTTATAAATAGGTACAGACGCCAGCACATCAAGCTATCCCTAACTTTCAAATTTTCTCAATTAAAAATGAACCAAGTCTTTGCAATAAAGTTGAAATACAATCAAAGAAATTTGACAGATTGTGGTAACTTGATGTGCTGGCGTCTGTACATATAACAAGGTCACCAACCTCAGGCAGCCGTCCTGTATCGATTGGCGAACACCGAAGTCGCACTCGCGCGCAGCCCGCTCGTATTCTGCACGGGCATGAGGACAGTTTTGTTCTTGGAGAGCTATAATAGAATTGACTATGTGAAACAGTCAAAAATAAAATATGAAATCACATACGTAGAAGACCACTCGTCTTAAAAATTTCCACCACCGTACAGATTATTCAATATTATGCGAAGATATAATTGTAAAATTGCATTTAATGCTAATAAGTACTTCATTTGATTATAATAAAAACAAGTCAAGTACAAATGCCGCGTTTTGACAGTTCATAAAAAGTAACGTTATTGACTGCCCTTTCAAATAATACTAAACCAACCAATACTATCGTAGTTTCAATGTCAAAGGTTTTAGTATCAATAAAGATTTTAATTTATTATTATTACGATAGGTACTTGGTAATTCAGACTGGCGGTCAATGAAATGAAATAAAATTAATTGAAATTGTTTGGAATCACATTCACACGTCATGTTAAGAATTATAATTATAACAGATTATAATAATAATATCCTTAGACATTTCACACAACGCCGTATAGTCCCAAGCCAAGCAACTTACGCCCGGGTGTCACCACTGCGAGGATCGTCCAGAGGACACGGTAGAGCACACGGTGCAAACCTGCCCCGCTTGCTTGGGCGGAGCACCGCCGTGTCCTCGAAGAGGCGATCGGCGGCGGAGAACTCTCGCGCCCGGCCCTGGTACAAGCCATGGTCCGGGGCGAGAGGGAGTGGGAGGCAGTCACCTCTTTCTGCGAAAAAGTCATGCTCGCGAAGGAGGTGGCGGGATGGGAGAGAGAAAGGTTTTCCCGTCCCAGCTGCCGCGGGAGACGCCCCGGGCGTCGGGAGCTACGTGACGACTCCCAGCCACCGTAGGCGCGGGCCTGCGGACGGTGAGTAATGGGTGACACACCGTCCGAGCAGCACCAGGCCCGTGCTGGACGGCGCTTATATGTTCCACGCGCGCCTCAAAGAGATGTCAGCATATGAAGGGGCCAAGCCTGCCGGGTAAGCGGGATTGTCCGAAAGGGTTACCGCTACCCCGAAACATAAAGGGCTAAGGAAGGAACATGGATAGGTTTTAGTCAGTAAGAGTCTGACACTCCCTTCCGCTCCACCCAGAGCGGGAGAACTCATTGGATGATTTCCTGGCCTTAAAAAAAAAAGCCAAGCAACCTAATGCTTGTGTTATTGTGGTAACGAGACAACTAATAAACTACTTAAATACATTTTTTTTTGTAAACACTTACACATTATACATACACAAACACCCAGACCCGGAACAAATACTTGCAGGTCGTACAAATATTTTTTCCGTGCGGGAATCGAACCCGCAACATGCTACGCAGCAGTCAATCGCTCAACCACTGCGACAACCGTGTCGTAGTGTTATAATCTATAGGTAGGTTACAATTATACTGATTACAATTATTTTGCAGAAAATAGGTATTTTAATTTTGTTCATTTATTTTTATTTTTATCCTGTAGGCCGAATATATTTTTTATCATGGGATATCCGCTTACTGATATATAGAACGAATCACTGGCATGAGAAACTTTAAATAAGTATAAAAGCAAAACATTGACAAACGACAAACAAGTTACAAACTATTCGACATTTAACTTCTTTGATATTTGCCATTCAACGTGGCAACGCTGCCAGCCTTTTGGGCACATTTCCCACTGACAGCGATGGGGATGAATTTTTTGACGCCCTATGAGCTCTTCTCCTTTTTTACCACTTGTACATAATGGATATATTTTTTCTCGTTTTAGGTTGTATACATTTATTAATCATTGTTTTATTTTAAATTAAGTATGTATGTATAAGTTGATAAATTATAATATCTGTTCAATAATAAATATTAAAGTCATTATTTCTTTGATTTGTTCTTGATACCATCATTCTGGCCACCTGGTTATTATAAAAAAAAACTGGTAGTTTTCAAGTTATTTTGCTTCGATTTGTATTTAAGTTTCGTTTTGATTATCTCTTCATGTTAATCTGAATCCATACCTATACCTACAAATTTGTTTAAATAACATCTTATGTTAATATGCCACAAGTACTTGAACTTTGGGAAAAGGCTAGGGAGATTGAAAAATATTTCGTGATTTCTTTTGCCATCAACGTTGCACAGTCTCATCAAGTCCCGTAGTCCGCCGCGACAAACTGCACGTGCATTGGCGCGTCAAGAAAGAGACGATGTTGCCAGCTCGTTTATGATTATATAGAATCCTAGAAATGGACTTAGTAACAACTCTCTTAGCTGTCTCAACTCTCCTGTCTCACTATCCTAATAGAGTTGTAATGTTGTTTTCTGTGTGTTTTAATTTGTGTATTATAATGTAATGTAAAAAGCCTGCTGCCATAAAACTGACTGCAGGCATAAAAAGCCTGACAATATGCCCATTATATATATTTAACAGTGATATCATGATATTATTGTCGCAGTATTTTTTACAATTCTGCGGGCCAGCATCGTATGGCCTATGCCGTGCTGTTTCTCTCCACATCACAGTGGTCAGGAGCATCCTTTGTAACCTAGTGACCAAGGTATTTGAATTGCATTACTCTGTTTTGGTTCTCTGCCTGTTCGCCGAAAATTGTTTGCCAAATTTTCACTTGCCAACCAACGTTTCGCAGAATTTTATTCCGCCGAATAGTCATTTGCCAACTTATCATATAATTTTGTTTTATTTCCCAACCTCACAGTTACCAACTGTACGTTTGGTCTGCTTTTCATAATGATACTTTTTAAAATGCCAACTTTCATTAAGCAGATTTTTTTGCAATTAGTTATTGTAATTATTATTTTTTTTACTTTATCTTTAATATGACCTAACCTAACTGTTTCCTTTTACAAAAGCGATTCGCTTCTGGCACATCGCCGGCCGCTGCCGCCGCACGCTCGCTTCGTTCGCTCGGCTCGCGCGTTGTTTGTCATACTCTAACCTAACAACCTTAGACTTCTATTGTAATAGTTGTGTGGCCTAGTGAAATGGTTGAAAAATGATAAATGTCCCAAACGTTTTGTGTCATTATAATAATCGGCTTAACAATAATTCTACCAAATGAAACGTTGTCATACAAAAATTTGCTAATCGTTAGTTGTCAAAGTGAAACATCGGCGAAGCGTTGGTTGGCAAGTGAAAAATTGGCAAACAATTTTCTGCGAAAAGGCAGGACACCCTCTGTTTTGTGTTCCGCCAGATTGTGGAGGTGCCACTTCTATGTTTTTTACCAAAAACTGTCGGGTGATTCTGTGAATATATCACGTGAAGTGAGCGTTTAAAGTTAGCTGTCAATAGTGTCAATTCCAAGCATTATGTGGCACGAAAGCTCACTTCACGCAAGTTTTCACGAGGAGATTTTTGCAGAATAGCACAAAAGATCACTATTATGTATAGACGCCAGCACATCAAGTTACCACAATCTGTCAAATTTCTTTGATAGTATTTCAACTTTATTGCAAAGACATAAGGTTCATTTTGAATTGAGAAAAATTGACAGATTGTGGTAACTTGATGTGCTGGCCTCTGTACTATTACTTCTATTTTTTTTCAAACAAGTGCATTGAAAGATGTCGTTTGAAATGCGTAAGCAGCAACCGCCGTAGCTACTGTCGTGGTTCACCCCCACTCACCTTCGACGACCAGGTGTACCCCCTGCATGGCCACTCCGAGCCCACTGTCAGCCACGCAGACGTAGGCGCCGGTGTCACTGCTATACAGGGAGGTGATCTCCAGCGTGCCATCCGACTTCAACTTGTAGCGGTCCGCGTTACCGTCGATCTTTTGGGAGATAAGTGTGAATTATTATGAGTCGAAATTGTCTAGAAAAGTTCAAACCAAAATAATAACTTTTTTTTAACTTTAGCACATTACTACAACCCGTTTACGTTTTGTTCAAATAGCAGTAAAATAGGAACATAAAGGGCTACGGAAGGAACATGGATGGGTTTTAGTCAGTAAAAGTCTGACACTCCCTTCCGCTCCACCCAGAGCGGGAGAAGTCATTGGATGATTTCCCAACCTTAAAAAAAAAAAAGTAAAATAGCATAACATATTATCTTCATGGCTGCTTGGTAACATCTCATTTCGTTGCATGATGCAGATAATTTCTTGAAAAACAAAAAGTTAACAAAATACTAAATAAATTACTATGTTTTCTAAAATGCATGAATATTATCTGAAAATAGATCGAGGAAAATTGATTTATTTTTTTGTGTATATTGAAAACATTGAGAGACTCTTTTTCATACGTACGGTAGTTGTTCGAAACTTCCACGTGATTTTTGGTGGTGGAATGCCGCGGAGCGGACAGCGTAGTGTGGCTGTACCACCTTCAGGTGCCATCACCTCCGCTTGAGGTGCTACTGGTATATCTTTCAACAAATAAACACCTTCAGATGTTGTAAAACTAATGATTATGTGATTATTATCCAATGAATTATTCAAATCACTTCCGCATGCGCGTATGAACGTGAGCAGCGCGGCGAGCGAGAGGAGACAGACGCGCGACATGTCGACCGAGCGTGAGGAGCGACTGGTGCAGAGAACACGAACTTCAACTGCACGAGTGATACGACCGGCGCGGGCGCCATCTATGGTGAGACTTCTACAGATAACGTCAATGTTCTGAGAATCCACTCTCTTCTTCTTCTCTTCGTGTGGAGAGTCAGAGTGGTCAGAGTTTTAATGCTGCCCATGGGCCTCTGACTTAGCATCACATACTGTTGAGAAACATCTCTCAGGCATGCCGGTTTCCTCACCATGTTTTCCTTCACCGATTTTTAAGCAAGTGATAATTATACAATACGCACATGAATCTGAAAAGTCAGAGGTGCGTGCCTTGGGTTCGAACTCGAGACCTAAGACTTGGCAGTCCGACGGTCACTAGAATAGACTTGTACGTCAATGGTATTACTTCGAAGAAATTTTTGGAAATATTGTTATATGGTTGAACTATGACTTATTCATACGTACTCCTACTACTACTTCATGCTGGTAGTGACTCACATGGTGACAGAGTTTATGCTGCCCATGGGCCTCTGACCTAGCTTCACATGCTGTAGAAAAGTCTCTCAGGTATGCCAGTTTCCTCACGATATTTTCCTTTACCGATTTTTAAGCAAGTGATATTAAACAATACGCACATGAATCTGTAAAATAAGAGGTGCGAGGTGATTCATTCGTTATCTGTAGTTTTTAGTACACAGAAATAATAGGTATAGATGCCTCTTAAACCAAGTGCAAGAACATTTTTTAATTCTCTGTGGCTTAAAATATTTTTCGAAGTAGGTATTGTACGGTAATATGTTGTCTGACAGATCTGTCAAACTATGAACCTTATTGGGATTGCATCAGGGTAATTAATGAAAATCGCTAATACGGAAATAAATTGACAATGCAGGTTTGAGGCTGGTTGCGGGTTTTATTTTGATTTAAGTTTATTCTTAATATTCTAACGTAAACAATGGTATTTTTTATTCAAAAATTGCTGTAACTAATACTTTTCTTTTGGCAAACGTTTTAGCGGAAGGATTGCAAAATCAGTTGCGTGCGACGTTAGCCCCCACATGCGCCTCGGAATTGCAACGTGCCAGTGGGAAAAGAAGACTTAACACTTTTAGCTGAGCATCTGGGTATTCAAATGTTTGTTGAGCGGCGCACTATTTTATACATGACGATTGCAAATGTAGACGTAATCAGAACGTATGTTTGCGAGAAGCCTTAACTGAGAGCTCCAAGAAAATTATTTTCTTACCGTTTTTGTCCATCACCTTTTCTATATCTAAGGTATAGTTGGATAGTTTTTCATACTGGCCCTTATTCCAATGAACCGTATAGGTATAAAAGCTTTGAACACTTGAATAGTTCAATACTTCTTGTAGTATTTCGAGGTGTTTACCGTACACACGGAGTTTATAGTGGTTACAAGTGCATTCGACTGCACGTCGAACCCTTTGGCCTAGCGTCAAAGCTGTAGATTCTGAATGGAATAAAATACCAGCTTATAATGGTTTTTTAACCAAAGACGTGCGGCCTACTGTATGGACCTACCCACTAGCTAATTACATTAAAAAAAATAGTTTAGCGTCATTTCTATCATTTTCAGTTGTTGTGGAGTTTACTGCTGGACTCAAAATCCAAGATGGCGGCTGCGAATTTAGAGATGATCAATTCGGTTGAATTTAAAAAATAATTGTTAAGTTCCTCAGAACTCCGTCATTTATCAACCGTTTTGGAATATTCTGTTAATTAAAGGAATTACTAATTATTATATATAAAAATTATAGCAAATGAATGATTGAAGCAATAATTTGTATTTTAAAAGGATTAGGTAAATGTTTAACTGATAATTGAGTAGGTACCTAAAGATACGGTGGCTAGGTTGACAATAATCATTATTTGCTATTAATATACTCAATTCTCAATATCTTTATTGCGTTCCAAAATGTACATAAGTTTTACATTGGTTGGTGGATTGTAATAAGTCACAATTTTGGACCCTGTCGGGCACGGCATAGAATGTGGGAGAGAGAAGGAAGAGCACTGAGTGTTTACTTCTAAGTCAAAGACAAAGTCAAATCATTTATTTCAAATAGGCACAATAAAGGCACTTTTGAACGTCAAAAATGAACAAGTAATAGAATTCATTCTATTCGCCCCATCTAAAAGGTAGTTTCGTGTGTAGAAGAATGGGCAAGAAACTCCACCGTTACTCTTTTAAAATGTTTTAAGTACAATGTTTTGAATACATGAAATTATAACATTATAATATATGTGAAGACGATGCACCCAGAATAAAAACAATACACCACAAAAGGTGAAAAGAAAAACGTATGTAGTAATGGCAGGTAAACTTAATTATGTCATAAGTACATGGTGCTCACATATTTACAAACGTTCTAAAAGTTAATAATAATAAATTAATCAATGTTTGCGAAATTATTCCAATATAATAAAACAATAATATGGTACAGTCATCAGCAAAAGTAGATGATCTAAATCAGAAATTCAATACTAATGAACGGAGTTCACGAATATATGGTAGCTGTACTAGTAGTAAATGTTTGGTATAATTTTAATAATAATAATATCCTTGGAAAATTCACACAATGCCATTTAGTCCCAAGCTAAGCAACCTAATGCTTGTGTTATGGTAACGAAATGGCTGATAAACTACTTATATATTTTTTTAAAACAAAATTAAATCACAAACTTTTGAATCACTCTGACGCGACACAGGTTTGACGCGAACTCCGTTCTTTAGTATCCAATTTCTGATTTTGATCATCTACTTTTGCTGTTGACTGTACAAATTATAAATTATTACCTAATTTGCTTAGCAACCAGTTTGATTTTGTCTAGACACTAGATTGTCCTGAGGAGCAGGACCAGCATGTTTCCAAGCATCCTTATCTTTGATATAATCCTCTAATTTGTAATAAGCTTGTTTACAAAGTGTACTTTTTATGAGTTTTAAATTTTCTTTCATTTAATTGCAGTATGTCACAAGGTATTTTGTTGTAACATTTAACACAGAACCCCATAAAAGATGTATGTACTTTTGACAATCTGAAAAATGGTTGAACTATTTTATCTTTATTTCTAGTCTTAAAGTTATACCTATCACTTATTTTATTAAAAATAAGTATGTCTTTTTTTTCTTACATACATAATATTTTCATAAATGAATTGGCAAGGTACCGTCATCCGTCATCTACCCCGGTCGCGATGGGGAACGGAACCGGCGAGAGATGTCGTGCGGTGTTCCACAGGGATCGGTTCTGGGGCCGCTCCTGTGGGACATCGGTTACGACTGGGTGCTGTGGGCCGACCTCCCTGACGGCGTCAGCGTAGTTTGCTACGCTGACGACACGCTGGTCCTGGCGCATGGGAGGTCGCATCAGGCGGCGGCCGACGCGATGACACGCGGGGTTGCGACAGTCGTTGAGAAGATCCGGCAGTTGGGTCTCGAGGTGGCATTACACAAATCCGAGGCCATGTCCTTTCATGGGCCTCGGAATAGGCCACCATCGGGATCCCAACTTACGGTAGGAAGGGTTCACATCGGCGTCGAGACCACGATGACCTAGGTCTGGTCCTCGACAGCCGATGGAATTTCGTGGAGCACTTCCGACGTTTGGCCCCCAAGCTGGAACGGACTGGGGCCGCCTTCAAGCGGCTCTTGCCCAATTTGAGGGAGCCAAACGCCTCCTGCCGGAGGTTTTACGCGGGAGTCGTGCGGTCCATGGCCCTTTACGGGGCCCCGGTGTGGGCGCGTTCAGATAGTGGGCGGCTCGCCGCCGCAATGAACGCGCCCACACCGGGCGAGGCTTTTAGGCGCCACCACACCTAAAAGGTGGTACCCATTCGGCTAATCCGGTCCCGCACGGTCTCGGGCGAGGCGGCAAGCCTCCTTGCCGGACTGCCGCCGTGGGATCTGGAGGCGATAGTCCTCGCGCGCCTGTACGAGTGGCGCGCGGAGGTACTAAGCCGGGGAGAAACTCCGTTTCCGCAGCAAATTGCGGCGGAGCGGACGGACTTCCGGCGCGATCTCATGGCGGCCTGGAATCAGCGACTGTCGCAACCCAGCGCAGGGCACGCCACGATAGTGGCAGTAAGGCCCCTCTTTGAGGAGTGGCTAGAGAGGCGTCACGGCGCCCTCACCTACCGCCTGACGCAGGTCCTCACCGGACATGGATGTTTCGGGAGGTTCCTGCACATCATCAGGCGGGAGGAAACGCCCGGGTGTCACCACTGCGAGGATCGCCCAGAGGACACGGTAGAGCACACGATGCAAACCTGCCCCGCTTGGGCGGAGCACCGCCGTGTCCTCGTAGAGGCGATCGCCGGCGGCGACCTCTCGCGCCCGGCCCTGGTGCAAGCCATGGTCCGGGGCGAGAGGGAGTGGGAGGCAGTCACTTCCTTCTGTGAAAAAGTCATGCTCGCGAAGGAGGTGGCGGGATGGGAGAGAGAAAGGTCCTCCCGTCCCAGCCACCGCAGCAGACGCCCCGGCCGTCGGGAGCCACGTGACGACTCCCGGCCTCCGTAGGCGCGGGCCTGCGGACGGTGAGTAATGGGTGACTCACCGTCCGATCAGCACCAGACCCGTGCCGTACGGCGCATATATGTTCCACGCGCGCCTCAAAGAGATGTCAGCATATGAAGGGGCCCCTCAGGGCCAAGCCTGCCGGGTAAGCGGGATTGTCCGAAAGGGTTTCCGCTACCCCGGAACATAAAGGGCTACGGAAGGAACATGGATGGGTTTTAGTCAGTAAGAGTCTGACACTCCCTTCCGCTCCACCCAGAGCGGGAGCAGTCATTGGATGATTTCCCAGCCTTAAAAAAAAAAGGTACCGTCATAAAATTAATCCTTTTAAATAGTTCCCCAAGTGATTCGCTTCGACGAAGATTGTAAATAGCTCTGATGTTCGCTTTTGCACAATAAAAATGGATTCAATGTCAGCAGCCTGACCCACAGTAAAATGCCATACGACATAATGCTGTGGAAGTAACTAAAGTAGGCCAAACGCGCGGTTTCTACGTCTATCAACTGCCTTATCTTTCTAACAACATAAGTGGCCGAGTTTAGCCGTCCCACAAGAGTTGTTATGTGGGGACCCCATTGCAACCTGTCGTCTAGCGTGATTCCCAGGAAAACCGTCTGCTTAATAAATTCCAGCTTTTCTCCGTTCAATATGATGTCACAATCGCTACTTTTAACATTATGTAATGTAAATCTAATGCATTTGTTTTTTTTTCATTTAGTACCAAAATATTTACCGTAAACCAGTCTTAGACCTGAAGAATAGAGTTATTACCTTCGTTGAGATTTTGAGAGCGTCGATCAATTTTAAAGATTAATGATGCATCTGCAAATAACACCATCTTCGGTTGATTTTGAAATAATTGGGGTAAATCATGGGGTTAATGTAAACTAAAAAGAGGAATGGACCCAATATCGAACCTTGAGGAACGCCCATTGTCATTTCCGACCCTAACGAGCTTACACTATACAGGGTGGAATTTTGTAATGCCCCCTGGAGGGAAAGTACTCTTAATACTGTAGATAGAACATTTTACTCAAAGGAAACATTCCTTTATTTTTTAATAGAAAGAAAACTGCATTCAAAGATTTCCAAAAAATCGCTTGCCACACCCGGGAATCGAACTGACTAAAATCTGCAAAAAGTACACACTGTACTTTTACTGCCGCGATCGTTAGTATCAATTATAAGGATGAAATCTCTCGAACAAACTTGATAAATTAAATGATAGGAAAACCATGAAATCTTTAATTATTTACAAAAAATTGTAAACTAATTAATTAGTTGCTCGAAATGGGCTCCATTTTCTTGGATACACAAATGTATTCTTCTAACAAATTCATTTCTTGTAACCTTTAATAACGTGTTGTGGTGAATATTATAAATCGTATTCTGAACTTCAACTCTCAACTCGTTTACATTCGCATAAGATTTAATGTAAATTTGGTTTTTAACATATCCCCATAAAAAAAAAATCTAAAGGGGTGAGAACTGATGATCTCGCAGGCCATCTGATTGTGCCGTTTGTACCAATCCAGGTATTAAAGGTATTTATTTAGAAGGACACATTTGTGTATCCAAGAAAATGGAGCCCATTTCGAGCAACTAATTAATTAGTTTACAATTTTTTGTAAATAATTAAAGATTTCATAGTTTTCCTATCATTTAATTTATCAAGTTTGTTCGAGAGATTTCATCCTTATAATTGATACTAACGATCGCGGCAATAAAAGTACAGTTTGTACTTTTTGCAGATTTTAGTCAGTTCGATTCCCGGGTGTGGCAAGCGATTTTTTGGAAATCTTTGAATGCAGTTTTCTTTCTATTCAAAAATAAAGGAATGTTTCCTTTGAGTAAAATTTTCTATCTACAGTATTAAGAGTACTTTCCCTCCAGGGGGCATTACAAAATTCCACCCTGTATATAGTATAATAATATAGTCTTAGAAAACACAAGCGGAGTTTATTAAAAAAAACAAATCACTAAAAGCCCTACAAGGTTTTATTTCTTACAAGTTATCTTTAATTAACACCAATCACACAGTAAATAATGAGTACATAATAATTATATAAAACGACACTAATAAATGCTATAACGTCCTTAAAATACGTCCGTTGCATCCGAGAGCCCAGTAGACAATGCGCGCGTTCGCTTTTTTTTTTTTTTTGAAATGGCATCTCGCAGTTCAACCAAAGGGTTGTCTACTGCTTAACCGGGCTTGCCTGTGGCTGCCACAAAGAATTGTAGCCCCCAGCCAGGGCTTAATAAAAACTAAAGCTAACTTACAAAACTAAGCGACTACACGCTAAGGGCACCCCCTGCGGGGTTCGGACCTCGGCTTAGGGCGTCGCTGGGGAGGGGACAGCAAGGGACAGCTGGATCGGGGGTTTTTAAAACTACTGGCTCAGCGGCAACGCGGGCTGGCTCGAGCAAGGGTCGGGGGGATGAGAGCGGACAGGGTCGTCGCGACGGGCCTCGACGGCGAGGACGGAACGACGGAAATTTGTGTTTGTATGCTAGTCTAACAGTGCTAGTGGCCGGGCTGCTCTCCTGGAGGAGAGTGGTGGCATCGTCGGGGGCAACGAGGGTATGCCGTGGACGGCGAACCTTACTGATGCGGGACGGGGTGTATCGGGAGGCGGCCGCAATCAGGGGATTGCGGTGCTTTATGGCAGTGTCAAAGAAACGCTTCAAGAGGCGTTTCATGAACTGCTGAACTGTGGGGAGTTTAAAATCTACATGAAGATCCATGTTACGGACGTAAAAGGGAGCTCCTGAGACCCTACGGAGGAACCGGTTTTGAAGTGTCTGCATTCGATGCAGATACTTGGGTTTGGCGTGCGCGAAGACGACGCAAGCGTATGTCATAATGGGACGGATTACAGCCTTATAGAGACGCATTTTGCACCGGAGTGACAATTTGCTGCGTTCTGTAAGCATGAATTGGAGCCTACCGAGAGCAAAAGCGGCCCGCGAACGGACCTGCTTTATGTGCTCTGCGAAACTGAGGTGTTGGTCGAGAGTGACACCCAGGTACTTGGCATGCTTCGCCCAAGGGATCGGCTTGCCGTACATGGTGATCGGATTAGGGGGGTTGGGGAGGGCCCTACGAATTCTCCTAAAGAGAACAGCCTGGCTTTTATCGGGGTTGACCTCGATTCTCCATTTCCGGAACCAAGCGCCGAGGACGTTGGCCGAGGTCTGGAGAGTCTGAGCTATAGCTGGCGGACTGGTCCCTGTGTAGTAAATGGCCGTGTCATCGGCGAATAACGCCAATTGGGCCTTTTTACTCTTAGGGATGTCGCTAGTGAACAGGGTAAAGATTAGGGGGGAGAGAACGGAGCCCTGGGGGACTCCGGCGCGAATCGGGTGGGGGGAGGAGAGAGCGCCCTCGATGCGGTAGCGGAAGGTGCGGTTCGACAAAAAGTCCCGTAAGATGAGCACGAGACGGTCGGGCACGCCGAGTTGGTATAGCTTATATATTAAGCCATTGTGCCAGACTTTGTCGAAAGCCTTCGCTATGTCGAAGAACAGGGCGCCAGTCATAGCGCCACGCTGGAAGCCGGCACTGATGTGCTCGACTATGCGGTGCGCTTGCTGGACGCACGAGTGTTTGGTACGGAACCCGAACTGCTCGTCCGGAATCAGGCTCTTCGCCTCGGCATAGTCCTTGAGACGCTTATAAATAAGCCTCTCGTAGATTTTGCCGAGCACGTTGAGCAGACTGATGGGGCGATAGCTGGTGGGGTCTGATTTGGGTTTGCCGGGTTTGGGGATACCTATAACAGAGGCCTCTTTCCAGGCTTGTGGGAACATGTTATTACTCATGGCGCCATTGAAGATGGCGGTCATGAGCATGATCAGTTGGGCGGGGAAGAGTTTGAATACCCTATTGGTAATTCCATCTGAGCCGGGGGCTTTACGAGCCTGAAGACCCTTGATGATGTCTTGCACCTCGTCAGGGGTGACGGGGGGCAGAGGATCATCTGGATCTTCGACGGGCGGGAGAGAGGCTCTACGTTCGACCTCGGCGTCGACTTTGGCGAGGTGCTTTGGGTCGACCGGAAGGGAACTGGGGGAGCATTGGGACTCGAGACTGTCGGCTAGGAGCTCGGCTTTTTCAGAGCTATCGAAAGCGATGCTCTTGTCGGGACGGGCGCGCGTTCGCAGCGCGCCGTGCCTTTTTATCTACACCCACTCGGTCCGGGTAGGTTGGAAGGGGGTATATCTAAGACGGCCGTTCCTGATAGCGTGACGTCCTCGACCGCAGCTTCATTCTCATTAGATCCATCTCTCAAAGCTTGGCCATCATCATTATTTTGGCCATCATCGTTATCTGAAAACACATGAGTTCATGAGTAATTACTTTCACTATGGTTTGAAGCTTATTCAACCTGAAGTAGTTTCATAAGTTAAAATTTACGAATCTGCCCAGTGTTCCAAGCGCAAGCGTGCACTCAAGCGCCAGCAACAAGGACCATCAATAGTGACTTACGGTTGGAACAGCTTCAAACCCAAGAGATTCAATGCATCGCTAACGATAGAATCCGGTTTCTATCGTTCACCATACATTGTTATCGACAGAGGCCCAAACGTTCGCTTGTCGTTTTCACGAATACATAGTAGAGGCCCAAATGTTATGCTTACTATGAATTTGTGACACATCGCGTCATTGAGACAGAGGCCCAAAAGTTCTGCATGTCTCCACTATGACCGCGAAACAAAGCAGAGGCCCAAACGTTAGCATGCTCATAACAAATAACTCACCACTCTCAAAGAAAGCTGAGCACGTATCCGGCGTCCACTCACCGCGCCATAACATCATATGTTCTGCTGTGGCTTGAGTCTTTTTCCCATAAGACCCAGCTAGTAACTCTAGCTCATAACGGTGGTGTGGCAGCGCTTGGACCACCTTATACGGGCCGCGCATGCCGGAGTCTAGTTTCCCAGTAGTCTGAGCAACTTTGCTCACAAACACAAAGTCACCAACAGCAAACGTACGTGGCTGCCTCCGATCTTCATTTACATAAGCGTCCTGATAATGCTGATTGGCTGTGAGCAACTCAGAAGCTCGTTGTCTTCTTAGAGTTAACAAGGCTTCTCTATTGGGATGCGAGTTTTCAAGAGCAACGTCTCGCACCAAGGATCTGATGACGGGGGTAGCCGCGTCTATGCCCACCAGCAGTTGTAGTGGTGAAGTCTGGGTAGTGGCTTGTCTGCAGATGTTGAGGGTGAGTGCACCTTCCAGAGCACATCGGACCATTGCGAGCCCTTATTGCCGACCTTAACCCGCAGCATGTTAAGAACGGTTCGGCAGTATCTTTCCACTTGGCCGTTCTCGCGATGCATACCTGGCGTAATAAAATGTATTGAAGATCCCAACTCGGTAACCCAATTTTGAAAAGCTCTACTGTCATACATCCTACCACGGTCACATACTATCATAGATGGGGTACCAAGTAGTGATACTGCGTTAGAGAATACACGCTTCAACTCATCAGCGTCTTGTCTATATAAAGAGTACAGTAAACAATACTTGGAAAAGGCATCAATTATAATCAAAACGTATTTAAAACCATTTGATTCTGGTAGTGGTCCAAGAACATCGGTATGTACCACAGAGAAAGGGATTTCCGGCTTAGACCAGGACTGGATTGGCTGAGAGGGAGCTCTGGGAACCCTTTTATGTGCCAGACATATAAGGCAATGACCTATATACTTCCTCACAAATTGCCGTAAGCTCGGAAACCAAAAATGCCGTAAAATTAAGTCAGTAGTTCTGTCAGTACCAATATGATCATGGTCGTCATGGAAAACCCTTAACAGACTGAGCCTATGACCCTTTGGGATGAAGCACAAAAGTCGCGGTTCTTCACCAGTAGGCGTAAATTTGTAAAACAATAAATCATTTTTGATGGTGTACCTCGTTTGATCTAATTGCCCTTCCCTCAATTTAGACATCAATTCCTGAGTCTCTGCGTCAGCGGTTTGAGCAATCTTTGCCCAGTTGTTCGGATTTCGGACATTATCGGTTGGAGGAGGGTTACGGCTTAAAAAATCCGCGTGTTGCATTAATGAACCCTTCCTATAGTCGAGAGTGAACGTAAAATCCTGTAAGTATACCCACCAGCGCGCAACGCGAGGCAGCAAGTCTTTTTTTCGCTCCGTTAACTTTAAAGAATTGCAATCCGTCACTATCTTAAAGTGAACACCAATTAGATAGTGGCGAAAATGCTGGAGCGCACGTACAACAGCCAAAGTTTCCAATTCATAACTGTGGTACCTCGATTCCGCACCCTGAGTGGACTTGCTAAAGTACCCAACAACCCTCTTTCTCTTACCGCTGTGCTCTTGGAGTAAAATAGCACCAAATCCAACTGCACTAGCGTCTGTGTGGAGCTCTGTAGGCAACTGGGGGTCAAATATCGCTAAAACCGGTTCATTAGTCAGGCAATTTATAATATAGTCGCGAGCAGTGTCCTGCTCAGAACCCCATGAAAAAGGTTCACCCTTCCTCAGCAGCCTTGCTATGCTGCTTGTCTTAGAGGCATAGCCAGCAATATAGCGGCGGAAATATCCTGCGAGCCCCAGAAACTGGCGAACCTCTTTCATGTTTGTAGGTTTTGGAGAACATACAAGTGCATCTACTTTACCTGGACTCGGCCGTACCTGACCATTTCCAATCAGTCGCCCTAACACCTACGACCAATTTCTACGTCTAGAAAAGTACACTTTTTCAAGTTCATGGAAAATCCCGCGGCCTTGAGTATCTGTAAAACTTCCCTTAACGTTTTAAGACCCTCATCTACCGAATTTGACAGAATTAATACGTCATCAATATAAGTTAGAACCCTACCAGTGTCAATGAGAGGTTTTAATGTTTTAGATATAATCCTCTGATAGACGATCGGGGCATTGGCTAGACCATATGGCATTTTCAGATACTCATACTGCCCTTCAGGCGTTACGAAGGCAGTTTTGCTTATGGAATCATCATCCTTCATAGGTACCTGGTGAAAACCAGTAGCCATATCGAGGCTGGTGAAGATTTTGAAGCTACCAAGTCTATCGATATGGCCATCGATCAGCGGCAAGGGAAATCTCTCTTTAATGGTAATGGCATTAAGGGCTCGATAGTCGACGCACATCCTGTCACTCCCGTCCTTCTTTTTGACGAGAATGATAGGACTCGCGTAATCGGATTGTGATTCACGAATTATTCCCTTGCTGAGCAGATCGCTAACAATATTGCGAACCCTATTTTTTTCATCTAACGAAAGCTTATAAGGACGGTGGGTTATTGGAGTGTTAGACGTTAGTTTGATCTCCATACTACCGGTGTTCACAGTGGAAGTCGCCGTACCGGAAATAAACAAATCAGAGAACTCT
The DNA here is from genome assembly GCA_951799385.1 of Hyppa rectilinea. Classification (NCBI taxonomy): domain Eukaryota; kingdom Metazoa; phylum Arthropoda; class Insecta; order Lepidoptera; family Noctuidae; genus Hyppa; species Hyppa rectilinea. The sequence continues at coordinate 4,346,921 of OX637319.1, forward strand.
TTGATAATTTTCAGTAACTGATTTCTATCGGCACCCACTAAAGGAGTTTTAATACACTCATGATCCATAGTGTTCACAAGCTGCACGGTTGTCTGAACGTCTGACCTGGTAAGCCGCTGTTCACTACTAGTACGAGTGTAAATCAGCCCTTTTCGATTCAAGACGTCAGTACCAATTAGAATAGGCGCATTGATGCATTCAGCTGGGACAACATATAAATCAATTTCCAGTGATACTTCTGGGAATTCTACAACTGTGATAATGACAGAGGTTGATTCAATTACCTGACTTCCTATCCCACGCATCAAGCGATAAGCTGGTAAACGATTAAAATTAAAATGTTTTAGCACCTTTTCTGAAATTAAGGAAATATCAGAACCGCTGTCAATTAGAACATCGACAGGCACCTTCTGGACGACGGCTGAAATTACGTTATTTTGTCTGGAGTCGATTCGGAGCAAAAATTTACTTCATTCGTTTTCTTATTGTGACTCTCAGAACGCTGTTTTTGGAAACATGAATCGATTGAATGCCCATTACGTTTGCAAAAAGCACAGCGTTGAACGAGTTTATTAGTTTTATCGCTTGATGTAGGTGAAGCTGATGTAGAGGCACTGGGATCCTGAACCGAATTGGTATTTTTGGACTTTTTGGGACAATACCATTTCTTATGACCCGTTTTGCCGCAAAAATGACAAGTGATATTGCTATTGCCTGATTTAGGTGCCTCACGTTTACGTTGGTTAGAAGAGTTATTAGAGGGGGCACGATCACGAGCAGTATTATTGTCAGTTTTGGGTTTGACGTAAACTGATAAAATTCTACCAGATCTTTACATGCTAGTTAAAGCATTGGTTGCCTTGACCTGGGGATCGCTGATACCTCTAATAATAATGGCGGATTTTAACTTATCTGATAAGCCTTGAACTATATTGAGACGCAGCAAGGATTTACGTGCGTACTCTGCATAAGTTAGGTACTTGTTTGAGTTCGTACACATAACTTCATATAGTATGGATGCAGAATCGATATTACGAGGACAAAGAGATCTAAATTCAACCTTGAAGTTACTCCAGGATCTATCACTTGTCACCCAGTCATTTAACCATGATCCTGCATCACCACGCAAACAAGAACCTATCCGCCCTAGGCATTCGCGATCATCCCAATTATTTATCAATCGGCCACGGTCAACCTCAGCGCACCAGACATCGAAATCTTGAATATTTGGATCAAACGGTGATATATAGAAGTTATGAGACTTCGTTTTTAAAAGCGTGCTCAAGGCATCAACAATACTGTTCGCTACGTCCCTACTCTCGTTTTGCACATCTGTCGCACGCGAGTTATTCTCGGCGGTAACTTCGTTAGTTATTGTCTCGGTCAAGCTTGAACCTTGCTGACTAGCAGGGATTGGTACGACCGGAAGAGGGGACAATAACTGGTTCTCGTTATTTGGATGCAACGGACTATCACTACTAGATGTCGTAGGCAATCTCCGCTCAATTACTTCTAACCTAGTAAGAATTCGATCAAGGGCTACATCGCGTGAGTTGTCGCGGCGGTCATACGCGCCTTCACGATATCTACGAGAGCCGTTATGTGGGCCATGCAAAACACTACGACACCTAGGTGACCTATCTCTGCGGTCTCTTGGACTGTTTCGACTGTGGCGTGCGACAATCGGCGGCGTGTCACGATCATTCGAAATATCGCGACGGTTTTTGCGAGAACCACCACTAGACTGTCGCTCACGAGAGTTTCTACGTCCTCTAGACCGAGACGAACGCCCTGACATTTTGTAAGAAACAAAACTTAGGTAGGTACTTACGTTTGCGCCCAATAATCACAACACTAACACCGTTACTGAGTATTTAAATGGATAGCAGACGGCCTAGAACGCGTGACGATCCCACTTCTGATCTTAGAAAACACAAGCGGAGTTTATTAAAAAAAACAAATCACTAAAAGCCCTACAAGGTTTTATTTCTTACAAGTTATCTTTAATTAACACCAATCACACAGTAAATAATGAGTACATAATAATTATATAAAACGACACTAATAAATGCTATAACGTCCTTAAAATACGTCCGTTGCATCCGAGAGCCCAGTAGACAATGCGCGCGTTCGCTTTTTTTTTTTTTTTGAAATGGCATCTCGCAGTTCAACCAAAGGGTTGTCTACTGCTTAACCGGGCTTGCCTGTGGCTGCCACAAAAGAATTGTAGCCTCCAGCCAGGGCTTAATAAAAACTAAAGCTAACTTACAAAACTAAGCGACTACACGCTAAGGGCACCCGTGGGCCCCTGCGGGCCCCTGCGGGGTTCGGACCTCGGCTTAGGGCGTCGCTGGGGGGGGACAGCAAGGGACAGCTGGATCGGGGGTTTTTAAAACTACTGGCTCAGCGGCAACGCGGGCTGGCTCGAGCAAGGGTCGAGCAAGGGGATGGTAATGGACAGGGTCGTCGCGACGGGCCTCGACGGCGAGGACGGAACGACGGAAATTTGTGTCTGTATGCTGATCTAACAGTGCTAGTAGCCGGGCTGCTCTCCTGGAGGAGAGTGGTGGCATCGTCGGGGGCAACGAGGGTATGCCGTGGACGGCGAACCTTACTGATGCGGGACGGGGTGTATCGGGAGGCGGCCGCAATCAGGGGATTGCGGTGCTTTATGGCAGTGTCAAAGAAACGCTTCAAGAGGCGTTTCATGAACTGCTGAACTGTGGGGAGTTTAAAATCTACATGAAGATCCATGTTACGGACGTAAAAGGGAGCTCCTGAGACCCTACGGAGGAACCGGTTTTGAAGTGTCTGCATTCGATGCAGATACTTGGGTTTGGCGTGCGCGAAGACGACGCAAGCGTATGTCATAATGGGACGGATTACAGCCTTATAGAGACGCATTTTGCACCGGAGTGACAATTTGCTGCGTTCTGTAAGCATGAATTGGAGCCTACCGAGAGCAAAAGCGGCCCGCGAACGGACCTGCTTTATGTGCTCTGCGAAACTGAGGTGTTGGTCGAGAGTGACACCCAGGTACTTGGCATGCTTCGCCCAAGGGATCGGGCGCGCGTTCGCAGCGCGCCGTGCCTTTTTATCTACACCCACTCGGTCCGGGTAGGTTGGAAGGGGGTATATCTAAGAATAGTATACATTTACTTGAACTTTACCTTTCTATCTTTAAGGTATGATCTAAGTAAATCAAGGGCTGTATTTATAATCCCATAGTGCTCTAGTTTCAGCAGAAGCGTCTCATGTTCTACGCAATCAAACGCCTTAGAGAGATCGCAAAAGATTCCAATGGTCAAAGTGGATCTAATACTAACTATTATCTATAAAGTGGATCTAATCTAATACATTTATTATTAAAATGAACATAGATTTACATGACTAGGTAGATTGTGTGTGCTGGTTTAAATAGAATTAAATTTTATTAATGTATTTATATAGGTATTTGTTGGTATAGGTTTATATTATTTTAAATTATTGCGTGGTTTAATAATGATTTTATGTAGTCACTTTGTATTTTAATTATTATTTTTACAATGCCGATATTTTATCAATTTATTGTGCATTTATAATTTGTCATTTAAGTAGAGCTATTATAGTGTATATGTTATATTTATCTATATTTCTAATTTTATTAGTCATCTGCCTAGCCTTTTCCCAACTATGTTGGGGCCGGTTTCCAGTCGGCTTTATTAGTTATGATTTAAAAAGTGTAACCGAAAAGGTAATACTTACAAAAGGATATGCTACAGACCACCAAACTGAACAACTTCTACTATGGGACCAAATCCGAAATCATGAAAAAAAATTAACTGATCCCTACATTTCGACGAGTCACGTGACCAAAAATGTATAGAACAGCTGATTTTTTTTTGCGATTTCGGAGTTGGTCCCATAGTAAAAGTTGTTCAGTTGTATATGTATATACGGATATACATACCCTATATACACACCCTTTTGGTTACACCCAGTATAAGGTATTAGGCTGCCCGCATACGACCCCACGCGACAGCCACTTGTGGTCGAGACATTATTTTGCGGTTGGTGGCCGGCTGGCCGCTACTTTGAATTTCTGATATAAATTATTCTACATCCATATTTATTTCAATCAACAACGTTGATTGATTTTGATTCGAACTGGTTGACTCAAGTGTGTGTCAGCGTTTTGTGTTCGCGTTTAGTGGCCAGTGCAGGCCACAAGAAGCGAGCAGCGACGATTTGCAACGTGTGGCGACCACCAAGGCGAATCCATATAAAATGTATGAAAACTATGGGAAATACGTCTGTGGCGCCGTTTTGTGGATGTGGCTCGTGTGCGGCCAGGCTTAGCGAACTGTCGAGTTCGTATTGGTATATAGCTCATGGACGCCGCGTAACAGACAACCGATTAATGACAACCAACCTAGCTAAATAATAATTACGTAGTCTTCGGGATTGTCCGAAAGGGTTTCCGCTACCCCAGAACATAAAGGGCTAAGGAAGGAACATGGATGACTTTTAGCCAGTAAAAGTCTGACACTGCCTTGGAGTGGTGGATCCACCCAGAGTGGGAGGAGTCATTTGATGATTTCCCACCGTCAAAAAAAAAGAGCTGATTTTTCATTCGTCACATAAGTTTTATACATATCAAATCGGGAAAGTGATCGAAAGAAAAAAAACCATTTTATCTGATGAATAAAAATGGCGATTTGACATATTATTGTCTATGTAAAAGCTGTCAAACAGCCATATTTATTCCTCCAATAAAATGGTTTTTCAGAAAGGTCGAATTATTTTCTTTCGATTACTTTCCCGATTTGATATGTCATACTTCAAGGGTACTAATGAGACCATAATTATTATTATCAAAGAATCAACTGGCATACTAAGAATTATTTTTCAAATATTTTAGACACAATAATCGTGACTTTGTGGAGAGAATAATCGTCGTTATTAATGTAAAATACCCTCACGTGAAATTTGGCAACTTCGCTTTTTTAGCTTTAATTATTAGGGAACCTGGCCTGGCCAGGCCTGGCCTTTTCGGGGCCTGAAACTGCGTTAAGCGGGCGCCCGCGACGAGCAACCGTTCGCGTGTCTACGCGGGTGGGCTCTGTGGGAACACAACGCGCCCCGTCGAGGGTACCCGTCGCGGCGTTTTATTTACGCAGTGTCGCTCGTTCAATTTTAACGTTGTGCATTTACAGTCCCGCGCGTGCCCCCGCGCGGGTATCCGTCGCACGGAGGTGAGCACCGTTGCGCGGGCCCCCGCGACGGTGCACTTTTGTATGGTCCGCTTAACGCAGTTTCAGACCTTAGGGAATTATTGTTATGAATGAAAATGAATTACGTATCTACTCATACACACATCGAGATGAATTATGATTGATGATGTCTTCGAAACTATGCATTTTTAAAGAATACGCGGTTAAATTTAGGTCGTTTTAATCCCCTTAAGGGGTCATTGTACTCATTATAACGAGCAACTTTTACTATGGGATCGAACCTGTAATCGCGAAAAAATCAGCTGTTCAGTACATTTTGACGAGTTAGGCGAACATAAATGTACTGAACAGCAGATTTTTTTTTTCGCGATTACAGGTAACCGTGTATACATAACCCAAGAGTTTGATATATCCAAAACACACGTTGAATTAATATTTATTTATTATATTTTACAGAAAACTTATAGACTAATACAATCCAAATCATTTTTAGTTAAGAAAAACGTTAATGAACGGGAACATAAAAAAAAACATTAAACTACATTTACTAAGGTATTTACTTCCCGTATGAAGAACGTAGGCACTAAGAAGAACCTGATGGTGCCCCAGGTGATACACTACTTTCAAGAATTTGGGCCACTGGGTTACCTGAAAGAACCTGAAAGAAGACCTAAAAGATCTGGATTTAAAAGTCGTGGGTGGTCCTGCTGAATACCAGTATTTTTCATGGAGCGACTGCCTATCTGACCGTCCCAACCCATGCAGTTACTGGGTAAAACGATACCTACCCTTTGGTAAGACTGGCTGTCAGATTTACGACCCGTAACGACTGTCAAAGATGCACAAATGACAGCCGGGACCAACGACTTTAGCCGTTGTATTACAAAACGAGTTCTAATTTTAGTCCGAGCCTAAGTCTTCGAACCAGTTGTGGAATTTTGACTTTTAATCTGAATTCACAATTTTAACAATGTCGAAATACAGTTACCTAATTCAAAAATGGTTCGATGGTTTAAATCTGGGTCTAGAAATCAACCTTGTTTTGTAATAAGGCCAAAAGTGTTTTCCGAGGCAAGGAGGAGTCTCGGTATGTAAAGATGGTCCCCAACCGGCCAACCTTGGCAAGCGTAGCTTAACCTGATGGATTGATCTGTGCGGGCTGTTATTACTTAGTCACGACCTCCTTCGACTTTTCGACCTATTTATGTACTTGTACCTATTTTATTCATAAATTCAGAATAATTATGTAATATAAAACAAAACAAAGCTTTTGACATAATATAATTACATTTATAATAAACAATGCACTCATAATCACGTAACAGAATTACAGAATTTCTACGATTACAGACAATTTTTTTTTAACGAAATAACATTAAAACAAACCATGTTTTAACCATGTTTTTTCTCAATAAAATGAAACATCACTTGAGACTTGTCCACATTTGTATGATTTTGGTTTATTTTAGGTTCGTTGTGGTGGCACCGCCTACAACACCAACATACAAGGCAAAATGACTCAAATGACAACTGGTCGCGTATTATTGAGGTTTAAACCAATGAGGGTAAGTGGGCAAGAACGGATCTAGAAAAGGCCCAAGTGTTTGCCGAGCATCTTAAATCTGTATTTCAACCACTTTCCAGTAACGACCCCGAGCATGACAGAGAAGTGAGCGAATTCCTACTTTCACCATCGCAAATGTGCATGCCAATAAAAAGTGCTAGTCCAAGAGAAGTACATAGAGAAATAATGAATCTGCAGGATGGTAAAGCACCTGGATACGATTAAATTGATGCGCAATTGCTAAAGCAACTTCCTAAAAAGGGCTTGATGCATATCACAGCAATTTTTAACGCCTGCCTAAGGCTCAACATCTTTCCTGCTCAGTGGAAAATAGCGCAAATTATAATGATACCTAAACCAGGCAAACCACTTCACGAAGCTAGCTCTTACAGGCCGATAAGTATTCTCTCTGTGATGGGGAAACTTCTAGCGAAGATACTGTTGAATAGGATGCGCGTCTACTTACGGGCAGTGGTTCCGCCTCACCAATTTGGCTTCCGAGAAAAGCATGGAACTATTGAACAAATCCACCGTATAACGGATACTATAAGTCGTACATTAGAACTTAAACAATTTTGTTCTGCTGTGTTCCTAGACATCAGTCAGGCCTTTGACAGAGTGTGGCACGAAGGACTTCTGTTCAAAATCAAACAGTTGCTTCCTCATTCATTCTTCTCTATATTTAAATCGTATCTCCACAAAAGATGTTTTGAGATAAAATTCAAAAACGAGACTTCTAATTTAAAAGATATCCTTTCAGGAGTGCCACAAGGAAGTATTTTGGGCCCAATACTTCACCTCCTTTATACTGCAGACTTGCCTACGCAAGACGATACTGTTACTGCTACATATGCAGATGATACAGCCGTTCTCTCTGTCCATGATAACCCAGCAATAGCATCAGCAAAACTACAAGCTCACATCTGCAAGATTGAGGAATGGCTAGATAAATGGCGCATTAAAGCCAACCATAGCAAATCTGTTCATGTAACTTTTACCCTCAGAAAACCGACTTGCCCTTCTGTAAAACTTAATAATGAGGATATTCCCCAAGCTGAAGAAGCCAAATACCTTGGAATGCATCTAGATCGAAGGTTAACTTGGAGAAAACACATCTGGTCTAAGCGTAAACAACTGGACACAAAAGTGAGATCTATGTACTGGCTAATAGGTCGGAAGTCTCATTTGTCACGTGAAAGCAAGATTGCAATATATAAGACCATACTGAAGCCAATATGGACATTTATGGTATTCAACTGTGGGGGACTGCTAGTACCAGCAATATCGAGATTCTCGAAAGATTTCAGAGCAAGACATTGAGAGCCATGTTAGACATACCATTCTACGTGAGCAACAAATATATACATGTAAAGAAATAACATTGCTGCATTTCTTTATTTTAATTTACCGCGCATAGCGTTACTCGTTTGATATGTACATAGTCTGTGGTTTTGTTTAAGTAGCTGTTGAATGATGACGGTTATAAATGAAGTTTTGTTTTGAGGTTATGTAAAATAGAAAAAGTAGTGATAAATGTATTAATAGAAAAAAGGAATTGTGAAGGAGGGAATTATAAACTTTAAATGTCGTTTCTTTGATTTCAGGTATGTGTTTGGCTAATTGAGATAGTGTACATTAGTTCATATCTTTAGATTGTAGTGTTTAACAATAAAATCTTTGATTTCAGAGCAACACAAGTTTATTTCATTTAAGTACCTACTTCATAGTTCAAGATCAAACCTTATAAAACGACATTTTTGTTTATAAGAAGCCTAACAAAGCATTAAAGATGGAAAAACTTAGATTCGTATTCTCTGTACTTCCGGGGAGTGACGGAAAATCAAACATATATGGTGTAACCTCTATATCTACAAGTGACGATAAAATGTACGCTATACCAGAAGAGCGTCAAGGTATTTCTCATCACAAAGAATTAATGAAAACAGCAGCTTTCAATAAGGTAAAAAACAGCCTAAAGAAAAGATATCAGACACGAAAAGTTTGGATAACAATGACAGAAGAACTTAGGCCAATATACTTAGATGAAGATGATACAATACTACAATTACTACTACAATTTGAAGATCAGTACTTAGAGGAAATAGAACAAGAACAAACTGCGACTGCACAAAACAGAGAAACAGGAGTATTAGAAAAAATATTTGAAAAACTAATGCAAAATACACAAGATGCTAAACAGCAAAACTTGAAACACATTGCAGAAAAGTTTGTAATTGAAAAATTTACCAGCAAAAATATGAATGCAAACCAATGGATTGATACTTTTGAAAAAGAATGCCTACGTTTTGATGTGATAGCTATGAGGAAAAAAAAATTGAAATACTCAGACTATTCATGGATAAGAGTTGTATAGACTGGTACAATTCCATGATGATAAAATTGACCATGGACTCGGAATGGAAAATATGGAAAAAAAATTTTAGTGAATCATTTGCAAACAAAGGATGGAATCAAATTACCTACGCTTTATCATTCAAATACAAAGAAGGAATGTTGGTGGATTACGCCATAAGGAAAGAAAAGATGCTATTGGATATGAGAAACTCAATTGATTCAGGTACCCTAATAGACCTTATTGCAGCTGGTTTGCCAGAACATGTACTTAACAGGATTGATAGGGAAACATTGAAAGATACAGTAGATCTTTTCAATGAACTGAGAAAGTTTGAACATTTGGTAAATAAAAAGAATTATTCTAACTATAAAAACTATGGAAACTTAAAAGGCAACTATAAAAACGAAGATAAAACCCCATGTAAAATTTGCGAAATGTTAAAAAGAGGAATTCGCTACCACCCCGAATCTGCCTGTTGGTTTAAAACAAGAGAAGATGATAAAACAAAAGAGAAATACATAAAACATGTAAACAACTCAGTGATAGAAGCCGAGTTACATGAAACAGAACAAAAAAACTAATAGTGACACCGTTAATAAATGTCAAACTGTTAATAAATGATACATTAGCAATTGATGGAATATATGATTCGGGTTCAAATGTTTCTCTTATTAATTCAAAATTATTAAAACTAAAAGGCAAAGGAAACAGTTTGAACGAAGCAAATTTAGTAACAATTAATGGTGTCAAAAAGGCAAGTGGTTTGACAAACTTAAAAATTAAAATATTTAAAATAGAAGAAAATGTCAAAGTATACATTATAGATGAACAAAACTTCAAATATGATTTTTTGATTGGATTAGACATGATAAAGAAGTTCAAGTTAATACAAAATGAGGACTTAAAAATTACCCAGAAAGTAAACATGAATGAAGAAAAAGTAGAAGATATCGATACAAATATTCAAATAAATACTAAGAGAAAAATAAAAAAGGAAGTGGAAGAAGCTTCTAATGAAATAATAGAAAACAAAAATATACAGAAAGAATATAGGATTAATTTTAATGAAAATGTAAAAGAAGAGGATTTCGAAACAGATATTAACCATTTAGATGAATATCAGAAAGCAGAAGTAAATAAATTGATTAATAAATATGACACAGTTTTTGCAAAGAATAAATATGATGTTGGAACTGTTAACGGCTATGAAGCCAGAATAGATTTGTTAGAAGACGCATATTGCAATAAAAGGCCCTACAGATGCACTGTGGAAGATAAAAAATAAATAGAGGAGCAAATAGGGAAATTATTGGATAATACACTCATAGAAGAATCCTACAGTCCATTTGCTGCACCTGTCACATTGGCATTTAAAAAAAGAAGAAAATAAAAGATCAAGGCTATGCATAGACTTCAGAGATTTAAACAAGATTGTAGTACTGGAAGCCCAACCATTTCCATTAATAGAAGATTTAATAACTAAGACAAGAAATTGCAATTTATATTCAACACTTGACATAAACTCTGCATTCTGGTCTATCCCTTTAAGAATAGAAGACAGGAAGAAGACAGGATTTGTAACACAAGAAGGGCACTTCCAATGGACTTGTCTCCCGTTTGGTCTAAAAACTGCACCAGCAATTTTCCAGAGGATATTAAGTAACATACTAAGAAAATACAGGCTCACAGATTTTGCTGTAAATTACATAGATGACATTTTGATATTTTCAAAATCTTTTGACGAACATATCCATCACCTAACACAGCTGTTCGAAGCCATAAAAACAGAAGGATTCAGATTAAAATTTAAAAAGTGCACATTTGCATCAAACTCTGTAAAATACTTAGGTCATATAATTCAAAATAATTCTATTAAACCAGTGAAAGATAATCTGATTTCGATAAGGAATTTCCCTACTCCTAAAACTCAGAAAAATGTAAGACAGTTCCTAGGAAAAATCAATTTTTATAATGAATATATACCAGGAAGTGCGATAATATTAGATCCGTTACATAATTTACTTAGAAAAAATCAACCATTTATTTGGTCTGATGAATGTCAGAAAGCATTTGAGAAAATAAAAAGTCTCCTATGCTCTCAACCAGTGCTAGATATTTTTGATAAAGATTTACCGATTAATGTTTACACAGATGCTTCTATACAGGGTGTTGGAGCTATTTTGAAACAGACGCAGTTAGATGGAAAAGAAAAACCAGTAGCTTATTTTTCTAAGAAACTTAATGGAGCTCAAAAGAAAAAAAAAGCGATATATTTGGAGTGCTTGGCTATCAAAGAAGCAGTGCGATACTGGCAGTACTGGCTGATTGGAAAATCATTTATAGTTTATTCAGACCATAAACCACTAGAACATATGAATTTGAAATCGAGAACAGATGAAGAATTAGGCGACTTAACATACTACCTATCACAGTATGATTTTAATATAAAATATACTCCAGGAAAGGATAATTTAGAAGCAGACTGCCTCAGTAGGAATCCTGTGTTGGAGGCAAATGAAAACACAGATGAACAATTAAAAATTGTGAACTTGGTTAACCTAGAAGAGATTTTAATAGATCAGACAGAAAATGAAGAAATCCAAAAGAATAAAAAAAATATAATAAATAAAGAAAACGTATACTATAAAAAAATAAGAAACAGAGAAAAAATAATTTTAACTGAAGAATTTAGTATTAAACTTTTAAAAAATATACATGAGAATCTTTGTCACATTGGAATAAAACAAATGCAAAAGACAATTAGTCCGCTATACATAGCAAGAAATTTAACGAAAAATATTATAAAAGCATGCAGAGAGTGTGAAATTTGTATAAGAAATAAATCAAGAGGACAGTACAAATTTGGATTTATGTCTCATTTGGGTCCAGCCACTAAGCCATTTGAAATAATGTCTATAGACACAATAGGAGGTTTTGGAGGGTCAAGATCTACAAAAAAGTATTTACACTTATTGGTGGATCATTTCACTAGATACGCATTTATCTTAACTTCAAAAACTCAAAGTGCAAATGATTTTATCAAACTAGTCTCAAATGTATCAGAAACAGAAGACATTGGTATGCTGCTCACCGATCAATATCCAGGTATTAATTCAAAAGAATTTAAGGAATTCCTGAAGGAGAAAGACATAACTTTAGTATTTACTGCAGTAAACACACCATTCTCAAATGGTTTAAATGAGAGGCTGAATCAAACGTTGGTAAACAAAATTAGATGCAAAATTAATGAAAATGGAAATAAGATGGCATGGACAACAATAGCACATGAATGTGTGACAAAATATAATGAAACTATTCACTCAGTAACTTGCTTTGCACCAAGTTATCTTTTGTATGGTACAGATATCACAATTTTACCCAAGGAATTGAAACGAGAAAAACACATAATGACTGGGTCAGAAACAGGACCACAGCACTTCAGAATACAATAAAATCACATAACTACAACAAAACACAATTCGACAAAAATAAAAAATTCCATGAATTTAATGTCGGAGATATGGTATATGTGGAAAACGGCAACAGGTTAAATAGGAAAAAACTTGAAGAACTGAGAATTGGACCCCTTCAGATTATAGAAAAAGTATCAAAATCAATATATAGAATTGACACAGGACACAAGAAAACAGAGTCAAATCTTTTTCATGTCACAAAACTTGTTCCAATACCCATCACACAGGAAGAAAAAGCAAGAGATGAAAGATTAGAAGAGGCTGACGAAAATTTACTCCTGTAAATTTTCTTCCCCAAGGGGGGAGATGTAAAGAAATAACATTGCTGCATTTCTTTATTTTAATTTACCGCGCATAGCGTTACTCGTTTGATATGTACATAGTCTGTGGTTTTGTTTAAGTAGCTGTTGAATGATGACGGTTATAAATGAAGTTTTGTTTTGAGGTTATGTAAAATAGAAAAAGTAGTGATAATTAATGTATTAATAGAAATAAGGAATTGTGAAGGAGGGAATTATAAACTTTAAATGTCGTTTCTTTGATTTCAGGTATGTGTTTGGCTAATTGAGATAGTGTACATTAGTTCATATCTTTAGATTGTAGTGTTTAACAATAAAATCTTTGATTTCAGAGCAACACAAGTTTATTTCATTTAAGTACCTACTTCATAGTTCAAGATCAAACCTTATATACATACGGATCTAAACATAAATACAGTCAAACAGGAGATTGCTAAACATAGTGAAAAGTATCAAGCTCGAATATTCACCCACTTCAATGAACTGGCCTCCAAATTACAGGGTTCAGGAAGTGTTTCACACAAGCAATTAAAGCGGCATGATGTCCCTACGCTGGTTGCTAGATTCGATTAAAGAACTCGAGGAGTTTTTTTATGCTCGTATTGACATAATCGCAATTGAATACCCACTGATTGGCTTATTGTGTCGACACAGATCGCCAAATGGCAGATATATAAATAAAAAAATAAAAAAAAATTGGGGCCAAAGTCACGTGTAAAAGTTAGTATTCGTTATTTTCGCACTCAAAAAGTTTTGTGTTAATTTCAATTTAGACGTCAAAGCTCCATTTAAATATTGCGCTAATATACTTATTGCCAGGTGCACGCGCATGTCCGCCGGCCTATATTTGGCAGCCCTAGACCCGGGCCGTTTCGGTCTTAGGCAAAGTCAGATTCCCGACACTAGTCATACAAGGTCCTGTGTTACAGAGCTGCACGGACTCGACCATGGTGATGCCGTCACAATCAGCGACCTCCTCGTCTCCTCGGATGCACATCACGTGTCTGTACTGCTCGCCTCCACCGCATCTTTTAGAGCACTGAAAACAACATAAGGAACACCGTTACCTCCACGTGTCTGTAAACATATTGCAACAAACTCTTCGTCCGCGTAGATAGAGCACTTTCCGCTGCTTCGAACTTCAACGCAGGGGGCGTCGAAGTTCCAAGCGGGAAGTACACAATTACCTCTTTTTTTGTGTGGGAAATCATCATATTACTCCTTCCGCTCTGGGTGGAGCGGAAGGGAGTGTCACACTTTTACTGACTAAAACCCATCCATCTGCCTTCCTTAGCCCTTTATGTTGCGGGGTAGCGGTAACCCTTTCGGACATTCCCGCTTACCCAGCAGTATGCGGCCCTAACGGGCCCCTTCACATGCTGACATCTCTTTGTGGCGCGCATGGACACGTAGGCGCCGTTCGGCACGGGCCTGGTCCTGATCAGACGGTGAGCTACCCATTACTCACCGTCCGCAGGCCCACGCCTACGGTGGCTGGGCGTTTCCCGCCGTGGCTGGGACGGGAGGATCTTTCCCTCTCCCATCCCACCACCTCCTAACTGCTTCGCAGAAGGAGGTGACTGGCTCAATTACCTAGGGTAGTTTTAGAAAACGAAGGAGTACGATCTTTACCTGGTCTAGATAAGTATTTATGCCAGTTTCTAAGCCGAAGGACTCGGTTTTTTTTATATACACCACTTTTTAGTTTAAGTACTCGCAGTAAAATCCTCCTCCAAAAGCATAGTTAGGATTACCCGTTTTCACCCGGTAGGGGTAGATTTTAGAGAAATGCAGGTACATTGTCTTTACGTGTTAGTAATAGTTTTTTTCGTATTTTAATGAAAGTGCTTACCGCAGACCAAGGTCCAGCAAACCACTGCGCAAGGCACTCCTCCTTGGCCACTGAGCAAGGCTTGGTGTCGTTGTACTTAGTAAGGTTGGCGCTGGTGCACTTGGCGTCGTCTACCACTTGCACGCCCTCCCCACTCTCGTTCTTGTAGTACGTGCCACAGAACACCTTCCTCGTCTGCACTCCGTCGCCACAGTTCACTGAGCACTGTTGAAGAAGAACGAGAAGTAATTTTAAGTTGGAGGCAACGGTTTAAGGTAAAAGGTTTATTAAATTATTCAATAATTTTCATATATTAGATTTAGTCCGGGCTTTGCTACATATATTATGAGTTAGGGCGGTTCGGATCCTAATTAGCCAGTCAGCATGGTTCCAGCCTCAAAGAAGAAATCATCAAGACTGGATGTTTCGGACCTTACCAACTCTTTACATTCGTTATTGTTAATGTCTTTTGTGTTTAGGTACTGAATAAATATTTTATGTTTGTTTGTATATTTTTCTATCTAATCTACAACTACACACATCAAAAGTGTCTAGGGATCAACATATATTTTTGCAATAACTTTTCTCTTGATTGATATTAATTTAAATTTTCTTTAAGGATTCATCAAATAAAGTGTTTTCGTTTGTCACAGTAACGATAAACCAAGTCACCTTTGCATTAATAAAGAAATTTGCCATTTTCCTAATAAAGGGATTTTTGACATTTGAACCACTAACATTAAAGTTCGAAAAAAAGACTGAAATAACAGTTTTCTTTAAAATTTTATTGGGTAACTTAAACAATTAATAATCCGTGTTTCTACCGCGAACACTAACAACACAAGAACATCGGTTTGGCATACTCAAAATGAGTTCATCCAAATCACGCTGTGGAATGGCCGCCCATGTTCGTTGCAACAACAAAAAAAGGTGTTATCAGTCGACTTTGGACACGTTACCGAAGCACTGGTACCGTGGCTGAGCGCCATGAAGGACGGTATCGCTGCACCACACGGAGACAAGACCGATACATTCAAATCTTAACTCGAAGAGCTCCAACAATAACCGCCATGATGTTAGCCGTGAGGCTTCATCACTCTTCAGGGAACTTAATTAGCGACCAAACAGTCAGAAACCGCTTGCATGAAGTGAACCTTCATTCCCGAAGACCGCTACGGGTACCACCTATAGCAATGCACAATCGTAGGATTCGATATCAATGGGCTCTTGAACACAGAAATTGGGCAGAAGAACAATGGCGTTTCGTGTGCTTTTCTGATGAGTCTCGTTTTGGTATGAGACCGGATACAAGACGTATACGACACTGGAGAACCCCTGGACGCCAACAGCGATTAAAATCCTGCCAGGAAGTCCATCCTTATAGTGGTGGAACCATCATGGTATGGGCGGGTATTTGGATCGGCGGAAGAACTGAGTTGATTTGGATCAGAGGCAACCTCAACGCTCAAATTTATGCTGAGACGATTGTATCTGACGTCATCGTTCCTCTACAAGTGCAAATCGGTCCCTTATTTCAGTTAATGCATGATAATGCACGACCGCACACCGCAAGAGTTGTAAGACAGACTCTCGCCGCAGCTAACATCAATGTCCTGCCCTGGCCTGCTCAGTCGCCAGACTTGAACCCGATTGAGCATGCATGGGATATGCTACAGAGAAGAGCTCTGCCGAATATGGAGGGTATCCAGTTGCAAGAAGACCTTTTTTTGTTGTTGCAACGAACATGGGCGGCCATTCCACAGCGTGATTTGGATGAACTCATTTTGAGTATGCCAAACCGATGTTCTTGTGTTGTTAGTGTTCGCGGTAGAAACACGGATTATTAATTGTTTAAGTTACCCAATAAAATTTTAAAGAAAACTGTTATTTCAGTCTTTTTTTCGAACTTTAATGTTAGTGGTTCAAATGTCAAAAATCCCTTTATTAGGAAAATGGCAAATTTCTTTATTAATGCAAAGGTGACTTGGTTTATCGTTACTGTGACAAACGAAAACACTTTATTTGATGAATCCTTAAAGAAAATTTAAATTAATATCAATCAAGAGAAAAGTTATTGCAAAAATATATGTTGATCCCTAGACACTTTTGATGTGTGTACTTGACGACAAAAATGAGTACAGAAGACCTATAAAACCATGTGCCTTGTTATATTTTACGATGAAAATGACCCTACAACAAAGGCAGCTGCTTGAGTCATGTATATTGTCAGGGTCAAAATATGATAGTTTTCGCCAAGTTAATATGAACTTCGTTATTCTTAATCAACGTACTTTGCTCCACTGCGTCTCGTACCACTGCACCTCGCAGGCTGGCAGCACGTCTGGGTGGCACTCCTCCTGGTCTACGGGACGGTTCAAGTGAGAGCAGAACCACTCGTTAAGCACGTGGTGATCTTCCGTGGTACACACAACCATTCGTGTGCGGAACTTCGAGGTACAGGAGTCGCACTGGAAAAATATTTAGAATATTTTAACAAAATATTAGAACGTTTGTCGATATTGAATTTTACTCTTGATAAATCTTTGGTTTTTCAAACACTTTCAAGAGTAAAAGGAGATTGACTCTTTAGTGTTAGGGCACGCACGGGGTTGATAGGTACTTGGAAATAATAATTCGTTACAAGGAATCGGATAACTGACTTAAACAGACTGCCTTTATTTTCTTTTTTTTTTTTATATGACCACTCGCAGATCAGCCTAGAGAGGCTGTTGTCTGCTTAACCGGACAATCCTGTGGTGGCCAAAAATTACTTTAAGGCCCCCAGCCAGGGCTTACAAACTAAGGATATAAATTAAATGAACGCTCACTAAGGGCACCCCCTGTGGGCTTCGGGCCTAGGCTTAGTGCGTCATTGAGAGAGAGCAACAGGGGTTAGCTGGGTCGATATTATTTAAGGGAATTTAACGTTACATGCTCAGCGGCGCGGGCTGGCTTGTCGAGCAGGGGTCGGGCGGTAGTATTACTACTGGGGGTCGCGGACGGCCTCGTCGGCGGGGCCGGGGGCGATTACGCGGTTTGTATCTGTGTTTTCTGATTGTACTGGTTGCCCTACTACTTTCTTGAAGGATAGTGATAGGGTCATCGGGTTCTTCGAGGGTGAGCCTAGGTTGGCGAATCTTGGAGATTTTTGAGGGGACATATCGGGCGGCCGAAGAAATGAGGGGGTTGGGGTGTTTATCGGCTGAATTTAAAAAGCGCTTTGTGAGGCGCTTCATGCACTATTTGATTGTGGGGATCTTTAGATCGACATGTAGTCGTTCATTCCTTATAAACCAGGGGGCACCCGTGGCTTTTCGGAGAAAGCGGTTTTGGAGGGTCTGCATCCTATGGGTTAGGTAGGGTTTGACATGCGCGAACACGGGGCAGGCGTAGGTCATGATGGGCCGAATACACGCGGTGTAAATACGCAACTTGCACTTTAGTGACAGTTTGCTGCGTGCATTCAGCACGGAGTGGAGCCTACCGAGGGCGAACGCGGCACGCGAGCGTACCGACGTTATGTGCTCTCTGAAGGAAAGGCGCCGGTCGAGGGTGACACCCAGGTATTTAGCTCGCTTCTCCCAAGGGATTGGCTTGCCAAACATGGTGATCGGTCTGGGGGGGTCAGGATAGGAGCGGCGGGGGCTGGAGAAGAGGACCGCCTAGCTCTTGTCGGGATTGACTTCGATTCTCCATTTCCGGAACCAATCGCCTAGGGCTTTTGCGGATTTTTGGAGAATCCTTCCTATTGAGTCGGGGTTCGTACCCGAGTAATAAATGGCCGTGTCGTCAGCAAAAAGCGCTAACTGAGCTAGATTACTCGAGGAGATATCGCTAGTATACAGCGTGAAGGCGAGGGGGGATAACACAGAGCCTTGAGGGACTCCGGCGCGTATCGGATGGGGGAGGAAAGCGCTCCTTCGATGCGGTATTGGAAGGTGCGGTTTGACGAAAAGTCTCGTAGATGAGCACGAGTCGATCCGGCACACCGAGCTGGTACAGCTTGTATATCAGCCCGTTGTGCCAGACCTTGTCAAATGCTTTCGCAATATCGAAGAACAGGGCACCAATCATCCGGCCTTGCTGGTAGCGGCCACTGATGTGTTCGACTATATCGGTGCACCTGTTGGAAACAAGAGTGTTTGGCTCTGAAGCCAAACTGTTCTTTGGAATGAAATGTCAAACAAAATAGTGTTTTCTGTTTACCGTTTAATTGCCGGTAAGCCGAGAATTGTTTTAGCTGTTCTCGGCTAACAAATATAAATTCATGTCGAGTTCAGTTTTAGGATTCCTCCACGTCTAACTACTACATCGAATAATTTGACTCTTTTTGTGCGTGTGCTGCGAAGTGAATTGTTAAAACGTTAGAACGTCAATTTCAGGCTATTCCCCGTTGTTATTGAAAAGAAAACAATTTGAAAGTAACTATTAAAAAATTCTAATAATTACACTTCACAGATAAATTGTTAGAAGTGTTATTTTTCTCAGAGGATTTCTTGATCAATGTGTTTAAATATCTTTAAATAATGAACATAGGTAATACTCAAGTAATATGTACCAAAATAATGTAAAATATTTGTCAATTAGGTGTCTCAAAACGGATTATTTTGAGACGTAACATAACCTCAATAGTCAACTCATTTGTTTTTAAAAAACCCCACAATATTTAATTTTGAATTTAACCTTGTTTTAAAGTATGACACTACCCCTTTTTTGTGTTTAATTTTTATTATTATACTGTGTCAAAAGTTCCGCAACCAAGTGCCATATTAAGACCCAGAACATACGGCGCAACGCAATTGCAACTAAACCCCTTTGAAATTATTAGTTTGAATTGACTGATTTGCATTCTGTTTCAAACCAGTTTCAAAATGGTTGCGTCATGTGCGGCTCTCAAAGGAGTCAATGGCATAAACTCAAATGAAACTCAAAAGTAACTAGAAGTTGCAGTTTCGTTGGCGTTGCGCCGTATGTGCTGGGCCGTACTTGCTTATTCTCTTTTAATGCTGATAGCTTATAGCTGATCACTCGTTTATATATCATAAAACTGACAGTTACTGATGACGACGATTTAGGGCTAATAAATTACTTTTAAACGAGAAAAACTAATTTATTTAAAGTAATGCAAAAGTATGAAAATTGGAACAACATGTCTACGCCACTCTTTTGTTTCTTACCCGCGCTTTTATTTTGTTTTGTAATTAGATATGTAATGAGGATTATACTGCCCGTACTTACACGGCTGAATTCTGAATAAATCGTTGTACACGTGACTATTTTTAGACAAAATCTCTATTTTCAAAAGAATTTATTGGTTTTTGGCTAAAACTCACCAGCAATGAAATTCTATACAAGTTTTCTGGCGCCTGTTCTACAAGTCGTGCGAAAAGATTGACTTTGCTCAAAGAAGGTTGTCAAAATAATGAGCATGTTCATGCCCATTTTCAGTTTGATTTTGTTTCAATATATGTAATTGTTCAAATAATTCTAACATGAGTAAGATGTCAGTTTTCGCCGCTTAACACATTTATATAATTTTTGGTCTCAATAATATCCGAGGTAACTACGAAAGTAGTATAATTGAGTCGTGTACTCACTTTAGTCCAATTGGTTGTGACCCAGTCGACTCCACGACAAGGCTCCAGCATGCAAGGCTGTACTTCCTCCGGTTTCTCCTCAGCACAGTTCCCATCGCCCAACAATTCGATGCGGCCATTCTTCTTCTGGAAGCAGACCACCAGTCTCGTCTGCTTGCCCTCGTCACAGAGCTTGTCACACTGATGGAGGAAGCAGTTAATCAGCTGAGACTGTAGACGAATTTGGCAAAGAGGCCTGGTACTGGAGAGATAAACATTACGAATAATATAATGTAAAGAAATATATCGTATGTGACATACTCTCAGCCACCAGGGCACATCACAAGTCAATGAAAGACGTACCCAGTAAAAAGTAGCGTTATAAAGTTAGTAAGTACAGAGGCCAGCACATCAAGTTACCACAATCTGTCAAATTTCTTTGATAGTATTTCAACTTTATTGCAAAGACATAAGGTTCATTTTTAATTGAGAAAATTTGACGGTTAGGGATAGCTTGATGTGCTGGCGTCTCGTACATAGAACTTACACAATCATGTGTTGTACATGCAATAATTAGTGGGCTGTGATCTACCACGCGAGCCCCATGCGGGTTGATGACACAGTGCTTGGGATTTTTAGTTCTAGGACATGCAAGTTTCCTCACAATGTTTTCCTTTACCGTTTTGAGAGCATTGGTGATGAAATTGTCTACATGAAGTGGAGCGCCTGCTTGAGTTCGAACCTACGACCTACAACTACTGGGCAACCACAGCAGCAGAACGCATGCCGTGGTACAGTATTTGTGTATAACTTTATAAATAAAAAATTAAATAATAATAATAATAAAAAAAATATATATTTAAAACTTGAAATTGCATAAAAAGTAGAAATAGGGTGTATTGAATTTGAACTAAGAGTTTTTTACGCACGTTACACTGGACTACAAAATACTTTAATTTTATCCGTATTATCCCTCCACTCCATTGACTGTCACGGTGTTCAGTGGTTCAAACCATCTCTCGTACCCACAAAATACATATAAAATCTTCTGAGCTTACCGGGCCCCACTGTCCGACGAACCACGTGGGGCAGGGAGCGTCCTCGTTACACTTCTGGAACACCTCAGGCTTCGGGCCCGGCAGGTCGAAGCACTCTTTGTCCGGTACGATAGACTTGATACTGTGCACACAAAATTGTTTCCTTAGATACTTCTAGACCACGTCATGATTGAATGGCGAAGGAATTCAATTCTTAAAAATTTTGATTATATACCCGGAAGGTCCTGTTAAATTGCATCAAACCTTGATGTAACTAAGTGACAGTAAAAATATGTCTGGCAAATCACATTGGAAGAAAGGTCACGCGTGTCCTGCGATATTTTTCAAGTAAGAAGTCTGATGAACTAACTAGGTATATAACCTAAGCGGCGTTGATGAAAATAATTCTTCATGCTAATTTCTACTGCATATCTTACCCATTGGCAGAAATCTTCTGGCAGTTGACCTTCCTTGACGTGACACCTCCACTGCCACATCTTTTAGAGCACTCTTCCCAGGGTCCCTCGAGCCACTGCAACGTGAAAATGTTTTACTTAGTGATTTAGTCGGGTGGGACTTCCTACCTTCACTCAACAATGGGAAATATTAGTGTACATTTTTAGGACATGGTTTGGGGGTTTGGTCACGTGAACTGTCGCTAATCGGCGAGAAATTTTCTTGAAACACTTTTCCTTGGAGTTGCGCACTCGGGCCCCATGACCCTAGAGTTTCGACCCCAAACGGCTCAAAACTGTAGTTACCTTTCAGGTTACTGTAATTACGCCGCTTGAGGGTCTCAGCAACGACAGCAGTGGCGCCAGCACAGCCCGCCGTGCTAAGAATATGAGATGGCGCGAGGGTGTCGTGTGTGTTTGTATATAGTATTAAAGATTTG
This sequence comes from Hyppa rectilinea, assembly GCA_951799385.1. Taxonomy (NCBI): domain Eukaryota; kingdom Metazoa; phylum Arthropoda; class Insecta; order Lepidoptera; family Noctuidae; genus Hyppa; species Hyppa rectilinea. Next base: position 4,369,165 of record OX637319.1, read on the forward strand.
TGTTTAATTAGTATTAGCCTGACTTATTCTGATGTCTAATAATTTTCAGATTGTTGTACGTACTGCAAGTTCGCGGAACATTCTCGTGGTCAGTGGTGGTGAGCCACCTGCAGATGGCGCCACCTCCTTGTGCGGGACCGCTGTGAATATATATATTTTTTTATCATTACTGGAAAACCCGCCAAGGTTGCTCCAGCTCTCAAAGTAACTGCACTCTAAGAGCTGCGGTAACTTGGTACGTTTCTTCGGAGTTAATGCACGATACTGTATGCAGCAAGAATGCTGTTCGTTACGTTATCCATATTCATGCATCGGCCATGTTTTGTTTGTCTGAAAGGTTTTTTTTTTCGTCGGGTGAATTCATTGTTAAAAAGATTTTTCGTTTCCAGTTTACGCTGATTATAGCATCCATTCTTTTTTTTTAGGGTGGGGAATCATCATATGACCTCCCCCACTCTGGGTGGAGCGGAAGGGAGCTTCAGACTCCTACTGACTAAGAACCTTCCACGTTACTTCTTTAGCCCTTTGCCCGGAACACAAAGGGCTAAGGAAGTAAAGTAGCAGCGGTAACCCTTTCGGTCAATCCTGCTGACAATGAATCCAACCTGGAAACCAGATCAGGTACGACCAAGGATATAGTACGAGTATTTACTAGGATATACTTTTCACATTCTTTTTATGTCTTTGGTGGAAAAAGTTTTGTGTTTTCAATTCCTTCACTAAAGATCTACGGCATCATTATTTTTTAACGGGCTGGTTGCAAACCGGTCGAAGCAAAAATCATGCTGCGTCAATTTCACCACGCATAAGGTGCGTTAAGTGTGGTGCAATTAAATAACTTCGAAGTAGCTCACCAGGTTCGATACTCGTTATGTCATCGGACTGAAAGAAATGAAAAAACAAATATTATTATTACGGAATACTGAAGAGTTTGTTTGTTTTTTAAACGCGCTAATCTCAGGAACTCCTGGAACTCCAAAATCTTTTTGTGTTAGATAGTCAATTTATCGAGGAAGGTTATAGGTTATAATATAACTAACGCTACAACCAATAAGAGATATAAATATTATTACTATATCATTATTTTTTTATAAATGAAAAAAAGTTGCAAAATTGGGAAAAAATATTCCTTTTTGAGAGCTTCCGGTGCATGCGCTGCGTAAACGGTTTAAGTTACGCAAATATCATGTAACACGGAATTGTTCCTCTTTACTTATGTCCTTAAAAAAGTCTGCGACAACATATATTTACCTTTTAAGGTTAACTTACCAACCTTTATTTATGGTATTAAAATTTCTTCGAAATTAATGCATTATTTGCGACGGAGTTTTAGCAACATAATAATTATAATCCTTATCTAAATAAATATGTGTTTAATCTCAAGTATTTAAATGTAAACAAAGTTGTCCTTGACATACCTAACTGGATTTCAATCAACACCTTAGGAGATACCTAGCATTATTTTAAAATAACACCGCAACAAAATAATAACTTTATAAAAGTGGATAGATGGATGGATGGATATGTGTGATGTTTTAGCACAGAGATAGATTATAGTCTGGAATAGCACATAGGCTAATACTATTTTAAGCGGGATTGTCCGAAAGGGTTACCGCTACTCCGGAACATAAAGGGCTACGGAAGGAACATGGATGGGTTTTAGTCAGTAAGAGGCTGACACTCCCTTTCGCTCCACCCAGAGCGGGAGCAGTCATTGGATGACAACCCAGCCTTAAAAAAAAAGGCTAATACTATTAATCCCAGCAGTACGGTCCTGTGGGATACTTTCCGACATCCACGCGAAGCTAGTACATAAATAAAGGAGAACCTTTTTCCATGAAATCACTACATAGTATAACAAAGTCGCTTTCTCTGTCCCTATATCTCTATGTATGCTTAAATCTTTAAAACTACGCAACGGATTTTAATGCGGTTTTTTTAAATAGATAAAGTGATTCAAGAGGAAGGTTTATGTGTATAATTTGTCGACATATTATGCGGGCGAAGCCGCGGGCGGAAGCTAGTGTGGTTATAAATCAAACGTCTGTTTTAGGGTTCCGTACCGAAATGGTAGACAGGAAGTCCAATGAGAAAAGGTGAGCGTCTGCCTGTCTGTTTGTCTGTCCGTCTGTCACAGCTGGATATCACAAGATCTACTAATTCTATTAACTTGAAATTTGGAATAGTTTTAGAATACGTTTGCCCAACTATTTTGCAAATAAGAAAGATTTTTTTTTGCTACTGGGACTGCAAGGGGACCGCAACAAATATCGGTCCTCGCCTAATCTCCGAAGTGTAACAGGTTTTGTTATAACAACATGCGAGCTTACCGTAAAGCTATCCAGGCCGACTTCTTCGTACTCCTCATTCTCAGATGTTTGGCTTGACGGCATCCTATTGTCTGAAGATCGAAATAACAGAATTCAACAAGGTTTTTGTTAAACAGCTAGCAGGGTTTGTAACGCAGCTGATCTAGCAAGACTCTAGCAAGACTCTAGCAAGACTTCTCAATTAAAAATGAACCTTATGTCTTTGCAATAAAGTTGAAATACTATCAAAGAAATTTGACAGATTGTGGTAACTTGATGTGCTGGCCTTTGTACTGTAGAGCCTGAGTTAAACTTTATGTTGAACATGGCTGGTAAATATCTGACAGCATTCGAACTTTGAAATACTTATAAAATAGTTTGATAGGTTTTTTATAAAAGAAAACGTATTCTGTCACTAGCCGGGGGGCTCGACAGATGCATTTCGTTTCAAGGGAATATAATTTAAAAGTCGCTTCCCGTGTGTTTGTATTGATAGTATAGCAAATCTCTACTTACACACATAACACAAGCTCTACCACGGAGCCCCCACAGTGAAGGTTTCCTGATCCTCACAATACTTACCTACTTATGTAAAGAGGTCAAAAGAAGCTCTTTGTAAGATCTACTACACAATTAGTGTAATCGTGGACAATGGCTCTAAGGCCTGCTTGCATCACTAAGCCCGTTAAGCGCTAAATGAGTTGAAAAAATCGCTCTGTTTATGTCAACGTTAAGTGCGAGCGCCAGCGAAGACCGCAAAATTCAAATTTTCTTACGCATCTTCCAATTTGCAGGTCAGTGTCATGTTGTATATTGATCAAAATCTGATTTGCGGCCGTATAAAATAGGTATTTACAGAACTACAATCATTAAAATCACCAGTACAACTCATAGATCGTAATACATTACCTTACTATTCATGAAATTATGACATTTGAGGGCAATTCTAAGTTAGAGAGTGTTATTGATGATTCTAATTCTGTAAATACGTACATGCTACGGTCGCGAATCATATTTTGATCAGCATACAATTTGACACTGATCTGTACATTGCAAAATCGCAAAAAGCGTATGAAAATTTGAATTTCGCGGGCTACCCTGCTGCATCGCCCATTATAAGCGTTAAACGGTATTAGAGATTTGTGAGGACAGTAGTCCCAAGCCACTTGACATCGAAATCTTATGATACCGTTCTCGATGCTGCTTTAATAAATATACTTAACCAACAAAGGGTTCGTAGCATTGTAAACACTATTACGTATAACACAAGGTCCTCCGTTGCAGAATTGCGTGGCGTCGAGCACAGACATGCCATCACAGTCGCGGGCCTCCTTGTCTCCGCGGAGGCACATCACGCGTCTGTACTGCTCACCTCCACCGCAAGTGCGGGTGCACTAGGAACCACAAAAGGTATAGCACTATAGCACAGAATAGAAAATAGTACTTTAGCCATAGCAGAAGTTTCATCTAAGTCTATAAATAAGCATAAATATCGCAGATTCAAGTCATGCCATTATTCTGGGCAATCAGTTGTATAATGGTTTCACTCAGGTCAAATTTATTGGCATTTTGGTCCTTTTAAAAATCAAATGGTGGGAAAAAGGCAACCAGGGTGCTTACCGCAGACCAAGGTCCAGCGAACCACTGCGCAGGGCACTCCTCCTTGGGCACTGAGCAAGGCTTGGTGTCGTTGTACTTAGTAAGGTTGGCGCTGGTGCACTTGGCGTCGTCTACCACTTGCACGCCCTCCCCACTCTTGTTCTTGTAATACGTGATACAGAACACCTTCCTGGTCTGCACTCCGTCGCCACAGTTCACTGAGCACTGATGACAAAGGAAGTTATTTTTAGTTAGAGGCAACGGTTTAAGCTCAAAGGCTTTGTTACACTATTCAGTATTTTTATTTAGAAATAGTACGGGTTTTGGAAGATCTATAATGAGTTCGGGTGGGTAGGATCCTAGTAAAATTTCTAATTCGAATCTTACCAACTCTTTGCATTCGTTATTTTCATAGAATAGATGTTTCAAAGATCCTAGACATAAATCTTTATTTGAATGGAACAGTTTTATTGGGATATGGTCCACCTGATGTTGGTTTCAAAGATCCACCTGGTATTCTAGAAAAAATCAACCAGTTCTGCTCTACTACTTAATACATTACGCCCATATCATCATCTGCCTAGCTTTTTCCCAACTACACACATCAAAAGTGTCTAGGGATCAACATATATTTTTGCAATAACTTTTCTCTTGATTGATATTAATTTAAATTTTCTTTAAGGATTCATCAAATAAAGTGTTTTCGTTTGTCACAGTAACGATAAACCAAGTCACCTTTGCATTAATAAAGAAATTTGCCATTTTCCTAATAAAGGGATTTTTGACATTTGAACCACTAACATTAAAGTTCGAAAAAAAGACTGAAATAACAGTTTTCTTTAAAATTTTATTGGGTAACTTAAACAATTAATAATCCGTGTTTCTACCGCGAACACTAACAACACAAGAACATCGGTTTGGCATACTCAAAATGAGTTCATCCAAATCACGCTGTGGAATGGCCGCCCATGTTCGTTGCAACAACAAAAAAAGGTCTTCTTGCAACTGGATACCCTCCATATTCGGCAGAGCTCTTCTCTGTAGCATATCCCATGCATGCTCAATCGGGTTCAAGTCTGGCGACTGAGCAGGCCAGGGCAGGACATTGATGTTAGCTGCGGCGAGAGTCTGTCTTACAACTCTTGCGGTGTGCGGTCGTGCATTATCATGCATTAACTGAAATAAGGGACCGATTTGCACTTGTAGAGGAACGATGACGTCAGATACAATCGTCTCAGCATAAATTTGAGCGTTGAGGTTGCCTCTGATCCAAATCAACTCAGTTCTTCCGCCGATCCAAATACCCGCCCATACCATGATGGTTCCACCACTATAAGGATGGACTTCCTGGCAGGATTTTAATCGCTGTTGGCGTCCAGGGGTTCTCCAGTGTCGTATACGTCTTGTATCCGGTCTCATACCAAAACGAGACTCATCAGAAAAGCACACGAAACGCCATTGTTCTTCTGCCCAATTTCTGTGTTCAAGAGCCCATTGATATCGAATCCTACGATTGTGCATTGCTATAGGTGGTACCCGTAGCGGTCTTCGGGAATGAAGGTTCACTTCATGCAAGCGGTTTCTGACTGTTTGGTCGCTAATTAAGTTCCCTGAAGAGTGATGAAGCCTCACGGCTAACATCATGGCGGTTATTGTTGGAGCTCTTCGAGTTAAGATTTGAATGTATCGGTCTTGTCTCCGTGTGGTGCAGCGATACCGTCCTTCATGGCGCTCAGCCACGGTACCAGTGCTTCGGTAACGTGTCCAAAGTCGACTGATAACACTCTGACTTGTATTCAGAGCTAAAGCCACAGTACGTTGCCGGGAACCAGCTTCTATCATTCCCACGGCTCTGAGCATTTCTTCCCTGCTTAAATGACGTCGCCGCTCCATAATAACGTTAGTTTTAATCAGTAGTAGGGAAACAGTAGCACTAATAATGTCTTCAATGCGTTGTATGTTTTTATAGGGAAAATATTGACAGCTGATTTTCATCTTTTACTCGAATTTGATTGACAGTTCCTGTTTCAAATTATGAAATGCACCAAAAAGGATCCATATAAATTTATAAAATCATAAATTTATTACAAAGCCACATCTCAATCTCAAGAAATCCGCATAAAAATGCTTGATCCCTAGACACTTTTGATGTGTGTATGTTGGGGTCGGCTGCCATTCTAACCGGATGCAGCTGAATACCAGTATTTTACATGGAGCGACTGCCTATCTGACCTCCACAACTCAGTAACTGGGCAATACGATACCCCTTGGTAAGACTGGCTGTCAGATTTTCGGGCTTCTGACGACCTGTAACGACTGTCAAAGATGCACAAATGACAGCCGGGACTATAACGGCTTAACGTGCTTTCCGAGACACGGAGGAGTCATACATTACGCCCATATACAGGCCTAAAATCTTACATGCCTGCAGTTTAACTATCCAATCGTCAACTACTTCGCCACAAAAACATGTACAGACGCCAGCACATCAAGCTATCCCAATTGAACATGAACCTTATTCTATTATAAAAAAGTCGAAAATCTTTCGAAGAATTTTGACAGATAGGTAGCTTGATGTGCTGGCATCTGTACAAACGTCCATGATTTAACCTTGACGCACTTTATCTTCTTTATTTTTCGTGTGGTTAGTGACTAACTTGGTGTCAGAGCTTTTAGGCTGCCCATGGGCCTCTGACTTAGCTTCACATGCTGGTGAGAAATATCTCTCAGGCATGAAGGTTTCCTCGCGATGTTTTTCTTCAGCGGTTTTTAAGGAAGTGATAATTAAACAATACGATGCACATGAATCCGAAAAGACAGAGGTTCGACCCTTGGGTTCGAACTCGAGACCTAAGACTTGGCAGTCCAACGGTCACATCACTGGACTATACTGCTGCCTGTTATATTATATCATGATGCAACAAATGACCCTATAAGAAGGACAGCTGCCTCACGTGACATGTAACAAGTTTATTGTGAAGTCCAAAAGTGATAGTTTTCGTAAATTCTTGATCAACGTACTTTGCTCCACTGCGTCTCGTACCACTTCACCTCGCAGGCTGGCAGCACGTCTGGGTGGCACTCCTCCTGGTCTAAGGGACGGTCCAAGTGAGTGCAGAAGTTGTCGTCCAGCACCTCGCGATCTTCCGTGGCACACACAACCGTTCGTGTGCGGAACTCCGAGGTACAGGAGTCGCACTGGAAAATTATTTAGAATTTATAAACAAAATGTTAGAATGTTTGTCGACATTAAATACTCTTGGTAAATGTTTGGAAAATAGTTCATCACCCGAATAAATATAAAAAAACTTACTGATGACTTGAATAACGTACATACATACCTGCTGTAATAGTGGATTGATTTACTGCTAATAAATTGCTTTGAACGAGAAAAATAATTGATTTGAAGTAAAGAATAGAGTATTGGAATAAAAATCAGCACGCCGCTCTTTTATTTTGTTTTTTAAACAGGTAATGATGATTGTACTGCCTGTACCTACACGACCAAATTCTGAATTTAAATCTTTGTGCTCGTGACTATTTTTGGAACAAAGCTCGACTTTCGAAAGAATTACATTGCTGGTGGCTAAAACTTACCGGCAATGTCATTTCATAATTTAGTCATGTACTCACTCCAGACCATTCTGTCATGACCCAGATGGCTCCATAACAAGGCTGCACACTGCAATGCTGTACTTTCGCCGGTTTCTCCTCAGCACAGTTTCCGTCGCTCAACACTTCGATGCGGCCATTGTTCTTCTGGTAGCAGACCACCTGTCTCGTCTTCTTACCGACGTCACAGAGCTTGTCACACTGATGGAGATAGCAGTTTATCATCTGATTTGACATGATTGTAAGCAAATAGAGGGTGAAGTGGTCGCCATTGTGTCTTTGCGCTTTTCCACATTTCCTTCGCAATTTAACTGCTTATCGTCTTTTTACAATTTATTAATAAATTAGAGCTCTGCTACTGTAGAGGTACGGTAACCTCTACAAATTATAATGTGAAGTGTCACTGTGATGATGACAATGGCCATTGAATGTCACGGTGTCCAGTGGGTCATGCCATCTCTCGTACCCACGAAATAGATAAAGAAACTCGTGAACGTACCAGGCTCCACTGTCCGACGAACCACCTGGGGCAGGGGGCGTCCTCGTTACACTTCTGGAACACCTCAGGCTTCGGTCCCAGCAGGTCGAAGCACTCCTTGTCCGGTACGATAGACTTGATACTGTGCACACAATAATTATTTGTTATGCAAGGCTGCAAAGTTGATTTTTGGCGCGATTGCTTGTATTGAAACCTGAGCAAGCAAAGGATTCTAGGGTTGAACCATGAGCGACGCGAGTAAATGTATTGAATCCTGAGCGTAGCGAAGGTTTTATAGGTACGAGACGCCGAAAAGCTTGGCTGCCGAGCGCAACACACAATTTTTCACCTGACTACAGCTAGAAAACTGCTAGGTGCAAGAAAACAGGTGTTATAAGTTGAGTTTTATTTTGTTCGAGCGTCTCAGATACATTGAGTCATGTGAAGAAAATAACAGATACTTGGCAGATATTTCTATATCCTACTTGTCGTCTAAGGAGAATGAAGGAAAAAACTAATTTAATACAAATAACTAACTAATTTAATTTAATACATATTTATTTTTGCCAAGCAAAGGATTAAATAACATATTATATTAGTATTTATTTTGTTTAAAATATTAAACTTAAATTGCTACATTATTGGGTATTTGACAGGGTAGTATTTTTATGGCATATTCAAATGTGACGTCCCTGATTTTTTTAATCAAATGGAATACTTATTAACTTTAATTCATCCTCGCAAAATATTTGATTTCTGTACTGTGATGCAAGTTTTTAAGGTGAGCGGTATTATTTTGTGATTAATATTTTATTTTAGACCGTGTCATGCATTTTCAGTGGACTGGCAGTATAGAAAATTATTAAATAGAATGGTTCGAATTTTAAAAACTCTTTCCACGCTAGCGAGCAAAATGCGATTTTGCGCTCAGATTTCGAATGACCAACAGACTCTTTCCGAGCCTGTGAGGTGAAAAATTGTTTCCTTAGTTACTTCTAGACCACGTCATGATTATGTGGCGCAGGAAATCAATTCTTAAAACTTGGATTTTATACCCGGAAGGAACTGTTATACTCACGGAGTAAATACAAAGAGTAGAACAGTTCCTTCTGGGTATAAAATCCAAAATTTTAAAGTATAACACTCCGTGGTTATCCTAATCACGATTCCTCCGCAACAAACCTTGATGTAACTCTGCGGCATATGTTCCTCAAGCTTATTTTTAATGCAAATTTATCGTACCCATTCATAAAAATCTTCTGGCAGATGACCTTCCTTGACGTGAGACCTCCACTGCCGCATCTTTTGGAGCACTCTTCCCAGGGTCCTTCGAGCCACTGCAACGATGAAGATGTTTTATTTAGAGATTTAATCGGGTGGAAATTCCGGCCTTCACACAACTATGGAAATTTCGATAAAATACATCCCTGAAATAATACCTGAAACTGAACTTTTTTTTAAGGCTGGGAAATCATCCAATGACTTCTCCCGCTCTGGGTGGAGCGGAAGGGAGCGTCAGACTCTTACTGACTAAAACCCATCCATGTACCTTCCTTAGCCCTTTGTGTTCCGGGGTAGCGGTAACCCTTTCGGACAATCCCGCTTACTGAAACTGACCTTGGAAGAGAAAGTTCTGCCTTAATGTGATTTGTGAAAAACTTATGCGACTCTTCGAGATGCCTAATATTTTTTTAGAATTCTATGCGTACGGCAAGTTCACGGAACTTCCACGTGATCTTTGGCGGTGGGCCTCCTGCAGATACCGCCGTCTCCTGCTGCGGGACCTCTGTGAACAATAGTTATTTGTTATGAAGGCTGCAAAGTTGATTATTGGCGCGAGTACTTGTAGCGTAGTGAAGGTTTCAAAGGTACGAGACGCACAAAAACTTTGCTGCCGAGCGAAAAACATAACTTTTCACCTCACTACAGCGAGGAAAATGCTAGGTGCAAGAAAACAGCTGTTATATGTTGAGTTTTATTTTATTCGAGCGTCTCAGATACTCATGTAAAGAAAATAACAGTTACTCGGCAATGTATCTTATGAGATACATAGAATATATCCAAAAAAAAAATCTCAATCCTACCTTTCATCAATTTGTTTTTTTCTTTCATTCTCCATAGAAAATGAAAGAAAAAACAAATTTAATACAAATAACTAACTAATCAAATTGAATACATTTTGCTTTTTGCCAAGAAAAGGGTTAAATAATTTATTTTAAAAATAACTTCAATTACTTGAGTTGGGTATTTGTGAGAGTAGTCAATAACGTTACTGTTTATTATTATTATAATTACTTGAGTTGGGTATTTGTGAGAGTAGTCAATAACGTTACTGTTTATTAACCAGACGCGGAATTTGTACGTGATTTTTAGGAAATATCTTAGAGTGACATCACTGATGTTTGTAATGCGATGGAACACTAAATAAGTTCGAATTTTAAAAACTCTTCCCACGCTAGCGCGCAATATGCACTTTTGCGCTCAGATTTCGAATGACAAACAGACTCTTTCCGAGCCTGTGAGGTGAAATTATATTTATTTGCCATTACTGAATGTTTGATAAATCAAACTTGGCTCTTTCATACACACTATGTCCTCGTTTATGAAAAAACAGATGCAACTTTTACTTGCATATACCTACATATAAAACTATTATGTTTTATTTTGCATATATTTTGTACTAGCTTCTGCCCACTTCGTCCGCGGAAAATTTCTTGTCCCTTAATTTGACAATGTATGTATCGTCATACATGACCTTTAAAAAAAAGATTTGTTCAAAAAATATTAACATGCGTGCGATAAATTAACATTTTTATATTGCAACACTAATTATATTTGGTGGAAAAAATAAAACATACATCTAACAACATTTAATATGATATTACTTGAAAAAAATGTCTACCTGGCGAACGTCAACTGCGCTGTCCAAGGTATTAATTCTATAATTATGAATATTACATAGTTTAGGATACGTGTGAAGACTAAAATGTATGCTTTATTGTGTAATGGAATACGTGTGATAATAATTGTGAAGTTTTTATTACATGAAATAGTTCTATTTTGATCACTAACATGATGTATGCTGTGACGTACACTGCCAAGTTTGTAACGAAACACCCTCCGTTTTGCTTGTATGTCACGGCATACATTGCCAGTTTGAGGTTGCTTTTTGGGATTACTTGGTTTAAGAGCACGCTTTTCTTTTCTTAGTTGGCAGTAAAAGTTTCACACCAGTGGTGGTAGAATTTTTGCGCTTGTGCCTGCTGAGAATGCACCCTTTGTCGGTAGCAAACATTATGACCTTGATAATGAATTACGTGTGCACACCTGGCTTTCTATGTTATCTTCTTCTGCACCTTCTATTGGTAGTTCTATAGAAAATCTTAATATTTTAGAGGATGACGAAGACCCCTCCAGCCAGAACGTTGTACTAACACTAATTTTTCAAAGCGTCTATTCAAGCCCTTCTCTAGAACCAAATTGCAAGAAAGTGCCAATACTGAGTGATATTCGGTCACTCTCGGCAACTCCCGCTACTCCTGCATCCCCGCAACCCCTGCACCCTCTGCACCGCCTGAACCAGCAGCAAGTGGTTCCATGACTATTGGCTTAGCTGCAGCTCGCATGAGGGAGACTCTTCCAAGTCACGTCCCAGAAATACCAGATCGCAACGTCCCACTGTTTCTGTTGTGTGTAGACGACCCAGACGAATTACAAAGTTCACTCTAAGCTATCAATGGAAAAATGCGGTTTTTCGGCTCAGGGCAACTAAAGAAGAAGACTCAGATCACACCGACATACTAACCGAAACTGGGTTATTTCTAGAAATTCTTTTCCCCAGACGTTTTGGCAGATATTGTTGAGCAAACAAACGCATACGCAATATTCAAAACTGAATGCTCTCTTAGCTCGACCGAAGATGAGTTGCGGGATTTTTTAGCCATACATATTATCATGGGTATTGTTAGCATGCCATCGTATACCGTTTACTGGAGTTTGCGGTACAGATACGATCCCGTAGCCGAGTTGATGTCTCTAAAACGGTACCAACAAATCCGTCGTAATTTGCATTTTGTTGGTAATAATATACAAGACTCCGACAGAAACAAAAAGTTAGGGCTTTATTACAAAAAAAAATCGAGTAAACGGCTTAGCTCAAGATAATGAAAGGAAATACAGCATTGATTATATGATGATTCCCTATAAAGGGACCAAAGCGAGCATGACGATGACCAGTCAAGGTGGATGTAGGCTTTGCTCCAAGCTAACGTCAGTGTTATGCATGAAATGCCAAGTCCGTCTGTACTTCGTAACCGGTAAAAGTCTTTGGAATTGTCAAATAGACTACCATATTATGTGTGTTTAGTAAAGCTGGCAATTTCTATGCGTTGTCACCTTGTTTTTTTTTGTATTATTTTTGTACTGTAATTGGCAATGTATGTCCCGGCATACAACATTTACTCAATGTTTTTATGTGCATTTGGCAGTGTATGCTGTGACATATATTGTTTTTCAGGAAATCTGAAGTTCCTATATTTTTTTGATTATTTTTTTGTAACACCTATAAATGCCTACAACTAAATTTTATTTAAAAAAAAAGGATTTTATTGCATTTTATTCTTTGCCAATTTAAGGGTTAAACATTAGAAGTGAGACGACAAAATACTTTTTTAAAACATAAAACGAAATATAAAACATAAAATACAAAAGATAGGAAAATGGTTCGCGGACTTTTTTGTAGAAATAATTAAGGCGAACCGGGTTGCCATACATTGCTTTCAATTTTAGGCAGCGCATGCAAATAATTCTGTTTTCGGGGGTATTTCTTTCCGACTTGCTAGACGAAAATTGCGGAAGCTCGGCTAATATGTTTGATATAAATAATTATAATTTATATCCTATAGCCCTCAGGAATAATGTAGCTTTCTATCAGTGAAAATTTTTTTGAAATTGGATCATTAGTTCCGGAGATTACCCCCTACATACAAACTTACAAATTTTACCTCTTTATAATATTATTATTAATTATTATATTATTATTATTATTAGTATAGATTCTTTCAGTCTGAACAGTTGCGCTTTCGTAGATACAATGTTTTGTGATTTGTTTGAGTTTAACAATTGAAAAACTTGATTTCAGCTCTTTTTTTTAATAAAAGAAATCTTCAATGACTGCTCCCGCTCTGGGTGGAGAGGAAGGGAGTGTCAGACTCTTACTGACTAAACCCCATCCATGTTCCTTCCTTAGCCCTTTATGTTCCGGGGTAGCGGTAACCCTTTCGGACAATCCCGCTTAATTGAATGTACCCTTAAAATATATATACATACCTATACCTAACAGACTCAAGGTAGCTCACTGGTAAATTGATTCTGCATATTAAATATTCATATTATATTTTATTTAAATGTTAGTACTTCAATACTTACTCTGACTCATTGAAATATTATCAAATTATTGTACAAATTATGTAGGAGTCAAATTTTACCGGAAATAATATTTTATGAGTTAAATCACTGCGTAGGTTTAATCTTTATCATTAACGTTAAAAACTGTAGGTAAGTGTAACACAATCGGTTAGTTTAACACAAACAGCCTACGGATTTCCGCTTGGAGATATTTTAATTTAAGGCGCGTGTATATGCCAACGGCCTTGAGTTAACCTATTATAATAAAAATGATGTAAATTTTTTAAAGTAACAAAACAAATCATTTTCTTTTGTATTGCAAAGCAGTAGATAATTTTTTATACTCTTTTGAGAAAAAACGAAGGAGTAAAATGGTTTCATCTCAAAGATTGGGAGGTGATTTATTGTATTTTTTTTCTTGCCACGTGTTATCGATAGAAAATTTATGGCTAAACCAAATTACGTATCATGTAGATTACCAACAATTTTTTCAGATGTAATTTCACTGTAAATGCCGACGAAAAGTTGCTTCATTTGCACGGTTTTTTATAGCTTTTTTCGAGAGAGCAACCTTAAAGGTTTATGGAGGAGGAACATTTGATAACGTACCATACATTTAATAGGTACTCGTGGAGGCTCGTGGCTAAGTACTAACAGCCGCACAGGTCGATCCATCAGGTTCAGCTACGCTTGCCGTGGATGGGTGATCATCTTTACATAACGAGGCTCCTCCGTGCCTCGGAAAGCACGTTAAGCCGTTGGTCCCGGCTGTCATTTGTGCATTTTTGACAGTCGTAACCGGTAGACAGAATCCCGAAAGTTTGACAGCCAGTCTTATCAAGGGGTATCCTATTGCCCAGTTACTGGGTTGTGGAGGCCAGATAGGCAGTTGCTCCATGTAAAATACTGGTATTTAGCTGCATCCGGTTAGTCTGGAAGCCGACCACAACATAGTTGGGGAGAGGCTCAGCAGATGATGAAATTTTATAGGTACTACTCGTACAAGAGTTTTTCTTATCACCTCCCGATTATCGGAATCCGTTAAACAGTTTATTTAACGGAAATGCCAGGCCTATACAACCGCTCCCGCGATTATGTTGTTAGCTAGGTATATTAATTTATATATCGTCCGTCGAATAGTTGAGCTCCTTAAGTTCTGAGTTGAGCTGCACGACTATATACGTGCACTGATTGGACAGATCTTTTCACTCTTTCCTTAAGGGACCCATTTCAGACATTAATCTACATGGTCGTCACATGATCTGACCAACATGGGACATCTGGACTTCGAAATGAAATGTGAACTCTGAGTTTGTTACGGTCTTTCTTCTCAGGGTAGTCAGTTAGAAAACGCCAACCTCATATAGTTTTTAAAATAATTTAATGCCGTGTTGCAAAAGTGTTTGTACAAACCTACTTTAAGAAATAATAGTTATTTGTTATGCAAGGCTGCAAAATTGTTTTTTGTTTCGAGTACTTATTTGTATTGAAACTCTCGCTACGCTCAGTATCTTCTCTTACCTAGGATACGGATTCTAGAATCTTGAGCGTAACGAGGGTTTCAAAGGTAAGAGACTGCTGAGCGAAACACAACATTTCACCTCACTGCAGCGAGGATAATGGTAGTGCGAGACAAACAGCTTAACTTGCAATAACACTCTGCAGGTGTTAAATTTATATCTTCGGCTTCGTCGCTGCCGAACTCGCTCATATTTTATGATTTCTTATGATTATATAAAAAAACAAACCAGACGAGACAGACGATTTAAAGCGAATTGAATAAAGAGAAGAAAGTTTTTAAAATGAAGACTTCTTTAGCAGCGTTGTGCACTTTTTTTGTGATGGGTAAAAAATGTTAAACTCGCGCCAGGACACGTGACCTTATCGAAAATTCGTACGACGGCGGCAGAGATAAACTTTTTAATGTAAAATAATTGTAATAGTTAGTTCTGAAGTGTTAAATTTTTAATGTAATATAAATTGTCATGTTTGTGTACGATAGCGCAATAAATGAATATTTTTATTTTATTTTACCACATAATGATACTACTTTTATACTGATAATTAAAGCAATTCTTGCAAAATTATTCCCTAACCATCCAAAATATCAAATATGCACAACGTTAATATTCAAGTTTTCACTTCTGTCGTCACTCCCGATGTGCCTCATTTCGTTGATTCATGCATTCGTTCGCCAGTGCTATTGTTCTAAAAATGAGTTGCACTGAGGTGAAATAAGTACTACTAGTGTATTTTCAGAGGAGTGGCGGTATACAAAATAATTGAATAGAAGGTTTCTTTAAAACTCTTTCTACGCTAGCGGGGAAAATGCACTTTTCACTCAGAATTCGAGTGATACACAGAATCTAGAGAATGTAATTATTTCTTGTGACAATAATTATAGCGCTTAAGGAATTGATCACAATCTTTAATATTTTTAACCCCAGTGTAGCACGTAATGCTTTCCAACAGCCTAGACCCCAAGTTTCATTTGTACTCACCACTGACGGCCAGGCGTACCTCCTGCGTGGCCACTCCGACGCCATTCAAGGCAGCCTCGCAGACGTAGACGCCGGTGTCGTTGCGGGACACAGAAACTATATCCAGAGCGCCGTCCGACGTCAATGTGTAGCGGCTCATGTTATGTTGGATCTGTTGCGAGATTGTTACTTTATTATGAGAAAATGAAAATTACAAAGAAAAGTTAAATTTAAACTCATTAAAGTTGAATTTGACACGTTTTACATCTCGTGTCACTCAACATCTCCCATTGCTCATAGACATCTTGAAGTTAATGTCGGTAACGCATTGTGGTCCTCGATAAAGTATAGAGTTAGATTAAGATTGATTTAATGCCAGATGAGAAACATACTAATGACTACTCAAATAACTTCTCAAGTAAAAGGAATCTCACAAAACTAGCTATCGAGTAGCTTGATATGCATGACCAATATCTGGAAAGGGGTTGTACCTTCTATACAGTGGCGTAACTATAGGGTGGCAGGACTGGCAAAATGCCACGGGCCCCCGACCTGACGGGGCCCCCGGCCCGAGAGGATGCGAGCTCAAAAGTGACACATTTTTAACAAACTTTAGTAAAAGATATAAAGGGGCCCCACGCGATGGATTTGCCAAGGGGCCCTGATGGTATAGGTACGCCACTGCTTCTAGAGTAATACGTACAGTAAATTCCCCGAACTTCCACGTGATATTATGTGGCGGGTTGCCATACAACCATGAAACATCGGATCGGCAGCGCAGTGTGGCTGTATCACCTTCAAATGCAGTCACCTCTGGCTCATCTACGAACAAATAAGCATCATTTCATCATGAGTAATCACAAATGAAGCTAAATTTGTGATTACTTATGTAATGCTGTAACTGCAATATTGCAAATAATTAGCCATATTTTGCTCTAGTAAAGCAGTTTGCTGATTCCAATGTATTTTTTTACAAGTAGCGTCTAGCCAGCGACTTCGCCCGCCCTTGAATTGCGCTATTTTGTGTCATCAAGGGCTTTGATGATATCAATGTAAAACAAGTAATAAACTCAAATTTAGATACTGATAAAAGAAAATTATGGAAAATATTTTGTTCTAGCTTGTAAAGTTAAAAATCAAGAACAACAATCAGCTTAAGAAGTTTATTCATAAAGAAAGAGAGAAAATAAATTTGTTTGGCCAAGGTGAAGGACATAAAGTATTTCTAAATCTTACCGGTAAACAAGTGTCCGAGAGCTTCAGGAGTGGTCGTGGTGTTTCGTGGTACTAACCATTGGTTTTCAATGAAGAGCTCTTCAGGTCTATACGCTTGCACGACAAAATGCTGCCGACCCACATTATTTACTTGATGCGATTGACAGGTGTATTTTCCAAGAGTTTCGATAGTAAGGCGCTTGATGAGGAGGACCTTTCCTTGGATTCTGTACGCAGAGTTGCGGTCGGGATGTAGCCATTCGTTGTCATCGCGGTACCATAGCACGTAGGTTCGACCGATCATTGATGCGAAACAGAATAATTGAAGCGGTTGGCCCAACTCTCTGGTCACCACAGTGGCGAACTTGTCTGTTTAAAAGAAATATTTGTTAGTAATTTTGTGTTGTTTGTAGTAACATGTTTGACATCAAAAATTAGGCTAGACTATATTTGGAGTGCTTATAGACTTTTCTAAAGTAGGACTTTATAGATCTACGTACATAATGATTGTTGGTAAGTTCTTAAAAACATTTCAAAATGCAACAAATGAACAATTTTTCTGAGCATCGTTATGTTTAGTTAAACACTCAGAATTTATATAAAAATTGACAACCAGCATTAGATCTATGTGAACGTGTGGTTTACCTTCGATTGCGAATGCGCACGCGAGCAGCGCGGCGAGCGAGAGGAGACAGACGCGCGACATGTCGACCGTGCGTGAGGAGCGACTGGTGCAGAGTAACACTTGCGCGACCAATAGACAGAATCCTAATCCTGCTCTGAAATTTTAAAGTTCTGGGCTTATCTTGCATGACGAAGGCAACAGTGACGTCATTTCCATTTAGAAGGACTGGGATTTCTACAACAGCGTTCAGTGATATCAAGAGAATAATATTAATAATACGCGAGGAGTGAACGCATTATTGTAGAATTCCCAGTTCTTGTCACAATCACGCTAAACTTAAGTGTGAAAGATACATACATTCTGAAGCGAATGGATAGAGGATTTCATGTATGCAAATTCAGGCAAGTTAATTTTGTTTATTAATTGGCTACCTACCTAATTAAATAGTTCCCAATTATTGAAATCAACTGTCATTCTTTGACAGTTGTATAATATTAAACACGGTATATTAGCGATGTGTGTCAATTTAATTAATGCATTGGATATTCGCCGATTAGAAGCCGTTTGCTTATAAGAGCATAACGATTTATACGGTTATATTTATTGTCGTTTCGAGAGGATTTTTCTTATGAACTTATGGGGTTTAAACGTCATTTAAGGGGTTACCAATTAATTTCCCTGCTGAACAATTTACATTATGGTAATAAGTAGGTACTGACCCTCTAGTTAGTGTCAGCATGATCGAAATCATAATTGATACCTCACGTAGAGGTACTTTTTTTGAGAATATTAGGGGTTAAAGTACGAAATTGCCGATTATTTGTACTGAAAAATTTAAATTCGTTTTTTTTTTTATTTAAAATATTTATTTAATTAAAATAATTAAAAATTTAAAAATAAATTAAAATTACCATTATTATTTATACATTGCTGCCATCTACACTCGAGAGCAATGAATCCGGGTCACTTAAAGAATGTTAAAAATCTCGGAAACTAAAAATGATAGGTTAATGCAATAAATTGTATTTAATAGACAATGTAAATAAATAATAAATAAATATCCTTGGACATTTCACACAACGCCATATAGTCCCAAGCTAAGCAACCTAATGCTTGTGTTATGGTAACGAGATGGCTGATAAACTACTTTTATACATTTTTTTTTTGTAAATACATACATATTATAGATAGAAAAACACCCAGACCCGTAACAAATACTTGCAGGTCGTACAAATATTTGTTCCGTGCGGGAATCGAACCCGCGACATATTGCGCAGCAGTCAATCGCTCAACCACTGCGCCAACCGTGTCGTCAAATGTAATACTCCTTAAATGAAAGTAAAAAGAATATGAGTCACCATACATTTTATTAACACAAAATTACTTAAAGAAAAAAACTGCTGATCTCTCCTTAAAACAAAAATAGGAAACATGAAATTTTTGAACTTTATTACGATTTTCTTGAATTTTAATACTTCGTATTGCCTCCTCGTGCTTCCATTACTGCGTTTACGCGGTTTGGCATGCTGTACACCAAGTTCCTTATACGATTTTGGGGAATATTCTCCCATTCCTCTGTGAGAGCAATTTTGAGCTCACGAAGCGTGATTGGGGGAGGATTTCGTTGTTTTACGCATCTGCCTAGCTCGTCCCAAGCATGCTCGATCGGGTTGATATCCGGGCTGCGCGCTGGCCACTCTATACGAGTAATGTTCATCTCTTGAAGGTAGTCATTCACAATCCTACCTGTATGAGGTCGGGCATTGTCATGCATAAATATAGCATCCTCACCTAAATTGACCATAAATGGACCAACGTGATCATTGAGGATTTCTTCCACATATCTTACGCTAGTTAAAGAGCCGTTTTCTATGATCACCAGCTCTGTGCGACTTTCAGAAGAAATTCCGGCCCACACAAGTACAGACCCACGACCGTAGGCTACTTTTTCTTCGATGCATGCTTGCTTGAATCTTTCCCCTGGTCTTCGATACACTCTGTGTCTTCCATCGTGCTTGTAGAGCATAAATTTTGATTCGTCGGAGAACATAACTTTTGACCAATCTTCAATACTCCAATTTACGTGGCCCTGGGCATATCTTAGTCTTGAAATACGATGCCCACGCTCCAGTTTAGGGCCGTTTGCAGGTCTAAGGGGTTTTAAGTTAGATTCAGCAAGCCGACGTCTTACTGTCCATGCACTTGGGTTACTTCCTCCGAGGTGTCGAAACTGATTTGTGAGTTCAGTTCCTGTGAGAAAGCGATTTCGAAGCATGGTGTTCACCAAGTATCGGTCTTCTCGTGCTGTGGTACACCTGGTTCTGCCCGTTCCTGGTCTGCGTAGGTTAGAACCAGTTTCTTCGTAACGTCGGAGAACTCTTTGTACTGTTGACAGCGACACACCGACAGTCCTGGCTGTATCGCGCTGACTCCGGCCGGTTTCCAGCATTGTAAGTATTCTGGTGCATTCTTCAGGCGTAAGCGACATAATTTCAGCTTGAATAATGAATATAGAGCACTATCAACATGGTTTATGTACCCACATAAATGACAGATTACAAACAAAAGCAAAACCAAATGCTGTAATTTCGTTGTTCCATCTTCGAAAGTGGCCCTTTTTCAAATTTGATTTTTTTATGATATAACTTTACAATAACTAAGAAGTTTTAATACCTTCATTTAAGGAGTATTACATTGTCTATTAAATACAATTTATTGCATTAACCTAGCATTTTTAGTTTCCGAGATTTTTAGGATTCTTTAAGTGACCCGGATTCATTGCTCTCGAGTGTAATAGGAAGGTCATTTATGCTTTTGCGATATAACTCTCGTGATCTAGATTCGACAAACTGTGTGAAAGCATTTTGTACTGCCTCCTGAGAAGAAAACTTTTTATCACGTAGAAAATTGTCTAAATCACGAAAAAAATGGTAGTCCGTTGGAGCAAGGTCTGGCAAATACGGAGGGTGACGAATGGTTTCTAATTGCAGTTCCTGTAGAGTTAAAACGGTTTCTCGTGCTGTATGAGGTCTCGCGTTATCATGGAGCAATAATGGTGAAGATCGATTCATGAACCGGGGCTGTTTCACTGCCAGTTTTGCTTTAATTGTTCGGAGTTGGGAACAGTAGACATCTGCCGTTATTGCTTGACCAGACCAGAAACCTATAGTGAATAACACCATGCTGAAACCACCAAACTGTTACCATTACCTTTTTATTGGTAAGCTTTAGGACACTGTTGCGGCGTTTCACCTGGGGTCAGCCATTGCATTTTTCGCTTACGGTTATCGTAAAGAATCTACTTTTCATCACATGTCACAATTCGATCCAATATTCCTTGATTTCTGTATCGTGAATCGATACAGAACAAGGCAACACCAAGTTTCAACACGCGTTTCTTTCTGATATCTTTTAGTGATTTGACGCAAATGAGTCAATATTGTGGGTAAGGTAACGTTAAACCATTTGTTTCGAGTTGGTTTCCACCATCTCTTTCAATTCATTGTTATTCACCTGTGTGGGCGGTCTTCCAAAGTTTTCGATGAATTTTCGAAGTATCCATCTTTCTTGTCTAAGCTGATTAAAAAAACAACTGAAAGTCTATAATTGAATGTTGCACATTTTTTAAAAGAAAAATTTCATAAGTACCATGTAAAAAAAAAGTTTCACTCAAAAATCTCAAACCATGAAGGTTCTATGTCAATTCGAAGTATCTAATACAATAAAACGGCAATTTCATACTTTAACCCCTATTAATACTTATTTTGGTGAAATTAATGAAAAAATGTAACTCTTATAGGCTCTCTCGTGTGTCTATCTGTCTGTTTGTCTGTCCGTCAGCAATTGCCAATTTGTTTTGCATCTAATGGACCGATTAAAACTTTTGTGTCCCAAACGTGTTACGTAAATAATCGAATTTTGAATATCGTGACTTTTGGGAGACAAAATCAAATGAAAGGGCTAAAATAAAGCACATAATAGTATGTAAAGTGCATACGTAGTAGTTTATTCAAAATTTTCCATACCTAATTTTAAAGTTTTAGGATTATTTATGAAAAAAATGGATGAAAATCTTATAAATTACTGAGCCCACAGTAAAAAAAAACAAAAGTATAGTTTACGTTACAGTTAAACCTAAAAGCCTTAAATAACATGGAAAATCTTTCAATATTGTGCGAACAAACTTACTTTTGCAGCTGTAATATACGGGAGAACATGTTTTTTAACTGCAATGTGTATTTGTCTATATGAAAATAAAGAATAACTACTTACAATGTTAAGTTAGTTCTTGGGATACAAGCGCCTTCATTGTGTGTGGCCCGAGTGACACGCACTAGCCTGGTTTTTATTTTTTGGATTGTGCAGAATGTGAACAGTATTGTTTGTCGTTTATTTAAAAAAAAAATGTTTTTTCATAATATATTTAGACCGCATAAGTATTGCACATTTGTAGGAAACAGTTAGTATTTTCTTACCAGAATCGTAGGTATACAGAATAGCAACAGGAGGTACAGAGGCCAGCACATCAAGTTACCCCAATCTGTCAAATTTATTGGATAGTATTTCAACTTCATTGCAAAGTACTAAGGTTCTTTTTCAATTGGGAAAATTTTACAGTTAGGAATAGCTTGATGTGCTGGCGTCTGTCTGTACATCGATAACCCTGTCACTCTGTATAAAAATAATTTGTATAGTACTAGATAGATCCGTTATTTTCTACTTTATTATTTCGAGCCCGTATTGTCCTAATGCAGGGCCAGCAGTCTAGCTCATCCCAACATCTCAATCTGAGCCTAAGTCGTATGCCGCGACATCACGCAAAATCCTGAACACAAGTAGAGTTTATTAGAATAGAAGAATGATGAAAAAATGAAAAAAAATGAATGATGAATGATGATGAATGATGATGATGATGATTAGAATTTAAAATCCCGACATCAATCGTCGGGCTGTAGCCCACCAGACACAACACCCGGAAGATCAGCGAACTTTACTCCCTAATGATCAACTGACATTAATATCCTGTTCCAAGTTTTAAAATGATTGGGGCAAATCATGACAACTCAAAATAGGACCGGACCCAATATTGAACCTTGAGAAACGCCCCTGGTTATCTCAGCTCCCACCCGTGGTTAATGTCGTAAACCTGTCAATCTTTGAGGTATCACAGTAGATTTAAGAGATCTTGGCGTTCACCTATCACCACCAGGATACCAGGATGCGCCACCGGGCACATAGCACTCGCGACGCATCCATAGAACACATTTATAGCATGCATCTATAGCACGCATACTTCCTAAACAACATAGTAGTGATAAGTTGAATCCGTTTCCACCAGGGCGAAGCTAAGTGCACCAATGAATATGATTAGTGGATATCAAACGCATCCATAGCAACATAGCATAGCACATCTCAGGTGGATACGCAGCCTTGCACTGTCGGTCATATAGTATTCAAGTCTGACAAGTGGTAATTAAACACAACATTTTGCTAATACATTTTTATTGTCCATCTATTTACATCGTCACAAATATAAAAGGATTCACTTAAACCAATTATTATGATTTGTCAACTAGCCACCGCGTCAACTAGCCACCGCGTCAACTAGCCACCGCGTCAACTAGTCACCGCGTCAACTAGCCACTAGCGTTACTCTACGAGCTAAACATTCACTTTACTAGACAACTTATTGCATAAATAATTTATTTACTATATTCTTCTGACTAACCATAAAACTAAAAAACTTACTCAAAAATATTCCATCACAGACGGAGTTTGTGACATTTTAAAATATTTATTTACATAAAACTGTTAATTTCGAGTAATATTAACTATCTACATTATAATCTATTGGTATGATTGCGTGTCATGAACATGCGCGCTGACCGCTGTGGTGTGGTTCAACGTTCAAGAAATAATACCTATTGCAGCTATGGCACATGAAACAATAACAATATTACTGCCAGAGCTTGCGACCGACACCGTGCGGGAGGAGGTAACCATAGTCTCATCTAGCTATATCACTAACGATTCATGACATTCTCATTGCAGAGCTGGATTGTCATGTGTAATTCTAATAGAGAATATTTAACAGAATATTGCAATTATAAATACTTTAAGTAGTATTCGAGGGGAAAATTATGAATATATCTAACAATATTTATTTATTTTACTGTCGGTCGCGTCTGGCTACTAAATTATGTAAGATCTTGGTGAGGCTGACGTCTACTTCTTCCTCAAGGGCTGGTCTGCTTGAAGCTCTGCCTCCTGATAGTCGAGCTGGCCGGCCTCCACACACGACTTGCAACAAAACCTGGGGGCAATACGACATGCTAAGTTGCGTGCATAGAAAAACAACAACAGATTGAGAACGTACAAGTGTATCTAAACTCTCTATTAATGTGCAGTCACGGACTTTAATTGTTGAATCACTTGCCATTGTTGGCATTTTAGCCGAGTAACGCAAATCGGGTTTAGTCGGGTATACTCGTACATCCAGACACGTAAAGTTATAATGTCTTGAATTTTGATTTGCGGGTCTAGCAACCGTATCCTAGCGATTATTGTTTATCGTCATGGTAACGTTAGCATGCGGTGAAGTATTATGATTGTTCTTTGACATCGACATTTCAACTGTTACGAATAGATTTTCAGAAATAACGATTGATTGGATAGACGTATTCAATCTTTTTATAGGTAATCCTTACAACTATATGTCTCTATGGATAACACTATTTCAGATTAGAGTCTGGCCAACGAAAGCTGTCCAAGAAAAAAGGCGGCTATTTTAAAAAATCAAGAGCTGCCAACACTGGTTATACGCAGCATAAACGGACTTGATATTTTTATTATTCAAGACTAATAAGCGATATATACACTGCTTCGAATTTCTCAGTAACAGTCACGGAGTCTGGATTTGTTTCCGATTGATGGCAATAGGCGCGCCCCCTATTACATGGGACTTGCCATAATATACCACTCAATCAAATATTTATATAAAATATTTCCTCTTTATAATATTAGTATACATATATGGCATTTTTTTAACTTCTGCGTGCATTGTAGTTCACAGCTCGACTTCCTGACACGACATTATATCGAAAAGGTAGAATTAAAGAAAAAGTTATAACTAAAAGTTTATTTCATAACACAAACATAGGGGTTAGGAATCATAGTCGAAATTCAATTCAATTTTGACAGTGCTAAATTATTTCCATATCAAAAGTTTAGAAATTAATTCGTGGTCAGCTTTCGTTGGCCAGACTCTATTGGTAATTTGTCATCTTATTTGGGAGTATGCGGTTTCAGTTCGAGTTTAATCGTGTAAAGTCGTGTAATCTCGTGAATCTATAAAACTGCAAAATTGAACAGTTTGTAAATGGCTCATCAATTAAAGTCCGTGACACTACAGACTTGAAAATGAACCTTATGCATTTGTGAGAAAGTTGAAAAACTATCATAAAAATTTTACAGATTGGGGTAACTTGATGTGCTGGCCTCTGTACAATGTGCCAAATAAATAAACAATACATATTCCGCCAGTAATTAACAACCAGCTCAACTTCTAGCCGATAAGAATAATTAAACACTATTATTAATCTTGTTCAGCAAATGATATCGATTGACCTAATTAATCGATTAACCTCATTTAACGATTATACACTTACTTCGAGTAATATATGTGTCTACAGAACTTTCTGCGCACGATCAGGTCACAGTTAGCGAAGAAGGGATTATCTGTGCACTTGGCAGGTACCAGGAGCTCTGAAAATATAAAATTAGTGATCCAATACAACATTATTAAACACCTGTGTGCGCACAGCTTCGTGCTCCAATTTCCATACAATTGTCAAGTTCAAGAATCTTTGATGTCAATATTTGAAAAAACTAAACGTTAAACGATGGTAAAGCCAGTTTATGGATTACTAGCACATTGCCCGCGGCTTCGCTCCCGTGGTCTTCCCGCGGGACCCGTTATTTTTCCCGGGCTAAAAAGTAGCCTATGTTACTTCTGAAATCTAAGCTTTCTAATGGTGAAAGAATTTTTGAAATCGGCACAGTACTTACCTAGTTTTTGAGTTTATTCATTACAAACGTACTCACAAAAATACAAATCTTTCCTCTTTATAATATTAGTATAGATAGAGAAGTGCTGGGAAACGTGGCCCTCCATCTATAATGAACTTAAAAACTACTGCACTCGTTATGCCTGACGAGTTACGCTGCGAGGTGTCGCGTAGCCGGCCGCGGAAACCCCGATCCAGCACACCTTTCGGCCAAAACTCTTCCTTGAGGAAGATGACCAAATGGTGAGTCGGAACGCGCACCACGAACGACTTAAAATTGGTGTTATGGCGCGCCTCCAACTTCTCCACCCTCAAGGTTTTAAGCCTCCAGACTAGATATTCGTCTACAATAAACTGCGTAATATCAGGAGTGTCACTTACGTTGCACGTTGATCTGCGCAGTGTCAGACTGCCAGCTGTATGGGTTTCTGGCGTAGCAGGCGTACAGCCCGCTGTCGGCGACGGTCACTTGCGTCACCGTCAGGCGGGACACCATCGTGCTGCCTGTTGATGTAAAAAACGGTTGTATTAGAAATAAACTCAACTTTTTTTTTTTTGAGGGTGTGAAATCATCACGTGACTCCTCCCGCTCTGGGTGGAGCGGAAGTGTCAGACTCTTACTGACTAAACCCCATCCATGTTGCTTCCTTAGCCCTTTTTGTTCCGGGATAGCAGTAACCCTTACGGGCCCCTTCACATGCTGACATCTCATTGCGCGTGGAACACGTACGCGCCGTCCGGCACGGGTCAGGTCCTGGTCGGACGGTGAGCTACCCATTACTCACCGTCCGCAGGTCCGAAACTCAACTGTTAAAGCTGCTTTTTGTATCGTATATTCACATTCATTGAAAATATCTATTCTATCGCAGTCCACCGTTGGATAAAAGCCTTTCCTAAATTCCACTACAACACTCGGTTGCCGCCTTCTGCAACCAATTCGCTCAGCCTTCTTTTTCATGACGTCTGTCCATCTAGCAAGGAGACGCCTTGCGGTACCCTTGAAAACAGACAATCTCCACTAAGGGCCTAACCCTTAGTGGAGAAAGTCTGTTTTCTAGTCTAGTTTAAGGGTAGCCCATCGCTACCTCAGCTCTTCAGTAGACGTTGAGTGAGAATGCACTTAATTAACAAGTGTTACGAGACTTACCAGTGATGGTGATCCTGCCGTCTGTCTGTATGGTGCCGCCATCTTTGGTCCAGTGAACCTCCGGCTCGGGGAAGCCGTCCACGTCGCACGTCAGGTACAGGTCTGCGCCGATGTTCAACGTCGAGAACGGCGACACATGAGTGCTGACCGGCACTGTTTGTGGAAAAAATTGAGTTAGAGGGTAGTTTTAAGATGACAGCTAATGTCGGTAATGTCAACAATTACCTATTTTCAGTATACGTCTTATAGACCACTACGACTAATTTAAGATGACAAAAAAAATTTATGAAGGGTCCATTACACATAACATAAATAATGGTAAGAAGACAGTACATGTATCAGGTGTAGAAATCTGAATTGAGTAAATAAAAACAGTCAATTATGATCTTAATAATGAACCCTTAACATCAAGATTACTTTATGTACAGCTTAAATACGAGCGTATTGAGACATTCAGCGATGCACAACCGAAAATGCTGCACCCAGAACGAATAGAACTAGACACCCGCAAAGTTTATCAGCAACATACGACAAGTTACGATTAATCATACGATAATAATAATTATACAATAGTACCTTATTATTCTTCATACTTACAGAAGCTACTGACACCGCTTTGTTGCTACAATGTTGTTAACAAATATCACTGTTGAAAAGATAAAGCACAAGTCGTTCTTTCGGAGTAAAAAAGATGCTCCATATCTCACACAACATTATAATGTATTAACACTGTTTACCAGATAGCAGTTTCATACGTAATAAGTCTATAAATGTTTTGTTTACTTTAACGCCTTAACAAAAACAATCCAACATCGCTAGAAGAACCATGCAAGTAGAATACATAAACATGCTCCATGCAGAGATAAGCCATGCCGAACTATTAGTGGAAGTACCAAGATGATTGTTGATCTTACGTCAATTATAACATTTGCAATCTATTACAAGAAATAAACCATAGATATAAGAAATAAACTCACCTATATATCTGATAGATGGTAAAATGGAGAATGTTTTCGTACAGATAATGCAAAAGATCAATCGTAAGACAAACAATCAGCTAAATAAGTTCATTCATAAAGCTGTCAGTTCCTAATCTTACCAGTGAACAAAGGCATGGGCGCTTCAGTAGTGGTGGAAGTCGTGGTGGTGGTCGTCTCCGCGGTGGTGGGTGGCTGTGTCCTGGCTCTGGGTAACACCGTGTTTCGTGGCACCAAAAACTCGTGTTCAATGAAAATCCCTTCAGGTTTATATTTTATTATACTTATATTTTTCGCAAAAAAAAATCTGCTGTTCTATACATTTTTGGTCACCTGACTTGTCGAAATGTAGGGAACAGCTGATTTTCTTTCACGATTTCGGAGTTGGTCCCATAGTAAAAGTTGTTTAGTTTGGTGGTCTGTAGCATATCCTTTTGTTTGTACATATATACCCTTTTGGTTACACTCTGTATAACCTACCCTGTCTTTCCAGTGCTGGTGGCGGCGTTTGTTCCGGTCCTGCTGGCTGCGGCGGCCGTACATCAGGTCTAGCCGTGGTGGTGGTTATGGCAGCGGTGGTGGTGGTCTTTATTTCCGAGCAGCTGTTTTCACATTCTACTTCCGTGCCGAAGTTATTCTCATTACCACCACATCCACCGTAGAAGAATTGGCGACATCTAAAAATATAAGTGATTTTCTTAAGATCTTGTCCGCAGTTTACTCGCATTGAGGAATTACTGCATGATTTTTCAATGAAAAAACTAATCGAACTGTCTTACCTCTTGAAAGTGGTATCATAGAACCATCTTTCTCTGCAGTTGGAGCACTGGCCGGTCTCGGCAGGTAACGTACATTTGTCGGGCACTGCAATATAAAGAGTTGTTTTACCCCATTCCTTTTTCTTTAGTAAAAAAAATGACTAACTGGTTTCCCTTATGAATTGTGAAGCCAAATTGTTTAGGTATTTATGTTACTAAGTAGGTACAAAGAAATCTAACTAATAGACATGCAAGAAGAAAAATGCATAACCATTCACCCGAAATGCGCTGACGTACAAGACAGATAATAAGTATTCAATGCAGTATTGATTGATAAAAGAAGAAACTTGTTGCTCTCTGATAAATAGAAGGTAAAAATTGTTTCCATTACACGTTCAGAACGGGCATTTTTTTCCCGTTCATATTCACTTGCTGCTCCTGAGTAGTTTATCTTAGCTACATTTGGTCAAGGTGGTGTTTCACCTTGAATCTCTAATTTTTATTTTGAATACTGAATTTCTCACCATACTAAATGCTTTGCTAAATATGTAAGAAAATTAACACATGAATTCTTGGTCACCATCCTCCAGCTGCTGAATCTAAATACTTGAATAATGCACAGGCTCGGTAGATGGCACGAGCTGTAAAATACTGATAGTTCTTGTTTCCTTGGAACAATTATTGTGGTATTTATTTATACAACAACTAGCTTCTGCCCGCGACTTCGTCCGCGGAAAATTACTTGTTTTAACATTAGAAGTAAGTCGAAAAAATACTTTTTTTTAAACATAAAACGAAATATAAAGGTTAAAATACAAAAGATAGGAATATCGTGTCGCGAACTTTTTGTAGAAATAATTAAGGCAAACCGGGTTGCCATACTTTGCTTTCAATTTTAAACAACTGTTTAGGCAGCGCATGCAAATAATTCTGTTTTCGGAGGTATTTCTTTCCGACTTGCTAGACAAAAATTGCAATAGCTCGGCTAATATGTATGATATAAATATAATTTATAGCACTCAGGAATAATGTAGCTTTCTATCAGTGAAATTTTTTTTGAAATTGGATCATTAGTTCCGGAGATTACCCCCTACATACAAACTTACAAATTTTACCTCTTTATAATATTAGTATAGATTTGGTCCAACAAGTCGTTCGCATTTCAATGAATCTGCAACGCAGCGAGGTCAGATAGGCTGACCTCCACAACCCAGTAACTAACTGAGTAACACAATACCCCGTGGTAAGACTGGTGGTTAGTCTTTTGGGCTTCTGACTACCCGTGACGACTGTCGAAAATCTAGGAATGACAGCCGATAGAGGTCTCGATATGTAGGTAATGGATGGTCACCCATCCACGAACCTTAAGCTTAACCTCGATCGAACCGTGCGGTTGTTATCATTTAGCCACGAGCAGGTTTATTACACTTATTGGCAGTGGCGTACACATGAATGCAATAAAGAATTTGAGTTTGAGTTGAGTTACCATCTTACGCCCGTGGCAAATCCATTGCATGGGGCCCCAAATTTTTTTTTTTTTACTAAATTTTGTTAAAAATGTTAGGTCACTTTTGAGCTCGCAGCCCCTCGGGTCGGGGGCCCCGTCAGGCCCCCCGGCCTGGCCCGTGGCATTTTGCCAGTCCTGCCACCCTATACTTACTGGTTATAGGTGATGAAATGCCAGAGGCAGGTGGTTAATTCTCAACGATCTTACCTGCTAGATATGCATCTGTAAGATGAGAATATCCGCTGATCAGCGGGATGGGTGGCAGGCACAGTTTGCTGCACCCTCGTCGGCAACACTTGCTTAGTCCTCGGCAGCTAGCATCGTCTCTACACTCGTTGTGGCATGTGTCGGTATACGGACCAGTCTCTTCCGTGGGACAGGTTCCAGCTTTATTTACTGTTGATGTAACGATTGGTTGCAGATAATGTTTTAGTGCATACAATAATATACACGCAGGAAATGAATATAATGTGCACAATTATATTCATTTCCTGCGTGTTCCAAATAATTATAAAAAATGAACAAGATTATAATGCTGTCAAAGTACGCGGAACTAACGCGGCAGACACGGCTCGCAATATCAATGTTGCGTTTGGAGAGGGGACTGATTTATTTGTATTTGTGAGTACCGTACTTATCTATTGAAGGGCAACGACCGACTGGTTAGGATGACTTCTAATATACAAGCATTATCTATATAATCTTATATATAAGGGTTAATAGTAGGGTATGTAGGGTAGGTAGGGTAGGTAGTTTAGGTAGGGTAGGTAGGAAAGGTAGGTAGGTATCATAGTTAAGTCATTGACGGCCACGCAGCAGACACAATAGAAAAACTATTGTTCGCGGCTCACCGGTGACCGCGTTGGCGCTCAACGTGTTAAGGCAGGACGACGTCTGCCGGGTCAGCTAGTTATTTATATAAAAATGAATCCCTATTTACCTTGGTCACGCCAACACGCGTGAACGGCTGGACCGATTCCAGTATTTCATTTATTGTTGTGTTTGTTATTGTCAGGAGAAGACGCTTCCATTCAAAACAAGTTGGTAGGTAGGCAGGCAGGTAGGTGGGGGTGGTAGGTAGGCAGGCAGGCAGGTACGTAGATAGGTAGACAGGCAGGCAGGCAGGTAGGTTGGTAGATGGTAGGGTAGGTAGAAAGGTAGGGTAGGAAGGTAGGGTAGGTAGGTAGGAAGGTAGGGTAGGTAGGGTTGGTAGGTGGGCAGGCAGGCAGGCAGGTAGGTAGGTAGGCAGGCAGGCAGGTAGGTAGGTAGGTAGGGTTGGTAGGTAGGCAAGCAGGCAGGTAGGAAGGTAGGTAGACAGGCAGGCAGGCAGGCAGGCAGGTAGGTAGGCAGGCAGGCAGGTAGGTAGGTAGGTAGGTAGGCAGGCAGGCAGGTAGGTAGGTAGGGTTGGTAGGTAGGCAAGCAGGCAGGTAGGAAGAAAGGTAGGTAGGCAGGCAGGCAGGCAGGTAGGTAGGTAGGTAGGGTTGGTAGGTAGGCAAGCAGGCAGGTAGGAAGGTAGGTAGACAGGCAGGCAGGTAGGTAGGTAGGTAGATGGTAGGGTAGGTAGGGTAGGAAGGGTAGGTGAGGTAGGTATCTTAGTTAAGACAGGACAACGTCTGTCGGGTCAGCTAGTGAAAAAATAAAAAGGACTTACTAATTCCACATATCGAGGAAAACAGAGGCTCCTCATCAGTGCCTTTTTGTACCACCACACACCGCTTGCCTGCTGCGCATAATGTCTTGTTACATGGATTCAGTCTGCACTGGCATCTGTATGAACATAATACAAATTCCTATATATTCGTACGGGGACTTTTTTTGTTGATAATAATGAGTACTTTAATCATGGAGTACATAATTGTTATGTGTCATCACTTTTTGTCTCACCCCACGCCAAATAATGGATTTTTTAGGGAAAAACTTTTTTACAAAAAATAAAACCGAATTCCAAAAAAAAAAACTCTACAAAGTGAAAAACAATTTTGATTTTGGAAGTCGGTGTCTTCGGTTTTGTATTTTCATTTTTTTTTGCCACCGACTTCCAAAATGAAAATCATTTTTCACTTTGTAGTGTTTTTTTTGGAAGTCGGTTTTATTTTTTGTAAAAAAGTTTTAATTTTTCACTTTTTAGTTGTGGGACCTACACAACCCCCCCCCCCCCCCCCAATTTTTTTTCAATACCACTACCTGGTATGTAAATTACAGTGACAGGAACTTATTAGAACATCGTCCACATATATTAAGTAGGATTTTTTTTTGATTTTTGTTGATTTTTCAAAAACCTCTGATCCGATTTCGATAAAATGATATGGAACCATGTGGGAAGTATACCCTTTCCAACAAAAAAAGAATTTTTCAAATCGGTTGGCAAGCAACGGAGTTATGCGCGAACAAACATAAAAAAATATATATATACAGTCGAACTGTTAAACTTCCTCCTTTTTTAGAAGTCGGTTAAAAATAATACTAAATACTTTGGGTTACATTTATATTCCAATTTTCTTAAGGATCTCTTACGTTTTTGAAAATAAATGTACCCTATGTCACTCCCTGATAATTTAAATTTCTATTGGTTAACATCGGTCCAGTAGGTACTGTTTAAACCAGGGCCTTAGAAAATGGTAAATTTTATTTAAAAAATTACAGAAGGATGTAAATGAAAGCCATTGGAAAATAAAGAAAATACTTACAATAAAAATGAAACGAAAGATAATTTACGGGCGATCTGAGGTCGGGAAGTGGATGGGGGTGCGTTTTTAAGAGTAAACACGGTTTATGATTATACATATAACATTTATTCCAAATAGGCACAAGAATGCCCAAACAAAAAATCATTCCTCTTTATAATATTAGTATAGATGTAAATGTGCGAAACTACACCTCATCATTTATTATAATTGGATGGAATTTGGCACACGGATAGATTGTAGTCTGAAATCGCACGTACGATACTTTTTCTCCTGATAGTCTGTTTCCGTGGGATAGTTGCCGGCAACCACGCGGGCGGAGTCACTGGCAGAGTCTAATATCCTAACTACTTCTTGTTTGTTTCGCTGACACGCAAAATTGGCTGAAGGGATTTGGATGAATTTTTACTAGGTAGGTACTTTAATTTAAAAAAATATTTTTAATATTTTGTTTTCAACCTGGTTATTTAGGGTGCCTTTGATCCTGGCAGTGACTTTAGGTATGAGTTTTACGTATAAGGTATAAGTGTAATGGTGGCATTGCCTACACTATTAACAGTTAAAAACAACCTTACGCTTCCTCATGCCCAAGATTACAATTTCACAGAAAACTAAGTTGGTTTGAAATCACTACATAGTATAAAGCAAAGTCGCTTCCCGCGTCCTAATGTCTGTATGTATGCTTAGATCTTAAAACTACACAACGGATTTTGATGCAGTTTTTTTTAATAGATAGAGTGATTCAAGTGGAAAGTTTATATGTATTATAACATGCAATTTCCGTCATCCACGCGGGCGAAGCCGCGGCAGAAGCTAGTAAATAATAACTAGAAGCTGAGACTCCCAGCAGACTGACAATTACTACAGTTTATGTTCCGTATCTAGTATCCTCAATACCTACTTATTAAAGTAAGACTATGAGTTCACAAGTCATTACCTCATGCAGCCGTCAGAGCCGGGGATCTTATCGATGCCGAAGAAACAATATTGCTGATCGCACTCCTGGTCGAACGGCTCACAAGTAATGTTACCTTCGAATAAAGTGCTAGCTTTTAGTTCATCTGGTGAACTGAGAACAGCCTGTCCGGAGACATTAGGACATGCGCTAAATATACTAGAAATATGTTTAATGGTGTTACAATAATTAAAGTTAATGTTGGCTAATTTCTAATCACCTGCGACACATTTAGCGAAGAACCACTCTCCCAGGGAGGAAGGAAGGTCCAGCTCGACAGCCACGCAGTGTTCGCTTGACGAGCAGTTTGCTCTGTCACACGGGCTTTCAATGCATTTCGATCTAAATGGGAATATAGAAGACGTTTTCAAAGACATTTCGAAAATAATTTCCAAACCATACCAACATTAAATAATAGTCTAAATAGTATCATAAAATGCGGGAATAGCGGATAGCTTCGGCCATCAATTCGAAGGGCTATCTCTGAAGTGCTGTCTTCATGTCTTGATACTGACGCATTGCAAGCGGGTAGATTGAGAGGGTTCTCGAAAGATACAGAATTAAGTTTACAATAAAGAATGAGAGTTAATTTAAGTAGGTAACTGATAAATTAAACATTAAAATACTTCTACCTCTTCAGGTAATTTTTAGTAACCTAACTTTGCCCAAATTCGACGTTTTTAAATAGGTACAGACGCCACGGCACATCAAGCTACCCCTAACTTTCAAAATTTCTCAGTTAAAAATGAACCAAGTCTTTGCAATAAAGTTGAAATACTATCAAAGAAATTTGACAGATTGTGGTAACTTGATGTGCTGGCCTCTGTACATAAAACAAGGTCACCAACCTCAGGCAGCCGTCCTGTTTCGATTGGCGAACACCGAAGTCGCACTCGCGCGCAGCCCGCTCGTATTCTGCACGGGTATGAGTACAGTTTTGTTCTTGGAGAGCTATAATAGAATTGCCTATGTGAAACGGTCAAAAATAAAATATGAAATCACATGGATAAAAGACCACTTGTCTTAAAAAATTCCATCACTTTACAGATATTCAATATTATGCGAAGATATAATTGTAAAATTGCATTTAATGCTGGTAAGCACTTCATTTGATTAAAAAAAACACAAGTCAAGTACAAATGCCACGTTTTGACAGTTCATAAAAAGTAACGTTATTGACTGCCCTTTCAAATACTTAGTTTAGGCATGAAAAAAGCTTGACAACCCTGTTTCTCTTCACGTCTAACTGGATGAAGTTGATGAATACCAGCTTTTGAGGTTTAAGACATTTATTTCTCAAAAAGAATACAATTCACTTACTATGAGAAATACTAGGTGATCTTAAAACTAAATATAAGAATTACTTAGGAAGAAGGTCGGTACTCGTAAATAAATAAGTTATTTAGTAGACAAAAAGTTGTACAGTGTTGTGGGTAAAAGGAAAAAGTGAGTGTACTATTACATTACAGCATTTAACCAGGAGCGGCAGCCATCTCAAGGCCATAGGCCAATTACTGGGCACATAATACCTAAAAACCAAATAATGTATCCTAGTTTCAATGTCAAAGGTTTTAGTATCAATAAAGATTTTAATTTATTATTATTACGATAATACTTGGTAATTTAGACTGGCGGTCAAATGAAATGAAATAAAATTAATTGAAATTGTTTGGAATCACATTCACACGTCATGTTAAGAATTATATAACAGATTATAATAATAAATAAATAAATAAATGTTTATTGCATCAACTAAAATTCTTATTTCTATTTACAATAATTATGGAGCATCCTTTTAAGCAAATAGTTTGCTTGTGTTAGGAAGCTCTGACATTCTCTTAGTTTTATTATAATAATGACTACAAGGTTGTCTCAAGCTCGTTCAGGGTTAATGTAAATTTATACAATAAAATTATAAGAATTAAACTACATGAAAACACAAATGAGAGCAAAAATGAAAATAAATTAAATATAATAAAATGGAATGAAAAAATGAAAACGCGCTGGGTTGTGTGTGTTATGTGTGGGGGTGAATGTGTGTTGAGTAGTGAGTGTGAGTGTGGGAGTGAGGGTTGTTCCATTAGCGGATGGAGTATCCGTAATGTGGTACATGTATTAAATGCATACTATGTTCATGTTCTCATCACTTGTACCATATTTTCTATTTCGTCATAGGTATTAGACTTAAGCCATTCCCAACTAACGGTAGGAGGGGTTCACATCGGCGTCGAGACCACGATGAAATACCTGGGTCTGGTCCTCGACAGCCGATGGAATTTCGTGGAGCATTTCCGACGTTTGGCCCCCAAGCTGGAACGGACTGGGGCCGCCTTAAAGCGGCTCTTGCCCAATTTGAGGGGGCCAAACGCCTCCTGCCGGAGGCTTTACGCGGGTGTCGTGCGGTCCATGGCCCTATACGGGGCCCCGGTGTGGGCGCGTTCATTGCGGCGACGAGCCGCTCACTATCTGAACGCGCCCCAAAAGGTGGTAGCCATTCGGCTAATCCGGGGGTACCGCACGATCTCGGTCGAGGCGGCAAGCCTCCTTGCCGGACTGCCGCCATGGGATCTGGAGGCGATAGTCCTCGCGCGCCTGTTCGAGTGGCGCGTGGAGGTACTAAGCCGGGGGGAAACTCCGTTTCCGCAGCAAATTGCGGCGGAGCGGACGGACCTCCGGCGCGATCTCATGGCGGCCTGGAAGCAGCGACTGTCGCAACCCAGCGCAGGGCACGCCACGATAGTGGCGGTAAGGCCCGCTTTGATGAGTGGCTAGAGAGGCGTCACGGCGCCCTCACCTACCGCCTGATGCAGGTCCTCACCGGACATGGATGTTTCGGGATGTTCCTGCACATCATCAGGCGGGAGGAAACGCCCGGGTGTCACCACTGCGAGGATCGCCCAGAGGACACGGTAGAGCACACGGTGCAAACCTGCCCCGCTTGGGCGGAGCACCGCCGTGTCCTCGTAGAGGCGATCGGCGGCGGCGACCTCTCGCGCCCGGCCCTGGTGCAAGCCATGGTCCGGGGCGAGAGGGAGTGGGAGGCAGTCACCTCCTTCTGCGAAAAAGTCATGCTCGCGAAGGAGGTGGCGGGATGGGAGAGAGAAAGGTCCTCCCGTCCCAGCCGCCGCAGGAGACGCCCCGGGCGTCGGGAGCCACGTGACGACTCCCGGCCACCGTAGGCGCGGGCCTGCGGACGGTGAGTAATGGGTGACTCACCGTCCGATCAGCACCAGACCCGTGTTGTACGGCGCGTATATGTTCCACGCGCGCCTCAAAGAGATGTCAGCATATGAAGGGGCCCCCCAGGGCCAAGCCTGCCGGGTAAGCGGGATTGTCCGAAAGGGTTACCGCTACCCCGGAACATAAAGGGCTACGGAAGGAACATGGATGGGTTTTAATCAGTAAGAGTCTGACACTCCCTTCCGCTCCACCAAGAGCGGGAGCAGTAATTGGATGATTTCCCAGCCTTAAAAAAAAAAAAAAAAAGACTTAAGCCATTTTGTCAAGACGTTTTTGCATTCGCGGTATGTTAGTGGGTATATTTCAATTTCCTTATTAAAGAGATTATATAAATAGGATGATTGCCTAGGATATTGTCTTTTTGCGAATGTAGACTTTACTGAGCTAGTGGGAGCAACCGTGATTTTTCTTCTGCCTTTTGTTTTCTGTGGTTTGAATGATAGAGTTTTATGCTTAGTTAGTATTCTATGAAGCACGTAAAGCTTTCTAACTGTAAGAAGATCTGACGTACGGTAAAGGTTCTCAGTTGAAAATCTGAAGGGTTTAAAGAACATTTACTTTTAGTAGCGACCTCTGAGCCCTCTTGAGGTCTAGGAATTTAATTCTCGTGGCACCTCCCCAGACAGGTAGGCAATATGCTCGGACGGATTGAGCAAGCGAGATGTAAATCTGTAGCAGGAGTTTTCTCGAGGCTACATGACGCAATGTCTTGAAAGTCCAGATTAATTTCCGTATTCGCTTCATTATTAGTTCCGTGTGATTGTGCCAGGATAATCGTTGATCAACCATAATACCCAAATATTTAGTGGATTCAACTCTAGTAATTCCTGTGCAAGAACAATTTGGGTTTACAGTATAGTGGCATTTATGAATCTTGATTTTGAACTGTGGGGGGGGTTGAGAGGTGTTGTACTTTGCGAAGCAGATGAATTTGGTTTTGGCAGTATTTAGGGTTAAAAGGTTAAGATCAAGCCAAGCTGCTATCCTTGCCAATCCACGCTCGGCAGTTATCTGGAGATTGTCCCAGGTAGCAGCGCTAAACACTATAGCGGTGTCATCTGCGTATGAAAGAATGTGTCCGTCTATGATTTTCATGCTGCATAGGGTATTTATATATATGAGGAACAATGTCGGTGCGAGCACACTATCTTGTCCTACTCCGAACAAGACGGTTTCTTCAGAGCTAATGGTATTGCCGATCTTAACCTTTTGTTTACGCTCGCTTAGATAGTTTTTGAGCAAGGCGTGGGGAAGACCTCTTACTCCAATTGATTCCAGCCTATCCAGCAGAGTGGAGACAGAAACTGTGTCGAAAGCCTTTTGGAGATCCAGGAAGACAGCAAGGCACTTACCTCCGCTGTCCACTTGACTGGTTACAGCAGAGGCAAGCGCCAGTACTGCGTCCTCCGTAGCCCTTTTTTGTCTGAAACCGTACTGCGAGGAAGATAGAAAGTTGTTTTTGTTAAGGTAAGATAAGAGACGTGAATTTATTAATCTTTCTATTATTTTAGATATTGATGGCAGTACAGATATAGGCCTATAGTTCGACGGATTAGTTTTGTCTCCACTCTTGTGCACTGGTGTTATAACAGCGAGATTTAAGGCGGTCGGGTAAATAGCGTGCTCAAAGCACAGGTTCGTTAAGTGGGTTATAATTGGAACGACCAAAGCATGGGCGGTCTTTAAGAATTTGACGGTTATGCCATCCCAGCCAGGAGCACTATCTGTTTTCAGAGACATTAAAACACGGTGAACTTCATCCTGGTCCGTGTTTATTAGTGCAAAAGATGAGAGAGGTAGATAAAAATATCTTTAGACAACCTAATGCTAGTGTTATGGTAACGAGACGGCTGATAAACTACTTAAATACATTTTTTTTTGTAAACACTTACACTTTATACATAGACAAATACTTGCGGGTCGTACAAATATTTGTTCCGTGCGGGAATCGAATCCGCAACATGCTACGCAGCAGTCAATCGCTCAACCACTGCGTCAACCGTGTCGTAGTGTTATAATCTATAGGTAGGTACAATTATTATGCAGAAAATATTTTAATTTTGCTCATTTATTTTTATTTTTATCCTGAAGGCCGAATATATTTTTTATCATGGGATATCCGCTTGCGGATTTATATAACGAATCACTGACATGAGAAACGTTAAATAAGTATAAAAGCAAAACATTGATGTTACAAACTATTCGATATGTAACTTCTTTGATTTGGTCATTCTGGCCACCTGGTCATCATAAAAAAAAACTGGTAGTTTTCAAGTTATTTTGCTTCGATTTGTCTTTAAGTTTCGTTCTGATTATCTTCATGTTAATCTGAATACCCATACCTATATAGTTAAATTAATTTGTTTAAATAACATCTTTTGTTAATATGCCACAAGTACTTGAACTTTGGGAAAAGGCTAGGGAGATTGAAAAATATTTCGTGATATTTTTTGCCATCAACGTTGCACAGTCTCATCAAGTCCCGTAGTCCGCCGCGACAAACTGCACGTGGATTGGCGCGTCAAGAAAGAGACGATGTTGCCAGCTCGTTTATGATTATAGAATCCCAGAAATGGACTTAGAAACAACTCTCTTTGCTGTCTCAACTCTCCTGTCTCACTATCCTAATAGAATTGTAATGTTGTTTTCTGTGTGTTTTTATTTTTGTATTATAATGTAATGTAAAAAGCCTGCTGCCATAAAACTGACTGCAGGCATAAAAAGCCTGGCAATATGCCCTTAAAAGTGATATCATGATATTATTATTATCACATGATACCATATTGCCAGGCTTTTTATGCCTGCAGTCAGAATTGTAAAAAATTGTTTTTACAATTCTGCGGGCCAGCATCGTATGGCCTATGCTCCTGCTGTTTCTCTCCACATCACAGTGGTCAGGAGCATCCTCTGTAACCTAGTGACCAAGGTATTTGAATTGCATTACTCTGTTTAGAGTTCCACCAGATTGTGGAGGTGCCACTTCTATGTTTTTTACCACAAAACTGTCGGGTGATTCTGTGAGTGAAGTGAGCGTTTAAAGTTAGCTGTCAATAGTGTCAATTCCAAGCATTATGTGGCACGAAAGCTCACTTCACGCAAGTTTTCACGAGGAGATTTTTGCAGAATAGCACAAAAGATCACTATTATGTACAGACGCCAGCACATCAAGTTACCACAATCTGTCAAATTTCTTTGATAGTATTTCAACTTTATTGCAAAGATATAAGGTTCATTTTGAATTCAGAA
Organism: Hyppa rectilinea; assembly: GCA_951799385.1. NCBI lineage: Eukaryota > Metazoa > Arthropoda > Insecta > Lepidoptera > Noctuidae > Hyppa > Hyppa rectilinea. The sequence continues at coordinate 4,409,469 of OX637319.1, forward strand.
AAATTTACAGATTGTGGTAACTTGATGTGCTGGCCTCTGTACTATTACTTCTATTTTTTTTTCAAACATGTGTATTGAAAGATGTCGTTTGAAATGCGTAAGCAGCAACCGCCGTAGCTACTGTCGTGGTTTACCCCCACTCACCTTCGACGACCAGGTGTACCCCCTGCATGGCCACTCCGAGCCCACTGTCAGCCACGCAGACGTAGGCGCCGGTGTCACTGCTATACAGGGAGGTGATCTCCAGCGTGCCATCCGACTTCAACTTGTAGCGGCCCGCGTTACCGTCGATCTTTTGGGAGTTAAGTGAGAATTATTATGAGTCGAAATTGTCTAGAAAAGTTCAAACCAAAATAATAACTTTAGCACACTTCTACAACCCGTTTACGTTTGTGCAAATAGCAGTAAAATAGGATAACATATTTGCATGGCTGCTTGGTAACATCTCATTTCGTTGCTTGATGCAGATAATTTCTTGAAAAACAAGAAGTTAACAAAATACTAAACAAATTACTATTTTCCTAAAATGCTACAGATAATATTCATTATCTAAAAATAGATCGAGGAAAATTGATTTATTTTTTTATATTGAAAACATTGAGACTCTTTGTCATACGTACGGTAGTTGTTCGAAACTTCCACGTGATTTTTGGTGGTGGAATGCCGCGGAGCGGACAGCGTAGTGTGGCTGTACCACCTTCAGGTGCCATCACCTCCGTTTGAGGTGCTACTGGTATATCTTTCAACAAATAAACACCTTCATATGTTGTAAAACTAATGATTATGTGATTATTATCCAATGAATTATTCAAATCACTTCCGCATGCGCGTATGAACGTGAGCAGCGCGGCGAGCGAGAGGAGACAGACGCGCGACATGTCGACCGAGCGTGAGGAGCGACTGGTGCAGAGAACACGAACTTCAACTGCACGAGTGATACGACCGGCGCGGGCGCCATCTATGGTGAGACTTCTACAGATAACGTCAATGTTCTGAGAATCCACTCTCTTCTTCTTCTCTTCGTGTGGAGAGTCAGAGTGGTCAGAGTTTTAATGCTGCCCATGGGCCTCTGACTTAGCATCACATACTGTTGAGAAACATCTCTCAGGCATGCCGGTTTCCTCACGATGTTTTCCTTCATCGATTTTTAAGCAAGTGATAATTATACAATACGCACATGAATCTGAAAAGTCAGAGGTGCGTGCCTTGGGTTCGAACTCGAGACCTAAGACTTGGCAGTCCGACGGTCACTAGAATCGACTTGTACGTCAATGGTATTACTTCGAAGAAATTTTTGGAAATATTGTTATATGGTTGAACTATGACTTATTCATACGTACTCCTACTACTACTTCATGCTGGTAGTGACTCACATGGTGTCAGAGTTTATGCTGCCCATGGGCCTCTGACCTAGCTTCACATGCTGTAGAAAAGTCTCTCAGGTATGCCAGTTTCCTCACGATATTTTCCTTTACCGATTTTTAAGCAAGTGATATTAAACAATACGCACATGAATCTGTAAAATAAGAGGTGCGAGGTGATTCATTCGTTATCTGTAGTTTTTAGTACACAGAAATAATAGGTATAGATGCCTCTTAAACCAAGTGCAAGAACATTTTTTAATTCTCTGTGGCTTAAAATATTTTTCGAAGTAGGTATTGTACGGTAATATGTTGTCTGACAGATCTGTCAAACTATGAACCTTATTGGGATTGCATCAGGGTAATTAATGAAAATTGCTAATACGGAAATAAATTGACAATGCAGGTTTGAGGCTGGTTGCGGGTTTTATTTTGATTTAAGTTTATTCTTAATATTCTAACGTAAACAATGGTATTTTTTATTCAAAAATTGCTGTAACTAATACTTTTCTTTTGGCAAACGTTTTAGCGGAAGGATTGCACGCGCGGGCTCCGCTTGCGAAAATCAGTTGCGTGCGACGTTAGCCCCCACATGCGCCTCGGAATTGCAACGTGCCAGTGGGAAAAGAAGACTTAACACTTTTAGCTGAGCATCTGGGTATTCAAATGTTTGTTGAGCGGCGCACTATTTTATACATGACGATTGCAAATGTAGACGTATTCAGAACGTATGTTTGCGAGAAGCCTTAACTGAGAGCTCCAAGAAAATTATTTTCTTACCGTTTTTGTCCATCACCTTTTCTATATCTAAGGTATAGTTGGATAGTTTTTCATACTGGCCCTTATTCCAATGAACCGTATAGGTATAAAAGCTTTGAACACTTGAATAGTTCAATACTTCTTGTAGTATTTCGAGGTGTTTACCGTACACACGGAGTTTATAGTGGTTACAAGTGCATTCGACTGCACGTCGAACCCTTTGGCCTAGCGTCAAAGCTGTAGATTCTGAATGGAATAAAATACCAGCTTATAATGGTTTTTTAACCAAAGACGTGCGGCCTACTGTATGGACCTACCCACTAGCTAATTACATAAAAAAAAATAGTTTAGCGTCATTTCTATCATTTTCAGTTGTTGTGGAGTTTACTGCTGGACTCAAAATCCAAGATGGCGGCTGCGAATTTAGAGATGATCAATTCGGTTGAATTTAAAAAATAATTGTTAAGTTCCTCAGAACTCCGTCATTTATCAACCGTTTTGGAATATTCTGTTAATTAAAGGAATTACTAATTATTATATATAAAAATTATAGCAAATGAATGATTGAAGCAATAATTTGTATTTTTGATAAGGTAAATGTTTAACTGATAATTGAGTAACTAGGTACCTAAAGATACGATGGCTAGGTTGACAATAATCATTATTTGCTATTAATATACTCAATTCTCAATATCTTTATTGCGTTCCAAAATGTACATAAGTTTTACATTGGTTGGTGGATTGTAATAAGTCACAATTTTGGACCCTGTCGGGCACGGCATAGAATGTGGGAGAGAGAAGGAAGAGCACTGAGTGTTTACTTCTAAGTCAAAGACAAAGTCAAATCATTTATTTCAAATAGGCACAATAAAGGCACTTTTGAACGTCAAAAATGAACAAGTAATAGAATTCATTCTATTCGCCCCATCTAAAAGGTAGTTTCGTGTGTAGAAGAATGGGCAAGAAACTCCACCGTTACTCTTTTAAAATGTTTTAAGTACAATGTTTTGAATACATGAAATTATAACATTATAATATATGTGAAGACGATGCACCCAGAATAAAAACAATACACCACAAAAGGTGAAAAGAAAAACGTATGTAGTAATGGCAGGTAAACTTAATTATGTCATAAGTACATGGTGCTCACATATTTACAAACGTTCTAAAAGTTAATAATAATAAATTAATCAATGTTTGCGAAATTATTCCAATATAATAAAACAATAATATGGTACAGTCATCAGCAAAAGTAGATGACCTAAATCAGAAATTCAATACTAATGAACGGAGTTCACGAATATATGGTAGCTGTACTAGTAGTAAATGTTTGGTATAATTTTAATAATAATAATATCCTTGGAAAATTCACACAATGCCATTTAGTCCCAAGCTAAGCAACCTAATGCTTGTGTTATGGTAACGAAATGGCTGATAAACTACTTATATATTTTTTTAAAACAAAATTAAATCACAAACTTTTGAATCACTCTGACGCGACACAGGTTTGACGCGAACTCCGTTCTTTAGTATCCAATTTCTGATTTTGATCATCTACTTTTGCTGTTGACTGTACAAATTATAAATTATTACCTAATTTACTTAGCAATCAGTTTGATTTTGTCTAGACACTAGATTGTCCTGAGGAGCAGGACCAGCATGTTTCCAAGCATCTTTATCTTTGATATAATCCTCTAATTTGTAATAAGCTTGTTTACAAAGTGTACTTTTTATGAGTTTAAAATTTTCTTTCATTTAATTGCAGTATGTCACAAGGTATTTTGTTGTAACATTTAACACAGAACCCCATAAAAGATGTATGTACTTTTGACAATCTGAAAAATGGTTGAACTATTTTATCTTTATTTCTAGTCTTAAAGTTATACCTATCACTTATTTTATTAAAAATAAGTATGTCTTTTTTTTCTTACATACATAATATTTTCATAAATGAATTGGCAAGGTACCGTCATCCGTCATCTACCCCGGTCGCGATGGGGAATGGAACCGGCGAGAGATGTCGTGCGGTGTTCCACAGGGATCGGTTCTGGGGCCGCTCCTGTGGGACATCCGTTACGACTGGGTGCTGTGGGCCGACCTCCCTGACGGCGTCAGCGTAGTTTGCTACGCTGACGACACGCTGGTCCTGGCGCATGGGAGGTCGCATCAGGCGGCGGCCGACGCGATGACACGCGGGGTTGCGACAGTCGTTGAGAGGATCCGGCAGTTGGGTCTCGAGGTGGCATTACACAAATCCGAGGCCATGTCCTTTCATGGGCCTCGGAATAGGCCACCATCGGGATCCCAACTTACGGTAGGAAGGGTTCACATCGGCGTCGAGACCACGATGACCTAGGTCTGGTCCTCGACAGCCGATGGAATTTCGTGGAGCACTTCCGACGTTTGGCCCCCAAGCTGGAACGGACTGGGGCCGCCTTTAAGCGGCTCTTGCCCAATTTGAGGGAGCCAAACGCCTCCTGCCGGAGGTTTTACGCGGGAGTCGTGCGGTCCATGGCCCTTTACGGGGCCCCGGTGTGGGCGCGTTCAGATAGTGGGCGGCTCGCCGCCGCAATGAACGCGCCCACACCGGGCGAGGCTTTTAGGCGCCACCACACCTAAAAGGTGGTAGCCATTCGGCTAATCCGGGGGTACCGCACGATCTCGGGCGAGGCGGCAAGCCTCCTTGCCGGACTGCCGCCGTGGGATCTGGAGGCGATAGTCCTCGCGCGCCTGTACGAGTGGCGCGCGGAGGTACTAAGCCGGGGAGAAACTCTGTTTCCGCAGCAAATTGCGGCGGAGCGGACGGACTTCCGGCGCGATCTCATGGCGGCCTGGAATCAGCGACTGTCGCAACCCAGCGCAGGGCACGCCACGATAGTGGCAGTAAGGCCCCTCTTTGAGGAGTGGCTAGAGAGGCGTCACGGCGCCCTCACCTACCGCCTGACGCAGGTCCTCACCGGACATGGATGTTTCGGGAGGTTCCTGTACATCATCAGGCGGGAGGAAACGCCCGGGTGTCACCACTGCGAGGATCGCCCAGAGGACACGGTAGAGCACACGATGCAAACCTGCCCCGCTTGGGCGGAGCACCGCCGTGTCCTCGTAGAGGCGATCGCCGGCGGCGACCTCTCGCGCCCGGCCCTGGTGCAAGCCATGGTCCGGGGCGAGAGGGAGTGGGAGGCGGTCACTTCCTTCTGTGAAAAAGTCATGCTCGCGAAGGAGGTGGCGGGATGGGAGAGAGAAAGGTCCTCCCGTCCCAGCCACCGCAGCAGACGCCCCGGCCGTCGGGAGCCACGTGACGACTCCCGGCCACCGTAGGCGCGGGCCTGCGGACGGTGAGTAATGGGTGACTCACCGTCCGATCAGCACCAGACCCGTGCCGTACGGCGCATATATGTTCCACGCGCGCCTCAAAGAGATGTCAGCATATGAAGGGGCCCCTCAGGGCCAAGCCTGCCGGGTAAGCGGGATTGTCCGAAAGGGTTTCCGCTACCCCGGAACATAAAGGGCTACGGAAGGAACATGGATGGGTTTTAGTCAGTAAGAGTCTGACACTCCCTTCCGCTCCACCCAGAGCGGGAGCAGTCATTGGATGATTTCCCAGCCTTAAAAAAAAAAAGGTACCGTCATAAAATTAATCCTTTTAAATAGTTCCCCAAGTGATTCGCTTCGACGAAGATTGTAAATAGCTCTGATGTTCGCTTTTGCACAATAAAAATGGATTCAATGTCAGCAGCCTGACCCACAGTAAAATGCCATACGACATAATGCTGTGGAAGTAACTAAAGTAGGCCAAACGCGCGGTTTCTACGTCTATCAACTGCCTTATCTTTCTAACAACATAAGTGGCCGAGTTTAGCCGTCCCACAAGAGTTGTTATGTGGGGACCCCATTGCAACCTGTCGTCTAGCGTGATTCCCAGGAAAACCGTCTGCTTAATAAATTCCAGCTTTTCTCCGTTCAATATGATGTCACAATCGCTACTTTTAACATTATGTAATGTAAATCTAATGCATTTGTTTTTTTTTCATTTAGTATCAAAATATTTACCGTAAACCAGTCTTAGACCTGAAGAATAGAGTTATTACCTTCGTTAAGATTTTGAGAGCGTCGATCAATTTTAAAGATTAATGATGCATCTGCAAATAACACCATCTTCGGTTGATTTTGAAATAATTGGGGTAAATCATGGGGTTAATGTAAACTAAAAAGAGGAATGGACCCAATATCGAACCTTGAGGAACGCCCATTGTCATTTCCGACCCTAACGAGCTTACACTATACAGGGTGGAATTTTGTAATGCCCCCTGGAGGGAAAGTACTCTTAATACTGTAGATAGAACATTTTACTCAAAGGAAACATTCCTTTATTTTTTAATAGAAAGAAAACTGCATTCAAAGATTTCCAAAAAATCGCTTGCCACACCCGGGAATCGAACTGACTAAAATCTGCAAAAAGTACACACTGTACTTTTACTGCCGCGATCGTTAGTATCAATTATAAGGATGAAATCTCTCGAACAAACTTGATAAATTAAATGATAGGAAAACCATGAAATCTTTAATTATTTACAAAAAATTGTAAACTAATTAATTAGTTGCTCGAAATGGGCTCCATTTTCTTGGATACACAAATGTATTCTTCTAACAAATTCATTTCTTGTAACCTTTAATAACGTGTTGTGGTGAATATTATAAATCGTATTCTGAACTTCAACTCTCAACTCGTTTACATTCGCATAAGATTTAATGTAAATTTGGTTTTTAACATATCCCCATAAAAAAAAAATCTAAAGGGGTGAGAACTGATGATCTCGCAGGCCATCTGATTGTGCCGTTTGTACCAATCCAGGTATTAAAGGTATTTATTTAGAAGAACACATTTGTGTATCCAAGAAAATGGAGCCCATTTCGAGCAACTAATTAATTAGTTTACAATTTTTTGTAAATAATTAAAGATTTCATAGTTTTCCTATCATTTAATTTATCAAGTTTGTTCGAGAGATTTCATCCTTATAATTGATACTAACGATCGCGGCAATAAAAGTACAGTTTGTACTTTTTGCAGATTTTAGTCAGTTCGATTCCCGGGTGTGGCAAGCGATTTTTTGGAAATCTTTGAATGCAGTTTTCTTTCTATTCAAAAATAAAGGAATGTTTCCTTTGAGTAAAATTTTCTATCTACAGTATTAAGAGTACTTTCCCTCCAGGGGGCATTACAAAATTCCACCCTGTATATAGTATAATAATATAGTCTTAGAAAACACAAGCGGAGTTTATTAAAAAAAACAAATCACTAAAAGCCCTACAAGGTTTTATTTCTTACAAGTTATCTTTAATTAACACCAATCACACAGTAAATAATGAGTACATAATAATTATATAAAACGACACTAATAAATGCTATAACGTCCTTAAAATACGTCCGTTGCATCCGAGAGCCCAGTAGACAATGCGCGCGTTCGCTTTTTTTTTTTTTTTTGAAATGGCATCTCGCAGTTCAACCAAAGGGTTGTCTACTGCTTAACCGGGCTTGCCTGTGGCTGCCACAAAGAATTGTAGCCTCCAGCCAGGGCTTAATAAAAACTAAAGCTAACTTACAAAACTAAGCGACTACACGCTAAGGGCACCCCCTGCGGGGTTCGGACCTCGGCTTAGGGCGTCGCTGGGGGGGGACAGCAAGGGACAGCTGGATCGGGGGTTTTTAAAACTACTGGCTCAGCGGCAACGCGGGCTGGCTCGAGCAAGGGTCGGGGGGATGGTAATGGACAGGGTCGTCGCGACGGGCCTCGACGGCGAGGACGGAACGACGGAAATTTGTGTCTGTATGCTGATCTAACAGTGCTAGTAGCCGGGCTGCTCTCCTGGAGGAGAGTGGTGGCATCGTCGGGGGCAACGAGGGTATGCCGTGGACGGCGAACCTTACTGATGCGGGACGGGGTGTATCGGGAGGCGGCCGCAATCAGGGGATTGCGGTGCTTTATGGCAGTGTCAAAGAAACGCTTCGAGAGGCGTTTCATGAACTGCTGAACTGTGTGGAGTTTAAAATCTACATGAAGGTCCATGTTACGGACGTAAAAGGGAGCTCCTGAGACCCTACGGAGGAACCGGTTTTGAAGTGTCTGCATTCGATGCAGATACTTGGGTTTGGCGTGCGCGAAGACGACGCAAGCGTATGTCATAATGGGACGGATTACAGCCTTATAGAGACGCATTTTGCACCGGAGTGACAATTTGCTGCGTTCTGTAAGCATGAATTGGAGCCTACCGAGAGCGAAAGCGGCCCGCGAACGGGCCTGCTTTATGTGCTCTGCGAAACTGAGGTGTTGGTCGAGAGTGACACCCAGGTACTTGGCATGCTTCGCCCAAGGGATCGGCTTGCCGTACATGGTGATCGGATTAGGGGGGTTGGGGAGGGCCCTACGAATTCTCCTAAAGAGAACAGCCTGGCTTTTATCGGGGTTGACCTCGATTCTCCATTTCCGGAACCAAGCGCCGAGGACGTTGGCCGAGGTCTGGAGAGTCTGAGCTATAGCTGGCGGACTGGTCCCTGTGTAGTAAATGGCCGTGTCATCGGCGAATAACGCCAATTGGGCCTTTTTACTCTTAGGGATGTCGCTAGTGAACAGGGTAAAGATTAGGGGGGAGAGAACGGAGCCCTGGGGGACTCCGGCGCGAATCGGGTGGGGGGAGGAGAGAGCGCCCTCGATGCGGTAGCGGAAGGTGCGGTTCGACAAAAAGTCCCGTAAGATGAGCACGAGACGGTCGGGCACGCCGAGTTGGTATAGCTTATATATTAAGCCATTGTGCCAGACTTTGTCGAAAGCCTTCGCTATGTCGAAGAACAGGGCGCCAGTCATAGCGCCACGCTGGAAGCCGGCACTGATGTGCTCGACTATGCGGTGCGCTTGCTGGACGCACGAGTGTTGGGTACGGAACCCGAACTGCTCGTCCGGAATCAGGCTCTTCGCCTCGGCATAGTCCTTGAGACGCTTATAAATAAGCCTCTCGTAGATTTTGCCGAGCACGTTGAGCAGACTGATGGGGCGATAGCTGGTGGGGTCTGATTTGGGTTTGCCGGGTTTGCCGGGTTTGGGGATACCTATAACAGAGGCCTCTTTCCAGGCTTGTGGGAACATGTTATTACTCATGGCGCCATTGAAGATGGCGGTCATGAGCATGATCAGTTGGGCGGGGAAGAGTTTGAATACCCTATTGGTAATTCCATCTGAGCCGGGGGCTTTACGAGCCTGAAGACCCTTGATGATGTCTTGCACCTCGTCAGGGGTGACGGGGGGCAGAGGATCATCTGGATCTTCGACGGGCGGGAGAGAGGCTCTACGTTCGACCTCGGCGTCGACTTTGGCGAGGTGCTTTGGGTCGACCGGAAGGGAACTGGGGGGCATTGGGACTCGAGACTGTCGGCTAGGAGCTCGGCTTTTTCAGAGCTATCGAAAGCGATGCTCTTGTCGGGACGGGCGCGCGTTCGCAGCGCGCCGTGCCTTTTTATCTACACCCACTCGGTCCGGGTAGGTTGGAAGGGGGTATATCTAAGACGGCCGTTCCTGATAGCGTGACGTCCTCGACCGCAGCTTCATTCTCATTAGATCCATCTCTCAAAGCTTGGCCATCATCATTATTTTGGCCATCGTCGTTATCTGAAAACACATGAGTTCATGAGTAATTACTTTCACTATGGTTTGAAGCTTATTCAACCTGAAGTAGTTTCATAAGTTAAAATTTACGAATCTGCCCAGTGTTCCAAGCGCAAGCGTGCACTCAAGCGCCAGCAACAAGGACCATCAATAGTGACTTACGGTTGGAACAGCTTCAAACCCAAGAGATTCAATGCATCGCTAACGATAGAATCCGGTTTCTATCGTTCACCATACATTGTTATCGACAGAGGCCCAAACGTTCGCTTGTCGTTTTCACGAATACATAGTAGAGGCCCAAATGTTATGCTTACTATGAATTTGTGACACATCGCGTCATTGAGACAGAGGCCCAAAAGTTCTGCATGTCTCCACTATGACCGCGAAACAAAGCAGAGGCCCAAACGTTAGCATGCTCATAACAAATAACTCACCACTCTCAAAGAAAGCTGAGCACGTATCCGGCGTCCACTCACCGCGCCATAACATCATATGTTCTGCTGTGGCTTGAGTCTTTTTCCCATATGACCCAGCTAGTAACTCTAGCTCATAACGGTGGTGTGGCAGCGCTTGGACCACCTTATACGGGCCGCGCATGCCGGAGTCTAGTTTCCCAGTAGTCTGAGCAACTTTGCTCACAAACACAAAGTCACCAACAGCAAACGTACGTGGCTGCCTCCGATCTTCATTTACATAAGCGTCCTGATAATGCTGATTGGCTGTGAGCAACTCAGAAGCTCGTTGTCTTCTTAGAGTTAACAAGGCTTCTCTATTGGGATGCGAGTTTTCAAGAGCAACGTCTCGCACCAAGGATCTGATGACGGGGGTAGCCGCGTCTATGCCCACCAGCAGTTGTAGTGGTGAAGTCTGGGTAGTGGCTTGTCTGCAGATGTTGAGGGTGAGCTGCACCTTCCAGAGCACATCGGACCATTGCGAGCCTTTATTGCCGACCTTAACCCGCAGCATGTTAAGAACGGTTCGGCAGTATCTTTCCACTTGGCCGTTCTCGCGATGCATACCTGGCGTAATAAAATGTATTGAAGATCCCAACTCGGTAACCCAATTTTGAAAAGCTCTACTGTCATACATCCTACCACGGTCACATACTATCATAGATGGGGTACCAAATAGTGATACTGCGTTAGAGAATACACGCTTCAACTCATCAGCGTCTTGTCTATATAAAGAGTACAGTAAACAATACTTGGAAAAGGCATCAATTATAATCAAAACGTATTTAAAACCATTTGATTCTGGTAGTGGTCCAAGAACATCGGTATGTACCACAGAGAAAGGGATTTCCGGCTTAGACCAGGACTGGATTGGCTGAGAGGGAGCTCTGGGAACCCTTTTATGTGCCAGACATATATGGCAATGACCTATATACTTCCTCACAAATTGCCGCAAGCTCGGAAACCAAAAATGCCGTAAAATTAAATCAGTAGTTCTGTCAGTACCAATATGATCATGGTCGTCATGGAAAACCCTTAACAGACTGAGCCTATGACCCTTTGGGATGAAGCACAAAAGTCGCGGTTCTTCACCAGTAGGCGTAAATTTGTAAAACAATAAATCATTTTTGATGGTGTACCTCGTTTGATCTAATTGCCCTTCCCTCAATTTAGACATCAATTCCTGAGTCTCTGCGTCAGCGGTTTGAGCAATCTTTGCCCAGTTGTTCGGATTTCGGACATTATCGGTTGTGGAGGAGGGTTACGGCTTAAAAAATCCGCGTGTTGCATTAATGAACCCTTCCTATAGTCGAGAGTGAACGTAAAATCCTGTAAGTATACCCCCACCAGCGCGCAACGCGAGGCAGCAAGTCTTTTTTTCGCTCCGTTAACTTTAAAGAATTGCAATCCGTCACTATCTTAAAGTGAACACCAATTAGATAGTGGCGAAAATGCTGGAGCGCACGTACAACAGCCAAAGTTTCCAATTCATAACTGTGGTACCTCGATTCCGCACCCTGAGTGGACTTGCTAAAGTACCCAACAACCCTCTTTCTCTTACCGCTGTGCTCTTGGAGTAAAATAGCACCAAATCCAACTGCACTAGCGTCTGTGTGGAGCTCTGTAGGCAACTGGGGGTCAAATATCGCTAAAACCGGTTCATTGGTCAGGCAATTTATAATATAGTCGCGAGCAGTGTCCTGCTCAGAACCCCATGAAAAAGGTTCACCCTTCCTCAGCAGCCTTGCTATGCTGCTTGTCTTAGAGGCATAGCCAGCAATATAGCGGCGAAAATATCCTGCGAGCCCCAGAAACTGGCGAACCTCTTTCATGTTTGTAGGTTTTGGAGAACATACAAGTGCATCTACTTTACCTGGACTCGGCCGTACCTGACCATTTCCAATCAGTCGCCCTAACACCTACGACCAATCTCTACGTCTAGAAAAGTACACTTTTTCAAGTTTATGGAAAATCCCGCGGCCTTGAGTATCTGTAAAACTTCCCTTAACGTTTTAAGACCCTCATCTACCGAATTTAACAGAATTAATACGTCATCAATATAAGTTAGAACCCTACCAGTGTCAATGAGAGGTTTTAATGTTTTAGATATAATCCTCTGATAGACGATCGGGGCATTGGCTAGACCATATGGCATTTTCAGATACTCATACTGCCCTTCAGGCGTTACGAAGGCAGTTTTGCTTATGGAATCATCATCCTTCATAGGTACCTGGTGAAAACCAGTAGCCATATCGAGGCTGGTGAAGATTTTGAAGCTACCAAGTCTATCGATATGGCCATCGATCAGCGGCAAGGGAAATCTCTCTTTAATGGTAATGGCATTAAGGGCTCGATAGTCGACGCACATCCTGTCACTCCCGTCCTTCTTTTTGACGAGAATGATAGGACTCGCGTAATCGGATTGTGATTCACGAATTATTCCCTTGCTGAGCAGATCGCTAACAATATTGCGAACCCTATTTTTTTCATCTAACGAAAGCTTATAAGGACGGTGGGTTATTGGAGTGTTAGACGTTAGTTTGATCTCCATACTACCGGTGTTCACAGTGGAAGTCGCCGTACCGGAAATAAACAAATCAGAGAACTCTTTGATAATTTTCAGTAACTGATTTCTATCGGCACCCACTAAAGGAGTTTTAATACACTGATGATCCATAGTGTTCACAAGCTGCACGGTTGTCTGAACGTCTGACCTGGTAAGCCGCTGTTCACTACTAGTACGAGTGTAAATCAGCCCTTTTCGATTCAAGACGTCAGTACCAATTAGAATAGGCGCATTGATGCATTCAGCTGGGACAACATATAAATCAATTTCCAGTGATACTTCTGGGAATTCTACAACTGTGGTAATGACAGAGGTTGATTCAATTACCTGACTTCCTATCCCACGCATCAAGCGATAAGCTGGTAAACGATTAAAATTAAAATGTTTTAGCACCTTTTCTGAAATTAAGGAAATATCAGAACCGCTGTCAATTAGAACATCGACAGGCACCTTCTGGACGACGGCTGAAATTACGTTATTTTGTCTGGAGTCGATTCGGAGCAAAAATTTACTTCATTCGTTTTCTTATTGTGACTCTCAGAACGCTGTTTTTGGAAACATGAATCGATTGAATGCCCATTACGTTTGCAAAAAGCACAGCGTTGAACGAGTTTATTAGTTTTATCGCTTGATGTAGGTGAAGCTGATGTAGAGACACTGGGATCCTGAACCGAATTGGTATTTTTGGACTTTTTGGGACAATACCATTTCTTATGACCCGTTTTGCCGCAAAAATGACAAGTGATATTGCTATTGCCTGATTTAGGTGCCTCACGTTTACGTTGGTTAGAAGAGTTATTAGAGGGGGCACGATCACGAGCAGTATTATTGTCAGTTTTGGGTTTGACGTAAACTGATAAAAATTCTACCAGATCTTTACATGCTAGTTTAGCATTGGTTGCCTTGACCTGGGGATCGCTGATACCTCTAATAATAATGGCGGATTTTAACTTATCTGATAAGCCTTGAACTATATTGAGACGCAGCAAGGATTTACGTGCGTACTCTGCATAAGTTAGGTACTTGTTTGAGTTCGTACACATAACTTCATATAGTATGGATGCAGAATCGATATTACGAGGACAAAGAGATCTAAATTCAACCTTGAAGTTACTCCAGGATCTATCACTTGTCACCCAGTCATTTAACCATGATCCTGCATCACCACGCAAACAAGAACCTATCCGCCCTAGGCATTCGCGATCATCCCAATTATTTATCAATCGGCCACGGTCAACTTCAGCGCACCAGACATCGAAATCTTGAACATTTGGATCAAACGGTGATATATAGAAGTTATGAGACTTCGTTTTTAAAAGCGTGCTCAAGGCATCAACAATACTGTTCGCTACGTCCCTACTCTCGTTTTGCACATCTGTGGCACGCGAGTTATTCTCGGCGGTAACTTCGTTAGTTATTGTCTCGGTCAAGCTTGAACCTTGCTGACTAGCAGGGATTGGTACGACCGGAAGAGGGGACAATAACTGGTTCTCGTTATTTGGATGCAACGGACTATCACTACTAGATGTCGTAGGCAATCTCCGCTCAATTACTTCTAACCTAGTAAGAATTCGATCAAGGGCTACATCGCGTGAGTTGTCGCGGCGGTCATACGCGCCTTCACGATATCTACGAGAGCCGTTATGTGGGCCATGCAAAACACTACGACACCTAGGTGACCTATCTCTGCGGTCTCTTGGACTGTTTCGACTGTGGCGTGCGACAATCGGCGGCGTGTCACGATCATTCGAAATATCGCGACGGTTTTTGCGAGAACCGCCACTAGACTGTCGCTCACGAGAGTTTCTACGTCCTCTAGACCGAGACGAACGCCCTGACATTTTGTAAGAAACAAAACTTAGGTAGGTACTTACGTTTGCGCCCAATAATCACAACACTAACACCGTTACTGAGTATTTAAATGGATAGCAGACGGCCTAGAACGCGTGACGATCCCACTTCTGATCTTAGAAAACACAAGCGGAGTTTATTAAAAAAAACAAATCACTAAAAGCCCTACAAGGTTTTATTTCTTACAAGTTATCTTTAATTAACACCAATCACACAGTAAATAATGAGTACATAATAATTATATAAAACGACACTAATAAATGCTATAACGTCCTTAAAATACGTCCGTTGCATCCGAGAGCCCAGTAGACAATGCGCGCGTTCGCTTTTTTTTTTTTTTTGAAATGGCATCTCGCAGTTCAACCAAAGGGTTGTCTACTGCTTAACCGGGCTTGCCTGTGGCTGCCACAAAGAATTGTAGCCTCCAGCCAGGGCTTAATAAAAACTAAAGCTAACTTACAAAACTAAGCGACTACACGCTAAGGGCACCCCCTGCGGGGTTCGGACCTCGGCTTAGGGCGTCGCTGGGGGGGGACAGCAAGGGACAGCTGGATCGGGGGTTTTTAAAACTACTGGCTCAGCGGCAACGTGGGCTGGCTCGAGCAAGGGTCGGGGGGATGGTAATGGACAGGGTCGTCGCGACGGGCCTCGACGGCGAGGACGGAACGACGGAAATTTGTGTCTGTATGCTGATCTAACAGTGCTAGTAGCCGCGCTGCTCTCCTGGAGGAGAGTGGTGGCATGGTCGGGGGCAACGAGGGTATGCCGTGGACGGCGAACCTTACTGATGCGAGACGGGGTGTATCGGGAGGCGGCCGCAATCAGGGGATTGCGGTGCTTTATGGCAGTGTCAACGAAACGCTTCAAGAGGCGTTTCATGAACTGCTGAACTGTGGGGAGTTTAAAATGTACATGAAGATCCATGTTACGGACGTAAAAGGGAGCTCCTGAGACCCTACGGAGGAACCGGTTTTGAAGTGTCTGCATTCGATGCAGATACTTGGGTTTGGCGTGCGCGAAGACGACGCAAGCGTATGTCATAATGGGACGGATTACAGCCTTATAGAGACGCAGTTTGCACCGGAGTGACAATTTGCTGCGTTCTGTAAGCATGAATTGGAGCCTACCGAGAGCAAAAGCGGCCCGCGAACGGACCTGCTTTATGTGCTCTGCGAAACTGAGGTGTTGGTCGAGAGTGACACCCAGGTACTTGGCATGCTTCGCCCAAGGGATCGGGCGCGCGTTCGCAGCGCGCCGTGCCTTTTTATCTACACCCACTCGGTCCGGGTAGGTTGGAAGGGGGTATATCTAAGAATAGTATACATTTACTTGAACTTTACCTTTCTATCTTTAAGGTATGATCTAAGTAAATCAAGGGCTGTATTTATAATCCCATAGTGCTCTAGTTTCAGCAGAAGCGTCTCATGTTCTACGCAATCAAACGCCTTAGAGAGATCGCAAAAGATTCCAATGGTCAAAGTGGATCTAATACTAACTATTATCTATAAAGTGGATCTAATCTAATACATTTATTATTAAAATGAACATAGATTTACATGACTAGGTAGATTGTGTGTGCTGGTTTAAATAGAAATAAATTTTATTAATGTATTTATATAGGTATTTGTTGGTATAGGTTTATATTATTTTAAATTATTGCGTGGTTTAATAATGATTTTATGTAGTCACTTTGTATTTTAATTATTATTTTTACAATGCCGATATTTTATCAATTTATTGTGCATTTATAATTTGTCATTTAAGTAGAGCTATTATAGTGTATATGTTATATTTATCTATATTTCTAATTTTATTAGTCATCTGCCTAGCCTTTTCCCAACTATGTTGGGGCCGGTTTCCAGTCGGCTTTATTAGTTATGATTTAAAAAGTGTAACCGAAAAGGTAATACTTACAAAAGGATATGCTACAGACCACCAAACTGAACAACTTCTACTATGGGACCAAATCCGAAATCATGAAAAAAAATTAACTGATCCCTACATTTCGACGAGTCACGTGACCAAAAATGTATAGAACAGCTGATTTTTTTTTGCGATTTCGGAGTTGGTCCCATAGTAAAAGTTGTTCAGTTGTATATGTATATACGGATATACATACCCTATATACACACCCTTTTGGTTACACCCAGTATAAGGTATTAGGCTGCCCGCATACGACCCCACGCGACAGCCACTTGTGGTCGAGACATTATTTTGCGGTTGGTGGCCGGCTGGCCGCTACTTTGAATTTCTGATATAAATTATTCTACATCCATATTTATTTCAATCAACAACGTTGATTGATTTTGATTCGAACTGGTTGACTCAAGTGTGTGTCAGCGTTTTGTGTTCGCGTTTAGTGGCCAGTGCAGGCCACAAGAAGCGAGCAGCGACGATTTGCAACGTGTGGCGACCACCAAGGCGAATCCATATAAAATGTATGAAAACTATGGGAAATACGTCTGTGGCGCCGTTTTGTGGATGCGGCTCGTGTGCGGCCAGGCTTAGCGAACTGTCGAGTTCGTATTGGTATATAGCTCATGGACGCCGCGTAACAGACAACCGATTAATGACAACCAACCTAGCTAAATAATAATTACGTAGTCTTCGGGATTGTCCGAAAGGGTTTCCGCTACCCCAGAACATAAAGGGCTAAGGAAGGAACATGGATGACTTTTAGCCAGTAAAAGTCTGACACTGCCTTGGAGTGGTGGAGCCACCCAGAGTGGGAGGAGTCATTTGATGAATTCCCACCGTCAAAAAAAAAGAGCTGATTTTTCATTCGTCACATAAGTTTTATACATATCAAATCGGGAAAGTGATCGAAAGAAAAAAAACCATTTTATCTGATGAATAAAAATGGCGATTTGACATATTATTGTCTATGTAAAAGCTGTCAAACAGCCATATTTATTCCTCCAATAAAATGGTTTTTCAGAAAGGTCGAATTATTTTCTTTCGATTACTTTCCCGATTTGATATGTCATACTTCAAGGGTACTAATGAGACCATAATTATTATTATCAAAGAATCAACTGGCATACTAAGAATTATTTTTCAAATATTTTAGACACAATAATCGTGACTTTGTGGAGAGAATAATCGTCGTTATTAATGTAAAATACCCTCACGTGAAATTTGGCAACTTCGCTTTTTTAGCTTTAATTATTAGGGAACCTGGCCTGGCCAGGCCTGGCCTTTTCGGGGCCTGAAACTGCGTTAAGCGGGCGCCCGCGACGAGCAACCGTTCGCGTGTCTACGCGGGTGGGCTCTGTGGGAACACAACGCGCCCCGTCGAGGGTACCCGTCGCGGCGTTTTATTTACGCAGTGTCGCTCGTTCAATTTTAACGTTGTGCATTTACAGTCCCGCGCGTGCCCCCGCGCGGGTATCCGTCGCACGGAGGTGAGCACCGTTGCGCGGGCCCCCGCGACGGTGCACTTTTGTATGGTCCGCTTAACGCAGTTTCAGACCTTAGGGAATTATTGTTATGAATGAAAATGAATTACGTATCTACTCATACACACAGCGAAACTATGCATTTTTAAAGAATACGCGGTTAAATTTAGGTCGTTTTAATCCCCTTAAGGGGTCATTGTACTCATTATAACGAGCAACTTTTACTATGGGATCGAACCTGTAATCGCGAAAAAATCAGCTGTTCAGTACATTTTGACGAGTTAGGCGAACATAAATGTACTGAACAGCAGATTTTTTTTTTCGCGATTACAGGTAACCGTGTATACATAACCCAAGAGTTTGATATACCCAAAACACACGTTGAATTAATATTTATTTATTATATTTTACAGAAAACTTATAGACTAATACAATCCAAATCATTTTTAGTTAAGAAAAACGTTAATGAACGGGAACATAAAAAAAAACATTAAACTACATTTACTAAGGTATTTACTTCCCGTATGAAGAACGTAGGCACTAAGAAGAACCTGATGGTGCCCCAGGTGATACACTACTTTCAAGAATTTGGGCCACTGGGTTACCTGAAAGAACCTGAAAGAAGACCTAAAAGATCTGGATTTAAAAGTCCTGGGCGTTTCAATCTGCGTCAATCTGCCTAGCCTTTTCCCAACAATGTTAAGGTCGGCTTCCAATTTAACCGGATGCTGCTGAATACCAGTATTTTTCATGGAGCGACTGCCTATCTGACCGTCCCAACCCATGCAGTTACTGGGTAAAACGATACCTACCCTTTGGTAAGACTGGCTGTCAGTATTACGACCCGTAACGACTGTCAAAGATGCACAAATGACAGCCGGGACCAACGACTTTAGCCGTTGTATTACAAAACGAGTTCTAATTTTAGTCCGAGCCTAAGTCTTCGAACCAGTTGTGGAATTTTGACTTTTAATCTGAATTCACAATTTTAACAATGTCGAAATACAGTTACCTAATTCAAAAATGGTTCGATGGTTTAAATCTGGGTCTAGAAATCAACCTTGTTTTGTAATAAGGCCAAAAGTGTTTTCCGAGGCAAGGAGGAGTCTCGGTATGTAAAGATGGTCCCCAACCGGCCAACCTTGGCAAGCGTAGCTTAACCTGATGGATTGATCTGTGCGGGCTGTTATTACTTAGTCACGACCTCCTTCGACTTTTCGACCTATTTATGTACTTGTACCTATTTTATTCATAAATTCAGAATAATTATGTAATATAAAACAAAACAAAGCTTTTGACATAATATAATTACATTTATAATAAACAATGCACTCATAATCACGTAACAGAATTACAGAATTTCTACGATTACAGACAATTTTTTTTTAACGAAAGAACATTAAAACAAACCATGTTTTAACCATGTTTTTTCTCAATAAAATGAAACATCACTTGAGACTTGTCCACATTTGTATGATTTTGGTTTATTTTAGGTTCGTTGTGGTGGCACCGCCTACAACACCAACATACAAGGCAAAATGACTCAAATGACAAATGGTCGCGTATTATTGAGGTTTAAACCAATGAGGGTAAGTGGGCAAGAACGGATCTAGAAAAGGCCCAAGTGTTTGCCGAGCATCTTAAATCTGTATTTCAACCACTTTCCAGTAACGACCCCGAGCATGACAGAGAAGTGAGCGAATTCCTACTTTCACCATCGCAAATGTGCATGCCAATAAAAAGTGCTAGTCCAAGAGAAGTACATAGAGAAATAATGAATCTGCAGTATGGTAAAGCACCTGGATACGATTAAATTGATGCGCAATTGCTAAAGCAACTTCCTAAAAAGGGCTTGATGCATATCACAGCAATTTTTAACGCCTGCCTAAGGCTCAACATCTTTCCAGCTCAGTGGAAAATAGCGCAAATTATAATGATACCTAAACCAGGCAAACCACTTCACGAAGCTAGCTCTTACAGGCCGATAAGTATTCTCTCTGTGATGGGGAAACTTCTAGCGAAGATACTGTTGAATAGGATGCGCGTCTACTTACGGGCAGTGGTTCCGCCTCACCAATTTGGCTTCCGAGAAAAGCATGGAACTATTGAACAAATCCACCGTATAACGGATACTATAAGTCGTACATTAGAACTTAAACAATTTTGTTCTGCTGTGTTCCTAGACATCAGTCAGGCCTTTGACAGAGTGTGGCACGAAGGACTTCTGTTCAAAATCAAACAGTTGCTTCCTCATTCATTCTTCTCTATATTGAAATCGTATCTCCACAAAAGATGTTTTGAGATAAAATTCAAAAACGAGACTTCTAATTTAAAAGATATCCTTTCAGGAGTGCCACAAGGAAGTATTTTGGGCCCAATACTTCACCTCCTTTATACTGCAGACTTGCCTACGCAAGACGATACTGTTACTGCTACATATGCAGATGATACAGCCGTTCTCTCTGTCCATGATAACCCAGCAATAGCATCAGCAAAACTACAAGCTCACATCTGCAAGATTGAGGAATGGCTAGATAAATGGCGCATTAAAGCCAACCATAGCAAATCTGTTCATGTAACTTTTACCCTCAGAAAACCGACTTGCCCTTCTGTAAAACTTAATAATGAGGATATTCCCCAAGCTGAAGAAGCCAAATACCTTGGAATGCATCTAGATCGAAGGTTAACTTGGAGAAAACACATCTGGTCTAAGCGTAAACAACTGGACACAAAAGTGAGATCTATGTACTGGCTAATAGGTCGGAAGTCTCATTTGTCACGTGAAAGCAAGATTGCAATATATAAGACCATACTGAAGCCAATATGGACATTTATGGTATTCAACTGTGGGGGACTGCTAGTACCAGCAATATCGAGATTCTCGAAAGATTTCAGAGCAAGACATTGAGAGCCATGTTAGACATACCATTCTACGTGAGCAACAAATATATACATGTAAAGAAATAACATTGCTGCATTTCTTTATTTTAATTTACCGCGCATAGCGTTACTCGTTTGATATGTACATAGTCTGTGGTTTTGTTTAAGTAGCTGTTGAATGATGACGGTTATAAATGAAGTTTTGTTTTGAGGTTATGTAAAATAGAAAAAGTAGTGATAAATGTATTAATAGAAATAAGGAATTGTGAAGGAGGGAATTATAAACTTTAAATGTCGTTTCTTTGATTTCAGGTATGTGTTTGGCTAATTGAGATAGTGTACATTAGTTCATATCTTTAGATTGTAGTGTTTAACAATAAAATCTTTGATTTCAGAGCAACACAAGTTTATTTCATTTAAGTACCTACTTCATAGTTCAAGATCAAACCTTATAAAACGACATTTTTGTTTATAAGAAGCCTAACAAAGCATTAAAGATGGAAAAACTTAGATTCGTATTCTCTGTACTTCCGGGGAGTGACGGAAAATCAAACATATATGGTGTAACCTCTATATCTACAAGTGACGATAAAATGTACGCTATACCAGAAGAGCGTCAAGGTATTTCTCATCACAAAGAATTAATGAAAACAGCAGCAATCAATCAATCAATCAAAAGTCATTTATTCAAATTAGGCTGAAGATCAGCACTTTTTGAAGGTCAAAGTTACATAAGACAGTCCCCCAAAAACGCCCACCCTTCACCACTTCCTAGTGCTTTAGCTGGGAAGAAGAAGTGGCGCAACAAACTCCCCAGCAACACAGCTGTCTGTTTAGTTGGAAGAACTTGACTCTACACACATTTATCGCATGAGAAGTAATTAACATTACGAAACACATCACATTAAAATCAATCATTTGCCACATGTCAGCTAGCACACGTCAATATACCAATTAAAAGCCAGCTACCAGCTTTCAATAAGGTAAAAAACAGCCTAAAGAAAAGATATCAGACACGAAAAGTTTGGATAACAATGACAGAAGAACTTAGGCCAATATACTTAGATGAAGATGATACAATACTACAATTACTACTACAATTTGAAGATCAGTACTTAGAGGAAATAGAACAAGAACAAACTGCGACTGCACAAAACAGAGAAACAGGAGTATTAGAAAAAATATTTGAAAAACTAATGCAAAATACACAAGATGCTAAACAGCAAAACTTGAAACACATTGCAGAAAAGTTTGTAATTGAAAAATTTACCAGCAAAAATATGAATGCAAACCAATGGATTGATACTTTTGAAAAAGAATGCCTACGTTTTGATGTGATAGCTATGAGGAAAAAAAAATTGAAATACTCAGACTAATCATGGATAAGAGTTGTATAGACTGGTACAATTCCATGATGATAAAATTGACCATGGACTCGGAATGGAAAATATGGAAAAAAAAATTTAGTGAATCATTTGCAAACAAAGGATGGAATCAAATTACCTACGCTTTATCATTCAAATACAAAGAAGGAATGTTGGTGGATTACGCCATAAGGAAAGAAAAGATGCTATTGGATATGAGAAACTCAATTGATTCAGGTACCCTAATAGACCTTATTGCAGCTGGTTTGCCAGAACATGTACTTAACAGGATTGATAGGGAAACATTGAAAGATACAGTAGATCTTTTCAATGAACTGAGAAAGTTTGAACATTTGGTAAATAAAAAGAATTATTCTAACTATAAAAACTATGGAAACTTAAAAGGCAACTATAAAAACGAAGATAAAACCCCATGTAAAATTTGCGAAATGTTAAAAAGAGGAATTCGCTACCACCCCGAATCTGCCTGTTGGTTTAAAACAAGAGAAGATGATAAAACAAAAGAGAAATACATAAAACATGTAAACAACTCAGTGATAGAAGCCGAGTTACATGAAACAGAACAAAAAAACTAATAGTGACACCGTTAATAAATGTCAAACTGTTAATAAATGATACATTAGCAATTGATGGAATATATGATTCGGGTTCAAATGTTTCTCTTATTAATTCAAAATTATTAAAACTAAAAGGCAAAGGAAACAGTTTGAACGAAGCAAATTTAGTAACAATTAATGGTGTCAAAAAGGCAAGTGGTTTGACAAACTTAAAAATTAAAATATTTAAAATAGAAGAAAATGTCAAAGTATACATTATAGATGAACAAAACTTCAAATATGATTTTTTGATTGGATTAGACATGATAAAGAAGTTCAAGTTAATACAAAATGAGGACTTAAAAATTACCCAGAAAGTAAACATGAATGAAGAAAAAGTAGAAGATATCGATACAAATATTCAAATAAATACTAAGAGAAAAATAAAAAAGGAAGTGGAAGAAGCTTCTAATGAAATAATAGAAAACAAAAATATACAGAAAGAATATAGGATTAATTTTAATGAAAATGTAAAAGAAGAGGATTTCGAAACAGATATTAACCATTTAGATGAATATCAGAAAGCAGAAGTAAATAAATTGATTAATAAATATGACACAGTTTTTGCAAAGAATAAATATGATGTTGGAACTGTTAACGGCTATGAAGCCAGAATAGATTTGTTAGTAGACACATATTGCAATAAAAGGCCCTACAGATGCACTGTGGAAGATAAAAAATAAATAGAGGAGCAAATAGGGAAATTATTGGATAATACACTCATAGAAGAATCCTACAGTCCATTTGCTGCACCTGTCACATTGGCATTTAAAAAAAGAAGAAAATAAAAGATCAAGGCTATGCATAGACTTCAGAGATTTAAACAAGATTGTAGTACTGGAAGCCCAACCATTTCCATTAATAGAAGATTTAATAACTAAGACAAGACATTGCAATTTATATTCAACACTTGACATAAACTCTGCATTCTGGTCTATCCCTTTAAGAATAGAAGACAGGAAGAAGACAGGATTTGTAACACAAGAAGGGCACTTCCAATGGACTTGTCTCCCGTTTGGTCTAAAAACTGCACCAGCAATTTTCCAGAGGATATTAAGTAACATACTAAGAAAATACAGGTTTCACAGATTTTGCTGTAAATTACATAGATGACATTTTGATATTTTCAAAATCTTTTGACGAACATATCCATCACCTAACACAGCTGTTCGAAGCCATAAAAACAGAAGGATTCAGATTAAAATTTAAAAAGTGCACATTTGCATCAAACTCTGTAAAATACTTAGGTCATATAATTCAAAATAATTCTATTAAACCAGTGAAAGATAATCTGATTTCGATAAGGAATTTCCCTACTCCTAAAACTCAGAAAAATGTAAGACAGTTCCTAGGAAAAATCAATTTTTATAATGAATATATACCAGGAAGTGCGATAATATTAGATCCGTTACATAATTTACTTAGAAAAAATCAACCATTTATTTGATCTGATGAATGTCAGAAAGCATTTGAGAAAATAAAAAGTCTCCTATGCTCTCAACCAGTGCTAGAAATTTTTGATAAAGATTTACCGATTAATATTTACACAGATGCTTCTATACAGGGTGTTGGAGCTATTTTGAAACAGACGCAGTTAGATGGAAAAGAAAAACCAGTAGCTTATTTTTCTAAGAAACTTAATGGAGCTCAAAAGAAAAAAAAAGCGATATATTTGGAGTGCTTGGCTATCAAAGAAGCAGTGCGATACTGGCAGTACTGGCTGATTGGAAAATCATTTATAGTTTATTCAGACCATAAACCACTAGAACATATGAATTTGAAATCGAGAACAGATGAAGAATTCGGCGACTTAACATACTATCTATCACAGTATGATTTTAATATAAAATATACTCCAGGAAAGGATAATTTAGAAGCAGACTGCCTCAGTAGGAATCCTGTGTTGGAGGCAAATGAAAACACAGATGAACAATTAAAAATTATGAACTTGGTTAACCTAGAAGAGATTTTAATAGATCAGACAGAAAATGAAGAAATCCAAAAGAATAAAAAAAATATAATAAATAAAGAATACGTATACTATAAAAAAATAAGAAACAGAGAAAAAATAATTTTAACTGAAGAATTCAGTATTAAACTTTTAAAAAATATACATGAGAATCTTTGTCACATTGGAATAAAACAAATGCAAAAGACAATTAGTCCGCTATACATAGCAAGAAATTTAACGAAAAATATTATAAAAGCATGCAGAGAGTGTGAAATTTGTATAAGAAATAAATCAAGAGGACAGTACAAATTTGGATTTATGTCTCATTTGGGTCCAGCCACTAAGCCATTTGAAATAATGTCTATAGACACAATAGGAGGTTTTGGAGGGTCAAGATCTACAAAAAAGTATTTACACTTATTGGTGGATCATTTCACTAGATACGCATTTATCTTAACTTCAAAAACTCAAAGTGCAAATGATTTTATCAAACTAGTCTCAAATGTATCAGAAACAGAAGACATTGGTATGCTGCTCACCGATCAATATCCAGGTATTAATTCAAAAGAATTTAAGGAATTCCTGAAGGAGAAAGACATAACTTTAGTATTTACTGCAGTAAACACACCATTCTCAAATGGTTTAAATGAGAGGCTGAATCAAACGTTGGTAAACAAAATTAGATGCAAAATTAATGAAAATGGAAATAAGATGGCATGGACAACAATAGCACATGAATGTGTGACAAAATATAATGAAACTATTCACTCAGTAACTTGCTTTGCACCAAGTTATCTTTTGTATGGTACAGATATCACAATTTTACCCAAGGAATTGAAACGAGAAAAAACACATAATGACTGGGTCAGAAACAGGACCACAGCACTTCAGAATACAATAAAATCACATAACTACAACAAAACACAATTCGACAAAAATAAAAAATTCCATGAATTTAATGTCGGAGATATGGTATATGTGGAAAACGGCAACAGGTTAAATAGGAAAAAACTTGAAGAACTGAGAATTGGACCCCTTCAGATTATAGAAAAAGTATCAAAATCAATATATAGAATTGACACAGGACACAAGAAAACAGAGTCAAATCTTTTTCATGTCACAAAACTTGTTCCAATACCCATCACACAGGAAGAAAAAGCAAGAGATGAAAGATTAGAAGAGGCTGACGAAAATTTACTCCTGTAAATTTTCTTCCCCAAGGGGGGAGATGTAAAGAAATAACATTGCTGCATTTCTTTATTTTAATTTACCGCGCATAGCGTTACTCGTTTGATATGTACATAGTCTGTGGTTTTGTTTAAGTAGCTGTTGAATGATGACGGTTATAAATGAAGTTTTGTTTTGAGGTTATGTAAAATAGAAAAAGTAGTGATAAATGTATTAATAGAAATAAGGAATTGTGAAGGAGGGAATTATAAACTTTAAATGTCGTTTCTTTGATTTCAGGTATGTGTTTGGCTAATTGAGATAGTGTACATTAGTTCATATCTTTAGATTGTAGTGTTTAACAATAAAATCTTTGATTTCAGAGCAACACAAGTTTATTTCATTTAAGTACCTACTTCATAGTTCAAGATCAAACCTTATATACATACGGATCTAAACATAAATACAGTCAAACAGGAGATTGCTAAACATAGTGAAAAGTATCAAGCTCGAATATTCACCCACTTCAATGAACTGGCCTCCAAATTACAGGGTTCAGGAAGTGTTTCACACAAGCAATTAAAGCGGCATGATGTCCCTACGCTGGTTGCTAGATTCGATTAAAGAACTCGAGGAGTTTTTTTATGCTCGTATTGACATAATCGCAATTGAATACCCACTGATTGGCTTATTGTGTCGACACAGATCGCCAAATGGCAGATATATAAATAAAAAAATAAAAAAAAATTGGGGCCAAAGTCACGTGTAAAAGTTAGTATTCGTTATTTTCGCACTCAAAAAGTTTTGTGTTAATTTCAGTTTAGACGTCAAAGCTCCATTTAAATATTGCGCTAATATACTTATTGCCAGGTGCACGCGCATGTCCGCCGGCCTATATTTGGCAGCCCTAGACCCGGGCCGTTTCGGTCGTCGGCAAAGTCAGATTCCCGACACTAGTCATACAAGGTCCTGTGTTACAGAGCTGCACGGACTCGACCATGGTGATGCCGTCACAATCAGCGACCTCCTCGTCTCCTCGGATGCACATCACGTGTCTGTACTGCTCGCCTCCACCGCATCTTTTAGAGCACTGAAAACAACATAAGGAACACCGTTACCTCCACGTGTCTGTAAACATATTGCAACAAACTCTTCGTCCGCGTAGATAGAGCACTTTCCGCTGCTTCGAACTTCAACACAGGGGGCGTCGAAGTTCCAAGCAGGAAGTACACAATTACCTCTTTTTTTGTGTGGGAAATCATCATATTACTCCTTCCGCTCTGGGTGGAGCGGAAGGGAGTGTCACACTTTTACTGACTAAAACCCATCCATGTGCCTTCCTTAGCCCTTTATGTTGCGGGGTAGCGGTAACCCTTTCGGACATTCCCGCTTACCCGGCAGTATTCGGCCCTAACGGGCCCCTTCACATGCTGACATCTCTTTGTGGCGCGCATGGACACGTAGGCGCCGTTCGGCACGGGCCTGGTCCTGATCAGACGGTGAGCTACCCATTACTCACCGTCCGCAGGCCCGCGCCTACGGTGGCTGGGCGTTTCCCGCCGTGGCTGGGACGGGAGGATCTTTCCCTCTCCCATCCCGCCACCTCCTAACTGCTTCGCAGAAGGAGGTGACTGGCTCAATTACCTAGGGTAGTTTTAGAAAACGAAGGAGTACGATCTTTACCTGGTCTAGATAAGCATTTATGCCAGTTTCTAAGCCGAAGGACTGGGTTTTTTTTTATATACACCACTTTTTAGTTTAAGTACTCGCAGTAAAATCCTCCTCCAAAAGCATAGTTAGGATTACCCGTTTTCACCCGGTAGGGGTAGATTTTAGAGAAATGCAGGTACATTGTCTTGACGTGTTAGTAATAGTTTTTTTCGTATTTTAATGAAAGTGCTTACCGCAGACCAAGGTCCAGCAAACCACTGCGCAAGGCACTCCTCCTTGGCCACTGAGCAAGGCTTGGTGTCGTTGTACTTAGTAAGGTTGGCGCTGGTGCACTTGGCGTCGTCTACCACTTGCACGCCCTCCCCACTCTCGTTCTTGTAGTACGTGCCACAGAACACCTTCCTCGTCTGCACTCCGTCGCCACAGTTCACTGAGCACTGTTGAAGAAGAACGAGAAGTAATTTTAAGTTGGAGGCAACGGTTTAAGGTAAAAGGTTTATTAAATTATTCAATAATTTTCATATATTAGATTTAGTCCGGGCTTTGCTACATATATTATGAGTTAGGGCGGTTCGGATCCTAATTAGCCAGTCAGCATGGTTCCAGCCTAAAAGAAGAAATCATCAAGACTGGATGTTTCGGACCTTACCAACTCCTTACATTCGTTATTGTTAATGTCTTTTGTGTTTAGGTACTGAATAAATATTTTATGTTTGTTTGTATATTTTTCTATCTAATCTACAACTACTTGACGACAAAAATGAGTACAGAAGATCTATAAAACCATGTGCCTTGTTATATTTTACGATGAAAATGACCCTACAACAAAGGCAGCTGCTTGAGTCATGTATATTGTCAGGGTCAAAATATGATAGTTTTCGCCAAGTTAATATGAACTTCGTTATTCTTAATCAACGTACTTTGCTCCACTGCGTCTCGTACCACTGCACCTCGCAGGCTGGCAGCACGTCTGGGTGGCACTCCTCCTGGTCTACGGGACGGTTCAAGTGAGAGCAGAACCACTCGTTAAGCACGTGGTGATCTTCCGTGGTACACACAACCATTCGTGTGCGGCACTTCGAGGTACAGGAGTCGCAATGGAAAAATATTTAGAATATTTTAACAAAATATTAGAACGTTTGTCGATATTGAATTTTACTCTTGATAAATCTTTGGTTTTTCAAACACATTCAAGAGTAAAAGGAGATTGACTCTTTAGTGTTAGGGCACGCACGGGGTTGATAGGTACTTGGAAATAATAATTCGTTACAAGGAATCGGATAACTGACTTAAACAGACTGCCTTTATTTTCTTTTTTTTTTTTATATGACCACTCGCAGATCAGCCTAGAGAGGCTGTTGTCTGCTTAACCGGACAATCCTGTGGTGGCCAAAAATTACTTTAAGGCCCCCAGCCAGGGCTTACAAACTAAGGATATAAATTAAATGAACGCTCACTAAGGGCACCCCCTGTGGGCTTCGGGCCTAGGCTTAGTGCGTCATTGAGAGAGAGCAACAGGGGTTAGCTGGGTCGATATTATTTAAGGGAATTTAACGTTACATGCTCAGCGGCGCGGGCTGGCTTGTCGAGCAGGGGTCGGGCGGTAGTATTACTACTGGGGGTCGCGGACGGCCTCGTCGGCGGGGCCGGGGGCGATTACGCGGTTTGTATCTGTGTTTTCTGATTGTACTGGTTGCCCTACTACTTTCTTGAAGGATAGTGATAGGGTCATCGGGTTCTTCGAGGGTGAGCCTAGGTCGGCGAATCTTGGAGATTTTTGAGGGGACATATCGGGCGGCCGAAGAAATGAGGGGGTTGGGGTGTTTATCGGCTGAATTTAAAAAGCGCTTTGTGAGGCGCTTCATGCACTATTTGATTGTGGGGATCTTTAGATCGACATGTAGTCGTTCATTCCTTATAAACCAGGGGGCACCCGTGGCTTTTCGGAGAAAGCGGTTTTGGAGGGTCTGCATCCTATGGGTTAGGTAGGGTTTGACATGCGCGAACACGGGGCAGGCGTAGGTCATGATGGGCCGAATACACGCGGTGTAAATACGCAACTTGCACTTTAGTGACAGTTTGCTGCGTGCATTCAGCACGGAGTGGAGCCTACCGAGGGCGAACGCGGCACGCGAGCGTACCGACGTTATGTGCTCTCTGAAGGAAAGGCGCCGGTCGAGGGTGACACCCAGGTATTGGTGATCAACATGGTGATCGGTCTGGGGGGGTCAGGATAGGAGCGGCGGGGGCTGGAGAAGAGGACCGCCTAGCTCTTGTCGGGATTGACTTCGATTCTCCATTTCCGGAACCAATCGCCTAGGGCTTTTGCGGATTTTTGGAGAATCCTTCCTATTGAGTCGGGGTTCGTACCCGAGTAATAAATGGCCGTGTCGTCAGCAAAAAGCGCTAACTGAGCTAGATTACTCGAGGAGATATCGCTAGTATACAGCGTGAAGGCGAGGGGGGATAACACAGAGCCTTGAGGGACTCCGGCGCGTATCGGATGGGGGAGGAAAGCGCTCCTTCGATGCGGTATTGGAAGGTGCGGTTTGACGAAAAGTCTCGTAGATGAGCACGAGTCGATCCGGCACACCGAGCTGGTACAGCTTGTATATCAGCCCTTTGTGCCAGACCTTGTCAAATGCTTTCGCAATATCGAAGAACAGGGCACCAGTCATCCGGCCTTGCTGGTAGCGGCCACTGATGTGTTCGACTATATCGGTGCACCTGTTGGAAACAAGAGTGTTTGGCTCTGAAGCCAAACTGTTCTTTGGAATGAAATGTCAAACAAAATAGTGTTTTCTGTTTACCGTTTAATTGCCGGTAAGCCGAGAATTGTTTTAGCTGTTCTCGGCTAACAAATATAAATTCATGTCGAGTTCAGTTTTAGGATTCCTCCACGTCTAACTACTACATCGAATAATTTGACTCTTTTTGTGCGTGTGCTGCGAAGTGAATTGTTAAAACGTTAGAACGTCAATTTCAGGCTATTCCCCGTTGTTATTGAAAAGAAAACAATTTGAAAGTAACTATTAAAAAATTCTAATAATTACACTTCACAGATAAATTGTTAGAAGTGTTATTTTTCTCAGAGGATTTCTTGATCAATGTGTTTAAATATCTTTAAATAATGAACATAGGTAATACTCAAGTAATATGTACCAAAATAATGTAAAATATTTGTCAGTTAGGTGTCTCAAAACGGATTATTTTGAGACGTAACATAACCTCAATAGTCAACTCATTTGTTTTTAAAAAACCCCACAATATTTAATTTTGAATTTAACCTTGTTTTAAAGTATGACACTACCCCTTTTTTGTGTTTAATTTTTATTATTATACTGTGTCAAAAGTTCCGCAACCAAGTGCCATATTAAGACCCAGAACATACGGCGCAACGCAATTGCAACTAAACCCCTTTGAAATTATTAGTTTGAATTGACTGATTTGCATTCTGTTTCAAACCAGTTTCAAAATGGTTGGGTCATGTGCGGCTCTCAAAGGAGTCAATGGCATAAACTCAAATGAAACTCAAAAGTAACTAGAAGTTGCAGTTTCGTTGGCGTTGCGCCGTATGTGCTGGGCCGTACTTGCTTATTCTCTTTTAATGCTGATAGCTTATAGCTGATCACTCGTTTATATATCATAAAACTGACAGTTACTGATGACGACGATTTAGGGCTAATAAATTACTTTTAAACGAGAAAAACTAATTTATTTAAAGTAATGCATCAGTATGAAAATTGGAACAACATGTCTACGCCGCTCTTTTGTTTCTTACCCGCGCTTTTATTTTGTTTTGTAATTAGATATGTAATGAGGATTATACTGCCCGTACTTACACGGCTGAATTCTGAATAAATCGTTGTACACGTGACTATTTTTAGACAAAAATTTTCAAAAGAATTTATTGGTTTTTGGCTAAAACTCACCAGCAATGAAATTCTATACAAGTTTTCTGGCGCCTGTTCTACAAGTCGTGCGAAAAGATTGACTTTGCTCAAAGAAGGTTGTCAAAATAATGAGCATGTTCATGCCCATTTTCAGTTTGATTTTGTTTCAATATATGTAATTGTTCAAATAATTCTAACATGAGTAAGATGTCAGTTTTCGCCGCTTAACACATTTATATAATTTTTGGTCTCAATAATATCCGAGGTAACTACGAAAGTAGTATAATTGAGTCGTGTACTCACTTTAGTCCAATTGGTTGTGACCCAGTCGACTCCACGACAAGGCTCCAGCATGCAAGGCTGTACTTCCTCCGGTTTCTCCTCAGCACAGTTCCCATCGCCCAACAATTCGATGCGGCCATTCTTCTTCTGGAAGCAGACCACCAGTCTCGTCTGCTTGCCCTCGTCACAGAGCTTGTCACACTGATGGAGGAAGCAGTTAATCAGCTGAGACTGTAGACGAATTTGGCAAAGAGGCCTGGTACTGGAGAGATAAACATTACGAATAATATAATGTAAAGAAATATATCGTATGTGACATACTCTCAGCCACCAGGGCACATCACAAGTCAATGAAAGACGTACCCAGTAAAAAGTAGCGTTATAAAGTTAGTAAGTACAGAGGCCAGCACATCAAGTTACCACAATCTGTCAAATTTCTTTGATAGTATTTCAACTTTATTGCAAAGACATAAGGTTCATTTTTAATTGAGAAAATTTGACGGTTAGGGATAGCTTGATGTGCTGGCGTCTCGTACATAGAACTTACACAATCATGTGTTGTACATGCAATAATTAGTGGGCTGTGATCTACCACGCGAGCCCCATGCGGGTTGACGACACAGTGCTTGGGATTTTTAGTTCTAGGACATGCAAGTTTCCTCACAATGTTTTCCTTTACCGTTTTGAGAGCATTGGTGATGAAATTGTCTACATGAAGTGGAGCGCCTGCTTGAGTTCGAACCTACCACCTACAACTACTGGGCAACCACAGCAGCAGAGCGCATGCCGTGGTACAGTATTTGTGTATAACTTTATAAATAAAAAATTAAATAATAATAATAATAAAAAAAAAAAAAAAATTTAAAACTTGAAATTGCATAAAAAGTAGAAATAGGGTGTATTGAATTTGAACTAAGAGTTTTTTACGCACGTTACACTGGACTACAAAATACTTTAATTTTATCCGTATTATCCCTCCACTCCATTAACTGTCACGGTGTTCAGTGGTTCAAACCATCTCTCGTACCCACAAAATACATATAAAATCTTCTGAGCTTACCGGGCCCCACTGTCCGACGAACCACGTGGGGCAGGGAGCGTCCTCGTTACACTTCTGGAACACCTCAGGCTTCGGGCCCGGCAGGTCGAAGCACTCTTTGTCCGGTACGATAGACTTCATACTGTGCACACAAAATTGTTTCCTTAGATACTTCTAGACCACGTCATGATTGAATGGCGAAGGAATTCAATTCTTAAAAATTTTGATTATATACCCGGAAGGTCCTGTTAAAATTGCATCAAACCTTGATGTAACTAAGTGACAGTAAAAATATGTCTGGCAAATCACATTGGAAGAAAGGTCACGCGTGTCCTGCGATATTTTTCAAGTAAGAAGTCTGATGAACTAACTAGGTATATAACCTAAGCGGCGTTGATGAAAATAATTCTTCATGCTAATTTCTACTGCATATCTTACCCATTGGCAGAAATCTTCTGGCAGTTGACCTTCCTTGACGTGACACCTCCACTGCCACATCTTTTAGAGCACTCTTCCCAGGGTCCCTCGAGCCACTGCAACGTGAAAATGTTTTACTTAGTGATTTAGTCGGGTGGGACTTCCTACCTTCACTCAACAATGGGAAATATTAGTGTACATTTTTAGGACATGGTTTGGGGGTTTGGTCACGTGAACTGTCGCTAATCGGCGAGAAATTTTCTTGAAACACTTTTCCTTGGAGTTGCGCACTCGGGCCCCATGACCCTAGAGTTTCGACCCCAAACGGCTCAAAACTGTAGTTACCTCTCAGGTTACTGTAATTACGCCGCTTGAGGGTCTCAGCAACGACAGCAGTGGCGCCAGCACAGCCCGCCGTGCTAAGAATATGAGATGGCGCGAGGGTGTCGTGTGTGTTTGTATATAGTATTAAAGATTTGTGTTTAATTAGTATTAGCCTGACTTATTCTGATGTCTAATAATTTTCAGATTGTTGTACGTACTGCAAGTTCGCGGAACATCCTCGTGGTCAGTGGTGGTGAGCCACCTGCAGATGGCGCCACCTCCTTGTGCGGGACCGCTGTGAATATATATATTTTTTTATCATTACTGGAAAACCCGCCAAGGTTGCTCCAGCTCTCAAAGTAACTGCACTCTAAGAGCTGCGGTAACTTGGTACGTTTCTTCGGAGTTAATGCACGATACTGTATGCAGCAAGAATGCTGTTCGTTACGTTATCCATATTCATGCATCGGCCATGTTTTGTTTGTCTGAAAGGTTTTTTTTTTCGTCGGGTGAATTCATTGTTAAAAAGATTTTTCGTTTCCAGTTTACGCTGATTATAGCATCCATTCTTTTTTTTTAGGGTGGGGAATCATCATATGACCTCCCCCACTCTGGGTGGAGCGGAAGGGAGCTTCAGACTCCTACTGACTAAGAACCTTCCACGTTACTTCTTTAGCCCTTTGCCCGGAACACAAAGGGCTAAGGAAGTAACGTAGCAGCGGTAACCCTTTCGGTCAATCCTGCTGACAATGAATCCAACCTGGAAACCAGATCAGGTACGACCAAGGATATAGTACGAGTATTTACTAGGATATACTTTTCACATTCTTTTTATGTCTTTGGTGGAAAAAGTTTTGTGTTTTCAATTCCTTCACTAAAGATCTTTTAAATCTACGGCATCATTATTTTTTAACGGGCTGGTTGCAAACCGGTCGAAGCAAAAATCATGCTGCGTCAATTTCACCACGCATAAGGTGCGTTAAGTGTGGTGCAATTAAATAACTTCGAAGTAGCTCACCAGGTTCGATACTCGTTATGTCATCGGACTGAAAGAAATGAAAAAACAAATATTATTATTACGGAATACTGAAGAGTTTGTTTGTTTTTTAAACGCGCTAATCTCAGGAACTCCTGGAACTCCAAAATCTTTTTGTGTTAGATAGTCAATTTATCGAGGAAGGTTATAGGTTATAATATAACTAACGCTACAACCAATAAGAGATATAAATATTATTACTTATATCATTATTTTTTTATAAATGAAAAAAAGTTGCAAAATTGGGAAAAAATATTCCTTTTTGAGAGCTTCCGGTGCATGCGCTGCGTAAACGGTTTAAGTTACGCAAATATCATGTAACACGGAATTGTTCCTCTTTAATTATGTCCTTAAAAAAGTCTGCGACAACATATATTTACCTTTTAAGGTTAACTTACCAACAGATTCAAGAGGAAGGTTTATGTGTATAATTTGTCGACATATTATGCGGGCGAAGCCGCGGGCGGAAGCTAGTGTGGTTATAAATCAAACGTCTGTTTTAGGGTTCCGTACCGAAATGGTAGACAGGAAGTCCAATGAGAAAAGGTGAGCGTCTGCCTGTCTGTTTGTCTGTCCGTCTGTCACAGCTGGATATCACAAGATCTACTAATTCTATTAACTTGAAATTTGGAATAGTTTTAGAATACGTTTGCCCAACTATTTTGCAAATAAGAAAGATTTTTTTTTGCTACTGGGACTGCAAGGGGACCGCAACAAATATCGGTCCTCGCCTAATCTCCGAAGTGTAACAGGTTTTGTTATAACAACATGCGAGCTTACCGTAAAGCTATCCAGGCCGACTTCTTCGTACTCCTCATTCTCAGATGTTTGGCTTGACGGCATCCTATTGTCTGAAGATCGAAATAACAGAATTCAACAAGGTTTTTGTTAAACAGCTAGCAGGGTTTGTAACGCAGCTGATCTAGCAAGACTCTAGCAAGACTCTAGCAAGACTTCTCAATTAAAAATGAACCTTATGTCTTTGCAATAAAGTTGAAATACTATCAAAGAAATTTGACAGATTGTGGTAACTTGATGTGCTGGCCTTTGTACTGTAGAGCCTGAGTTAAACTTTATGTTGAACATGGCTGGTAAATATCTGACAGCATTCGAACTTTGAAATACTTATAAAATAGTTTGATAGGTTTTTTATAAAAGAAAACGTATTCTGTCACTAGCCGGGGGGCTCGACAGATGCATTTCGTTACAAGGGAATATAATTTAAAAGTCGCTTCCCGTGTGTTTGCATTGATAGTATAGCAAATCTCTACTTACACACATAACACAAGCTTTACCACGGAGCCCCCACAGTGAAGGTTTCCTGATCCTCACAATACTTACCTACTTATGTAAAGAGGTCAAAAGAAGCTCTTTGTAAGATCTACTACACAATTAGTGTAGTCGTGGACAATGGCTCTAAGGCCTGCTTGCATCACTAAGCCCGTTAAGCGCTAAATGAGTTGAAAAAATCGCTCTGTTTATGTCAACGTTAAGTGCGAGCGCCAGCGAAGACCGCAAAATTCAAATTTTCTTACGCATCTTCCAATTTGCAGGTCAGTGTCATGTTGTATATTGATCAAAATCTGATTTGCGGCCGTATAAAATAGGTATTTACAGAACTACAATCATTAAAATCACCAGTACAACTCATAGATCGTAATACATTACCTTACTATTCATGAAATTATGACATTTGAGGGCAATTCTAAGTTAGAGAGTGTTATTGATGATTCTAATTCTGTAAATACGTACATGCTACGGTCGCGAATCATATTTTGATCAGCATACAATTTGACACTGATCTGTACATTGCAAAATCGCAAAAAGCGTATGAAAATTTGAATTTCGTGGGCTACCCTGCAGCATCGCCAATTAGATTTGTGAGGACAGTAGTCCCAAGCCACTTGACATCGAAATCTTATGATACCGTTCTCGATGCTGCTTTAATAAATCTACTTAACCAACAAAGGGTTCGTAGCATTGTAAACACTATTACGTATAACACAAGGTCCTCCGTTGCAGAATTGCGTGGCGTCGAGCACAGACATGCCATCACAGTCGCGGGCCTCCTTGTCTCCGCGGAGGCACATCACGCGTCTGTACTGCTCACCTCCACCGCAAGTGCGGGTGCACTAGGAACCACAAAAGGTATAGCACTATAGCACAGAATAGAAAATAGTACTTTAGCCATAGCAGAAGTTTCATCTAAGTCTATAAATAAGCATAAATATCGCAGATTCAAGTCATGCCATTATTCTGGGCAATCAGTTGTATAATGGTTTCACTCAGGTCAAATTTATTGGCATTTTGGTCCTTTTAAAAATCAAATGGTGGGAAAAAGGCAACCAGGGTGCTTACCGCAGACCAAGGTCCAGCGAACCACTGCGCAGGGCACTCCTCCTTGGGCACTGAGCAAGGCTTGGTGTCGTTGTACTTAGTAAGGTTGGCGCTGGTGCACTTGGCGTCGTCTACCACTTGCACGCCCTCCCCACTCTTGTTCTTGTAATACGTGATACAGAACACCTTCCTGGTCTGCACTCCGTCGCCACAGTTCACTGAGCACTGATGACAAAGGAAGTTATTTTTAGTTAGAGGCAACGGTTTAAGCTCAAAGGCTTTGTTACACTATTCAGTATTTTTATTTAGAAATAGTACGGGTTTTGGAAGATCTATAATGAGTTCGGGTGGGTAGGATCCTAGTAAAATTTCTAATTCGAATCTTACCAACTCTTTGCATTCGTTATTTTCATAGAATAGATGTTTCAAAGATCCTAGACATAAATCTTTATTTGAATGGAACAGTTTTATTGGGATATGGTCCACCTGATGTTGGTTTCAAAGATCCACCTGGTATTCTAGAAAAAATCAACCAGTTCTGCTCTACTACTTAATACATTACGCCCATATCATCATCTGCCTAGCTTTTTCCCAACTATGTTGGGGTCGGCTGCCATTCTAACCGGATGCAGCTGAATACCAGTATTTTACATGGAGCGACTGCCTATCTGACCTCCACAACTCAGTAACTGGGCAATACGATACCCCTTGGTAAGACTGGCTGTCAGATTTTCGGGCTTCTGACGACCAGTAACGACTGTCAAAGATGCACAAATGACAGCCGGGACTATAACGGCTTAACGTGCTTTCCGAGACACGGAGGAGTCATACATTACGCCCATATACAGGCCTAAAATCTTACATGCCTGCAGTTTAACTATCCAATAGTCAACTACTTCACCACAAAAACATGTACAGACGCCAGCACATCAAGCTATCCCAATTGAACATGAACCTTATTCTATTATAAAAAAGTCGAAAATCTTTCGAAGAATTTTGACAGATAGGTAGCTTGATGTGCTGGCATCTGTACAAACGTCCATGATTTAACCTTGACGCACTTTATCTTCTTTATTTTTCGTGTGGTTAGTGACTAACTTGGTGTCAGAGCTTTTAGGCTGCCCATGGGCCTCTGACTTAGCTTCACATGCTGGTGAGAAATATCTCTCAGGCATGAAGGTTTCCTCGCGATGTTTTTCTTCAGCGGTTTTTAAGGAAGTGATAATTAAACAATACGATGCACATGAATCCGAAAAGACAGAGGTTCGACCCTTGGGTTCGAACTCGAGACCTAAGACTTGGCAGTCCAACGGTCACATCACTGGACTATACTGCTGCCTGTTATATTATATCATGATGCAACAAATGACCCTATAAGAAGGACAGCTGCCTCACGTGACATGTAACAAGTTTATTGTGAAGTCCAAAAGTGATAGTTTTCGTAAATTCTTGATCAACGTACTTTGCTCCACTGCGTCTCGTACCACTTCACCTCGCAGGCTGGCAGCACGTCTGGGTGGCACTCCTCCTGGTCTAAGGGACGGTCCAAGTGAGTGCAGAAGTTGTCGTCCAGCACCTCGCGATCTTCCGTGGCACACACAACCGTTCGTGTGCGGAACTCCGAGGTACAGGAGTCGCACTGGAAAATTATTTAGAATTTATAAACAAAATGTTAGAATGTTTGTCGACATTAAATACTCTTGGTAAATGTTTGGAAAATAGTTCATCACCCGAATAAATATAAAAAAACTTACTGATGACTTGAATAACGTACATACATACCTGCTGTAATAGTGGATTGATTTACTGCTAATAAATTGCTTTGAACGAGAAAAATAATTGATTTGAAGTAAAGAATAGAGTATTGGAAAAAAAATCAGCACGCCGCTCTTTTATTTTGTTTTTTAAACAGGTAATGATGATTGTACTGCCTGTACCTACACGACCAAATTCTGAATTTAAATCTTTGTGCTCGTGACTATTTTTGGAACAAAGCTCGACTTTCGAAAGAATTACATTGCTGGTGGCTAAAACTTACCGGCAATGTCATTTCATAATTTAGTCATGTACTCACTCCAGACCATTCTGTCATGACCCAGATGGCTCCATAACAAGGCTGCACACTGCAATGCTGTACTTTCGCCGGTTTCTCCTCAGCACAGTTTCTGTCGCTCAACACTTCGATGCGGCCATTGTTCTTCTGGTAGCAGACCACCTGTCTCGTCTTCTTACCGACGTCACAGAGCTTGTCACACTGATGGAGATAGCAGTTTATCATCTGATTTGACATGATTGTAAGCAAATAGAGGGTGAAGTGGTCGCCATTGTGTCTTTGCGCTTTTCCACATTTCCTTCGCAATTTAACTGCTTATCGTCTTTTTACAATTTATTAATAAATTAGAGCTCTGCTACTGTAGAGGTACGGTAACCTCTACAAATTATAATGTGAAGTGTCACTGTGATGATGACAATGGCCATTGAATGTCACGGTGTCCAGTGGGTCATGCCATCTCTCGTACCCACGAAATAGATAAAGAAACTCGTGAACGTACCAGGCTCCACTGTCCAACGAACCACCTGGGGCAGGGGGCGTCCTCGTTACACTTCTGGAACACCTCAGGCTTCGGTCCCAGCAGGTCGAAGCACTCCTTGTCCGGTACGATAGACTTGATACTGTGCACACAATAATTATTTGTTATGCAAGGCTGCAAAGTTGATTTTTGGCGTGATTGCTTGTATTGAAACCTGAGCAAGCAAAGGATTCTAGGGTTGAACCATGAGCGACGCGAGTAAATGTATTGAATCCTGAGCGTAGCGAAGGTTTTATAGGTACGAGACGCCGAAAAGCTTGGCTGCCGAGCGCAACACACAACTTTTCACCTGACTACAGCTAGAAAACTGCTAGGTGCAAGAAAACAGGTGTTATAAGTTGAGTTTTATTTTGTTCGAGCGTCTCAGATACATTGAGTCATGTGAAGAAAATAACAGATACTTGGCAGATATTTCTATATCCTACTTGTCCTCTAAGGAGAATGAAGGAAAAAACTAATTTAATACAAATAACTAACTAATTTAATTTAATACATATTTATTTTTGCCAAGCAAAGGGTTAAATAACATATTATATTAGTATTTATTTTGTTTAAAATATTAAACTTAAATTGCTACATTATTGGGTATTTGACAGGGTAGTATTTTTATGGCATATTCAAATGTGACGTCCCTGATTTTTTTAATCAAATGGAATACTTATTAACTTTAATTCCAAATTTACAATTATATCCTCGCAAAATATTTGATTTCTGTACTGTGATGCAAGTTTTTAAGGTGAGCGGTATTATTTTGTGATTAATATTTTATTTTAGACCGTGTCATGCATTTTCAGTGGACTGGCAGTATAGAAAATTATTAAATAGAATGGTTCGAATTTTAAAAACTCTTTCCACGCTAGCGAGCAAAATGCGATTTTGCGCTCAGATTTCGAATGACCAACAGACTCTCTCCGAGCCTGTGAGGTGAAAAATTGTTTCCTTAGTTACTTCTAGACCACGTCATGATTATGTGGCGCAGGAAATCAATTCTTAAAACTTGGATTTTATACCCGGAAGGAACTGTTATACTCACGGAGTAAATACAAAGAGTAGAACAGTTCCTTCTGGGTATAAAATCCAAAATTTTAAAGTATAACACTCCGTGGTTATCCTAATCACGATTCCTCCGCAACAAACCTTGATGTAACTCTGTGGCATATGTTCCTCAAGCTTATTTTTAATGCAAATTTATCGTACCCATTCATAAAAATCTTCTGGCAGGTGACCTTCCTTGACGTGAGACCTCCACTGCCGCATCTTTTGGAGCACTCTTCCCAGGGTCCTTCGAGCCACTGCAACGATGAAGATGTTTTATTTAGAGATTTAATCGGGTGGAAATTCCGGCCTTCACACAACTATGGAAATTTCGATAAAATACATCCCTGAAATAATACCTGAAACTGAACTTTTTTTTAAGGCTGGGAAATCATCCAATGACTTCTCCCGCTCTGGGTGGAGCGGAAGGGAGCGTCAGACTCTTACTGACTAAAACCCATCCATGTACCTTCCTTAGCCCTTTGTGTTCCGGGGTAGCGGTAACCCTTTCGGACAATCCCGCTTACTGAAACTGACCTTGGAAGAGAAAGTTCTGCCTTAATGTGATTTGTGAAAAACTTATGCGACTCTTCGAGATGCCTAATATTTTTTTAGAATTCTATGCGTACGGCAAGTTCACGGAACTTCCACGTGATCTTTGGCGGTGGGCCTCCTGCAGATACCGCCGTCTCCTGCTGCGGGACCTCTGTGAACAATAGTTATTTGTTATGAAGGCTGCAAAGTTGATTATTGGCGCGAGTACTTGTAGCGTAGCGAAGGTTTCAAAGGTACGAGACGCACAAAAACTTTGCTGCCGAGCGAAAAACATAACTTTTCACCTCACTACAGCGAGGAAAATGCTAGGTGCAAGAAAACAGCTGTTATATGTTGAGTTTTATTTTATTCGAGCGTCTCAGATACTCATGTAAAGAAAATAACAGTTACTCGGCAATGTATCTTATGAGATACATAGAATATATCCAAAAAAAAAAATCTCAATCCTACCTTTCATCAATTTGTTTTTTTCTTTCATTCTCCATAGAAAATGAAAGAAAAAACAAATTTAATACAAATAACTAACTAATCAAATTGAATACATTTTGCTTTTTGCCAAGAAAAGGGTTAAATAATTTATTTTAAAAATAACTTCAATTACTTGAGTTGGGTATTTGTGAGAGTAGTCAATAACGTTACTGTTTATTATTATTATAATTACTTGAGTTGGGTATTTGTGAGAGTAGTCAATAACGTTACTGTTTATTAACCAGACGCGGAATTTGTACGTGATTTTTAGGAAATATCTTAGAGTGACATCACTGATGTTTGTAATGCGATGGAACACTAGATAAGTTCGAATTTTAAAAACTCTTCCCACGCTAGCGCGCAATATGCACTTTTGCGCTCAGATTTCGAATGACAAACAGACTCTTTCCGAGCCTGTGAGGTGAAATTATATTTATTTGCCATTACTGAATGTTTGATAAATCAAACTTGGCTCTTTCATACACACTCATGTCCTCGTTTATGAAAGAACAGATGCAACTTTTACTTGCATATACCTACATATAAAACTATTATGTTTTATTTTGCATATATTTTGTACTAGCTTCTGCCCACTTCGTCCGCGGAAAATTTCTTGTCCCTTAATTTGACAATGTATGTATCGTCATACATGACCTTTAAAAAAAAGATTTGTTCAAAAAATATTAACATGCGTGCGATAAATTAACATTTTTATATTGCAACACTAATTATATTTGGTGGAAAAAATAAAACATACATCTAACAACATTTAATATGATATTACTTGAAAAAAATGTCTACCTGGCGAACGTCAACTGCGCTGTCCAAGGTATTAATTCTATAATTATGAATATTACATAGTTTAGGATACGTGTGAAGACTAAAATGTATGCTTTATTGTGTAATGGAATACGTGTGATAATAATTGTGAAGTTTTTATTACATGAAATAGTTCTATTTTGATCACTAACATGATGTATGCTGTGACGTACACTGCCAAGTTTGTAACGAAACACCCTCCGTTTTGCTTGTATGTCACGGCATACATTGCCAGTTTGAGGTTGCTTTTTGGGATTACTTGGTTTAAGAGCACGCTTTTCTTTTCTTTGTTGGCAGTAAAAGTTTCACACCCGTGGTGGTAGAATTTTTGCGCTTGTGCCTGCTGAGAATGCACCCTTTGTCGGTAGCAAACATTATGACCTTGATAATGAATTACGTGTGCACACCTGGCTTTCTATGTTATCTTCTTCTGCACCTTCTATTGGTAGTTCTATAGAAAATCTTAATATTTTAGAGGATGACGAAGACCCCTCCAGCCAGAACGTTGTACTAACACTAATTTTTCAAAGCGTCTATTCAAGCCCTTCTCTAGAACCAAATTGCAAGAAAGTGCCAATACTGAGTGATATTCGGTCACTCTCGGCAACTCCCGCTACTCCTGCATCCCCGGAACCCCTGCACCCTCTGCACCGCCTGAACCAGCAGCAAGTGGTTCCATGACTATTGGCTTAGCTGCAGCTCGCATGAGGGAGACTCTTCCAAGTCACGTCCCAGAAATACCAGATCGCAACGTCCCACTGTTTCTGTTGTGTGTAGACGACCCAGACGAATTACAAAGTTCACTCTAAGCTATCAATGGAAAAATGCGGTTTTTCGGCTCAGGGCAACTAAAGAAGAAGACTCAGATCACACCGACATACTAACCGAAACTGGGTTATTTCTAGAAATTCTTTTCCCCAGACGTTTTGGCAGATATTGTTGAGCAAACAAACGCATACGCAATATTCAAAACTGAATGCTCTCTTAGCTCGACCGAAGATGAGTTGCGGGATTTTTTAGCCATACATATTATCATGGGTATTGTTAGCATGCCATCGTATACCGTTTACTGGAGTTTGCGGTACAGATACGATCCCGTAGCCGAGTTGATGTCTCTAAAACGGTACCAACAAATCCGTCGTAATTTGCATTTTGTTGGTAATAATATACAAGACTCCGACAGATACAAAAAGTTAGGGCTTTATTACAAAAAAAAATCGAGTAAACGGCTTAGCTCAAGATAATGAAAGGAAATACAGCATTGATTATATGATGATTCCCTATAAAGG
This sequence comes from Hyppa rectilinea, assembly GCA_951799385.1. NCBI lineage: Eukaryota > Metazoa > Arthropoda > Insecta > Lepidoptera > Noctuidae > Hyppa > Hyppa rectilinea. The sequence continues at coordinate 4,453,246 of OX637319.1, forward strand.
GACCAAAGCGAGCATGACGATGACCAGTCAAGGTGGATGTAGGCTTTGCTCCAAGCTAACGTCAGTGTTATGCATGAAATGCCAAGTCCGTCTGTACTTCGTAACCGGTAAAAGTCTTTGGAATTGTCAAATAGACTACCATATTATGTGTGTTTAGTAAAGCTGGCAATTTCTATGCGTTGTCACCTTGTTTTTTTTTGTATTATTTTTGTACTGTAATTGGCAATGTATGTCCCGGCATACAACATTTACTCAATGTTTTTATGTGCATTTGGCAGTGTATGCTGTGACATATATTGTTTTTCAGGAAATCTGAAGTTCCTATATTTTTTTGATTATTTTTTTGTAACACCTATAAATGCCTACAACTAAATTTTATTTAAAAAAAAGGATTTTATTGCATTTTATTCTTTGCCAATTTAAGGGTTAAACATTAGAAGTGAGTCGACAAAATACTTTTTTAAAACATAAAACGAAATATAAAACATAAAATACAAAAGATAGGAAAATGGTTCGCGGACTTTTTTGTAGAAATAATTAAGGCGAACCGGGTTGCCATACATTGCTTTCAATTTTAGGCAGCGCATGCAAATAATTCTGTTTTCGGGGGTATTTCTTTCCGACTTGCTAGACGAAAATTGCGGAAGCTCGGCTAATATGTATGATATAAATAATTATAATTTATATCCTATAGCCCTCAGGAATAATGTAGCTTTCTATCAGTGAAATTTTTTTTGAAATTGGATCATTAGTTCCGGAGATTACCCCCTACATACAAACTTACAAATTTTACCTCTTTATAATATTATTATTAATTATTATATTATTATTATTATTAGTATAGATTCTTTCAGTCTGAACAGTTGCGCTTTCGTAGATACAATGTTTTGTGATTTGTTTGAGTTTAACAATTGAAAAACTTGATTTCAGCTCTTTTTTTTAATAAAAGAAATCTTCAATGACTGCTCCCGCTCTGGGTGGAGAGGAAGGGAGTGTCAGACTCTTACTGACTAAACCCCATCCATGTTCCTTCCTTAGCCCTTTATGTTCCGGGGTAGCGGTAACCCTTTCGGACAATCCCGCTTAATTGAATGTACCTTAAAATATATATACATACCTAAACCTAACAGACTCAAGGTAGCTCACTGGTAAATTGATTCTGCATATTAAATATTCATATTATATTTTATTTAAATGTTAGTATTTCAATACTTACTCTGACTCATTGAAATATTATCAAATTATTGTACAAATTATGTAGGAGTCAAATTTTACCGGAAATAATATTTTATGAGTTAAATCACTGCGTAGGTTTAATCTTTATCATTAACGTTAAAAACTGTAGGTAAGTGTAACACAATCGGTTAGTTTAACACAAACAGCCTACGGATTTCCGCTTGGAGATATTTTAATTTAAGGCGCGTGTATATGCCAACGGCCTTGAGTTAACCTATTATAATAAAAATGATGTAAATTTTTTAAAGTAACAAAACAAATCATTTTCTTTTGTATTGCAAAGCAGTAGATAATTTTTTATACTCTTTTGAGAAAAAACGAAGGAGTAAAATGGTTTCATCTCAAAGATTGGGAGGTGATTTATTGTATTTTTTTTCTTGCCACGTGTTATCGATAGAAAATTTATGGCTAAACCAAATTACGTATCATGTAGATTACCAACAATTTTTTCAGATGTAATTTCACTGTAAATGCCGACGAAAAGTTGCTTCATTTGCACGGTTTTTTATAGCTTTTTTCGAGAGAGCAACCTTAAAGGTTTATGGAGGAGGAACATTTGATAACGTACCATACATTTAATAGATACTCGTGGAGGCTCGTGGCTAAGTACTAACAGCCGCACAGGTCGATCCATCAGGTTCAGCTACGCTTGCCGTGGATGGGTGATCATCTTTACATAACGAGGCTCCTCCGTGCCTCGGAAAGCACGTTAAGCCGTTGGTCCCGGCTGTCATTTGTGCATTTTTGACAGTCGTAACCAGTAGACAGAATCCCGAAAGTCTGACAGCCAGTCTTACCAAGGGGTATCCTATTGACCAGTTACTGGGTTGTGGAGGCCAGATAGGCAGTTGCTCCATGTAAAATACTGGTATTTAGCTGCATCCGGTTAGTCTGGAAGCCGACTACAACATAGTTGGGGAGAGGCTCAGCAGATGATGAAATTTTTTAGGTACTACTCGTACAAGAGTTTTTCTTATCACCTCCCGATTATCGGAATCCGTTACACAGTTTATTGAACGGAAATGCCAGGCCTATAGAACCGCTCCCGCGATTATGTTGTTAGCTAGGTATATTAATTTATATATCGTCCGTCGAATAGTTGAGCTCCTTAAGTTCTGAGTTGAGCTGCACGACTATATACGTGCACTGATTGGACAGATCTTTTCACTCTTTCCTTAAGGGACCCATTTCAGACATTAATCTACATGGTCGTCACATGATCTGACCAACATGGGACATCTGGACTTCGAAATGAAATGTGAACTCTGAGTTTGTTACGGTCTTTCTTCTCAGGGTAGTCAGTTAGAAAACGCCAACCTCATATAGTTTTTAAAATAATTTAATGCCGTGTTGCAAAAGTGTTTGTACAAACCTACTTTAAGAAATAATAGTTATTTGTTATGCAAGGCTGCAAAATTGTTTTTTGTTTCGAGTACTTATTTGTATTGAAACCCTCGCTACGCTCAGTATCTTCTCTTATCTAGGATACGGATTCTAGAATCTTGAGCGTAACGAGGGTTTCAAAGGTAAGAGACTGCTGAGCGAAACACAACATTTCACCTCACTGCAGCGAGGATAATGGTAGTGCGAGACAAACAGCTTAACTTGCAATAACACTCTGCAGGTGTTAAATTTATATCTTCGGCTTCGTCGCTGCCGAACTCGCTCATATTTTATGATTTCTTATGATTATATAAAAAAAACAAACCAGACGAGACAGACGATTTAAAGCGAATTGAATAAAGAGAAGAAAGTTTTTAAAATGAAGACTTCTTTAGCAGCGTTGTGCACTTTTTTTGTGATGGGTAAAAAATGTTAAACTCGCGCCAGGACACGTGACCTTATCGAAAATTCGTACGACGGCGGCAGAGATAAACTTTTTAATGTAAAATAATTGTAATAGTTAGTTCTGAAGTGTTAAATTTTTAATGTAATATAAATTGTCATGTTTGTGTACGATAGCGCAATAAATGAATATTTTTATTTTATTTTACCACATAATGATACTACTTTTATACTGATAATTAAAGCAATTCTTGCAAAATTATTCCCTAACCATCCAAAATATCAAATATGCACAACGTTAATATTCAAGTTTTCACTTCTGTCGTCACTCCCGATGTGCCTCATTTCGTTGATTCATGCATTCGTTCGCCAGTGCTATTGTTCTAAAAATGAGTTGCACTGAGTTGAAATAAGTACTACTAGTGTATTTTCAGAGGAGTGGCGGTATACAAAATAATTGAATAGAAGGTTTCTTTAAAACTCTTTCTACGCTAGCGGGGAAAATGCACTTTTCACTCAGAATTCGAGTGATACACAGAATCTAGAGAATGTAATTATTTCTTGTGACAATAATTATAGCGCTTAAGGAATTGATCACAATCTTTAATATTTTTAACCCCAGTGTAGCACGTAATGCTTTCCAACAGCCTAGACCCCAAGTTTCATTTGTACTCACCACTGACGGCCAGGCGTACCTCCTGCGTGGCCACTCCGACGCCATTCAAGGCAGCCTCGCAGACGTAGACGCCGGTGTCGTTGCGGGACACAGAAACTATATCCAGAGCGCCGTCCGACGTCAATGTGTAGCGGCTCATGTTATGTTGGATCTGTTGCGAGATTGTTACTTTATTATGAGAAAATGAAAATTACAAAGAAAAGTTAAATTAAAACTCATTAAAGTTGAATTTGACACGTTTTACATCTCGTGTCACTCAACATCTCCCATTGCTCATAGACACCTTGAAGTTAATGTCGGTAACGCATTGTGGTCCTCGATAAAGTATAGAGTTAGATTAAGATTGATTTAATGCCAGATGAGAAACATACTAATGACTACTCAAATAACTTCTCAAGTAAAAGGAATCTCACAAAACTAGCTATCGAGTAGCTTGATATGCATGACCAATATCTGGAAAGGGGTTGTACCTTCTATACAGTGGCGTAACTATAGGGTGGCAGGACTGGCAAAATGCCACGGGCCCCCGACCTGACGGGGCCCCCGGCCCGAGAGGATGCGAGCTCAAAAGTGACACATTTTTAACAAACTTTAGTAAAAGATATAAAGGGGCCCCACGCGATGGATTTGCCAAGGGCCCTGATGGTATAGGTACGCCACTGCTTCTAGAGTAATACGTACAGTAAATTCCCCGAACTTCCACGTGATATTATGTGGCGGGTTGCCATACAACCATGAAACATCGGATCGGCAGCGCAGTGTGGCTGTATCACCTTCAAATGCAGTCACCTCTGGCTCATCTACGAACAAATAAGCATCATTTCATCATGAGTAATCACAAATGAAGCTAAATTTGTGATTACTTATGTAATGCTGTAACTGCAATATTGCAAATAATTAGCCATATTTTGCTCTAGTAAAGCAGTTTGCTGATTCCAATGTATTTTTTTACAAGTAGCGTCTAGCCAGCGACTTCGCCCGCCCTTGAATTGCGCTATTTTGTGTCATCAAGGGCTTTGATGATATCAATGTAAAACAAGTAATAAACTCAAATTTAGATACTGATAAAAGAAAATTATGGAAAATATTTTGTTCTAGCTTGTAAAGTTAAAAATCAAGAACAACAATCAGCTTAAGAAGTTTATTCATAAAGAAAGAGAGAAAATAAATTTGTTTGGCCAAGGTGAAGGACATAAAGTATTTCTAAATCTTACCGGTAAACAAGTGTCCGAGAGCTTCAGGAGTGGTCGTGGTGTTTCGTGGTACTAACCATTGGTTTTCAATGAAGAGCTCTTCAGGTCTATACGCTTGCACGACAAAATGCTGCCGACCCACATTATTTACTTGATGCGATTGACAGGTGTATTTTCCAAGAGTTTCGATAGTAAGGCGCTTGATGAGGAGGACCTTTCCTTGGATTCTGTACGCAGAGTTGCGGTCGGGATGTAGCCATTCGTTGTCATCGCGGTACCATAGCACGTAGGTTCGACCGATCATTGATGCGAAACAGAATAATTGAAGCGGTTGGCCCAACTCTCTGGTCACCACAGTGGCGAACTTGTCTGTTTAAAAGAAATATTTGTTAGTAATTGTGTGTTGTTTGTAGTAACATGTTTGACATCAAAAATTAGGCTAGACTATATTTGGAGTGCTTATAGACTTTTCTAAAGTAGGACTTTATAGATCTACGTACATAATGATTGTTGGTAAGTTCTTAAAAACATTTCAAAATGCAACAAATGAACAATTTTTCTGAGCATCGTTATGTTTAGTTAAACACTCAGAATTTATATAAAAATTGACAACCAGCATTAGATCTATGTGAACGTGTGGTTTACCTTCGATTGCGAATGCGCACGCGAGCAGCGCGGCGAGCGAGAGGAGACAGACGCGCGACATGTCGACCGTGCGTGAGGAGCGACTGGTGCAGAGTAACACTTGCGCGACCAATAGACAAAACCCTAATCCTGCTCTGAAATTTTGAAGTTCTGGGCTTATCTTGCATGACGAAGGCAACAGTGACGTCATTTCCATTTAGAAGGACTGGGATTTCTACAACAGCGTTCAGTGATATCAAGAGAATAATATTAATAATACGCGAGGAGTGAACGCATTATTGTAGAATTCCCAGTTCTTGTCACAATCACGCTAAACTTAAGTGTGAAAGATACATACATTCTGAAGCGAATGGATAGAGGATTTCATGTATTCAAATTCAGGCAAGTTAATTTTGTTTATTAAATTGGCTACCTACCTAATTAAATAGTTCCCAATTATTGAAATCAACTGTCATTCTTTGACAGTTGTATAATATTAAACACGGTATATTAGCGATGTGTGTCAATTTAATTAATGCATTGGATATTCGCCGATTAGAAGCCGTTTGCTTATAAGAGCATAACGATTTATACGGTTATATTTATTGTCGTTTCGAGAGGATTTTTCTTATGAACTTATGGGGTTTAAACGTCATTTAAGGGGTTACCAATTAATTTCCCTGCTGAACAATTTACATTATGGTAATAAGTAGGTACTGACCCTCTAGTTAGTGTCAGCATGATCGAAATCATAATTGATACCTCACGTAGAGGTACTTTTTTTGAGAATATTAGGGGTTAAAGTACGAAATTGCCGATTATTTGTACTGAAAAATTTAAATTCGTTTTTTTTTTTATTTAAAATATTTATTTAATTAAAATAATTAAAAATTTAAAAATAAATTAAAATTACCATTATTATTTATACATTGCTGCCATCTACACTCGAGAGCAATGAATCCGGGTCACTTAAAGAATGTTAAAAATCTCGGAAACTAAAAATGATAGGTTAATGCAATAAATTGTATTTAATAGACAATGTAATACTCCTTAAATGAAAGTAAAAAGAATATGAGTCACCATACATTTTATTAACACAAAATTACTTAAAGAAAAAAACTGCTGATCTCTCCTTAAAACAAAAATAGGAAACATGAAATTTTTGAACTTTATTACGATTTTCTTGAATTTTAATACTTCGTATTGCCTCCTCGTGCTTCCATTACTGCGTTTACGCGGTTTGGCATGCTGTACACCAAGTTCCTTATACGATTTTGGGGAATATTCTCCCATTCCTCTGTGAGAGCAATTTTGAGCTCACGAAGCGTGATTGGGGGAGGATTTCGTTGTTTTACGCATCTGCCTAGCTCGTCCCAAGCATGCTCGATCGGGTTGATATCCGGGCTGCGCGCTGGCCACTCTATACGAGTAATGTTCATCTCTTGAAGGTAGTCATTCACAATCCTACCTGTATGAGGTCGGGCATTGTCATGCATAAATATAGCATCCTCACCTAAATTGACCATAAATGGACCAACGTGATCATTGAGGATTTCTTCCACATATCTTACGCTAGTTAAAGAGCCGTTTTCTATGATCACCAGCTCTGTGCGACTTTCAGAAGAAATTCCGGCCCACACAAGTACAGACCCACCACCGTAGGCTACTTTTTCTTCGATGCATGCTTGCTTGAATCTTTCCCCTGGTCTTCGATACACTCTGTGTCTTCCATCGTGCTTGTAGAGCATAAATTTTGATTCGTCGGAGAACATAACTTTTGACCAATCTTCAATACTCCAATTTACGTGGCCCTGGGCATATCTTAGTCTTGAAATACGATGCCCACGCTCCAGTTTAGGGCCGTTTGCAGGTCTAAGGGGTTTTAAGTTAGATTCAGCAAGCCGACGTCTTACTGTCCATGCACTTGGGTTACTTCCTCCGAGGTGTCGAAACTGATTTGTGAGTTCAGTTCCTGTGAGAAAGCGATTTCGAAGCATGGTGTTCACCAAGTATCGGTCTTCTCGTGCTGTGGTACACCTGGTTCCTGGTCTGCGTAGGTTAGAACCAGTTTCTTCGTAACGTCGGAGAACTCTTTGTACTGTTGACAGCGACACACCGACAGTCCTGGCTGTATCGCGCTGACTCCGGCCGGTTTCCAGCATTGTAAGTATTCTGGTGCATTCTTCAGGCGTAAGCGACATAATTTCAGCTTGAATAATGAATATAGAGCACTATCAACATGGTTTATGTACCCACATAAATGACAGATTACAAACAAAAGCAAAACCAAATGCTGTAATTTCGTTGTTCCATCTTCGAAAGTGGCCCTTTTTCAAATTTGATTTTTTTATGATATTACTTTACAATAACTAAGAAGTTTTAATACCTTCATTTAAGGAGTATTACATTGTCTATTAAATACAATTTATTGCATTAACCTAGCATTTTTAGTTTCCGAGATTTTTAGGATTCTTTAAGTGACCCGGATTCATTGCTCTCGAGTGTAATAGGAAGGTCATTTATGCTTTTGCGATATAACTCTCGTGATCTAGATTCGACAAACTGTGTGAAAGCATTTTGTACTGCCTCCTGAGAAGAAAACTTTTTATCACGTAGAAAATTTTCTAAATCACGAAAAAAATGGTAGTCCGTTGGAGCAAGGTCTGGCAAATACGGAGGGTGACGAATGGTTTCTAATTGCAGTTCCTGTAGAGTTAAAACGGTTTCTCGTGCTGTATGAGGTCTCGCGTTATCATGGAGCAATAATGGTGAAGATCGATTCATGAACCGGGGCTGTTTCACTGCCAGTTTTGCTTTAATTGTTCGGAGTTGGGAACAGTAGACATCTGCCGTTATTGCTTGACCAGACCAGAAACCTATAGTGAATAACACCATGCTGAAACCACCAAACTGTTACCATTACCTTTTTATTGGTAAGCTTTAGGACACTGTTGCGGCGTTTCACCTGGGGTCAGCCATTGCATTTTTCGCTTACGGTTATCGTAAAGAATCTACTTTTCATCACATGTCACAATTCGATCCAATATTCCTTGATTTCTGTATCGTGAATCGATACAGAACAAGGCAACACCAAGTTTCAACACGCGTTTCTTTCTGATATCTTTTAGTGATTTGACGCAAATGAGTCAATATTGTGGGTAAGGTAACGTTAAACCATTTGTTTCGAGTTGGTTTCCACCATCTCTTTCAATTCATTGTTATTCACCTGTGTGGGCGGTCTTCCAAAGTTTTCGATGAATTTTCGAAGTATCCATCTTTCTTGTCTAAGCTGATTAAAAAAACAACTGAAAGTCTATAATTGAATGTTGCACATTTTTTAAAAGAAAAATTTCATAAGTACCATGTAAAAAAAAAGTTTCACTCAAAAATCTCAAACCATGAAGGTTCTATGTCAATTCGAAGTATCTAATACAATAAAACGGCAATTTCATACTTTAACCCCTATTAATACTTATTTTGGTGAAATTAATGAAAAAATGTAACTCTTATAGGCTCTCTCGTGTGTCTATCTGTCTGTTTGTCTGTCCGTCAGCAATTGCCAATTTGTTTTGCATCTAATGGACCGATTAAAACTTTTGTGTCCCAAACGTGTTACGTAAATAATCGAATTTTGAATATCGTGACTTTTGGGAGACAAAATCAAATGAAAGGGCTAAAATAAAGCACATAATAGTATGTAAAGTGCATACGTAGTAGTTTATTCAAAATTTTCCATACCTAATTTTAAAGTTTTAGGATTATTTATGAAAAAAATGGATGAAAATCTTATAAATTACTGAGCCCACAGTAAAAAAAAACAAAAGTATAGTTTACGTTACAGTTAAACCTAAAAGCCTTAAATAACATGGAAAATCTTTCAATATTGTGCGAACAAACTTACTTTTGCAGCTGTAATATACGGGAGAACATGTTTTTTAACTGCAATGTGTATTTGTCTATATGAAAATAAAGAATAACTACTTACAATGTTAAGTTAGTTCTTGGGATAAATTCATCCCTACAAGCGCCTTCATTGTGTGTGGCCCGAGTGACACGCACTAGCCTGGTTTTTATTTTTTGGATTGTGCAGAATGTGAACAGTATTGTTTGTCGTTTATTTAAAAAAAAAATGTTTTTTCATAATATATTTAGACCGCATAAGTATTGCACATTTGTAGGAAACAGTTAGTATTTTCTTACCAGAATCGTAGGTATACAGAATAGCAACAGGAGGTACAGAGGCCAGCACATCAAGTTACCCCAATCTGTCAAATTTATTGGATAGTATTTCAACTTCATTGCAAAGTACTAAGGTTCTTTTTCAATTGGGAAAATTTTACAGTTAGGAATAGCTTGATGTGCTGGCGTCTGTCTGTACATCGATAACCCTGTCACTCTGTATAAAAATAATTTGTATAGTACTAGATAGATCCGTTATTTTCTACTTTATTATTTCGAGCCCGTATTGTCCTAATGCAGGGCCAGCAGTCTAGCTCATCCCAACATCTCAATCTGAGCCTAAGTCGTATGCCGCGACATCACTCAAAATCCTGAACACAAGTAGAGTTTATCGCGCGATTAGAATTTAAAATCCCGACATCAATCGTCGGGCTGTAGCCCACCAGACACAACACCCGGAGGATCAGCGAACTTTACTCCCTAATGATCAACTGACATTAATATCCTGTTCCAAATTTTAAAATGATTGGGGCAAATCATGACAACTCAAAATAGGACCGGACCCAATATTGAACCTTGAGAAACGCCCCTGGTTATCTCAGCTCCCACCCGTGGTTAATGTCGTAAACCTGTCAATCTTTGAGGTATCTCAGTAGATTTAAGAGATCTTGGCGTTCACCTATCACCACCAGGATACCAGGATGCGCCACCGGGCACATAGCACTCGCGACGCATCCATAGAACACATTTATAGCATGCATCTATAGCACGCATACTTCCTAAACAACATAGTAGTGATAAGTTGAATCCGTTTCCACCAGGGCTAAGCTAAGTGCACCAATGAATATGATTAGTGGATATCAAACGCATCCATAGCAACATAGCATAGCACATCTCAGGTGGATACGCAGCCTTGCACTGTCGGTCATATAGTATTCAAGTCTGACAAGTGGTAATTAAACACAACATTTTGCTAATACATTTTTATTGTCCATCTATTTACATCGTCACAAATATAAAAGGATTCACTTAAACCAATTATTATGATTTGTCAACTAGCCACCGCGTCAACTAGCCACCGCGTCAACTAGCCACCGCGTCAACTAGTCACCGCGTCAACTAGCCACTAGCGTTACTCTACGAGCTAAACATTCACTTTACTAGACAACTTATTGCATAAATAATTTATTTACTATATTCTTCTGACTAACCATAAAACTAAAAAACTTACTCAAAAATATTCCATCACAGACGGAGTTTGTGACATTTTAAAATATTTATTTACATAAAACTGTTAATTTCGAGTAATATTAACTATCTACATTATAATCTATTGGTATGATTGCGTGTCATGAACATGCGCGCTGACCGCTGTGGTGTGGTTCAACGTTCAAGAAATAATACCTATTGCAGCTATGGCACATGAAACAATAACAATATTACTGCCAGAGCTTGCGACCGACACCGTGCGGGAGGAGGTAACCATAGTCTCATCTAGCTATATCACTAACGATTCATGACATTCTCATTGCAGAGCTGGATTGTCATGTGTAATTCTAATAGAGAATATTTAACAGAATATTGCAATTATAAATACTTTAAGTAGTATTCGAGGGGAAAATTATGAATATATCTAACAATATTTATTTATTTTACTGTCGGTCGCGTCTGGCTACTAAATTATGTAAGATCTTGGTGAAGCTGACGTCTACTTCTTCCTCAAGGGCTGGTCTGCTTGAAGCTCTGCCTCCTGATAGTCGAGCTGGCCGGCCTCCACACACGACTTGCAACAGAACCTGGGGGCAATACGACATGCTAAGTTGCGTGCATAGAACAACAACAACAGATTGAGAACGTACAAGTGTATCTAAACTCTCTATTAATGTGCAGTCACGGACTTTAATTGTTGAATCACTTGCCATTGTTGGCATTTTAGCCGAGTAACGCAAATCGGGTTTAGTCGGGTATACTCGTACATCCAGACACGTAAAGTTATAATGTCTTGAATTTTGATTTGCGGGTCTAGCAACCGTATCCTAGCGATTATTGTTTATCGTCATGGTAACGTTAGCATGCGGTGAAGTATTATGATTGTTCTTTGACATCGACATTTCAACTGTTACGAATAGATTTTCAGAAATAACGATTGATTGGATAGACGTATTCAATCTTTTTATAGGTAATCCTTACAACTATATGTCTCTATGGATAACACTATTTCAGATTAGAGTCTGGCCAACGAAAGCTGTCCAAGAAAAAAGGCGGCAATTTTAAAAAATCAAGAGCTGCCAACACTGGTTATACGCAGCATAAACGGACTTGATATTTTTATTATTCAAGACTAATAAGCGATATATACACTGCTTCGAATTTCTCAGTAACAGTCACGGAGTCTGGATTTGTTTCCGATTGATGGCAATAGGCGCGCCCCCTATTACATGGGACTTGCCATAATATACCACTCAATCAAATATTTATATAAAATATTTCCTCTTTATAATATTAGTATACATATATGGCATTTTTTTAACTTCTGCGTGCATTGTAGTTCACAGCTCGACTTCCTGACACGACATTATATCGAAAAGGTGGAATTAAAGAAAAAGTTATAACTAAAAGTTTATTTCATAACACAAACATAGGGGTTAGGAATCATAGTCGAAATTCAATTAAATTTTGACAGTGCTAAATTATTTCCATATCAAAAGTTTAGAAATTAATTCGTGGTCAGCTTTCGTTGGCCAGACTCTATTAGTAATTTGTCATCTTATTTGGGAGTATGCGGTTTAAGTTCGAGTTTAATCGTGTAAAGTCGTGTAATCTCGTGAATCTATAAAACTGCAAAATTGAACAGTTTGTAAATGGCTCATCAATTAAAGTCCGTGACACTACAGACTTGAAAATGAACCTTATGCATTTGTGAGAAAGTTGAAAAACTATCATAAAAATTTTACAGATTGGGGTAACTTGATGTGCTGGCCTCTGTACAATGTGCCAAATAAATAAACAATACATATTCCGTAGTTTTCGTACAGATAATGCAAAAGATCAATCGTAAGACAAACAATCAGCTAAATAAGTTCATTCATAAAGCTGTCAGTTCCTAATCTTACCAGTGAACAAAGGCATGGGCGCTTCAGTAGTGGTGGAAGTCGTGGTGGTGGTCGTCTCCGCGGTGGTGGGTGGCTGTGTCCTGGCTCTGGGTAATACCGTGTTTCGTGGCACCAAAAACTCGTGTTCAATGAAAATCCCTTCAGGTTTATATTTTATGTAGACTTATATTTTTCGAAAAAAAAAATCTGCTGTTCTATACATTTTTGGTCACCTGACTTGTCGAAATGTAGGGAACAGCTGATTTTCTTTCACGATTTCGGAGTTGGTCCCATAGTAAAAGTTGTTTAGTTTGGTGGTCTGTAGCATATCCTTTTGTATGTACATATATACCCTTTCGGTTACACCCTGTATAACCTACCCTGTCTTTCCAGTGCTGGTGGCGGCGTTTGTTCCGGTCCTGCTGGCTGCGGCGGCCGTACATCAGGTCTAGCCGTGGTGGTGGTGGTAGTGGTTATGGCAGCGGTGGTGGTGGTGGTCTTTATTTCCGAGCAGCTGTTTTCACATTCTACTTCCGTGCCGAAGTTATTCTCATTACCACCACATCCACCGTAGAAGAATTGGCGACATCTAAAAATATAAGTGATTTTCTTAAGATCTTGTCCGCAGTTTACTCGCATTGAGGAATTACTGCATGATTTTTCAATGAAAAAACTAATCGAACTGTCTTACCTCTTGAAAGTGGTATCATAGAACCATCTTTCTCTGCAGTTGGAGCACTGGCCGGTCTCGGCAGGTAACGTACATTTGTCGGGCACTGCAATATAAAGAGTTGTTTTATCCCATTCCTTTTTCTTTAGTAAAAAAAATGACTAACTGGTTTCCCTTATGAATTGTGAAGCCAAATTGTTTAGGTATTTATGTTACTAAGTAGGTACAAAGAAATCTAACTAATAGACATGCAAGAAGAAAAATGCATAACCATTCACCCGAAATGCGCTGACGTACAAGACAGATAATAAGTATTCAATGCAGTATTGATTGTTAAAAGAAGAAACTTGTTGCTCTCTGATAAATAGAAGGTAAAAATTGTTTCCATTACACGTTCAGAACGTCAAGGTGGTGTTTCACCTTGAATCTCTAATTTTTATTTTGAATACTGAATTTCTCACCATACTAAATGCTTTGCTAAATATGTAAGAAAATTAACACATGAATTCTTGGTCACCATCCTCCAGCTGCTGAATCTAAATACTTGAATAATGCACAGGCTCGGTAGATGGCACGAGCTGTAAAATACTGATAGTTCTTGTTTCCTTGGAACAATTATTGTGGTATTTATTTATACAACAACTAGCTTCTGCCCGCGACTTCGTCCGCGGAAAATTACTTGTTTTAACATTAGAAGTAAGTCGAAAAAATACTTTTTTTTAAACATAAAACGAAATATAAAGGTTAAAATACAAAAGATAGGAATATCGTGTCGCGAACTTTTTGTAGAAATAATTAAGGCAAACCGGGTTGCCATACTTTGCTTTCAATTTTAAACAACTGTTTAGGCAGCGCATGCAAATAATTCTGTTTTCGGAGGTATTTCATTCCGACTTGCTAGACAAAAATTGCAATAGCTCGGCTAATATGTATGATATAAATATAATTTATAGCACTCAGGAATAATGTAGCTTTCTATCAGTGAAATTTTTTTTGAAATTGGATCATTAGTTCCGGAGATTACCCCCTACATACAAACTTACAAATTTTACCTCTTTATAATATTAGTATAGATTTGGTCCAACAAGTCGTTCGCATTTCAATGAATCTGCAACGCAGCGAGGTCAGATAGGCTGACCTCCACAACCCAGTAACTAACTGGAGTAACACAATACCCCGTGGTAAGACTGGTGGTTAGTCTTTTGGGCTTCTGACTACCCGTGACGACTGTCGAAAATCTAGGAATGACAGCCGATAGAGGTCTCGATATGTAGGTAATGGATGGTCACCCATCCACGAACCTTAAGCTTAACCTCGATCGAACCGTGCGGTTGTTATCATTTAGCCACGAGCAGGTTTATTACACTTATTGGCAGTGGCGTACACATGAATGCAATAAAGAATTTGAGTTTGAGTTGAGTTACCATCTTACGCCCGTGGCAAATCCATTGCATGGGGCCCCAAATTTTTTTTTTTTTACTAAATTTTGTTAAAAATCTTAGGTCACTTTTGAGCTCGCAGCCTCTCGGGTCGGGGGCCCCGTCAGGCCCCCCGGCCTGGCCCGTGGCATTTTGCCAGTCCTGCCACCCTATACTTACTGGTTATAGGTGATGAAATGCCAGAGGCAGGTGGTTAATTCTCAACGATCTTACCTGCTAGATATGCATCTGTAAGATGAGAATATCCGCTGATCAGCGGGATGGGTGGCAGGCACAGTTTGCTGCACCCTCGTCGGCAACACTTGCTTAGTCCTCGGCAGCTAGCATCGTCTCTACACTCGTTGTGGCATGTGTCGGTATACGGACCAGTCTCTTCCGTGGGACAGGTTCCAGCTTTATTTACTGTTGATGTAACGATTGGTTGCAGATAATGTTTTAGTGCATACAATAATATACACGCAGGAAATGAATATAATGTGCACAATTATATTCATTTCCTGCGTGTTCCAAATAATTATAAAAAATGAACAAGATTATAATGCTGTCAAAGTACGCGGAACTAACGCGGCAGACACGGCTCGCAATATCAATGTTGCGTTTGGAGAGGGGACTGATTTATTTGTATTTGTGAGTACCGTACTTATCTATTGAAAGGCAACGACCGACTGGTTAGGATGACTTCTAATATACAAGCATTATCTATATAATCTTATATATAAGGGTTAATAGTAGGGTATGTAGGGTAGGTAGGGTAGGTAGTTTAGGTAGGGTAGGTAGGTAGGGTAGGTAGGAAAGGTAGGTAGGTATCATAGTTAAGTCATTGACTGCCACGCAGCAGACACAATAGAAAAACTATTGTTCGCGGCTCACCGGTGACCGCGTTGGCGCTCAACGTGTTAAGGCAGGACGACGTCTGCCGGGTCAGTTAGTTATTTATATAAAAATGAATCCCTATTTACCTTGGTCACGCCAACACGCGTGAACGGCTGGACCGATTCCAGTATTTCATTTATTGTTGTGTTTGTTATTGTCAGGAGAAGACGCTTCCATTCAAAACAAGTTGGTAGGTAGGCAGGCAGGTAGGTGGGGGTGGTAGGTAGGCAGGCAGGCAGGTACGTAGATAGGTAGACAGGCAGGCAGGCAGGTAGGTTGGTAGATGGTAGGGTAGGTAGAAAGGTAGGGTAGGAAGGTAGGGTAGGTAGGTAGGAAGGTAGGGTAGGTAGGGTTGGTAGGTGGGCAGGCAGGCAGGCAGGTAGGTAGGTAGGCAGGCAGGCAGGTAGGTAGGTAGGTAGGGTTGGTAGGTAGGCAAGCAGGCAGGTAGGAAGGTAGGTAGACAGGCAGGCAGGCAGGCAGGCAGGTAGGTAGGCAGGCAGGTAGGTAGGTAGGTAGGTAGGCAGGCAGGCAGGTAGGTAGGTAGGGTTGGTAGGTAGGCAAGCAGGCAGGTAGGAAGATAGGTAGGTAGGCAGGCAGGCAGGCAGGTAGGTAGGTAGGTAGGGTTGGTAGGTAGGCAAGCAGGCAGGTAGGAAGGTAGGTAGACAGGCAGGCAGGTAGGTAGGTAGGTAGATGGTAGGGTAGGTAGGGTAGGAAGGGTAGGTGAGGTAGGTATCTTAGTTAAGACAGGACAACGTCTGTCGGGTCAGCTAGTGAAAAAATAAAAAGGACTTACTAATTCCACATATCGAGGAAAACAGAGGCTCCTCATCAGTGCCTTTTTGTACCACCACACACCGCTTGCCTGCTGCGCATAATGTCTTGTTACATGGATTCAGTCTGCACTGGCATCTGAATGAACATAATACCAATTCCTATATATTCGTACGGGGACTTTTTTTGTTGATAATAATGAGTACTTTAATCATGGAGTACATAATTGTTATGTGTCATCACTTTTTGTCTCACCCCACGCCAAATAATGGATTTTTTAGGGAAAAACTTTTTTACAAAAAATAAAACCGAATTCCAAAAAAAACACTACAAAGTGAAAAATAATTTTGATTTTGGAAGTCGGTGTCTTCGGTTTTGTATTTTCATTTTTTTTTTGCCACCGACTTCCAAAATCAAAATCATTTTTCACTTTGTAGTGTTTTTTTTGGAAGTCGGTTTCATTTTTTGTAAAAAAGTTTTAATTTTTCACTTTTTAGTTGTGGGACCTACACAACCCCCCCCCCCCCCCCCCAATTTTTTTTTAATACCACTACCTGGTATGTAAATTACAGTGACAGGAACTTATTAGAACATCGTCCACATATATTAAGTAGGATTTTTTTTTGATTTTTGTTGATTTTTCAAAAACCTCTGATCCGATTTCGATAAAATGATATGGGACCATGTGGGAAGTATACCCTTTCCAACAAAAAAAGAATTTTTCAAATCGGTTGGCAAGCAACGGAGTTATGCGCGAACAAACATAAAAAAATATATATATACAGTCGAACTGTTAAACTTCCTCCTTTTTTAGAAGTCGGTTAAAAATAATACTAAATACTTTGGGTTACATTTATATTCCAATTTTCTTAAGGATCTCTTACGTTTTTGAAAATAAATGTACCCTATGTCACTCCCTGATAATTTAAATTTCTATTGGTTAACATCGGTCCAGTAGGTACTGTTTAAACCAGGGCCTTAGAAAATGGTAAATTTTATTTAAAAAATTACAGTAGGATGAAAATGAAAGCCATTGGAAAATAAAGAAAATACTTACAATAAAAATGAAACGAAAGATAATTTACGGGCGATCTGAGGTCGGGAAGTGGATGGGGGTGCGTTTTTAAGAGTAAACACGGTTTATGATTATACATATAACATTTATTCCAAATAGGCACAAGAATGCCCAAACAAAAAATCATTCCTCTTTATAATATTAGTATAGATGTAAATGTGCGAAACTACACCTCATCATTTATTATAATTGGATGGAATTTGGCACACGGATAGATTGTAGTCTGAAATCGCACGTACGATACTTTTTCTCCTGATAGTCTGTTTCCGTGGGATAGTTGCCGGCAACCACGCGGGCGGAGTCACTGGCAGAGTCTAATATCCTAACTACTTCTTGTTTGTTTCGCTGACACGCAAAATTGGCCGAAGGGATTTGGATGAATTTTTACTAGGTAGGTACTTTAATTTAAAAAAATATTTTTAATATTTTGTTTTCAACCTGGTTATTTAGGGTGCCTTTGATCCTGGCAGTGACTTTAGGTATGAGTTTTACGTATAAGGTATAAGTGTAATGGTGGCATTGCCTACACTATTAACAGTTAAAAACAACCTTACGCTTCCTCATGCCCAAGATTACAATTTCACAGAAAACTAAGTTGGTTTGAAATCACTACATAGTATAAAGCAAAGTCGCTTCCCGCGTCCTAATGTCTGTATGTATGCTTAGATCTTAAAACTACACAACGGATTTTGATGCAGTTTTTTTTAATAGATAGAGTGATTCAAGTGGAAAGTTTATATGTATTATAACATGCAATTTCCGTCATCCACGCGGGCGAAGCCGCGGCAGAAGCTAGTAAATAATAACTAGAAGCTGAGACTCCCAGCAGACTGACAATTACTACAGTTTATGTTCCGTATCTAGTATCCTCAATACCTACTTATTAAAGTAAGACTATGAGTTCACAAGTCATTACCTCATGCAGCCGTCAGAGCCGGGGATCTTATCGATGCCGAAGAAACAATATTGCTGATCGCACTCCTGGTCGAACGGCTCACAAGTAATGTTACCTTCGAATAAAGTGCTAGCTTTTAGTTCATCTGGTGAACTGAGGACAGCCTGTCCGGAGACATTAGGACATGCACTAAACTTACTAGAAATATGTTTAATCGTGTTACAATAATTAAACTTAATGTTGGCTAATTTTTAATCACCTGCGACACATTTAGCGAAGAACCAGTCTCCCAGGGAGGAAGGACGGTCGAGCTCGACGGCCACGCAGTGTTCGCTTGACGAGCAGTTTGCTCTGTCACACGGGCTTTCAATGCATTTCGATCTAAATGGAAATATAGAAAACGTTTTCAAAGACATTTTTTAAATAATTTCCAGACCATACCAACAATAAATAATAGTATCATAAAATGTAGTCTAAATAATGTACGTATAGCGGATAGCTTCGGCCATCAATTCGAAGGGCTATCCCTGAAGTGCTGTCTTCATGTCTTGATACTACTGACAAATTGCAAGCGGGTAGATTGAGAGAGTTCTCGAACGATACAGAATTAAGTTTACAATAAAGAATGAGAGTTAATTTAAGTAGGTAACTGATAAATTGAACATTAAAATACTTCTACCTCTTCAGGTAATTTTCAGTAGGTATCGTATCCTTTTCCAAATTTGACGTTTATAAATAGGTACAGACGCCAGCACATCAAGCTATCCCTAACTTTCAAATTTTCTCAATTAAAAATGAACCAAGTCTTTGCAATAAAGTTGAAATACAATCAAAGAAATTTGACAGATTGTGGTAACTTGATGTGCTGGCGTCTGTACATATAACAAGGTCACCAACCTCAGGCAGCCGTCCTGTATCGATTGGCGAACACCGAAGTCGCACTCGCGCGCAGCCCGCTCGTATTCTGCACGGGCATGAGGACAGTTTTGTTCTTGGAGAGCTATAATAGAATTGACTATGTGAAACAGTCAAAAATAAAATATGAAATCACATACGTAGAAGACCACTCGTCTTAAAAATTTCCACCACCGTACAGATTATTCAATATTATGCGAAGATATAATTGTAAAATTGCATTTAATGCTAATAAGTACTTCATTTGATTATAATAAAAACAAGTCAAGTACAAATGCCGCGTTTTGACAGTTCATAAAAAGTAACGTTATTGACTGCCCTTTCAAATAATACTAAACCAACCAATACTATCCTAGTTTCAATGTCAAAGGTTTTAGTATCAATAAAGATTTTAATTTATTATTATTACGATAGGTACTTGGTAATTCAGACTGGCGGTCAATGAAATGAAATAAAATTAATTGAAATTGTTTGGAATCACATTCACACGTTATGTTAAGAATTATATAACAGATTATAATAATAATATCCTTAGACATTTCACACAACGCCGTATAGTCCCAAGCCAAGCAACTTACGCCCGGGTGTCACCACTGCGAGGATCGTCCAGAGGACACGGTAGAGCACACGGTGCAAACCTGCCCCGCTTGCTTGGGCGGAGCACCGCCTAGTGTTGCCCAAATGCAAGACCAAGACGAGACTTAGGCCAGTCTTGGTCTTGGTCTTGCGTCAATACACCTGGTCTTGGTCTTGGTCTTGGTATTGCGCTCTCAGTCTTGGTCTTGGTCTTGGTCTTGCAGCAAGAGTCTCGCAAGTCTTGCAAGTCTTGCAAATACCTATTAGCCTATTGCTATTTATTGAACACGTTAGTTTAGAATGAGTTTGAGTTTTTTCCTCGACCTTTTTGAACTTGGAGAGTTGTATTGATGATTTTGATGATTATAATTCTGTAACTACATACGTCTTACAGCGCGAATAATATTGTAATCAACAAACACTCTAGCACTGGCTTGCAAATTGCAAAATAAGAAAATTTGAATTTCGCGGGCTATCCTGGAGCATTCACCAATGTACAATGTTAATCAACCAATATTAGAAGACTACAGGCAAAGCCTACCTAGGTATGCGGCCAAAATAAGGAAGTGCGTGTCGTGTTGAGATTTGCAGATTTCATTACAGTGTGCGTAGGTACATTTCATAGGCAATTTGTCGTACTCGTGTCTGGCGTGCTTTGCTACGTAGGTACTGTCATCGTTGAACATGGGCAGTGGCGGCGTCCTTTGATATGAAAGCGGCGGGCGGCGCGGCGGCGGCGACACAAAGTCTAGGAGCGGACTAAATTTTTACCTATTTTGGTAGGGTTGTCAATGATGGCATTAGTACAGAAAAATAAAATTAAGTAAACACAACGTTTATCAACTTTTTAATAACTAGGTATCCACGATAGAATATTTTTTCTACTAATTTCCTAAGTAATCAGTCTAAATATATTTTTGATAATTTTTATTTTTCAATAATTTGTTGTGTGGAATTGAATGGTAAACTCTAAATCTTACTTGAGAGCTTTTTTTAAAATAAACTTATGGAAAGTCCTGACATGGCATAATTATACAATTTTTAATCTGGCTGCTCACATTTTAGTACCACTCACTATCTATCATTTACCGATATTAACAATGATTATTTCGAAATCAAAATATTTGCAATTCAATAGATGCGATACCTACTTAGTTATTAATTATCATCTCGCCCGACAGCTTAAAACGCTGTAGTGTTCGAATTCGAGCCAGTGTGAGAATGTATTTATACAAGAAACTCAAAGCATTCAATTTATACCTACCTACTGCTGAGACATCTTCAAGGTCATTTAATTTTATCCTCCTGTACCAACCCTACTAAAATAGGTAACAATTTTGTGTGCCTCTGTCCGTACTCTTTGTCGGCGAATGCGGCGCTCAAACAGTGTCAAATGCTGTGATAGACTTGTTGCAAACCGCGGCGTCTTTGTCGGTAAATTATCAAATAAGTAGGTATATAATACATCGACCGACCAACAGTTTATTCGCGGAACGTCACATTATCCCAATCAACCTTGACCTTAATTCTTTAGCGATAAAGTTCAAAATCTGTTAAAGAAATTTGACAGATTGTAGTAGCTTGATGTGCTGGCGTCTGTACCATAACATTGCCTGCCGTAGAAACTGTTACTAGACCTACTCGACTCGCTGTTAGTTTTAAATTTTGCTGAATAAGAAGAATAATATAAACTTTGAAACATAAGTAGGTACCTACATAATGTTTATATAATTTTGTTGGCTATAATTTTAAGCACATACCAACCTACTAACGTTACATCTGCACATTAGACATAAACAAGCATAATATACACGGTGAAATTTAATTGGTTGTTTTCCCGCGGCAGACCGACTTGCCTTAAGTCATTGACTGCCGCGCAGCAGACACAATAGAAAAACTATTGTTTGTCGGACACACGGTGACCGCGTTGGCGTTCAACGTGTTAAGGAGTACTTTCGAAGCATAGAGTTAAAGTAAATAAATAACGATGTTTCTGTTTTAAAATAATTAAAAAAATATTCATCAACTCGAAAAGGTGAGTAACAATAGTAACACTAGACGTAACTTGTAGGTACTAGGTAGTTAGGTGCTACTCGCGTCACCACCTACAAAGAAAACCGATGCACAAAATAATGTTCAAGCCAAAATAAACTCTCGCACGTAGTGATACGGCATAAAATATTTTGCACGGAACAATACAAAAAATCACCGCGAAACCGACAAAGAAAAGACCGATTTAGAAATGTTCATAGTAAAATTAGCTCTCGCTAGTAGTGATACGACATAAACTAGCCTGCGCGCAACAATATCAAACGAAGCCGCCAGCGCCTATTTTACCCGTGCGGCATGCGCGGCTGTGACCCTGACCTACTTAGTTTTCCCGCGAATGTCGTACGCGCAGCACGCGTCATCTCTGTAAACTGCAATGGATCGACATTACAATTACAGCAATGTGGAGTACGTCGCTATGGTGCAGCTGTATGCTAGAGCTGACTATGACTCCCATGCTGCCCGGCGACTTTACGCAGAGCGGCAACACTTGGAGTCGCTCCGTCTTCTCGGGGTTCTGAACCCCCAAGTCCCGTCGCCACAAACGACCGTAGCGGCGACACAGCGGCTACTAGATCATGGACAGTTCCATGCACAGGGCAGAGGATGACCGGACGTTATTTTGCACTTGAACTTGGTGTTTCCTCAGCGCTGGATCGGATGCGGCGGGCCAGTGCCTTGGCCACCAAGAAGCCCGGACCTAACTCCGTTAGACTTTTACTCGTGGCGCCTAGTGTATCGTTCGTGAGGAACACGAAAGTGGCGGCGCGTTAGTAACTGCGATAGTGGACACTTTTGATATCGTACGTCGTGACAGAGACACCTTATTTAAATTAAAAGAAAACCAAATAAAACGTGCGTGATGTGTGTACAACGGAATGGCTTAAACTTCGAACAATTACTCCGTTATCGGGAAGTGTAAGTACCTAATCGTACTTTTGTAAATAGTAGTAGTTTAGCTGATTAAAATTATTGTAAATAAGTTGATTCAAATTTTGTAAATAGCCTCAAATACTTTTTAAGTAGGTATCTAATTCAGAAAATTCGTTTCCATGGTTAATTTTTCTTAGTTTTCGTTTTTTAATTTAATTGTGTGTGCAATAAATTGCAGATAAAAAAGTATTTATGACGGTCCTAAGCCCGTAAAAGTTTGTAGGGAAAATTTGAATAACATGTTGGATAACAGCTGATTGAAAAGCACGTGGGTCAACGGCCCCGCGGCCTTTAATACCTAGTAACACTAGACGTAACATGAATTGTAGGTACTACTGGCGTCGCACGCGCCGTCAAAGGAAAGCGATGCATAAATGGTCAAACCAAAATAAGCTCTCGCACGTGTTGATACGGCATAATAGTTTGCACGCAAAAATACAAGAATCCATCCGTTAAGCCGACAAAGCAAAGACAGATTTATTAAATGTTTAAAGTAAAATAAGCTCTCGCGTGTTGTTATACGGCATAATCTAGCCCGCGCGTTACATTATCAAACGGAGCCGCCTTCTAACCTAATCCTTTCGACGGTGACCCTGTCGTTCGACCGTAGGTATCGGGAGGTATTACAACTGGTTCGTGATCGCTTTCGAGTTTAGTTTTTCACAATGCTAAATAAGCCAGTTTTTGTTTCTAATATTTTATATAACTACGAAACGATTGTATTACATAGACAAAACCATTTCGCTGCGGGAAAACAACCATTTAAATTTCACGGTGTATATTATTATAGGTACCTACAAGATATGAACTTTGCTAGAAAGTTATTCTAGGTACATTTAATCACATGGGATGATGGGAACAGATTTGTGAGTATTAACACGCTACCTACTTAATAAATAGTTGAAATATAATAAGTACCTACCTAATCAATACAATACGTTTTAGGGTTCTTTCAGACGAGCGGCACGTTGCCAACTGCAGCCCTTAGTTTAGTGTTAGGACGATACCTACGGTTTTGATACTGGGGGCGTCTATCAAAATCGGGATTAAAACCAAATAGGTACCTACTTAATAACGCCCAAATTTCAGTTTGTCTTAACTGCAAGACGCAAGAGTCTTGCAGGCTTAAGTCTTGTCTTGCTCAAGTCTTGCAGGGTTCAGTCTTGGTCTTGGTCTTGCTAAAATAAGGCGGTCTTGGTCTTGGTCTTGGTCTTGCGAAAATGCAAGAACAAGACCAAGACTGCAAGACCAAGACCGATTTTGGGCAACACTAGCACCGCCGTGTCCTCGAAGAGGCGATCGGCGGCGGAGAACTCTCGCGCCCGGCCCTGGTACAAGCCATGGTCCGGGGCGAGAGGGAGTGGGAGGCAGTCACCTCTTTCTGCGAAAAAGTCATGCTCGCGAAGGAGGTGGCGGGATGGGAGAGAGAAAGGTTTTCCCGTCCCAGCTGCCGCGGGAGACGCCCCGGGCGTCGGGAGCTACGTGACGACTCCCAGCCACCGTAGGCGCGGGCCTGCGGACGGTGAGTAATGGGTGACACACCGTCCGAGCAGCACCAGGCCCGTGCTGGACGGCGCTTATATGTTCCACGCGCGCCTCAAAGAGATGTCAGCATATGAAGGGGCCAAGCCTGCCGGGTAAGCGGGATTGTCCGAAAGGGTTACCGCTACCCCGAAACATAAAGGGCTAAGGAAGGAACATGGATAGGTTTTAGTCAGTAAGAGTCTGACACTCCCTTCCGCTCCACCCAGAGCGGGAGAACTCATTGGATGATTTCCCGGCCTTAAAAAAAAAAGCCAAGCAACCTAATGCTTGTGTTATTGTGGTAACGAGACGGCTAATAAACTACTTAAATACATTTTTTTTTGTAAACACTTACACATTATACATACACAAACACCCAGACCCGGAACAAATACTTGCAGGTCGTACAAATATTTTTTCCGTGCGGGAATCGAACCCGCAACATGCTACGCAGCAGTCAATCGCTCAACCACTGCGTCAACCGTGTCGTAGTGTTATAATCTATAGGTAGGTACTGATTACAATTATTTTGCAGAAAATATTTTAATTTTGTTCATTTATTTTTATTTTTATCCTGGAGGCCGAATATATTTTTTATCATGGGATATCCGCTTGCTGATATATATAACGAATCACTGGCATGAGAAACTTTAAATAAGTATAAAAGCAAAACATTGATGTTACAAACTATTCGACATTTAACTTCTTTGATATTTGCCATTCAACGTGGCAACGCTGCCAGCCTTTTGGGCACATTTCCCACTGACAGCGATGGGGATGAATTTTTTGACGCCCTATGAGCTCTTCTCCTTTTTTACCACTTGTACATAATGGATATATTTTTTCTCGTTTTAGGTTGTATACATTTATTAATCATTGTTTTATTTTAAATTAAGTATGTATGTATAAGTTGATAAATTATAATATCTGTTCAATAATAAATATTAAAGTCATTATTTCTTTGATTTGTTCTTGATACCATCATTCTGGCCACCTGGTTATTATAAAAAAAAACTGGTAGTTTTCAAGTTATTTTGCTTCGATTTGTATTTAAGTTTCGTTTTGATTATCTCTTCATGTTAATCTGAATCCATACCTATACCTACAAATTTGTTTAAATAACATCTTATGTTAATATGCCACAAGTACTTGAACTTTGGGAAAAGGCTAGGGAGATTGAAAAATATTTCGTGATTTCTTTTGCCATCAACGTTGCACAGTCTCATCAAGTCCCGTAGTCCGCCGCGACAAACTGCACGTGCATTGGCGCGTCAAGAAAGAGACGATGTTGCCAGCTCGTTTATGATTATATAGAATCCTAGAAATGGACTTAGTAACAACTCTCTTAGCTGTCTCAACTCTCCTGTCTCACTATCCTAATAGAGTTGTAATGTTGTTTTCTGTGTGTTTTAATTTGTGTATTATAATGTAATGTAAAAAGCCTGCTGCCATAAAACTGACTGCAGGCATAAAAAGCCTGACAATATGCCCATTATATATATTTAACAGTGATATCATGATATTATTGTCGCAGTATTTTTTACAATTCTGCGGGCCAGCATCGTATGGCCTATGCCGTGCTGTTTCTCTCCACATCACAGTGGTCAGGAGCATCCTTTGTAACCTAGTGACCAAGGTATTTGAATTGCATTACTCTGTTTTGGTTCTCTGCCTGTTCGCCGAAAATTGTTTGCCAAATTTTCACTTGCCAACCAACGTTTCGCAGAATTTTATTCCGCCGAATAATCATTTGCCAACTTATCATATAATTTTGTTTTATTTCCCAACCTCACAGTTACCAACTGTACGTTTGGTCTGCTTTTCATAATGATACTTTTTAAAATGCCAACTTTCATTAAGCAGATTTTTTTGCAATTAGTTATTGTAATTATTATTTTTTTTACTTTATCTTTAATATGACCTAACCTAACTGTTTCCTTTTACAAAAGCGATTCGCTTCTGGCACATCGCCGGCCGCTGCCGCCGCACGCTCGCTTCGTTCGCTCGGCTCGCGCGTTGTTTGTCATACTCTAACCTAACAACCTTAGACTTCTATTGTAATAGTTGTGTGGCCTAGTGAAATGGTTGAAAAATGATAAATGTCCCAAACGTTTTGTGTCATTATAATAATCGGCTTAACAATAATTCTACCAAATGAAACGTTGTCATACAAAAATTTGCTAATCGTTAGTTGTCAAAGTGAAACATCGGCGAAGCGTTGGTTGGCAAGTGAAAAATTGGCAAACAATTTTCTGCGAAAAGGCAGGACACCCTCTGTTTTGTGTTCCGCCAGATTGTGGAGGTGCCACTTCTATGTTTTTTACCAAAAACTGTCGGGTGATTCTGTGAATATATCACGTGAAGTGAGCGTTTAAAGTTAGCTGTCAATAGTGTCAATTCCAAGCATTATGTGGCACGAAAGCTCACTTCACGCAAGTTTTCACGAGGAGATTTTTGCAGAATAGCACAAAAGATCACTATTATGTATAGACGCCAGCACATCAAGTTACCACAATCTGTCAAATTTCTTTGATAGTATTTCAACTTTATTGCAAAGACATAAGGTTCATTTTGAATTGAGAAAAATTGACAGATTGTGGTAACTTGATGTGCTGGCCTCTGTACTATTACTTCTATTTTTTTTCAAACAAGTGCATTGAAAGATGTCGTTTGAAATGCGTAAGCAGCAACCGCCGTAGCTACTGTCGTGGTTCACCCCCACTCACCTTCGACGACCAGGTGTACCCCCTGCATGGCCACTCCGAGCCCACTGTCAGCCACGCAGACGTAGGCGCCGGTGTCACTGCTATACAGGGAGGTGATCTCCAGCGTGCCATCCGACTTCAACTTGTAGCGGTCCGCGTTACCGTCGATCTTTTGGGAGATAAGTGTGAATTATTATGAGTCGAAATTGTCTAGAAAAGTTCAAACCAAAATAATAACTTTTTTTTAACTTTAGCACATTACTACAACCCGTTTACGTTTTGTTCAAATAGCAGTAAAATAGGAACATAAAGGGCTACGGAAGGAACATGGATGGGTTTTAGTCAGTAAAAGTCTGACACTCCCTTCTGCTCCACCCAGAGCGGGAAAAAGTCATTGGATGATTTGCCAGCCTTAAAAAAAAAAGTAAAATAGGATAACATATCTTGGTAACATCTCATTTCGTTGCTTGATGCAGATAATTTCTTGATAAACAAGAAGTTAACAAAATTCTAAATAAATTACTATGTTTCCTAAAATGCATGAATATTATCTGAAAATAGATCGAGGAAAATTGATTTTTTTGTGTATATTGAAAACATTGAGAGACTCCTTTTCATACGTACGGTAGTTGTTCGAAACTTCCACGTGATTTTTGGTGGTGGAATGCCGCGGAACGGACAGCGTAGTGTGGCTGTACCACCTTCAGGTGCCATCACCTCCGCTTGAGGTGCTACTGGTATATCTTTCAACAAATAAACACCTTCAGATGTTGTAAAACTAATGATTATGTGGTTATTATCCAATGAATTATTCAAATCACTTCCGCATGCGCGTATGAACGTGAGCAGCGCGGCGAGCGAGAGGAGACAGACGCGCGACATGTCGACCGAGTGTGAGGAGCGACTGGTGCAGAGAACACGAACTTCAACTGCACGAGTGATACGACCGGCGCGGGCGCCATCTATGGTGAGACTTCTACAGATAACGTCAATGTTCTGAGAATCCACTCTCTTCTTCTTCTCTTCGTGTGGAGAGTCAGAGTGGTCAGAGTTTTAATGCTGCCCATGGGCCTCTGACTTAGCATCACATACTGTTGAGAAACTTCTCTCAGGCATGCCGGTTTCCTCACGATGTTTTCCTTCATCGATTTTTAAGCAAGTGATAATTATACAATACTCACATGAATCTGAAAAGTCAGAGGTGCGTGCCTTGGGTTCGAACTCGAGACCTAAGACTTGGCAGTCCGACGGTCACTAGAATCGACTTGTACGTCAATGGTATTACATCGAAGATTTTTTTAGAAATATTGTTATATGGTTGAACGATGACTTATTCATACGTACGTACTACTACTTCATGCTGGTAGTGACTCACATGGTGTCAGAGTTAATGCTGCCCATGGGCCTCTGACTTAGCTTCACATGCTGGTGAGAAAGCAAGATAGAAAAATTGTAAAGAAGAAAGATAATACCTACTTGCACTATTTTTACTGAAATTCAATAGAATTAGAATAGCATTACAGTAAAATAAAATTATGCCTTTTACTTAGTCATGGTCATTTATTTAAGATATGAAGATTGTAAATGTAAACCTTAAATTACAGTTTTTCTTAGTTTATTAGTTTTGAAAATCTTTACCTAATTAATTAGACATAAAAATTAGACATATTATTACAAAAATGAAATAAACTTAGTATTCTTCTAACGAGCATCTGGATTACAAAAGCGCGGTGTGGGGGCGGGGTACATATACTTAGCAATAATATTGAAGAAATGAAATGCGTAAACAAGTCACGACGTATCGCTCTCGAGAAAGCGCTTGTAATTGAACCGAAGCTCAATACTCAATACTCAATTCTTTATTGCATTCCACAATGTACATGCTTAGGTGGTAGGTGAAAATTTTTGAGACACAATTATGGACCCTGTTGGGCACAGCAAAAGACAATAATTTAACATAAGAAAAGGACTTATAGACTAACTTATTCTAATTACAATTTTATTAAACATACACAATACAAACAATTTAATTACACATATTATTTGGGTGAAATATTCATTATTATTATTATTATTGATATATATATTATTATTCGAGCTGTATAAATTTATCATTCATGTATTCATTTATGTTGTAATAACATTTACTTAATAATAGTTTTTTTAATTTGTTCGTAAAAACAGTCATCTTTTTTTCATTTCTTAATAGCTCGGGTAATTTATTATAAACTTTTATCGACATTACTAGAGGCCCAGATGAGTGCATTTTTAAACGAGAAGTTGGTAGGTACGTGTTTTATATCGGAGTGCGAATCTTGTTTGAATGTCTTCTCGTATAGTGTAGAAGTCCTGGTGAGTGTGCGCAAATTTACAGATTTCCAGTATGTAAATTGAGGGTAATGTTAAAATATTTAATTTTTTGAAATGAGGTTTGCAGCTATCGGTTTGTTCAATATTAACCAAAATACGAATGAACTTTTTTTGAAAAGTAAACAGTGCTGGTGCATCTGTGCTATTACCCCACATTATAACACCGTAGCTGAGCCATGCATGAGCATAGGCGTAGTACGTAACTAGAGCTGTCTGTAAGTTTGTGGTCTTTTTTATTTCGCGAAAAGCGTACAAAAATGTTGAGAGTTTTGTTTTTATTTTCTGAATGTGTGATTTCCAGTTTAAATTCGTATCTATGGTTAAGCCTAATAATGAAAACTCGTCTACCAGTTCCAATTTGTGGTTATTAAAAGAGAAATTTACATGTAGACGACTTTTCTGGTGAGGGTGGAATATTATAAGTTTAGTTTTTTCAAAATTAATTTCTAGATTAGGATCATTTAACCAGGTTATTGTTTTAGTAAGAGTTTTATTAAGGGTATTATTTAGGTTTTTGCTATCATGGCAGGGGGCAAGAACAGATATGTCATCCGCAAACAGGACGCATGGTCCAGAATCTTGGATTGTTTTTGGAAGATCGTTAATGTAAATGAGAAAAAGAAGACATCCAATTACACTCCCTTGCGGTATTGAGGCGTTTATTGCCTTGCTGTCAGATCGGAACTTTTGAAGTTCGTTAGTTTTATAATTGCAGAATTCTATTTCGACCAGTTGCGCTCTGTTTGTTAAATAAAACTTAAACCATTCATGGGATTTGCCACGGATTCCCACTCCATATAGTTTATTTAATAATATTTCATATTCTACTTTATCGTAGGCTTTGCTCATGTCTAATAGCGTACCAATTGCGTATTTTTTATTATTAATTATATTAAGAGCTTCCTGTATTTTGAAAACAGCTAAAGTTGTTGATTTATTTTTACGAAAGCCATTTTGACATTCGTTGAATCCACACTATATAATATTATAAATGCGAAAGTAACTCTGTCTGTCTGTCTGTTACCTTTTCACGCCTAAACCACCCAACCGATTTTGCTGAAATTTGGTATATAGATAGTTTGCATTCATGAGAAGAACATAGGCATATTATTTTTTGGAAATTCAACCGCTAAAAGGGTTACAAGGGGTGGCAAAATTTGTATGAGAAAAATATTTTGATAGGTAGGGTAGGTAGGGTAGGTAGGGTAGGTAGGGTAGGTAGGGTAGGTAGGGTAGGTAGGGTAGGTAGGGTAGGTAGGGTAGGTAGGGTAGGTAGGGTAGGTAGGGTAGGTAGGGTAGGTAGGGTAGGTAGGGTAGGTATGGTAGGTAGGGTAGGTAGGGTAGGTAGGGTAGGTAGGGTAGGTAGGGTAGGTAAGGTAGGTATCATAGTTAAGACAGGACAACGTCTGTCGGGTCAGCTAGTACTTTATATTTCTCGCAGAAGGCGGACACGCGATTACACATCGCTTTCTCAAAAATCTTTGAAGCTGTACCTAGACAGTAGAGCTATTGGACGATAATTGCTAGGATCTGTTATTTTTTTGTGAATAGGTTTCACTAGTGCAATTTTTAGCTGGTCAGGGAATACGCCTTCTTCAAAAGATTGGTTTATTAATTTAAAGAAAGGTAAAGTGAGTTCGTCTGCACATTGTTTGAATAGACTTGGTGGGAGTTCTGGGTAGGTGAGAGCACAGGGGATCCTTTGGGCTCACTTTTTTGTTAAGGGCTTCCCTCGCCGATTGACGCAAAAAAGTTGTTGAAGATGTTTGCAACAACTGCAGTTCGGCCGAACTTTTCATTTTAACCGAATGTTCGGCCGAAGTTCGGATTCGGTTCAAACCACATTCGACCCATCTCTCATATTTGACAATACGCACATGAATCTGTAAAATAAGAGGTGCGAGGTGCGGTGTGAGGTGATTCATTCGTTATCTGTAGTTTTTAGTACACAGAAATAATATAGATGCCTCTTATACCAAGTGCAAGAACATTTTTTAATTCTCTGTGGCTTAAAATATTTTTCGAAGTACGGTAATATGTTGTCTGACAGATCTGTCAAAATATAATGAACCTTATTGGGATTGCATCAGGCTAATTAATAGAAATCGGTAAAACGGAAATAAATTATGAACTCTCAGTAGAATTTATTTTTAAAGTATGACAATGCAGGTTTGAGGCTGGTTGCGGGTTTTATTTTGATTTAAGTTTATTCTTAATATTCTAACGTAAACAATGGTATTTTTTATTCAATCAATTTTAAAGATTAATGATGCATCTGCAAATAACACCATCTTCGGTTGATTTTGATTGAAATAATTGGGGTAAATCGTTAATGTAAACTAAAAAGAGGAATGGACCCAACAATCCGTTAAACAGTTTATTTAACGGAAATGCCAGGCCTATACAACCGCTCCCGCGATTATGTTGTTAGCTAGGTATATTAATTTATATATCGTCCGTCGAATAGTTGAGCTCCTTAAGTTCTGAGTTGAGCTGCACGACTATATACGTGCACTGATTGGACAGATCTTTTCACTCTTTCCTTAAGGGACCCATTTCAGACATTAATCTACATGGTCGTCACATGATCTGACCAACATGGGACATCTGGACTTCGAAATGAAATGTGAACTCTGAGTTTGTTACGGTCTTTCTTCTCAGGGTAGTCAGTTAGAAAACGCCAACCTCATATAGTTTTTAAAATAATTTAATGCCGTGTTGCAAAAGTGTTTGTACAAACCTACTTTAAGAAATAATAGTTATTTGTTATGCAAGGCTGCAAAATTGTTTTTTGTTTCGAGTACTTATTTGTATTGAAACCCTCGCTACGCTCAGTATCTTCTCTTATCTAGGATACGGATTCTAGAATCTTGAGCGTAACGAGGGTTTCAAAGGTAAGAGACTGCTGAGCGAAACACAACATTTCACCTCACTGCAGCGAGGATAATGGTAGTGCGAGACAAACAGCTTAACTTGCAATAACACTCTGCAGGTGTTAAATTTATATCTTCGGCTTCGTCGCTGCCGAACTCGCTCATATTTTATGATTTCTTATGATTATATAAAAAAAACAAACCAGACGAGACAGACGATTTAAAGCGAATTGAATAAAGAGAAGAAAGTTTTTAAAATGAAGACTTCTTTAGCAGCGTTGTGCACTTTTTTTGTGATGGGTAAAAAATGTTAAACTCGCGCCAGGACACGTGACCTTATCGAAAATTCGTACGACGGCGGCAGAGATAAACTTTTTAATGTAAAATAATTGTAATAGTTAGTTCTGAAGTGTTAAATTTTTAATGTAATATAAATTGTCATGTTTGTGTACGATAGCGCAATAAATGAATATTTTTATTTTATTTTACCACATAATGATACTACTTTTATACTGATAATTAAAGCAATTCTTGCAAAATTATTCCCTAACCATCCAAAATATCAAATATGCACAACGTTAATATTCAAGTTTTCACTTCTGTCGTCACTCCCGATGTGCCTCATTTCGTTGATTCATGCATTCGTTCGCCAGTGCTATTGTTCTAAAAATGAGTTGCACTGAGTTGAAATAAGTACTACTAGTGTATTTTCAGAGGAGTGGCGGTATACAAAATAATTGAATAGAAGGTTTCTTTAAAACTCTTTCTACGCTAGCGGGGAAAATGCACTTTTCACTCAGAATTCGAGTGATACACAGAATCTAGAGAATGTAATTATTTCTTGTGACAATAATTATAGCGCTTAAGGAATTGATCACAATCTTTAATATTTTTAACCCCAGTGTAGCACGTAATGCTTTCCAACAGCCTAGACCCCAAGTTTCATTTGTACTCACCACTGACGGCCAGGCGTACCTCCTGCGTGGCCACTCCGACGCCATTCAAGGCAGCCTCGCAGACGTAGACGCCGGTGTCGTTGCGGGACACAGAAACTATATCCAGAGCGCCGTCCGACGTCAATGTGTAGCGGCTCATGTTATGTTGGATCTGTTGCGAGATTGTTACTTTATTATGAGAAAATGAAAATTACAAAGAAAAGTTAAATTAAAACTCATTAAAGTTGAATTTGACACGTTTTACATCTCGTGTCACTCAACATCTCCCATTGCTCATAGACATCTTGAAGTTAATGTCGGTAACGCATTGTGGTCCTCGATAAAGTATAGAGTTAGATTAAGATTGATTTAATGCCAGATGAGAAACATACTAATGACTACTCAAATAACTTCTCAAGTAAAAGGAATCTCACAAAACTAGCTATCGAGTAGCTTGATATGCATGACCAATATCTGGAAAGGGGTTGTACCTTCTATACAGTGGCGTAACTATAGGGTGGCAGGACTGGCAAAATGCCACGGGCCCCCGACCTGACGGGGCCCCCGGCCCGAGAGGATGCGAGCTCAAAAGTGACACATTTTTAACAAACTTTAGTAAAAGATATAAAGGGGCCCCACGCGATGGATTTGCCAAGGGCCCTGATGGTATAGGTACGCCACTGCTTCTAGAGTAATACGTACAGTAAATTCCCCGAACTTCCACGTGATATTATGTGGCGGGTTGCCATACAACCATGAAACATCGGATCGGCAGCGCAGTGTGGCTGTATCACCTTCAAATGCAGTCACCTCTGGCTCATCTACGAACAAATAAGCATCATTTCATCATGAGTAATCACAAATGAAGCTAAATTTGTGATTACTTATGTAATGCTGTAACTGCAATATTGCAAATAATTAGCCATATTTTGCTCTAGTAAAGCAGTTTGCTGATTCCAATGTATTTTTTTACAAGTAGCGTCTAGCCAGCGACTTCGCCCGCCCTTGAATTGCGCTATTTTGTGTCATCAAGGGCTTTGATGATATCAATGTAAAACAAGTAATAAACTCAAATTTAGATACTGATAAAAGAAAATTATGGAAAATATTTTGTTCTAGCTTGTAAAGTTAAAAATCAAGAACAACAATCAGCTTAAGAAGTTTATTCATAAAGAAAGAGAGAAAATAAATTTGTTTGGCCAA
Source organism: Hyppa rectilinea (assembly GCA_951799385.1). Lineage (NCBI taxonomy): Eukaryota > Metazoa > Arthropoda > Insecta > Lepidoptera > Noctuidae > Hyppa > Hyppa rectilinea. The sequence continues at coordinate 4,487,837 of OX637319.1, forward strand.
GGTGAAGGACATAAAGTATTTCTAAATCTTACCGGTAAACAAGTGTCCGAGAGCTTCAGGAGTGGTCGTGGTGTTTCGTGGTACTAACCATTGGTTTTCAATGAAGAGCTCTTCAGGTCTATACGCTTGCACGACAAAATGCTGCCGACCCACATTATTTACTTGATGCGATTGACAGGTGTATTTTCCAAGAGTTTCGATAGTAAGGCGCTTGATGAGGAGGACCTTTCCTTGGATTCTGTACGCAGAGTTGCGGTCGGGATGTAGCCATTCGTTGTCATCGCGGTACCATAGCACGTAGGTTCGACCGATCATTGATGCGAAACAGAATAATTGAAGCGGTTGGCCCAACTCTCTGGTCACCACAGTGGCGAACTTGTCTGTTTAAAAGAAATATTTGTTAGTAATTTTGTGTTGTTTGTAGTAACATGTTTGACATCAAAAATTAGGCTAGACTATATTTGGAGTGCTTATAGACTTTTCTAAAGTAGGACTTTATAGATCTACGTACATAATGATTGTTGGTAAGTTCTTAAAAACATTTCAAAATGCAACAAATGAACAATTTTTCTGAGCATCGTTATGTTTAGTTAAACACTCAGAATTTATATAAAAATTGACAACCAGCATTAGATCTATGTGAACGTGTGGTTTACCTTCGATTGCGAATGCGCACGCGAGCAGCGCGGCGAGCGAGAGGAGACAGACGCGCGACATGTCGACCGTGCGTGAGGAGCGACTGGTGCAGAGTAACACTTGCGCGACCAATAGACAGAATCCTAATCCTGCTCTGAAATTTTAAAGTTCTGGGCTTATCTTGCATGACGAAGGCAACAGTGACGTCATTTCCATTTAGAAGGACTGGGATTTCTACAACAGCGTTCAGTGATATCAAGAGAATAATATTAATAATACGCGAGGAGTGAACGCATTATTGTAGAATTCCCAGTTCTTGTCACAATCACGCTAAACTTAAGTGTGAAAGATACATACATTCTGAAGCGAATGGATAGAGGATTTCATGTATGCAAATTCAGGCAAGTTAATTTTGTTTATTAAATTGGCTACCTACCTAATTAAATAGTTCCCAATTATTGAAATCAACTGTCATTCTTTGACAGTTGTATAATATTAAACACGGTATATTAGCGATGTGTGTCAATTTAATTAATGCATTGGATATTCGCCGATTAGAAGCCGTTTGCTTATAAGAGCATAACGATTTATACGGTTATATTTATTGTCGTTTCGAGAGGATTTTTCTTATGAACTTATGGGGTTTAAACGTCATTTAAGGGGTTACCAATTAATTTCCCTGCTGAACAATTTACATTATGGTAATAAGTAGGTACTGACCCTCTAGTTAGTGTCAGCATGATCGAAATCATAATTGATACCTCACGTAGAGGTACTTTTTTTGAGAATATTAGGGGTTAAAGTACGAAATTGCCGATTATTTGTACTGAAAAATTTAAATTCGTTTTTTTTTTATTTAAAATATTTATTTAATTAAAATAATTAAAAATTTAAAAATAAATTAAAATTATCATTATTATTTATACATTGATTTTCTTGAATTTTAATACTTCGTATTGCCTCCTCGTGCTTCCATTACTGCGTTTACGCGGTTTGGCATGCTGTACACCAAGTTCCTTATACGATTTTGGGGAATATTCTCCCATTCCTCTGTGAGAGCAATTTTGAGCTCACGAAGCGTGATTGGGGGAGGATTTCGTTGTTTTACGCATCTGCCTAGCTCGTCCCAAGCATGCTCGATCGGGTTGATATCCGGGCTGCGCGCTGGCCACTCTATACGAGTAATGTTCATCTCTTGAAGGTAGTCATTCACAATCCTACCTGTATGAGGTCGGGCATTGTCATGCATAAATATAGCATCCTCACCTAAATTGACCATAAATGGACCAACGTGATCATTGAGGATTTCTTCCAAATATCTTACGCTAGTTAAAGAGCCGTTTTCTATGATCACCAGCTCTGTGCGACTTTCAGAAGAAATTCCGGCCCACACAAGTACAGACCCACCACCGTAGGCTACTTTTTCTTCGATGCATGCTTGCTTGAATCTTTCCCCTGGTCTTCGATACACTCTGTGTCTTCCATCGTGCTTGTAGAGCATAAATTTTGATTCGTCGGAGAACATAACTTTTGACCAATCTTCAATACTCCAATTTACGTGGCCCTGGGCATATCTTAGTCTTGAAATACGATGCCCACGCTCCAGTTTAGGGCCGTTTGCAGGTCTAAGGGGTTTTAAGTTAGATTCAGCAAGCCGACGTCTTACTGTCCATGCACTTGGGTTACTTCCTCCGAGGTGTCGAAACTGATTTGTGAGTTCAGTTCCTGTGAGAAAGCGATTTCGAAGCATGGTGTTCACCAAGTATCGGTCTTCTCGTGCTGTGGTACACCTGGTTCTGCCCGTTCCTGGTCTGCGTAGGTTAGAACCAGTTTCTTCGTAACGTCGGAGAACTCTTTGTACTGTTGACAGCGACACACCGACAGTCCTGGCTGTATCGCGCTGACTCCGGCCGGTTTCCAGCATTGTAAGTATTCTGGTGCATTCTTCAGGCGTAAGCGACATAATTTCAGCTTGAATAATGAATATAGAGCACTATCAACATGGTTTATGTACCCACATAAATGACAGATTACAAACAAAAGCAAAACCAAATGCTGTAATTTCGTTGTTCCATCTTCGAAAGTGGCCCTTTTTCAAATTTGATTTTTTTATGATATAACTTTACAATAACTAAGAAGTTTTAATACCTTCATTTAAGGAGTATTACATTGTCTATTAAATACAATTTATTGCATTAACCTAGCATTTTTAGTTTCCGAGATTTTTAGGATTCTTTAAGTGACCCGGATTCATTGCTCTCGAGTGTAATAGGAAGGTCATTTATGCTTTTGCCATATAACTCTCGTGATCTAGATTCGACAAACTGTGTGAAAGCATTTTGTACTGCCTCCTGAGAAGAAAACTTTTTATCACGTAGAAAATTGTCTAAATCACGAAAAAAATGGTAGTCCGTTGGAGCAAGGTCTGGCAAATACGGAGGGTGACGAATGGTTTCTAATTGCAGTTCCTGTAGAGTTAAAACGGTTTCTCGTGCTGTATGAGGTCTCGCGTTATCATGGAGCAATAATGGTGAAGATCGATTCATGAACCGGGGCTGTTTCACTGCCAGTTTTGCTTTAATTGTTCGGAGTTGGGAACAGTAGACATCTGCCGTTATTGCTTGACCAGACCAGAAACCTATAGTGAATAACACCATGCTGAAACCACCAAACTGTTACCATTACCTTTTTATTGGTAAGCTTTAGGACACTGTTGCGGCGTTTCACCTGGGGTCAGCCATTGCATTTTTCGCTTACGGTTATCGTAAAGAATCTACTTTTCATCACATGTCACAATTCGATCCAATATTCCTTGATTTCTGTATCGTGAATCGATACAGAACAAGGCAACACCAAGTTTCAACACGCGTTTCTTTCTGATATCTTTTAGTGATTTGACGCAAATGAGTCAATATTGTGGGTAAGGTAACGTTAAACCATTTGTTTCGAGTTGGTTTCCACCATCTCTTTCAATTCATTGTTATTCACCTGTGTGACTGTGGGCGGTCTTCCAAAGTTTTCGATGAATTTTCGAAGTATCCATCTTTCTTGTCTAAGCTGATTAAAAAAACAACTGAAAGTCTATAATTGAATGTTGCACATTTTTTAAAAGAAAAATTTCATAAGTACCATGTAAAAAAAAAGTTTCACTCAAAAATCTCAAACCATGAAGGTTCTATGTCAATTCGAAGTATCTAATACAATAAAACGGCAATTTCATACTTTAACCCCTATTAATACTTATTTTGGTGAAATTAATGAAAAAATGTAACTCTTATAGGCTCTCTCGTGTGTCTATCTGTCTGTTTGTCTGTCCGTCAGCAATTGCCAATTTGTTTTGCATCTAATGGACCGATTAAAACTTTTGTGTCCCAAACGTGTTACGTAAATAATCGAATTTTGAATATCGTGACTTTTGGGAGACAAAATCAAATGAAAGGGCTAAAATAAAGCACATAATAGTATGTAAAGTGCATACGTAGTAGTTTATTCAAAATTTTCCATACCTAATTTTAAAGTTTTAGGATTATTTATGAAAAAAATGGATGAAAATCTTATAAATTACTGAGCCCACAGTAAAAAAAAACAAAAGTATAGTTTACGTTACAGTTAAACCTAAAAGCCTTAAATAACATGGAAAATCTTTCAATATTGTGCGAACAAACTTACTTTTGCAGCTGTAATATACGGGAGAACATGTTTTTTAACTGCAATGTGTATTTGTCTATATGAAAATAAAGAATAACTACTTACAATGTTAAGTTAGTTCTTGGGATAAATTCATCCCTACAAGCGCCTTCATTGTGTGTGGCCCGAGTGACACGCACTAGCCTGGTTTTTATTTTTTGGATTGTGCAGAATGTGAACAGTATTGTTTGTCGTTTATTTAAAAAAAAAATGTTTTTTCATAATATATTTAGACCGCATAAGTATTGCACATTTGTAGGAAACAGTTAGTATTTTCTTACCAGAATCGTAGGTATACAGAATAGCAACAGGAGGTACAGAGGCCAGCACATCAAGTTACCCCAATCTGTCAAATTTATTGGATAGTATTTCAACTTCATTGCAAAGTACTAAGGTTCTTTTTCAATTGGGAAAATTTTACAGTTAGGAATAGCTTGATGTGCTGGCGTCTGTCTGTACATCGATAACCCTGTCACTCTGTATAAAAATAATTTGTATAGTACTAGATAGATCCGTTATTTTCTACTTTATTATTTCGAGCCCGTATTGTCCTAATGCAGGGCCAGCAGTCTAGCTCATCCCAACATCTCAATCTGAGCCTAAGTCGTATGCCGCGACATCACGCAAAATCCTGAACACAAGTAGAGTTTATCGCGCGATTAGAATTTAAAATCCCGACATCAATCGTCGGGCTGTAGCCCACCAGACACAACACCCGGAGGATCAGCGAACTTTACTCCCTAATGATCAACTGACATTAATATCCTGTTCCAAGTTTTAAAATGATTGGGGCAAATCATGACAACTCAAAATAGGACCGGACCCAATATTGAACCTTGAGAAACGCCCCTGGTTATCTCAGCTCCCACCCGTGGTTAATGTCGTAAACCTGTCAATCTTTGAGGTATCTCAGTAGATTTAAGAGATCTTGGCGTTCACCTATCACCACCAGGATACCAGGATGCGCCACCGGGCACATAGCACTCGCGACGCATCCATAGAACACATTTATAGCATGCATCTATAGCACGCATACTTCCTAAACAACATAGTAGTGATAAGTTGAATCCGTTTCCACCAGGGCTAAGCTAAGTGCACCAATGAATATGATTAGTGGATATCAAACGCATCCATAGCAACATAGCATAGCACATCTCAGGTGGATACGCAGCCTTGCACTGTCGGTCATATAGTATTCAAGTCTGACAAGTGGTAATTAAACACAACATTTTGCTAATACATTTTTATTGTCCATCTATTTACATCGTCACAAATATAAAAGGATTCACTTAAACCAATTATTATGATTTGTCAACTAGCCACCGCGTCAACTAGCCACCGCGTCAACTAGCCACCGCGTCAACTAGTCACCGCGTCAACTAGCCACTAGCGTTACTCTACGAGCTAAACATTCACTTTACTAGACAACTTATTGCATAAATAATTTATTTACTATATTCTTCTGACTAACCATAAAACTAAAAAACTTACTCAAAAATATTCCATCACAGACGGAGTTTGTGACATTTTAAAATATTTATTTACATAAAACTGTTAATTTCGAGTAATATTAACTATCTACATTATAATCTATTGGTATGATTGCGTGTCATGAACATGCGCGCTGACCGCTGTGGTGTGGTTCAACGTTCAAGAAATAATACCTATTGCAGCTATGGCACATGAAACAATAACAATATTACTGCCAGAGCTTGCGACCGACACCGTGCGGGAGGAGGTAACCATAGTCTCATCTAGCTATATCACTAACGATTCATGACATTCTCATTGCAGAGCTGGATTGTCATGTGTAATTCTAATAGAGAATATTTAACAGAATATTGCAATTATAAATACTTTAAGTAGTATTCGAGGGGAAAATTATGAATATATCTAACAATATTTATTTATTTTACTGTCGGTCGCGTCTGGCTACTAAATTATGTAAGATCTTGGTGAGGCTGACGTCTACTTCTTCCTCAAGGGCTGGTCTGCTTGAAGCTCTGCCTCCTGATAGTCGAGCTGGCCGGCCTCCACACACGACTTGCAACAGAACCTGGGGGCAATACGACATGCTAAGTTGCGTGCATAGAACAACAACAACAGATTGAGAACGTACAAGTGTATCTAAACTCTCTATTAATGTGCAGTCACGGACTTTAATTGTTGAATCACTTGCCATTGTTGGCATTTTAGCCGAGTAACGCAAATCGGGTTTAGTCGGGTATACTCGTACATCCAGACACGTAAAGTTATAATGTCTTGAATTTTGATTTGCGGGTCTAGCAACCGTATCCTAGCGATTATTGTTTATCGTCATGGTAACGTTAGCATGCGGTGAAGTATTATGATTGTTCTTTGACATCGACATTTCAACTGTTACGAATAGATTTTCAGAAATAACGATTGATTGGATAGACGTATTCAATCTTTTTATAGGTAATCCTTACAACTATATGTCTCTATGGATAACACTATTTCAGATTAGAGTCTGGCCAACGAAAGCTGTCCAAGAAAAAAGGCGGCAATTTTAAAAAATCAAGAGCTGCCAACACTGGTTATACGCAGCATAAACGGACTTGATATTTTTATTATTCAAGACTAATAAGCGATATATACACTGCTTCGAATTTCTCAGTAACAGTCACGGAGTCTGGATTTGTTTCCGATTGATGGCAATAGGCGCGCCCCCTATTACATGGGACTTGCCATAATATACCACTCAATCAAATATTTATATAAAATATTTCCTCTTTATAATATTAGTATACATATATGGCATTTTTTTAACTTCTGCGTGCATTGTAGTTCACAGCTCGACTTCCTGACACGACATTATATCGAAAAGGTAGAATTAAAGAAAAAGTTATAACTAAAAGTTTATTTCATAACACAAACATAGGGGTTAGGAATCATAGTCGAAATTCAATTCAATTTTGACAGTGCTAAATTATTTCCATATCAAAAGTTTAGAAATTAATTCGTGGTCAGCTTTCGTTGGCCAGACTCTATTGGTAATTTGTCATCTTATTTGGGAGTATGCGGTTTCAGTTCGAGTTTAATCGTGTAAAGTCGTGTAATCTCGTGAATCTATAAAACTGCAAAATTGAACAGTTTGTAAATGGCTCATCAATTAAAGTCCGTGACACTACAGACTTGAAAATGAACCTTATGCATTTGTGAGAAAGTTGAAAAACTATCATAAAAATTTTACAGATTGGGGTAACTTGATGTGCTGGCCTCTGTACAATGTGCCAAATAAATAAACAATACATATTCCGCCAGTAATTAACAACCAGCTCAACTTCTAGCCGATAAGAATAATTAAACACTATTATTAATCTTGTTCAGCAAATGATATCGATTGACCTAATTAATCGATTAACCTCATTTAACGATTATACACTTACTTCGAGTAATATATGTGTCTACAGAACTTTCTGCGCACGATCAGGTCACAGTTAGCGAAGAAGGGATTATCTGTGCACTTGGCAGGTACCAGGAGCTCTGAAAATATAAAATTAGTGATCCAATACAACATTATTAAACACCTGTGTGCGCACAGCTTCGTGCTCCAATTTCCATACAATTGTCAAGTTCAAGAATCTTTGATGTCAATATTTGAAAAAACTAAACGTTAAACGATGGTAAAGCCAGTTTATGGATTACTAGCACATTGCCCGCGGCTTCGCTCCCGTGGTCTTCCCGCGGGACCCGTTATTTTTCCCGGGCTAAAAAGTAGCCTATGTTACTTCTGAAATCTAAGCTTTCTAATGGTGAAAGAATTTTTGAAATCGGCACAGTACTTACCTAGTTTTTGAGTTTATTCATTACAAACGTACTCACAAAAATACAAATCTTTCCTCTTTATAATATTAGTATAGATAGAGAAGTGCTGGGAAACGTGGCCCTCCATCTATAATGAACTTAAAAACTACTGCACTCGTTATGCCTGACGAGTTACGCTGCGAGGTGTCGCGTAGCCGGCCGCGGAAACCCCGATCCAGCACACCTTTCGGCCAAAACTCTTCCTTGAGGAAGATGACCAAATGGTGAGTCGGAACGCGCACCACGAACGACTTAAAATTGGTGTTATGGCGCGCCTCCAACTTCTCCACCCTCAAGGTTTTAAGCCTCCAGACTAGATATTCGTCTACAATAAACTGCGTAATATCAGGAGTGTCACTTACGTTGCACGTTGATCTGCGCAGTGTCAGACTGCCAGCTGTATGGGTTTCTGGCGTAGCAGGCGTACAGCCCGCTGTCGGCGACGGTCACTTGCGTCACCGTCAGGCGGGACACCATCGTGCTGCCTGTTGATGTAAAAAACGGTTGTATTAGAAATAAACTCAACTTTTTTTTTTTTGAGGGTGTGAAATCATCACTTGACTCCTCCCGCTCTGGGTGGAGCGGAAGTGTCAGACTCTTACTGACTAAACCCCATCCATGTTGCTTCCTTAGCCCTTTTTGTTCCGGGATAGCAGTAACCCTTACGGGCCCCTTCACATGCTGACATCTCATTGCGCGTGGAACACGTACGCGCCGTCCGGCACGGGTCAGGTCCTGGTCGGACGGTGAGCTACCCATTACTCACCGTCCGCAGGTCCGAAACTCAACTGTTAAAGCTGCTTTTTGTATCGTATATTCACATTCATTGAAAATATCTATTCTATCGCAGTCCACCGTTGGATAAAAGCCTTTCCTAAATTCCACTACAACACTCGGTTGCCGCCTTCTGCAACCAATTCGCTCAGCCTTCTTTTTCATGACGTCTGTCCATCTAGCAAGGAGACGCCTTGCGGTACCCTTGAAAACAGACAATCTCCACTAAGGGCCTAACCCTTAGTGGAGAAAGTCTGTTTTCTAGTCTAGTTTAAGGGTAGCCCATCGCTACCTCAGCTCTTCAGTAGACGTTGAGTGAGAATGCACTTAATTAACAAGTGTTACGAGACTTACCAGTGATGGTGATCCTGCCGTCTGTCTGTATGGTGCCGCCATCTTTGGTCCAGTGAACCTCCGGCTCGGGGAAGCCGTCCACGTCGCACGTCAGGTACAGGTCTGCGCCGATGTTCAACGTCGAGAACGGCGACACATGAGTGCTGACCGGCACTGTTTGTGGAAAAAATTGAGTTAGAGGGTAGTTTTAAGATGACAGCTAATGTCGGTAATGTCAACAATTACCTATTTTCAGTATACGTCTTATAGACCACTACGACTAATTTAAGATGACAAAAAAAATTTATGAAGGGTCCATTACACATAACATAAATAATGGTAAGAAGACAGTACATGTATCAGGTGTAGAAATCTGAATTGAGTAAATAAAAACAGTCAATTATGATCTTAATAATGAACCCTTAACATCAAGATTACTTTATGTACAGCTTAAATACGAGCGTATTGAGACATTCAGCGATGCACAACCGAAAATGCTGCACCCAGAACGAATAGAACTAGACACCCGCAAAGTTTATCAGCAACATACGACAAGTTACGATTAATCATACGATAATAATAATTATACAATAGTACCTTATTATTCTTCATACTTACAGAAGCTACTGACACCGCTTTGTTGCTACAATGTTGTTAACAAATATCACTGTTGAAAAGATAAAGCACAAGTCGTTCTTTCGGAGTAAAAAAGATGCTCCATATCTCACACAACATTATAATGTATTAACACTGTTTACCAGATAGCAGTTTCATACGTAATAAGTCTATAAATGTTTTGTTTACTTTAACGCCTTAACAAAAACAATCCAACATCGCTAGAAGAACCATGCAAGTAGAATACATAAACATGCTCCATGCAGAGATAAGCCATGCCGAACTATTAGTGGAAGTACCAAGATGATTGTTGATCTTACGTCAATTATAACATTTGCAATCTATTACAAGAAATAAACCATAGATATAAGAAATAAACTCACCTATATATCTGATAGATGGTAAAATGGAGAATGTTTTCGTACAGATAATGCAAAAGATCAATCGTAAGACAAACAATCAGCTAAATAAGTTCATTCATAAAGCTGTCAGTTCCTAATCTTACCAGTGAACAAAGGCATGGGCGCTTCAGTAGTGGTGGAAGTCGTGGTGGTGGTCGTCTCCGCGGTGGTGGGTGGCTGTGTCCTGGCTCTGGGTAGCACCGTGTTTCGTGGCACCAAAAACTCGTGTTCAATGAAAATCCCTTCAGGTTTATATTTTATTATACTTATATTTTTCGCAAAAAAAAATCTGCTGTTCTATACATTTTTGGTCACCTGACTTGTCGAAATGTAGGGAACAGCTGATTTTCTTTCACGATTTCGGAGTTGGTCCCATAGTAAAAGTTGTTTAGTTTGGTGGTCTGTAGCATATCCTTTTGTATGTACATATATACCCTTTTGGTTACACTCTGTATAACCTACCCTGTCTTTCCAGTGCTGGTGGCGGCGTTTGTTCCGGTCCTGCTGGCTGCGGCGGCCGTACATCAGGTCTAGCCGTGGTGGTGGTTATGGCAGCGGTGGTGGTGGTCTTTATTTCCGAGCAGCTGTTTTCACATTCTACTTCCGTGCCGAAGTTATTCTCATTACCACCACATCCACCGTAGAAGAATTGGCGACATCTAAAAATATAAGTGATTTTCTTAAGATCTTGTCCGCAGTTTACTCGCATTGAGGAATTACTGCATGATTTTTCAATGAAAAAACTAATCGAACTGTCTTACCTCTTGAAAGTGGTATCATAGAACCATCTTTCTCTGCAGTTGGAGCACTGGCCGGTCTCGGCAGGTAACGTACATTTGTCGGGCACTGCAATATAAAGAGTTGTTTTATCCCATTCCTTTTTCTTTAGTAAAAAAAATGACTAACTGGTTTCCCTTATGAATTGTGAAGCCAAATTGTTTAGGTATTTATGTTACTAAGTAGGTACAAAGAAATCTAACTAATAGACATGCAAGAAGAAAAATGCATAACCATTCACCCGAAATGCGCTGACGTACAAGACAGATAATAAGTATTCAATGCAGTATTGATTGATAAAAGAAGAAACTTGTTGCTCTCTGATAAATAGAAGGTAAAAATTGTTTCCATTACACGTTCAGAACGGGCATTTTTTTCCCGTTCATATTCACTTGCTGCTCCTGAGTAGTTTATCTTAGCTACATTTGGTCAAGGTGGTGTTTCACCTTGAATCTCTAATTTTTATTTTGAATACTGAATTTCTCACCATACTAAATGCTTTGCTAAATATGTAAGAAAATTAACACATGAATTCTTGGTCACCATCCTCCAGCTGCTGAATCTAAATACTTGAATAATGCACAGGCTCGGTAGATGGCACGAGCTGTAAAATACTGATAGTTCTTGTTTCCTTGGAACAATTATTGTGGTATTTATTTATACAACAACTAGCTTCTGCCCGCGACTTCGTCCGCGGAAAATTACTTGTTTTAACATTAGAAGTAAGTCGAAAAAATACTTTTTTTTAAACATAAAACGAAATATAAAGGTTAAAATACAAAAGATAGGAATATCGTGTCGCGAACTTTTTGTAGAAATAATTAAGGCAAACCGGGTTGCCATACTTTGCTTTCAATTAGTGTTGCCCAAATGCAAGACCAAGACGAGACTTAGGCCAGTCTTGGTCTTGGTCTTGCGTCAATACACCTGGTCTTGGTCTTGGTCTTGGTATTGCGCTCTCAGTCTTGGTCTTGGTCTTGGTCTTGCAGCAAGAGTCTCGCAAGTCTTGCAAGTCTTGCAAATACCTATTAGCCTATTGCTATTTATTGAACACGTTAGTTTAGAATGAGTTTGAGTTTTTTCCTCGACCTTTTTGAACTTGGAGAGTTGTATTGATGATTTTGATGATTATAATTCTGTAACTACATACGTCTTACAGCGCGAATAATATTGTAATCAACAAACACTCTAGCACTGGCTTGCAAATTGCAAAATAAGAAAATTTGAATTTCGCGGGCTATCCTGGAGCATTCACCAATGTACAATGTTAATCAACCAATATTAGAAGACTACAGGCAAAGCCTACCTAGGTATGCGGCCAAAATAAGGAAGTGCGTGTCGTGTTGAGATTTGCAGATTTCATTACAGTGTGCGTAGGTACATTTCATAGGCAATTTGTCGTACTCGTGTCTGGCGTGCTTTGCTACGTAGGTACTGTCATCGTTGAACATGGGCAGTGGCGGCGTCCTTTGATATGAAAGCGGCGGGCGGCGCGGCGGCGGCGACACAAAGTCTAGGAGCGGACTAAATTTTTACCTATTTTGGTAGGGTTGTCAATGATGGCATTAGTACAGAAAAATAAAATTAAGTAAACACAACGTTTATCAACTTTTTAATAACTAGGTATCCACGATAGAATATTTTTTCTACTAATTTCCTAAGTAATCAGTCTAAATATATTTTTGATAATTTTTATTTTTCAATAATTTGTTGTGTGGAATTGAATGGTAAACTCTAAATCTTACTTGAGAGCTTTTTTTAAAATAAACTTATGGAAAGTCCTGACATGGCATAATTATACAATTTTTAATCTGGCTGCTCACATTTTAGTACCACTCACTATCTATCATTTACCGATATTAACAATGATTATTTCGAAATCAAAATATTTGCAATTCAATAGATGCGATACCTACTTAGTTATTAATTATCATCTCGCCCGACAGCTTAAAACGCTGTAGTGTTCGAATTCGAGCCAGTGTGAGAATGTATTTATACAAGAAACTCAAAGCATTCAATTTATACCTACCTACTGCTGAGACATCTTCAAGGTCATTTAATTTTATCCTCCTGTACCAACCCTACTAAAATAGGTAACAATTTTGTGTGCCTCTGTCCGTACTCTTTGTCGGCGAATGCGGCGCTCAAACAGTGTCAAATGCTGTGATAGACTTGTTGCAAACCGCGGCGTCTTTGTCGGTAAATTATCAAATAAGTAGGTATATAATACATCGACCGACCAACAGTTTATTCGCGGAACGTCACATTATCCCAATCAACCTTGACCTTAATTCTTTAGCGATAAAGTTCAAAATCTGTTAAAGAAATTTGACAGATTGTAGTAGCTTGATGTGCTGGCGTCTGTACCATAACATTGCCTGCCGTAGAAACTGTTACTAGACCTACTCGACTCGCTGTTAGTTTTAAATTTTGCTGAATAAGAAGAATAATATAAACTTTGAAACATAAGTAGGTACCTACATAATGTTTATATAATTTTGTTGGCTATAATTTTAAGCACATACCAACCTACTAACGTTACATCTGCACATTAGACATAAACAAGCATAATATACACGGTGAAATTTAATTGGTTGTTTTCCCGCGGCAGACCGACTTGCCTTAAGTCATTGACTGCCGCGCAGCAGACACAATAGAAAAACTATTGTTTGTCGGACACACGGTGACCGCGTTGGCGTTCAACGTGTTAAGGAGTACTTTCGAAGCATAGAGTTAAAGTAAATAAATAACGATGTTTCTGTTTTAAAATAATTAAAAAAATATTCATCAACTCGAAAAGGTGAGTAACAATAGTAACACTAGACGTAACTTGTAGGTACTAGGTAGTTAGGTGCTACTCGCGTCACCACCTACAAAGAAAACCGATGCACAAAATAATGTTCAAGCCAAAATAAACTCTCGCACGTAGTGATACGGCATAAAATATTTTGCACGGAACAATACAAAAAATCACCGCGAAACCGACAAAGAAAAGACCGATTTAGAAATGTTCATAGTAAAATTAGCTCTCGCTAGTAGTGATACGACATAAACTAGCCTGCGCGCAACAATATCAAACGAAGCCGCCAGCGCCTATTTTACCCGTGCGGCATGCGCGGCTGTGACCCTGACCTACTTAGTTTTCCCGCGAATGTCGTACGCGCAGCACGCGTCATCTCTGTAAACTGCAATGGATCGACATTACAATTACAGCAATGTGGAGTACGTCGCTATGGTGCAGCTGTATGCTAGAGCTGACTATGACTCCCATGCTGCCCGGCGACTTTACGCAGAGCGGCAACACTTGGAGTCGCTCCGTCTTCTCGGGGTTCTGAACCCCCAAGTCCCGTCGCCACAAACGACCGTAGCGGCGACACAGCGGCTACTAGATCATGGACAGTTCCATGCACAGGGCAGAGGATGACCGGACGTTATTTTGCACTTGAACTTGGTGTTTCCTCAGCGCTGGATCGGATGCGGCGGGCCAGTGCCTTGGCCACCAAGAAGCCCGGACCTAACTCCGTTAGACTTTTACTCGTGGCGCCTAGTGTATCGTTCGTGAGGAACACGAAAGTGGCGGCGCGTTAGTAACTGCGATAGTGGACACTTTTGATATCGTACGTCGTGACAGAGACACCTTATTTAAATTAAAAGAAAACCAAATAAAACGTGCGTGATGTGTGTACAACGGAATGGCTTAAACTTCGAACAATTACTCCGTTATCGGGAAGTGTAAGTACCTAATCGTACTTTTGTAAATAGTAGTAGTTTAGCTGATTAAAATTATTGTAAATAAGTTGATTCAAATTTTGTAAATAGCCTCAAATACTTTTTAAGTAGGTATCTAATTCAGAAAATTCGTTTCCATGGTTAATTTTTCTTAGTTTTCGTTTTTTAATTTAATTGTGTGTGCAATAAATTGCAGATAAAAAAGTATTTATGACGGTCCTAAGCCCGTAAAAGTTTGTAGGGAAAATTTGAATAACATGTTGGATAACAGCTGATTGAAAAGCACGTGGGTCAACGGCCCCGCGGCCTTTAATACCTAGTAACACTAGACGTAACATGAATTGTAGGTACTACTGGCGTCGCACGCGCCGTCAAAGGAAAGCGATGCATAAATGGTCAAACCAAAATAAGCTCTCGCACGTGTTGATACGGCATAATAGTTTGCACGCAAAAATACAAGAATCCATCCGTTAAGCCGACAAAGCAAAGACAGATTTATTAAATGTTTAAAGTAAAATAAGCTCTCGCGTGTTGTTATACGGCATAATCTAGCCCGCGCGTTACATTATCAAACGGAGCCGCCTTCTAACCTAATCCTTTCGACGGTGACCCTGTCGTTCGACCGTAGGTATCGGGAGGTATTACAACTGGTTCGTGATCGCTTTCGAGTTTAGTTTTTCACAATGCTAAATAAGCCAGTTTTTGTTTCTAATATTTTATATAACTACGAAACGATTGTATTACATAGACAAAACCATTTCGCTGCGGGAAAACAACCATTTAAATTTCACGGTGTATATTATTATAGGTACCTACAAGATATGAACTTTGCTAGAAAGTTATTCTAGGTACATTTAATCACATGGGATGATGGGAACAGATTTGTGAGTATTAACACGCTACCTACTTAATAAATAGTTGAAATATAATAAGTACCTACCTAATCAATACAATACGTTTTAGGGTTCTTTCAGACGAGCGGCACGTTGCCAACTGCAGCCCTTAGTTTAGTGTTAGGACGATACCTACGGTTTTGATACTGGGGGCGTCTATCAAAATCGGGATTAAAACCAAATAGGTACCTACTTAATAACGCCCAAATTTCAGTTTGTCTTAACTGCAAGACGCAAGAGTCTTGCAGGCTTAAGTCTTGTCTTGCTCAAGTCTTGCAGGGTTCAGTCTTGGTCTTGGTCTTGCTAAAATAAGGCGGTCTTGGTCTTGGTCTTGGTCTTGCGAAAATGCAAGAACAAGACCAAGACTGCAAGACCAAGACCGATTTTGGGCAACACTACTTTCAATTTTAAACAACTGTTTAGGCAGCGCATGCAAATAATTCTGTTTTCGGAGGTATTTCTTTCCGACTTGCTAGACAAAAATTGCAATAGCTCGGCTAATATGTATGATATAAATATAATTTATAGCACTCAGGAATAATGTAGCTTTCTATCAGTGAAATTTTTTTTGAAATTGGATCATTCGTTCCGGAGATTACCCCCTACATACAAACTTACAAATTTTACCTCTTTATAATATTAGTATAGATTTGGTCCAACAAGTCGTTCGCATTTCAATGAATCTGCAACGCAGCGAGGTCAGATAGGCTGACCTCCACAACCCAGTAACTAACTGAGTAACACAATACCCCGTGGTAAGACTGGTGGTTAGTCTTTTGGGCTTCTGACTACCCGTGACGACTGTCGAAAATCTAGGAATGACAGCCGATAGAGGTCTCGATATGTAGGTAATGGATGGTCACCCATCCACGAACCTTAAGCTTAACCTCGATCGAACCGTGCGGTTGTTATCATTTAGCCACGAGCAGGTTTATTACACTTATTGGCAGTGGCGTACACATGAATGCAATAAAGAATTTGAGTTTGAGTTGAGTTACCATCTTACGCCCGTGGCAAATCCATTGCATGGGGCCCCAAATTTTTTTTTTTTTACTAAATTTTGTTAAAAATGTTAGGTCACTTTTGAGCTCGCAGCCCCTCGGGTCGGGGGCCCCGTCAGGCCCCCCGGCCTGGCCCGTGGCATTTTGCCAGTCCTGCCACCCTATACTTACTGGTTATAGGTGATGAAATGCCAGAGGCAGGTGGTTAATTCTCAACGATCTTACCTGCTAGATATGCATCTGTAAGATGAGAATATCCGCTGATCAGCGGGATGGGTGGCAGGCACAGTTTGCTGCACCCTCGTCGGCAACACTTGCTTAGTCCTCGGCAGCTAGCATCGTCTCTACACTCGTTGTGGCATGTGTCGGTATACGGACCAGTCTCTTCCGTGGGACAGGTTCCAGCTTTATTTACTGTTGATGTAACGATTGGTTGCAGATAATGTTTTAGTGCATACAATAATATACACGCAGGAAATGAATATAATGTGCACAATTATATTCATTTCCTGCGTGTTCCAAATAATTATAAAAAATGAACAAGATTATAATGCTGTCAAAGTACGCGGAACTAACGCGGCAGACACGGCTCGCAATATCAATGTTGCGTTTGGAGAGGGGACTGATTTATTTGTATTTGTGAGTACCGTACTTATCTATTGAAGGGCAACGACCGACTGGTTAGGATGACTTCTAATATACAAGCATTATCTATATAATCTTATATATAAGGGTTAATAGTAGGGTATGTAGGGTAGGTAGGGTAGGTAGTTTAGGTAGGGTAGGTAGGAAAGGTAGGTAGGTATCATAGTTAAGTCATTGACGGCCACGCAGCAGACACAATAGAAAAACTATTGTTCGCGGCTCACCGGTGACCGCGTTGGCGCTCAACGTGTTAAGGCAGGACGACGTCTGCCGGGTCAGCTAGTTATTTATATAAAAATGAATCCCTATTTACCTTGGTCACGCCAACACGCGTGAACGGCTGGACCGATTCCAGTATTTCATTTATTGTTGTGTTTGTTATTGTCAGGAGAAGACGCTTCCATTCAAAACAAGTTGGTAGGTAGGCAGGCAGGTAGGTGGGGGTGGTAGGTAGGCAGGCAGGCAGGTACGTAGATAGGTAGACAGGCAGGCAGGCAGGTAGGTTGGTAGATGGTAGGGTAGGTAGAAAGGTAGGGTAGGAAGGTAGGGTAGGTAGGTAGGAAGGTAGCGTAGGTAGGGTTGGTAGGTGGGCAGGCAGGCAGGCAGGTAGGTAGGTAGGCAGGCAGGCAGGTAGGTAGGTAGGTAGGGTTGGTAGGTAGGCAAGCAGGCAGGTAGGAAGGTAGGTAGACAGGCAGGCAGGCAGGCAGGCAGGCAGGTAGGTAGGCAGGCAGGCAGGTAGGTAGGTAGGTAGGTAGGCAGGCAGGCAGGTAGGTAGGTAGGGTTGGTAGGTAGGCAAGCAGGCAGGTAGGAAGAAAGGTAGGTAGGCAGGCAGGCAGGCAGGTAGGTAGGTAGGTAGGGTTGGTAGGTAGGCAAGCAGGCAGGTAGGAAGGTAGGTAGACAGGCAGGCAGGTAGGTAGGTAGGTAGATGGTAGGGTAGGTAGGGTAGGAAGGGTAGGTGAGGTAGGTATCTTAGTTAAGACAGGACAACGTCTGTCGGGTCAGCTAGTGAAAAAATAAAAAGGACTTACTAATTCCACATATCGAGGAAAACAGAGGCTCCTCATCAGTGCCTTTTTGTACCACCACACACCGCTTGCCTGCTGCGCATAATGTCTTGTTACATGGATTCAGTCTGCACTGGCATCTGTATGAACATAATACAAATTCCTATATATTCGTACGGGGACTTTTTTTGTTGATAATAATGAGTACTTTAATCATGGAGTACATAATTGTTATGTGTCATCACTTTTTGTCTCACCCCACGCCAAATAATGGATTTTTTAGGGAAAAACTTTTTTACAAAAAATAAAACCGAATTCCAAAAAAAAAAACTCTACAAAGTGAAAAATAATTTTGATTTTGGAAGTCGGTGTCTTCGGTTTTGTATTTTCATTTTTTTTTGCCACCGACTTCCAAAATCAAAATCATTTTTCACTTTGTAGTGTTTTTTTTGGAAGTCGGTTTTATTTTTTGTAAAAAAGTTTTAATTTTTCACTTTTTAGTTGTGGGACC
Source organism: Hyppa rectilinea (assembly GCA_951799385.1). Lineage (NCBI taxonomy): Eukaryota > Metazoa > Arthropoda > Insecta > Lepidoptera > Noctuidae > Hyppa > Hyppa rectilinea. Next base: position 4,506,671 of record OX637319.1, read on the forward strand.
TACACAACCCCCCCCCCCCCCCCCAATTTTTTTTTAATACCACTTCCTGGTATGTAAATTACAGTGACAGGAACTTATTAGAACATCGTCCACATATATTAAGTAGGATTTTTTTTTTATTTTTGTTGATTTTTCAAAAACCTCTGATCCGATTTCGATAAAATGATATGGAACCATGTGGGAAGTATACCCTTTCCAACAAAAAAAGAATTTTTCAAATCGGTTGGCAAGCAACGGAGTTATGCGCGAACAAACATAAAAAAATATATATAATACAGTCGAACTGTTAAACTTCCTCCTTTTTTAGAAGTCGGTTAAAAATAATACTAAATACTTTGGGTTACATTTATATTCCAATTTTCTTAAGGATCTCTTACGTTTTTGAAAATAAATGTACCCTATGTCACTCCCTGATAATTTAAATTTCTATTGGTTAACATCGGTCCAGTAGGTACTGTTTAAACCAGGGCCTTAGAAAATGGTAAATTTTATTTAAAAAATTACAGAAGGATGTAAATGAAAGCCATTGGAAAATAAAGAAAATACTTACAATAAAAATGAAACGAAAGATAATTTACGGGCGATCTGAGGTCGGGAAGTGGATGGGGGTGCGTTTTTAAGAGTAAACACGGTTTATGATTATACATATAACATTTATTCCAAATAGGCACAAGAATGCCCAAACAAAAAATCATTCCTCTTTATAATATTAGTATAGATGTAAATGTGCGAAACTACACCTCATCATTTATTATAATTGGATGGAATTTGGCAAACGGATAGATTGTAGTCTGAAATCGCACGTACGATACTTTTTCTCCTGATAGTCTGTTTCCGTGGGATAGTTGCCGGCAACCACGCGGGCGGAGTCACTGGCAGAGTCTAATATCCTAACTACTTCTTGTTTGTTTCGCTGACACGCAAAATTGGCCGAAGGGATTTGGATGAATTTTTACTAGGTAGGTACTTTAATTTAAAAAAATATTTTTAATATTTTGTTTTCAACCTGGTTATTTAGGGTGCCTTTGATCCTGGCAGTGACTTTAGGTATGAGTTTTACGTATAAGGTATAAGTGTCATGGTGGCATTGCCTACACTATTAACAGTTAAAAACAACCTTACGCTTCCTCATGCCCAAGATTACAATTTCACAGAAAACTAAGTTGGTTTGAAATCACTACATAGTATAAAGCAAAGTCGCTTCCCGCGTCCTAATGTCTGTATGTATGCTTAGATCTTAAAACTACACAACGGATTTTGATGCAGTTTTTTTTAATAGATAGAGTGATTCAAGTGGAAAGTTTATATGTATTATAACATGCAATTTCCGTCATCCACGCGGGCGAAGCCGCGGCAGAAGCTAGTAAATAATAACTAGAAGCTGAGACTCCCAGCAGACTGACAATTACTACAGTTTATGTTCCGTATCTAGTATCCTCAATACCTACTTATTAAAGTAAGACTATGAGTTCACAAGTCATTACCTCATGCAGCCGTCAGAGCCGGGGATCTTATCGATGCCGAAGAAACAATATTGCTGATCGCACTCCTGGTCGAACGGCTCACAAGTAATGTTACCTTCGAATAAAGTGCTAGCTTTTAGTTCATCTGGTGAACTGAGAACAGCCTGTCCGGAGACATTAGGACATGCGCTAAATATACTAGAAATATGTTTAATGGTGTTACAATAATTAAAGTTAATGTTGGCTAATTTCTAATCACCTGCGACACATTTAGCGAAGAACCACTCTCCCAGGGAGGAAGGAAGGTCCAGCTCGACAGCCACGCAGTGTTCGCTTGACGAGCAGTTTGCTCTGTCACACGGGCTTTCAATGCATTTCGATCTAAATGGGAATATAGAAGACGTTTTCAAAGACATTTCGAAAATAATTTCCAAACCATACCAACATTAAATAATAGTCTAAATAGTATCATAAAATGTAGTCTTAATAATGTACGTATAGCGGATAGCTTCGGCCATCAATTCGAAGGGCTATCTCTGAAGTGCTGTCTTCATGTCTTGATACTGACGCATTGCAAGCGGGTAGATTGAGAGGGTTCTCGAAAGATACAGAATTAAGTTTACAATAAAGAATGAGAGTTAATTTAAGTAGGTAACTGATAAATTAAACATTAAAATACTTCTACCTCTTCAGGTAATTTTTAGTAACCTAACTTTGCCCAAATTCGACGTTTTTAAATAGGTACAGACGCCACGGCACATCAAGCTACCCCTAACTTTCAAAATTTCTCAGTTAAAAATGAACCAAGTCTTTGCAATAAAGTTGAAATACTATCAAAGAAATTTGACAGATTGTGGTAACTTGATGTGCTGGCCTCTGTACATAAAACAAGGTCACCAACCTCAGGCAGCCGTCCTGTTTCGATTGGCGAACACCGAAGTCGCACTCGCGCGCAGCCCGCTCGTATTCTGCACGGGTATGAGTACAGTTTTGTTCTTGGAGAGCTATAATAGAATTGCCTATGTGAAACGGTCAAAAATAAAATATGAAATCACATGGATAAAAGACCACTTGTCTTAAAAAATTCCATCACTTTACAGATATTCAATATTATGCGAAGATATAATTGTAAAATTGCATTTAATGCTGGTAAGCACTTCATTTGATTAAAAAAAACACAAGTCAAGTACAAATGCCACGTTTTGACAGTTCATAAAAAGTAACGTTATTGACTGCCCTTTCAAATACTTAGTTTAGGCATGAAAAAAGCTTGACAACCCTGTTTCTCTTCACGTCTAACTGGATGAAGTTGATGAATACCAGCTTTTGAGGTTTAAGACATTTATTTCTCAAAAAGAATACAATTCACTTACTATGAGAAATACTAGGTGATCTTAAAACTAAATATAAGAATTACTTAGGAAGAAGGTCGGTACTCGTAAATAAATAAGTTATTTAGTAGACAAAAAGTTGTACAGTGTTGTGGGTAAAAGGAAAAAGTGAGTGTACTATTACATTACAGCATTTAACCAGGAGCGGCAGCCATCTCAAGGCCATAGGCCAATTACTGGGCACATAATACCTAAAAACCAAATAATGTATCCTAGTTTCAATGTCAAAGGTTTTAGTATCAATAAAGATTTTAATTTATTATTATTACGATAATACTTGGTAATTTAGACTGGCGGTCAAATGAAATGAAATAAAATTAATTGAAATTGTTTGGAATCACATTCACACGTCATGTTAAGAATTATATAACAGATTATAATAATAAATAAATAAATAAATGTTTATTGCATCAACTAAAATTCTTATTTCTATTTACAATAATTATGGAGCATCCTTTTAAGCAAATAGTTTGCTTGTGTTAGGAAGCTCTGACATTCTCTTAGTTTTATTATAATAATGACTACAAGGTTGTCTCAAGCTCGTTCAGGGTTAATGTAAATTTATACAATAAAATTATAAGAATTAAACTACATGAAAACACAAATGAGAGCAAAAATGAAAATAAATTAAATATAATAAAATGGAATGAAAAAATGAAAACGCGCTGGGTTGTGTGTGTTATGTGTGGGGGTGAATGTGTGTTGAGTAGTGAGTGTGAGTGTGGGAGTGAGGGTTGTTCCATTAGCGGATGGAGTATCCGTAATGTGGTACATGTATTAAATGCATACTATGTTCATGTTCTCATCACTTGTACCATATTTTCTATTTCGTCATAGGTATTAGACTTAAGCCATTCCCAACTAACGGTAGGAGGGGTTCACATCGGCGTCGAGACCACGATGAAATACCTGGGTCTGGTCCTCGACAGCCGATGGAATTTCGTGGAGCATTTCCGACGTTTGGCCCCCAAGCTGGAACGGACTGGGGCCGCCTTAAAGCGGCTCTTGCCCAATTTGAGGGGGCCAAACGCCTCCTGCCGGAGGCTTTACGCGGGAGTCGTGCGGTCCATGGCCCTATACGGGGCCCCGGTGTGGGCGCGTTCATTGCGGCGACGAGCCGCTCACTATCTGAACGCGCCCCAAAAGGTGGTAGCCATTCGGCTAATCCGGGGGTACCGCACGATCTCGGTCGAGGCGGCAAGCCTCCTTGCCGGACTGCCGCCATGGGATCTGGAGGCGATAGTCCTCGCGCGCCTGTTCGAGTGGCGCGTGGAGGTACTAAGCCGGGGGGAAACTCCGTTTCCGCAGCAAATTGCGGCGGAGCGGACGGACCTCCGGCGCGATCTCATGGCGGCCTGGAAGCAGCGACTGTCGCAACCCAGCGCAGGGCACGCCACGATAGTGGCGGTAAGGCCCGCTTTGATGAGTGGCTAGAGAGGCGTCACGGCGCCCTCACCTACCGCCTGACGCAGGTCCTCACCGGACATGGATGTTTCGGGATGTCCCTGCACATCATCAGGCGGGAGGAAACGCCCGGGTGTCACCACTGCGAGGATCGCCCAGAGGACACGGTAGAGCACACGGTGCAAACCTGCCCCGCTTGGGCGGAGCACCGCCGTGTCCTCGTAGAGGCGATCGGCGGCGGCGACCTCTCGCGCCCGGCCCTGGTGCAAGCCATGGTCCGGGGCGAGAGGGAGTGGGAGGCAGTCACCTCCTTCTGCGAAAAAGTCATGCTCGCGAAGGAGGTGGCGGGATGGGAGAGAGAAAGGTCCTCCCGTCCCAGCCGCCGCAGGAGACGCCCCGGGCGTCGGGAGCCACGTGACGACTCCCGGCCACCGTAGGCGCGGGCCTGCGGACGGTGAGTAATGGGTGACTCACCGTCCGATCAGCACCAGACCCGTGTTGTACGGCGCGTATATGTTCCACGCGCGCCTCAAAGAGATGTCAGCATATGAAGGGGCCCCCCAGGGCCAAGCCTGCCGGGTAAGCGGGATTGTCCGAAAGGGTTACCACTACCCCGGAACATAAAGGGCTACGGAAGGAACATGGATGGGTTTTAATCAGTAAGAGTCTGACACTCCCTTCCGCTCCACCAAGAGCGGGAGCAGTCATTGGATGATTTCCCAGCCTTAAAAAAAAAAAAAAAAAGACTTAAGCCATTTTGTCAAGACGTTTTTGCATTCGCGGTATGTTAGTGGGTATATTTCAATTTCCTTATTAAGGAGATTATATAAATAGGATGATTGCCTAGGATATTGTCTTTTTGCGAATGTAGACTTTACTGAGCTAGTGGGAGCAACCGTGATTTTTCTTCTGCCTTTTGTTTTCTGTGGTTTGAATGATAGAGTTTTATGCTTAGTTAGTATTCTATGAAGCACGTAAAGCTTTCTAACTGTAAGAAGATCTGACGTACGGTAAAGGTTCTCAGTTGAAAATCTGAAGGGTTTAAAGAACATTTACTTTTAGTAGCGACCTCTGAGCCCTCTTGAGGTCTAGGAATTTAATTCTCGTGGCACCTCCCCAGACAGGTAGGCAATATGCTCGGACGGATTGAGCAAGCGAGATGTAAATCTGTAGCAGGAGTTTTCTCGAGGCTACATGACGCAATGTCTTGAAAGTCCAGATTAATTTCCGTATTCGCTTCATTATTAGTTCCGTGTGATTGTGCCAGGATAATCGTTGATCAACCATAATACCCAAATATTTAGTGGATTCAACTCTAGTAATTCCTGTGCAAGAACAATTTGGGTTTACAGTATAGTGGCATTTATGAATCTTGATTTTGAACTGTGGGGGGGGTTGAGAGGTGTTGTACTTTGCGAAGCAGATGAATTTGGTTTTGGCAGTATTTAGGGTTAAAAGGTTAAGATCAAGCCAAGCTGCTATCCTTGCCAATCCACGCTCGGCAGTTATCTGGAGATTGTCCCAGGTAGCAGCGCTAAACACTATAGCGGTGTCATCTGCGTATGAAAGAATGTGTCCGTCTATGATTTTCATGCTGCATAGGGTATTTATATATATGAGGAACAATGTCGGTGCGAGCACACTATCTTGTCCTACTCCGAACAAGACGGTTTCTTCAGAGCTAATGGTATTGCCGATCTTAACCTTTTGTTTACGCTCGCTTAGATAGTTTTTGAGCAAGGCGTGGGGAAGACCTCTTACTCCAATTGATTCCAGCCTATCCAGCAGAGTGGAGACAGAAACTGTGTCGAAAGCCTTTTGGAGATCCAGGAAGACAGCAAGGCACTTACCTCCGCTGTCCACTTGACTGGTTACAGCAGAGGCAAGCGCCAGTACTGCGTCCTCCGTAGCCCTTTTTTGTCTGAAACCGTACTGCGAGGAAGATAGAAAGTTGTTTTTGTTAAGGTAAGATAAGAGACGTGAATTTATTAATCTTTCTATTATTTTAGATATTGATGGCAGTACAGATATAGGCCTATAGTTCGACGGATTAGTTTTGTCTCCACTCTTGTGCACTGGTGTTATAACAGCGAGATTTAAGGCGGTCGGGTAAATAGCGTGCTCAAAGCACAGGTTCGTTAAGTGGGTTATAATTGGAACGACCAAAGCATGGGCGGTCTTTAAGAATTTGACGGTTATGCCATCCCAGCCAGGAGCACTATCTGTTTTCAGAGACATTAAAACACGGTGAACTTCATCCTGGTCCGTGTTTATTAGTGCAAAAGATGAGAGAGGTAGATAAAAATATCTTTAGACAACCTAATGCTAGTGTTATGGTAACGAGACGGCTGATAAACTACTTAAATACATTTTTTTTTGTAAACACTTACACTTTATACATAGACAAATACTTGCGGGTCGTACAAATATTTGTTCCGTGCGGGAATCGAATCCGCAACATGCTACGCAGCAGTCAATCGCTCAACCACTGCGTCAACCGTGTCGTAGTGTTATAATCTATAGGTAGGTACAATTATTATGCAGAAAATATTTTAATTTTGCTCATTTATTTTTATTTTTATCCTGAAGGCCGAATATATTTTTTATCATGGGATATCCGCTTGCGGATTTATATAACGAATCACTGACATGAGAAACGTTAAATAAGTATAAAAGCAAAACATTGATGTTACAAACTATTCGATATGTAACTTCTTTGATTTGGTCATTCTGGCCACCTGGTCATCATAAAAAAAAACTGGTAGTTTTCAAGTTATTTTGCTTCGATTTGTCTTTAAGTTTCGTTCTGATTATCTTCATGTTAATCTGAATACCCATACCTATATAGTTAAATTAATTTGTTTAAATAACATCTTTTGTTAATATGCCACAAGTACTTGAACTTTGGGAAAAGGCTAGGGAGATTGAAAAATATTTCGTGATATTTTTTGCCATCAACGTTGCACAGTCTCATCAAGTCCCGTAGTCCGCCGCGACAAACTGCACGTGGATTGGCGCGTCAAGAAAGAGACGATGTTGCCAGCTCGTTTATGATTATAGAATCCCAGAAATGGACTTAGAAACAACTCTCTTTGCTGTCTCAACTCTCCTGTCTCACTATCCTAATAGAATTGTAATGTTGTTTTCTGTGTGTTTTTATTTTTGTATTATAATGTAATGTAAAAAGCCTGCTGCCATAAAACTGACTGCAGGCATAAAAAGCCTGGCAATATGCCCTTAAAAGTGATATCATGATATTATTATTATCACATGATACCATATTGCCAGGCTTTTTATGCCTGCAGTCAGAATTGTAAAAAATACTGCGACAATACTGTCGCAGTATTTTTTACAATTCTGCGGGCCAGCATCGTATGGCCTATGCTCCTGCTGTTTCTCTCCACATCACAGTGGTCAGGAGCATCCTCTGTAACCTAGTGACCAAGGTATTTGAATTGCATTACTCTGTTTAGAGTTCCACCAGATTGTGGAGGTGCCACTTCTATGTTTTTTACCACAAAACTGTCGGGTGATTCTGTGAGTGAAGTGAGCGTTTAAAGTTAGCTGTCAATAGTGTCAATTCCAAGCATTATGTGGCACGAAAGCTCACTTCACGCAAGTTTTCACGAGGAGATTTTTGCAGAATAGCACAAAAGATCACTATTATGTACAGACGCCAGCACATCAAGTTACCACAATCTGTCAAATTTCTTTGATAGTATTTCAACTTTATTGCAAAGATATAAGGTTCATTTTGAATTCAGAAAAATTTACAGATTGTGGTAACTTGATGTGCTGGCCTCTGTACTATTACTTCTATTTTTTTTTCAAACATGTGTATTGAAAGATGTCGTTTGAAATGCGTAAGCAGCAACCGCCGTAGCTACTGTCGTGGTTTACCCCCACTCACCTTCGACGACCAGGTGTACCCCCTGCATGGCCACTCCGAGCCCACTGTCAGCCACGCAGACGTAGGCGCCGGTGTCACTGCTATACAGGGAGGTGATCTCCAGCGTGCCATCCGACTTCAACTTGTAGCGGCCCGCGTTACCGTCGATCTTTTGGGAGTTAAGTGAGAATTATTATGAGTCGAAATTGTCTAGAAAAGTTCAAACCAAAATAATAACTTTAGCACACTTCTACAACCCGTTTACGTTTGTGCAAATAGCAGTAAAATAGGATAACATATTTGCATGGCTGCTTGGTAACATCTCATTTCGTTGCTTGATGCAGATAATTTCTTGAAAAACAAGAAGTTAACAAAATACTAAACAAATTACTATTTTTCCTAAAATGCTACAGATAATATTCATTATCTAAAAATAGATCGAGGAAAATTGATTTATTTTTTTATATTGAAAACATTGAGACTCTTTGTCATACGTACGGTAGTTGTTCGAAACTTCCACGTGATTTTTGGTGGTGGAATGCCGCGGAGCGGACAGCGTAGTGTGGCTGTACCACCTTCAGGTGCCATCACCTCCGTTTGAGGTGCTACTGGTATATCTTTCAACAAATAAACACCTTCATATGTTGTAAAACTAATGATTATGTGATTATTATCCAATGAATTATTCAAATCACTTCCGCATGCGCGTATGAACGTGAGCAGCGCGGCGAGCGAGAGGAGACAGACGCGCGACATGTCGACCGAGTGTGAGGAGCGACTGGTGCAGAGAACACGAACTTCAACTGCACGAGTGATACGACCGGCGCGGGCGCCATCTATGGTGAGACTTCTACAGATAACGTCAATGTTCTGAGAATCCACTCTCTTCTTCTTCTCTTCGTGTGGTTAGTGACTAACCTGGTGTCAGAGTTTTAATGCTGCCCATGGGCCTCTGACTTAGCATCACATACTGTTGAGAAACATCTCTCAGGCATGCCGGTTTCCTCACGATGTTTTCCTTCACCGATTTTTAAGCAAGTGATAATTATACAATACGCACATGAATCTGAAAAGTCAGAGGTGCGTGCCTTGGGTTCGAACTCGAGACCTAAGACTTGGCAGTCCGACGGTCACTAGAATAGACTTGTACGTCAATGGTATTACTTCGAAGAAATTTTTGGAAATATTGTTATATGGTTGAACTATGACTTATTCATACGTACGTACTACTACTTCATGCTGGTAGTGACTCACATGGTGTCAGAGTTAATGCTGCCCATGGGCCTCTGACTTAGCTTCACATGCTGGTGAGAAAGCAAGATAGAAAAATTGTAAAGAAGAAAGATAATACCTACTTGCACTATTTTTACTGAAATTCAATAGAATTAGAATAGCATTACAGTAAAATAAAATTATGCCTTTTAATTAGTCATGGTCATTTATTTAAGATATGAAGATTGTAAATGTAAACCTTAAATTACAGTTTTTCTTAGTTTATTAGTTTTGAAAATCTTTACCTAATTAATTAGACATAAAAATTAGACATATTATTACAAAAATGAAATAAACTTAGTATTCTTCTAACGAGCATCTGGATTACAAAAGCGCGGTGTGGGGGCGGGGTACATATACTTAGCAATAATATTGAAGAAATGAAATGCGTAAACAAGTCACGACGTATCGCTCTCGAGAAAGCGCTTGTAATTGAACCGAAGCTCAATACTCAATACCTACTCAATTCTTTATTGCATTCCACAATGTACATGCTTAGGTGGTAGGTGAAAATTTTTGAGACACAATTATGGACCCTGTTGGGCACAGCAAAAGACAATAATTTAACATAAGAAAAGGACTTATAGACTAACTTATTCTAATTACAATTTTATTAAACATACACAATACAAACAATTTAATTACACATATTATTTGGGTGAAATATTCATTATTATTATTATTATTGATATATATATTATTATTCGAGCTGTATAAATTTATCATTCATGTATTCATTTATGTTGTAATAACATTTACTTAATAATAGTTTTTTTAATTTGTTCGTAAAAACAGTCATCTTTTTTTCATTTCTTAATAGCTCGGGTAATTTATTATAAACTTTTATCGACATTACTAGAGGCCCAGATGAGTGCATTTTTAAACGAGAAGTTGGTAGGTACGTGTTTTATATCGGAGTGCGAATCTTGTTTGAATGTCTTCTCGTATAGTGTAGAAGTCCTGGTGAGTGTGCGCAAATTTACAGATTTCCAGTATGTAAATTGAGGGTAATGTTAAAATATTTAATTTTTTGAAATGAGGTTTGCAGCTATCGGTTTGTTCAATATTAACCAAAATACGAATGAACTTTTTTTGAAAAGTAAACAGTGCTGGTGCATCTGTGCTATTACCCCACATTATAACACCGTAGCTGAGCCATGCATGAGCATAGGCGTAGTACGTAACTAGAGCTGTCTGTAAGTTTGTGGTCTTTTTTATTTCGCGAAAAGCGTACAAAAATGTTGAGAGTTTTGTTTTTATTTTCTGAATGTGTGATTTCCAGTTTAAATTCGTATCTATGGTTAAGCCTAATAATGAAAACTCGTCTACCAGTTCCAATTTGTGGTTATTAAAAGAGAAATTTACATGTAGACGACTTTTCTGGTGAGGGTGGAATATTATAAGTTTAGTTTTTTCAAAATTAATTTCTAGATTAGGATCATTTAACCAGGTTATTGTTTTAGTAAGAGTTTTATTAAGGGTATTATTTAGGTTTTTGCTATCATGGCAGGGGGCAAGAACAGATATGTCATCCGCAAACAGGACGCATGGTCCAGAATCTTGGATTGTTTTTGGAAGATCGTTAATGTAAATGAGAAAAAGAAGACATCCAATTACACTCCCTTGCGGTATTGAGGCGTTTATTGCCTTGCTGTCAGATCGGAACTTTTGAAGTTCGTTAGTTTTATAATTGCAGAATTCTATTTCGACCAGTTGCGCTCTGTTTGTTAAATAAAACTTAAACCATTCATGGGATTTGCCACGGATTCCCACTCCATATAGTTTATTTAATAATATTTCATATTCTACTTTATCGTAGGCTTTGCTCATGTCTAATAGCGTACCAATTGCGTATTTTTTATTATTAATTATATTAAGAGCTTCCTGTATTTTGAAAACAGCTAAAGTTGTTGATTTATTTTTACGAAAGCCATTTTGACATTCGTTGAATCCACACTATATAATATTATAAATGCGAAAGTAACTCTGTCTGTCTGTCTGTTACCTTTTCACGCCTAAACCACCCAACCGATTTTGCTGAAATTTGGTATGTAGATAGTTTGCATTCATGAGAAGAACATAGGCATATTATTTTTTGGAAATTCAACCGCTAAAAGGGTTACAAGGGGTGGCAAAATTTGTATGAGAAAAATATTTTGATAGGTAGGGTAGGTAGGGTAGGTAGGGTAGGTAGGGTAGGTAGGGTAGGTAGGGTAGGTAGGGTAGGTAGGGTAGGTAGGGTAGGTAGGGTAGGTAGGGTAGGTAGGGTAGGTAGGGTAGGTAGGGTAGGTAGGGTAGGTAGGGTAGGTAGGGTAGGTAGGGTAGGTAGGGTAGGTAGGGTAGGTAGGGTAGGTAGGGTAGGTAGGGTAGGTAGGGTAGGTAGGGTAGGTAGGGTAGGTAGGGTAGGTAGGGTAGGTAGGGTAGGTAGGGTAGGTAGGGTAGGTAGGGTAGGTAGGGTAGGTAGGGTAGGTAGGGTAGGTAGGGTAGGTAGGGTAGGTAGGGTAGGTAGGGTAGGTAGGGTAGGTAGGGTAGGTAGGGTAGGTAGGGTAGGTAGGGTAGGTAAGGTAGGTATCATAGTTAAGACAGGACAACGTCTGTCGGGTCAGCTAGTACTTTATATTTCTCGCAGAAGGCGGACACGCGATTACACATCGCTTTCTCAAAAATCTTTGAAGCTGTAGACAGTAGAGCTATTGGACGATAATTGCTAGGATCTGTTTTTTTTTTGTGAATAGGTTTCACTAGTGCAATTTTTAGCTGGTCAGGGAATACGCCTTCTTCAAAAGATTGGTTTATTAATTTAAAGAAAGGTAAAGTGAGTTCGTCTGCACATTGTTTGAATAGACTTGGTGGGAGTTCTGGGTAGGTGAGAGCACTGGGGATCCTTTGGGCTCACTTTTTTGTTAAGGGCTTCCCTCGCCGATTGACGCAAAAAAGTTGTTGAAGATGTTTGCAACAACTGCAGTTCGGCCGAACTTTTCATTTTAACCGAATGTTCGGCCGAAGTTCGGATTCGGTTCAAACCACATTCGACCCATCTCTCATATTTGACAATACGCACATGAATCTGTAAAATAAGAGGTGCGAGGTGCGGTGTGAGGTGATTCATTCGTTATCTGTAGTTTTTAGTACACAGAAATAATATAGATGCCTCTTATACCAAGTGCAAGAACATTTTTTAATTCTCTGTGGCTTAAAATATTTTTCGAAGTACGGTAATATGTTGTCTGACAGATCTGTCAAAATATAATGAACCTTATTGGGATTGCATCAGGCTAATTAATAAAAATCGGTAAAACGGAAATAAATTATTAACTCTCAGTAGAATTTATTTTTAAAGTATGACAATGCAGGTTTGAGGCTGGTTGCGGGTTTTATTTTGATTTAAGTTTATTCTTAAATCTTATATTATATAAAATATGGCTGGCTGGGACAACATCTCTACAAATTTTATAAAGTTTATAGGCATGGAGGCCGTCCCTATAATAGCCCATCTTGCAAACCTGTGCTTTAAAACTGGCATCTTCCCTGCGCCGTTAAAAATAGCCATTATTACTCCTGTGCACAAGGGTGGGGGTGGAGACGATATTAATAATTATAGACCAATTTCTGTTCTTACTAGTATATCCAAAATTATTGAAAAATTAATAAATGTTAGGCTGCTTGATTATTTAAACAAATACAATATCATCTCCGACTCACAGTTTGGTTTTCGTCACGGTATTTCCACTGAAGACGCTGTCATATCATTAACTTCATTAGTGTCTAAACATCTTGACAATGGAGATAAGTGCCTAACTGTCTTTTTAGACCTTAAAAAGGCATTTGATACCGTCTCCGCGCCTATCCTTGTTAACAAGCTGGAAAGAATAGGTATTAGGGATATTGCGCTTGATCTTTTTAAGAACTATCTTTCAAATAGGAAGCAGAGTGTCAAAGTAGGGCAACATATTAGTGATGTCACAGATGTTTCATACGGCGTCCCCCAAGGAAGTGTATTAGGTCCAACGCTCTTCTTGGTATACATAAACGACCTGTGTAACATGAAAATTCCTAATGCCAAAGTCCTGTCTTACGCCGATGATACTGCTGTCACCTTCTGTGGTAGAACATGGCACAACGTAAGGCTAAGTGCTGAAGGAATGTCCCAGGTTGCGAATTGGCTCAATGCTAATGTTCTCACATTAAATACCTCCAAAACAAACTTTATAAGTTTCAGCATCTGCAATCGTACTCAACCAACCGGCGATTTTCGAATCACTATACACACTTGTGATGGTATTAATGTTGATAATTGTAAGTGTTCTAGTATTGGCAAAGTTTCTAGCACAAAATATTTAGGTGTATTGCTGGACCAGAGTTTGTGCTGGTATCCTCATCTTGAGCAAGTTGCCAATAGAGTCCGCAAGCTAAATTGGATCTTTAAAACTCTGCGTCACGTGCTGCCTACGTCTATACAGAGTAGTGGTAAGCCAGATCGAAATGTTCTCATACAAATATATATTTCTCTTGCTCAATCAATACTGATATACTGTATTCCTATTTGGGGTGGGGCAGCAAAACCTAAATTCATCCAATTGGAGCGAGCACAAAGAGCCCTGCTCAAAATTATGCATTTTAAAAAAAGGAAATATTCTACTGAGAATCTCTACAAACTTAGTGATGTATTGTCAGTTAGGAAACTATACATTACTCAAATAATTTTAAAAGAGCACAAAACCTTACCTTATAATGCGGATATATTATATAGATATTCACACATCCATACACACACATCCACAACACTCATGTACACTCAACAATACATATACACTCATGCACACGCACACACACGTTCACATAATTATATTTTGTTTATTTCACTCATGTACTGTTTTTATTGTGTTTAAGTAAGTATCTACTGTTGTGAAGGAACGGAGTCTTTAAATACAGGCATTATTTGCTTAAACAAAGACTCCATACCCAAAATTGTTTTTGTATAACTTTTGACACAATAAACGTTATTATTATTATTAATATTCTAACGTAAACAATGGTATTTTTTATTCAATCAATTTTAAAGATTAATGATGCATCTGCAAATAACACCATCTTCGATTGATTTTGATTGAAATAATTGGGGTAAATCGTTAATGTAAACTAAAAAGAGGAATGGACCCAACAATCCGTTAAACAGTTTATTTAACGGAAATGCCAGGCCTATACAACCGCTCCCGCGATTATGTTGTTAGCTAGGTATATTAATTTATATATCGTCCGTCGAATCGTTGAGCTCCTTAAGTTCTGAGTTGAGCTGCACGACTACATACGTGCACTGATTGGACATCTTTTCACTCTTTCCTTAAGGGATCCATTTCAGACATTAATCTACATGGTCGTCACATGATCTGACCAACATGGGACATCTGGACTATTCTGGACTTCGAAATGAAATGTGAACTCTGAGTTTGTTACGGCCTTTCTTCTCAGAGTAGTCAGTTAGAAAACGCCAACCTCATATAGTTTTTAATAGTTATTTGTTATGCAAGGCTGGAAAGTTGATTTTTGGCGCGAGTACTTCTATTCAAACCTGAGTAAGCGAAGGATTCTAGGGTTGAACCATGAGCGAAGCGAATGGTTCAAATATAGAATCCTGAGCGTTTTCATTTCGTCGTTCATACCTTGCTACGTGAGGACGTGTATTTGCCTTATTTGATTATTGTTTATTTACACAGTTTCAAATTTCCGACACTGAAGTTAACTAGTTCTATAATTTTATCGGCCCCTCTCGTTCCATCTTGTGGGATTGTCCATATAACCCGGCGGCCATATTTGATTTTGGTGCTGTGTCTCGCTCGTTCTGCCCTGGAGGGACCTAGTGGAGCTGTCAGCGGTCCTCCGAAATACTCGAAAAACTTTAATGTACGAGCAACCGGGCCTTAGCGGAGGTAAAACGACACTTCGGTCGCCCCGTACCAAGATACTTGGCGATAGTAAATCGACACCTCGGTCGCCCCGTACCAAGACACTTGACGATAGTAAAGCGATACTTTGGAGTTGAATTTAATTATTCGCCGCTATCTAGCTTGTGCGATCAGGATTTAAAAAAAAAAAAAAAAAATTAACTATTCACTCAACGATGTTTCACTCATCTAAAACGGGATCCAGCCCTGATTTAAGAACAACGTCGGAGACCGAATCTGGAGTTACGGGAAGGAAACGTAAACAACCTGAATGTGGGTTTACTGAAGCGTTAAACTCACTCGCTTCCGAGCTCAGATCGACCCTAAAGTCATTTCGCGGTGACGTTGACGCCAGGCTGACCACTATCAACTCAAACATCTCTGGTATGAAAACTGACTTGGAACTTCTCACCGCGAACACTACTGAGATTCGCAACGACATCAATCTTTTGCGAGCTGAGCAGGAATCACTTAAGCAGCGGTTGGTTGCTATAGAATCTAGGAACGAGGACATTACTCCGCGTATCGACTCCATGGATGATTTGCTTGAGTTTACGTCGAATCAATGTGAAGACGTCGTGAAGAGAATCTCAGCCCTTGAAAGTCGTGTCATCTCAGCGGAGCGTACTGACGATCTAGTTGGCGAACTTGAGGCCAAAATCGACGTATTGGAGCAGCAGGCCAGAGCCTGTAATATAGAAATATCGAATGTTCCGGAGAGGCGTGGGGAGAACTTGATCACTATTATTAAATCTATAGGGGACAAAATAAAATTTCCGATAACACAAAACGACATTATTTCCATACATCGCGTTCCACAGAAAATTTTAAATAATTCCAGACCCAAAACTATTGTGGTGAGGTTCTCCTCGGTGCCGTTTCGTGACAACGTAGTGAGCGCCTATCGCTTGGCAAAGGGATTAAAGTCGGATCAGGTCGGCATAGCTGGAACCTCGCATACAATATATTTAAATGAGCACTTAACTCTGAAGAAAAAGTTGTTCTTTCGTGAATGTCGTCTTGAGGCCAATAAGCACAAATTTAAACACTGCTGGGTCAAACATTCCACAATTCTGGTACGCCGAACTGATATTTCAAAGATATTTTCAATCCGTAATAGTAGTAAGTCCAGGGGTTCTCCAGTGTCGTATACGTCTTGTATCCGGTCTCATACCAAAACGAGACTCATCAGAAAAGCACACGAAACGCCATTGTTCTTCTGCCCAATTTCTGTGTTCAAGAGCCCATTGATATCGAATCCTACGATTGTGCATTGCTATAGGTGGTACCCGTAGCGGTCTTCGGGAATGAAGGTTCACTTCATGCAAGCGGTTTCTGACTGTTTGGTCGCTAATTAAGTTCCCTGAAGAGTGATGAAGCCTCACGGCTAACATCATGGCGGTTATTGTTGGAGCTCTTCGAGTTAAGATTTGAATGTATCGGTCTTGTCTCCGTGTGGTGCAGCGATACCGTCCTTCATGGCGCTCAGCCACGGTACCAGTGCTTCGGTAACGTGTCCAAAGTCGACTGATAACACCTTTTTTTGTTGTTGCAACGAACATGGGCGGCCATTCCACAGCGTGATTTGGATGAACTCATTTTGAGTATGCCAAACCGATGTTCTTGTGTTGTTAGTGTTCGCGGTAGAAACACGGATTATTAATTGTTTAAGTTACCCAATAAAATTTTAAAGAAAACTGTTATTTCAGTCTTTTTTTCGAACTTTAATGTTAGTGGTTCAAATGTCAAAAATCCCTTTATTAGGAAAATGGCAAATTTCTTTATTAATGCAAAGGTGACTTGGTTTATCGTTACTGTGACAAACGAAAACACTTTATTTGATGAATCCTTAAAGAAAATTTAAATTAATATCAATCAAGAGAAAAGTTATTGCAAAAATATATGTTGATCCCTAGACACTTTTGATGTGTGTATTTCCACAAATTTAATATTTCCGATGATATTACCGCTAAAGATAATAAGTAATTCTTTAATTTTCCGTATTTTTTCTAACTGTATAAATTCCCTTTTTCATTTTTATTTTGATGCTATAGACTACATAAGCTCAATTAATTACACATACGTTCTTTGGTTAAGCGAATCAGTAATACATCTTTGTCATATTTTTCTATATTCTCTGTTATCTGTGGTTCCAGGCTTACTGGTTGCATCTCTAATCATCAGTGCTTTCAACATACATTATATTATAACATATCTCCTTCCTAATGGCTGATTCACTATGTATTTATTATCAGAATTGCAGGGGCATTCGTGGCAAACTTCAGACGATTTTTATGAATGTCTTGGCTGGTACGTATGATATAATCGTATTAACGGAGACTTGGTTAGTACCAGATATAGCAGACTGTGAGGTTGTAGATCAGCGCTACACCGTTTTTCGTTGTGACCGGGATCGCGCGGCAACTGGTAAACGCGAGGGTGGAGGAGTTCTTGTTGCCATTTTAAAAACACTTCAACCTTTGTATATGGCCAACGTATGCGGCGGTTCTTTACACACCCACTTAGAATTTCTACTTATTCAATTACCCAGTCGTGACCATTCGAAACGGCACTTTATCAGTGCGGTTTACATACCACCAAAAACACCCGATGACGTCTATATTACTTACTTGAGTATGCTTTCGAACATTTTAAGTGATCCCGTGATAGATTGTTTTTACATAATAGGTGACTTTAATTTACCGAAACTGGATTGGCCTTCCGGAGTTGGTGCATGTAACCAGCTCAGTGAGATCCATTCATTTATTGGTAGGAATCTCGAAAATTTTCTTTCAGAATTGAACGCCACGCAGTATCATAACTTTCCAAACGCGAACAATCGAACGCTAGATTTATTAATATCCAATGAACACTGCCAGGTTTATCAGCCAAATGATCATTTAGTACCCATGGACTCTCATCACCCCCCTTACTGTGCCGTGACCTCCCCTCACATGAATTATTCGCGCATGAACCAGTGCCCAGTTGTGAAATTCAATTATAATAAGTGTGATTACGATCAAATTAAAGCTGATTTGTCTGAAACAGATTGGAATAGCTTGCTCGATCACCTTTCCGCACAAGAGTCTGTAAACACATTTTATGATTATTTATTTGAAGTTATTCGTAAGCATGTTCCTCTAAAATCCAACCGATGTTCTAACTTTCCCATTTGGTTTACTCGACCCCTTATAAGGCTATTCCGAAACAAAAACAAGGCTTGGATCAAATGGAAAGTTTACAATAACATATCCGACTTCGAGCAATTTTCTCTTTACCGACGTAGATTCAATAGTGAATGCTACCAATGCTACTCCAACTATATAAAGTCTGTCGAAGATAATGTTCACAAAAATCTCAAACTTTTCTGGAGCTATGTATCTAGTAAACGTGCTAATTCAGGGATTCCATCTAATGTCAAATTGGGAAACACTTCCTGCTGTGAGCCGCGCGATATCTGTGAACTGTTTGCAACGTACTTTAAATCTGTGTATGAACCATCTACACTCGATATTCATAATTGGGTGCCTCCTTCTACCTTCCATAGCGATAGTGACCTTATTAGTAAAATTTATATAAATCATTCAAAAATTCACAAAGAGCTCATATCGCTAGACTCCACAAAAGGTCCTGGACCTGACGGCATCTCTCCTTCGTTTTTCAAACGTGTTGCTGATCAACTGTGTGATCCTCTGCATTTGTTATTTAATAAATGTATTGAACACGGCGTTTTTCCGGATGTATGGAAACTGGCACATTTGACTCCAGTCTTCAAAAAGGGATCCAAGCATGACGTGGAAAATTACCGCCCGATCTCCATTCTGTCCACCTTGTCAGGGCTTTTTGAGAAGTTAGTTTACAACGAAATATATCCCACTTTACACAAGTCCATAATTAAACAACAGCACGGTTTTGTCCGACAACGATCCACCTATACAAATTTACTCATTTTTGTTGGGAATCTTTTCGAAAACATGGATAATCGTTTACAAACCGACGCTGTGTATACCGACTTTCAGAAGGCTTTTGACAAGGTGGACCACGAATTGCTATTACAAAAAATAGCTTTTAATGGTATTCGCGGAAATTTGCTGCGTTGGTTCACATCTTACATAACAAACCGTACTCAAAAAGTTGTGATCAATGGTTATCAATCCGAGCTAATTTCAGTCACCTCCGGAGTCCCGCAGGGATCAATTTTGGGTCCTTTATTATTCACTATTTTCATAAACGACATTATTTGTTGCTTTAAACACTCCAACTTTCTACTATACGCGGATGATTTAAAAATTTACAAAACTATAAATAGTTTTGAAGATTGTTTATTACTTCAAAGTGACTTAGATCGACTTTCTACATATTGTACCACAAATAAACTATTACTGAGTTTACCCAAATGTAACGCTATAACTTTTACAAAAAATAAAAAACAACATCTATGTAACTATTATTTATCTAATGCAAAACTAAATAGAGTCTATTCACTGCGGGACCTCGGGGTGATATTGGACTCAAAACTTCATTTCAGCACGCACATAGATACTATTATAAACAACGCGCTTAGAATGTACGGTTTTGTTATGCGTAACAGTAGAGATTTTAAACGTCCATCAACTTATAGATATTTGTTTATATCTTTAGTTAGGCCATGTCTGGAGTTTGCTACTATGATATGGAACCCTTACTATAGAAAGTATATTGAATCAATCGAAACAGTACAACGAAAGTTTCTGCGAGCCATGCATTGGAGATGTAGTCACAGCCAAGCCACGTATGATACATTGTTAAAGTATTACAACCTGCTTTCTTTAGAATCCAGAAGGCTGCTTCTTGGAGCAATGTTTATTCACGGTATTATCCATAACAAATATGACTCCTCTGATATATCCAATAAACTGTGTTACCTTATTCCGAGAACAGTAGTGCGTAGACGAGCGCGCCCATACCGTTTACTAGCAACTAATACCAGCCAAATATGTCACTCTAATGCTGGGTCTCGCGCTCCTCTGCGTCAACTGGTGGATTCTTACAACGACAGATTTGAGAGCATAGATATTTTTAACCTATCCGCTAACAAATTTAGGATACTTGTAGTCGAGTCTATAATGGCATCATAATTTTATTCTAATAAAAGAAAGATCTTTTATAATTTTAATAGTTTAATAATGTATTTAACTCGCGTAGCATAATTAATCATAAGTTAGTGATCAGTGGATAATAGTGTTGGTAGTGCAATAAGTGCCACTAGTCTAAGTTTATATTTAGTTTATGACATGTTTTGTACTGCTGTTTTTTATCCCTAAATAAATAAATAAATAAAATAAATAAAGGTACGAGACGCAGAAAAGCTTTGCTGCCGAGCGCAACACACAATTTTTCACCTCACTACAGCGAGGAAACTGCTAGGTGCAAGAAAACAGGTGTTATATGTTGAGTTTTATTTTGTTCGAGCGTCTCAGATACATTGACTCATGTGAAGAAAATAACAGATACTTGGCAATGTATCATATGAGTTACATAGAATATCTCCAAAATTAAATACCCTGTATTTTGTTCTATATCCTACTTGTCCTCTAAGGAGAATGAAAGAAAAAAACTAATTTAATACAAATAACTAAGTAATTTAATTTAATACATATTTATTTTTGCCAAGCAAAGGATTAAATAACATATTATATTAGTATTTTTTTTATTTAAAAAATTAAACTTAAATTAACACAATTGGGTATTTGACAGGGTAGTATTTCATATTCAAATGTGACGTAACAGATTTTTTTAATCAAATGGAATACTTATTAACACTAATTCCAATTTTACAATTATATCCTCGCAAAATATTTAATTTCTGTACTGTGATGGAAGTTTTTAAGGTGAGCGGTATTATTTAATATTTTATTTTAGACCGTGTCATGCATTTCAGTGGACTGGCAGTATAGAAAATTATTAAATAGAAAGGTTCGAATTTTAAAAACTCTTTCCACGCTAGAGAGCAAAAATCGATTTTCGGCTCAGATTTCGAATGACAAACAGACTCTTTCCGAGCCAGTGAGGTGAAATAGCTATTTGTTATGCAAGGCTGCAAAGTTGTTTTTTGTTTCGAGTACTTATTTGTATTGAAACCCTCGCTACGCTCAGTATCTTCTCTTATCTAGGATACGGATTCTAGAATCTTGACTGCTGAGCGAAACAGAACATTTCACCTCACTACAGCGAGGATAATGGTAGTGCAAGACAAACAGCTTAACTTGCAATAACACTCTGCAGGTGTTAAATTTATATCTTCGGCTTCGTCGCTGTCGAACTCGCTCATATTTTATGATATCTTGTGATTATATAAAAAAACAAACCAGACGATTGAAAGCGAATTGAATAAAGAGAAGAAAGTTTTTAAAATGATGACTTCTTTAGCAGCGTTGTGCACTTTTTTTGTGATGGGTAAAAAATGTTAAACTTGCGCCAGGACACGTGACCTTATCGAAAATTCGTACGACGGCGGCAGAGATAAACTTTTTAATGTAAAATAATTGTAATAGTTAGTTCTGAAGTGTTACATTTTTAATGTAATATAAATTGCCATGTTTGTGTACGATAGCGCAATAAATGAATATATTTATTTTATTTTACCACATAAATGATACTACTTTTATACTGATAATTAAAGCAATTCTTGCAAAATTATTCCCTAACCATTCCAAAATATCAAATAAGCACAACGTTAATATTCAAGTTTTCACTTCTGTCGGCACTCCCGGAGTGCTTCATTTCGTTGATTCATGCATTCGTTCGCCAGTGCTATTGTTCTAAAAATGAGTTGCACTGAGTTGAAAT
Source organism: Hyppa rectilinea (assembly GCA_951799385.1). Taxonomy (NCBI): domain Eukaryota; kingdom Metazoa; phylum Arthropoda; class Insecta; order Lepidoptera; family Noctuidae; genus Hyppa; species Hyppa rectilinea. The sequence goes on from OX637319.1 coordinate 4,528,860, forward strand.
AAGTACTACCTACTAGTGTATTTTCAGAGGACTGTACATCGATAACCCCCCTGTCACTCTGTATAAAAATAATTTGTATAGCACTAGATAGATCCGTTATTTTCCACTTTATTATTTCGAGCCCGTATTGTCCTAATGCAGGGCAGTCTAGCTCGTCCCAACATCGCAATCTGGGCCTACGTCGTATGCCGCGACATCACTCAAAATCCTGCATCGCACAAGTAGTTTCTCGCGCGATTAGCATTTATACAACATCCCGACATCAATCGTCGGGCTGTAGCCCACCAGACATAACACCCGGAGGATGAGCGAACTTCACACCCTAATGATCAATTGACATTAATATCCTGTTCGTGTTCTTGAGTTTTAAATGATGACTGGGGCAAATCGTGACAACTCAAAATAGGACCGGACCCAATATTGAACCTTGAGAAACGCCCCTTGTTATCTCAGATCCTACCAGTGTGTTAATGTCGTAAACCTGTCAATCTTTCAGGTATCTCGGTAGATTTAAGAGATCTTGGCGTTCACCTATCACCACCAGGATACCAGGATACGCCGCCGTGAGGTAGCTGGCCTGCTGTAGGTACTCTGCTGGGCACATAGCACTCGCGACGCATCCATAGAACACATTTATAGCATGCATCTATAGCACGCATACTTCCATATAAACAACATAGTAGTGATAAGTTGAATCCGTTTCCACCAGGGCTAAGCTAAGTGCACCAATGAATATGATTGGTGGATATCAAACGCATCCATAGCAACATAGCATAGCACATCTCAGGTGGATACGCAGCCTTGCACTGCCGGTCATACGGGGTTATTTTTCAATGACCGGCCAAATTTTCACTGGGTGTTCTACCCATGAACGTGAACAACTTTCACTATGGGACCAACTCTGAAATCACGAAAAAAAAATCAGCTGTTTCCTACAAAATATCAATACCTACTCGACTAAAATGTAGGAAACAGCTGATTTTTTTTTCGTGATTTCAGAGTTGGTCCCATAGTGAAAGTTGTTCATATTTATGGTTAGTCCACCCTGCGAAAATTTGGCCGGTCATTGAAAAATAACCCGGTATAGTATTCAAGTCTGACAAGTGGTATTTAAACACAACATTTTGCTAATACATTTTTATTGTTCATCTATTTACATCGTCACAAATATAAAAGGATTCACTTAAACCAATTATTATGACTTGTCAACTAGCGACCGCGTCAACTAGCCACCGCGTCAACTGGCCACCGCGCCAACTAGCCACCGCGACAACTAGCCACCGCGTAAACTAGCCACCGCGTCAACTAGCCACCGCGTCAACTAGCCACCGCGTCAACTAGCCACCGCGTCAACTAGCCACCGCGTCAACTAGCCACCGCGTCAACTAGCCACCGCGTCAACTAGCCACCGCGTCAACTAGCCACCGCGTCAACTAGCCACCGCGTCAACTAGCCACCGCGTCAAATAGCCACCGCGTCAACTAGCCACTAGCGTTACTCTACGAGCTAAACATTCACTTTACTAGACAACTTATTGCATAAATAATTTATTTACTATATTCTTCTGACTAAACATGTAGAAATGTAAAATTTACTCAAAAATATTCCATCACAGATGGAGTTTGTGACATTTTAAAATATTTATTTACATAAAACTGTTAATTTCGAGTAATATTAACTATCTACATTATAATCTATTGGTATGATTGCGTGTCATGAACATGCGCGCTGACCGCTGTGTTGTGGTTCAACGTTCAAGAAATAATACCTATTCCAGCTATGGCACATGAAACAATAACAATATTACTGCCAGAGCTTGCGACCGACACCGTGCGGGAGGAGGTAACCATAGTCTCATCTAGCTATATCACTAACGATTCATGACATTCTCATTGCAGAGCTGGATTGTCATGTGTAATTCTAATAGAAAATATTTAACAGAATATTGCAATTATAAATACTTTTAAGTAGTGTTCGAGGGCAAAATAATGAATATATCTAACAATATTTATTTCACTATCGGTCGCGTCTGGCTACTATATTATGTAAGATCTTGGTGAAGCTGACGTCTACTTCTTCCTCAAGGGCTGGTCTGCTTGAAGCTCTGCCTCCTGAGGGTCGAGCTGGCCGGCCTCCACACACGACTTGCAACAGAACCTGGGGACAATACGACATGCTAAGTTGCGTGCATAGAAGAACAACAACAGATTGAGAACGTACAAGCGTATCTAAACTCTCTATTAATGTACAGTCACGGACTTTAATTGTTGAGCCACTTGCCATTGTTGGTATTTTAGCCGAGTAACGCAAATCGGGTTTAGTCGGGTATACTCGTACATCCAGACACGTAAAGTTATAATGTCTTGAATTTTGATTTGCGGGTCTAGCATTCATAACCTAGCGATAATTGTTTATCGTAGTCATGGTAACGTTAGCATGCGGTGAAGTACTATGATTGTTCTTTGACATCGACATTTCAACTGTTACGAATAGTTTTTCAGAAATAACGATTGATTGGATAGACGTATTCAACCTTTTTATAGGTAATCCTTACAACTATAAGCCTCTATGGATAACACTATTTCAGATTACTAATAATTTGTCATCTTATTTGAGAGTAGTTTCAGTTCGAGTTTAATCGTGTAAAGTCGTGTAATCTCGTGAATCTATAAAACTGCAAAATTAAAAAGTTTGTAAATGGCTCATCAATTAAAGTCCGTGACTCTACAGACTTGAAAATGAACCTTATGATTTGTGATAAAGTTGAAAAACTATCATAGAAATTTTACAGATAACTTGATGTGCTGGCCTCTGTACATACAATATGCCTAATAAATAAACAATATACATTCCGACAGTAATGAACAACCAGCTCAACTTCTAGCCGATAAGAACAATTAAACACTATTATTAATCTTGTTCAGCAAATGATATCGATTGACCTAATTAATCGGTTAACCTCACTTAACGATTATACACTTACTTCGAGTAATACTTGTGTCTACAGAACTTGCTGCGCACGATCAGGTCACAGTTAGCGAAGAAGGGATTATCTGTGCACTTGGCAGGTACCAGGAGCTCTGAAAATATAAAATTAGTGATCCAATACAACATTATTAAACACCTGTGTGCGCACAGCTTCGTGCTCCAATTTCCATACAATTGTCAAGTTCAAGAATCTTTGATGTCAATATTTGAAAAAACTAAACGTTAAACGATGGTAAAGCCAGTTTATGGATTACTAGCACATTGCCCGCGGCTTCGCTCCCGTGGTCTTCCCGCGGGACCCGTTATTTTTCCCGGGATAAAAAGTAGCCTATGTTACTTCTGAAATCTAAGCTTTCTAATGGTGAAAGAATTTTAGAAATCGGCACAGTAGTTTTTGAGTTTATTCATTACAAACGTACACACAAAAATACAAATCTTTCCTCTTTATAATATTAGTATGGATAGGGAAGTGCTGGGAAACGTGGCCCGCCTTCTATAACGAACTTAAAAACTACTGCACTCGTTGTGCCTGACGTCGAGTTACGCTGCGAGGTGTCGCGTAGCCGGCCGCGGAAACCCCGATCCAGCACACCTTTCGGCCAAAACTCTTCCTTGAGGAAGATGACCAAATGGTGAGTCGGAACGCGCATCACGAACGACTTAAAATTGGTGTTATGGCGCGCCTCCAACTTCTCCACCCTCAAGGTTTTAAGCCTGCAGACTAGATATTCGTCTACAATAAACTGCGTAATATCAGGAGTGTCACTTACGTTGCACGTTGATCTGCGCAGTGTCAGACTGCCAGCTGTATGGGTTTCTGGCGTAGCAGGCGTACAGCCCGCTGTCGGCGACGGTCACTTGCGTCACCGTCAGGCGGGACACGATCGTGCTGCCTGTTGATGTAAAAAACGGTTGTATTAGAAATAAACTCAATTTTTTTTTTTGAGGGTGTGAAATCATCACGTGACTCCTCCCGCTCTGGGTGGAGCGGAAGTGTCAGACTCTTACTGACTAAACCCCATCCATGTTGCTTCCTTAGCCCTTTATGTTCCGGGGTAGCGGTAACCCTCACGGGCCCCTTCACAAGCTGACATCTCTTTGCGCGTGGAACACGTACGCGCCGTCCGGCACGGGTCAGGTCCTGGTCGGGCGGTGAGCTACCCATTACTCACCGTCCGCAGGTCTGAAACTCAACTGTTAAAGCTGCTTTTTGTATCGTATGTTTACATTCATTGAAAATATCTATTCTATCGCAGTCCACCATTGGATAAAAGCCTTTCCTAAATTCCACTACAACACTCGGTTTCCGCCTTCTGCATACAATTCACTCAGGCTTCTTATTCATGTCGTCGGTCCATCTAGCAAGGAGACGCCTTGTGATACCCTTGAAAACAGACTTTCTCCACTAAGGGTTAGGTTAAGGGTAGCCCATCGCTACCTCAGCTCTTCAGCAGACGTTGAGTGAGAATGCACTTAATTAGCAAGTGTTACTAGACTTACCAGTGATAGTGATCCTGCCGTCTGTCTGTATGGTGTCGCCATCTTTGGTCCAGTGAACCTCCGGCTCGGGGAAGCCGTCCACGTCGCACGTCAGGTGCAGGTCTGCGCCGATGTTCAACGTCGAGAACGGCGTCGACACATGAGTGCTGACCGGCACTGTTTGTGAAAAAATTGAGTTAGAGGGTAGTTTTAAGATGACAGCTAATGTCGGTAATGTCAACAATTACCTATTTTCAATATACGTCATAAAGACCACTACGACTAATTGAAGATGATAATTTTTTTTTATGAAGGGTCCATTACACATAACATAAATAATGTATAGTATAATAAGAAGACAGTACATGTATCAGGTGTAGAAATCTGAATTGAGTAAATAAAAACAGTCAATTATGATCTTAATAATGAACCCTTAACATCAAGATTACTTTATGTACAGCTTAAATACGAGCGTATTGAGACATTCAGCGATGCACAACCGAAAATGCTGCACCCAGAACGAATAGAACTAGACACCCGCAAAGTTTATCAGCAACATACGACAAGTTACGATTAATCATACGATAATAATAATTATACAATAGTACCTTATTATTCTTCATACTTACAGAAGCTACTGACACCGCTTTGTTGCTACAATGTTGTTAACAAATATCACTGTTGAAAAGATAAAGCACAAGTCGTTCTTTCGGAGTAAAAAAGATGCTCCATATCACACACAACATTATAATGTATTAACACTGTTTACCAGATAGCAGTTTCATACGTAATAAGTCTATAAATGTTTTGTTTACTTTAACGCCTTAACGAAAACAATCCAACATCGCTAGAAGAACCATGCAAGTAGAATACATAAACATACTCCATGCAGAGATAAGCCATGCCATACTATTAGTGGAAGTACCAAGATGATTGTTGATCTTACGTCAATTATAACATTTGCAATCTATTACAAGAAATAAACTCACCTATATATCTGATAGATGGTAAAATGGAGAATTTTTACGTACAGTTAATGCAAAAGATCAATCGTAAGACAAACAATCAGCTAAATAAGTTCATTCATAAAGCTGTCAGTTCCTAATCTTACCAGTGAACAAAGGCATGGGCACTTCAGTAGTGGTGGAAGTCGTGGTGGTGGTCGTCTCCGCGGTGGTGGGTGGCTGTGTCCTGGCTCTGGGTAGCACCGTGTTTCGTGGCACCAAAAACTCGTGTTCAATGAAAATCCCTTCAGGCATATAAGCTCGCACGAAGACCACCCACGACGCCGCCTTGCCTTCTCCGTTGTACGCTTGACATGTGTACTGCCCAAGAGTTTCAAGAGCCAGGCTTCTGATGAGGAGTACGTTTCCTCTCGCTTCGTACACAGCGTCGTTGTATGGCACCATGACACTCTCGTAGCCGCGGTACCAGAACACTGAGGGCGGCGGGTACCCGTACGCTAGGCAGCGCACATGGAGTGGTCTGCCTAGCTCTCCGGTCACCACGGCGTTCTCATCTCCAGCAATTCCGACAGGCATCCTCACAGGATCTACCAGCCCCCGATTGTTAGCGAACCAATGTTAGAGTTTATGAATGCATCCTCTTAACATAATCTGGTTTGTATTTAGTGAGCGAAGTTACATTCATAAACTCTATGTTAATGTTGACTACTAAGCGTAAAATTATTGAAATGGGAGGACATAACAAATGAAGTTAGAAGATGTTTTGTGTGCTTCCAAAGTTCTGGCTACTGCATCTGTGTACAGGTGCCAGCACATCAAGCTATCCCTAACTGTCAAATTTTCTCAATTAAAAATGAACCTTATACCTTTGTAATAAAGTTGAAAGAAATAAATAAGAAATTTGACAGATTGTTGTAACTTGATGTGCTGGCCTCTGTACATTCTCCAGGTCGAAAGTTCTTCATGGATGGCACTTACAGACATTTTTAAAGTTGCAGTAAACGAATAATTTTAAACTGTAGAAACACTCAAAACAAAGTATCAATTGTGATAACCAGCAGCAGATGTAAAGTGTGTCGTTCACCTTCGTATGCGCGTGCGCACGCGAGCAGCGCGGCGAGCGAGAAGAGACAGACGCGCGACATGTCGACCGAGCGGGAAGAGCAACCGATTCAGAGCAACACGAACTTCAACTGCACGAGTATACGACCGGCACAAGTGATGGACAGACTCCTACTGATTGCGTTAATGTTTTGATATAAGACTGTTGACTGCGAAAGATTGCAGCGTGTGCGCACGTTGGTAAACGAGAGTAAGTATGTTAAATGATTTTCCTGACGATATTATAACTTGTTTATAGAGTAGCATGTGGTGCATAGTGATTTAAAAGTTCGCCATTTCGTTAAAATTGTTTTATCTGCGTAGGTCTTGCATAGTGTTCGTTTATTTTGAAGCAACTGCACCAAATCTATTGATTCTTTTTCCATATTGTTTATGTTACTTAAATTTACATCCACCTCTGTTTTCATACTTTTCAGAAGTTCCGTGTTTTCATTTTCGTCCTTCTTTGTAATCATTTTTCATGTCTTATCCATATTTATGTTTATATTTAGTCTAATATCTTTGTTATCTTAATGTAAGGTCATCATATTAATTTGTTTACGAGTAGGAGAGGTTACTTACACAGAGGCACTGATAAAGATGGGTCAAGTATAACGATCAACGTAGCATAAGATTACGATACTAAAACGTGATCTAGGAATAACACTCTAATCCTTGTATTATAATAGACATAGTGACGGAATATTCACGTTTTAATAAGACATTAATTATAAGAATCACGTGGGAGTGTACTTTCTGTAAACCTTTAAACCGTTAAATAGAATGTTTATCATTATAAGTCGATGTCAGTCCATTATTGTGTTGCTGATGTGCCCGATCAGGATTGTATGTTATGACTAGTGCAAGTATGTGTTAATTAATATTTATTACGGTACGGAAGAGAGTATCAATGATGTTACCAATATTTTGTATAAATATTATGTTGTTATTCTGTTTAAAAGAGTGGCCGTGGATTTTGACGACACGGTTGGCGCAGTGGTTGAGCGATTGACTGCTGCGCATTATGTCGCGGGTTCGATTCCCGCACTGAACAAATATTTGTACGACCTGCAAATATTTGTTCCGGGTCTGGGTGTTTTTCTATCTATAATACGTATGTATTTACAAATAAAAATGTATATAAGTAGTTTATGAGCCATCTCGTTACCATAACACAAGCATTAGGTTGCTTAGCTTGGGACTAAATGGTCGTTGTGTGAAATGTCCAAGGATATATTTATTTTTTTGCCCGTTCTTCTCAATAGGCACCTACTGCTTTGGAATGGGCAGCAATCTTTCTGACTGACCGACCCCTTGACAATACAAAATTGCTTGTAATTGGTTTACTTGAAATAAATGCTTTGAGTTTCAGTGTTACAAACTCTCTGACTAAAACCCAACCTTACCCCTTTGTGTTCCGGGGCAGCGGTAACCCTTTCGGACAATCCCGCTGAGGGCGAGCCTATTGCCAACAACTGGGCACCAATCCAGACATCAAGCTATTGAGAAGTAGGTACCTACTAATAACTCCTATTAGAAGAAACTCATTAGGTAAACTTCCCAACCTGAAGATCGAACCCAAAAGAGTCAGAACCTTATCATCAATGGGTGACCACAATTTAAAAACCTGTCTTTATGGTCTAGTGCACCATGAGCCGTGCATTACAAATGATTGATTTTATTTTGTAATAGCTTCCGCCCGCGGCTTCGCCCGCATAATATGTCGACAAATTATACACATAAACCTTTCTCTTCAATCACTCTATCTATTAAAAAAAACCCGCATCAAAATCTGTTGCGTAGTTTTAAAGATTCAAACATACATAGGGATGTAGGGACAGAGAAAGCTACTTTGTTTTCATCATCATATTATTCCTTTTCCCAACTATGTTGGGGTCAGCTTCAAGTCTTACCAGATGCCACTGAATACCAGTATTTTACATGGAGCGACTGCCTATCTGACCTCCACAACCCAGTTACTGGGTAATACGATACCCCTTTGATTTTATTTTGTATAATTATAGTTTTTTTTTAATGTAAAACTGCATTATGTCGACGTACGATTAAGCAAGCAACTTAACTCCGCCTATAATAATACTCGTGATGTGTGTCAACGATCGTAATTGACACACGATAGAAACAGTGATATTTTATTTACAATAAAGTAGCGAGCATTAGGTACTCGTGTGACTAGTTAATTGTGTCTATCGCACATCCCTATTGATAATCGTAAGTAAATATGTTTAAAATATAATATATTTGTACTTGCTAAATTTTATCTGCATTTTTGTTAACTTTGTTTTAGCATACAATTTAGCTTTGGTAACTTTAAAATTATGTTACTATTATTGTTATTGTAAATTCTTTTTGATATTTGGTACGCCATTAACGGAAAAACATAGAGATCTCTGAACCTATCTATTTTATTTATAACACCCATTTTTGGTTTTGTAATAACAGCCGCATATGTCGATCCATCAGGTTAAGCTACGCTTGCCGGGGTTGGCCGTGGATGGATGACCATCTTTACATATCGAGACTCGTCCGTGCCTCGGAAAGTACGTTAAGCCGTTGGTCCCGGCTGTCATTTGTGCATCTTTGACAGGCCCGATAATCACAGTCTTACCAAGGTATCGTATTACCCAGTTACTAGGTTGTGGAGGTCAGATAGGCAGTTGCTCCATGAAAAATACTGGTATTCAGCTGCATACGGTTAGACTGGAAGCCGACCCCAACATATATGAAAAAGGCTAGTCAGACTTGACTTGACTGACGACAAGCCACCTGTTTAACTCGTTTTGCATGACGAAGATGAACGGACATACAAATTATTTGCCTCTGATTATAAATGTGCAGAAATACAAAAACAATACATTTGCCACTAGTTCTCCAATTGATCCTATTGTTTAGTGGGGAAAAAGAAAAGTTAGTGTCATAGATAGATAGACCAGAAAGGCAATCCGTTAAAGTTCTAAATATTAGGTAATCAATCCAAAACCTCTAACTACTTTAAAATTCTAAACTACTTCATGTGTTCAAATGCAGAACCCAATGCTATGAAAGACGCAAGTTGCTGTGGATCTTATCGATACAAAACATATAGCTAGGATCTTTTGTCATAAAAACATAAGCGGTTATATTTTGTGGCAATTTAAGACATAGAATGGGATAGAACCCATGACAATGTTTTTAATGAATAAATTACCATACTTACAGATACCAGAACATCAAACTATCCCAATCTGTCAAATGTTCCCAATTGAACATGAACATAATATCTTTGTAATAAAGTTGAAAATCTATCACAGAAATTTGACAGATTGGGGTAACTTGCGCGCTATGCTGGCCTCTATAGATTTCTTTTTGTCGCAGGAAAATACCGCTCTTCAGATATAAATGTGTTAGAAGTCCATAGCAACTAACGCCCTCTACCAGCTCATTCCCCAAGCTACCGTCGTGCTTCAGGCCCACTCACCATTGACGGCCAGGTGTATCTCTTGCGTGGCCACTCCGAGGCCATTGTCAGCCACGCAGATGTAGACGCCGGTGTCGTTGCGGTACACAGATACAATCTCGAGCGCGCCGTCCGACATCAGTCTGTAGCGACCAGCGTTACCGTCGATCTGTTACGAAATAACAATTTTAGAATTTGTCATGTCAACATTCATAATTATGTTTTATTGATATTATAAGAAATTACGGTGCAAGTATAACAAACTTATTGGAAGTTTTATGTTTGCACTAGGGCCGTGTGGTTCAGGGCCAAGCCTGCCGGGTAAGCGGGATTGTCCGAAAGGGTTACCGCTACCCCGGAACATAAAGGGCTACGGAAGGAACATGGATGGGTTTTAGTCAGTAAGAGTCTGACACTCCCTTCCGCTCCACCCAGAGCGGGAGAAGTCATTGGATGATTTCCCAGCCTTAAAAAAAAAAAAAAAAAGGGCCGTTTGGTCCGAGTGCTCATCGAGTATTTCGAGATATCGCTCAGCGGTTGGTCAACTGTACACGTGACCAGAGGGCTGGTCAATTTTTAGGCCAAAGAATTAGTATTGCCATCCAACGTGACAACGCTGCCAGCGTTTTGGGCACATTTCCCACTGACAGCGATGGGGATGGATGTTTTTGACGCCCTATTATCTCTTCCCCTTTTTTACCACTTGTACCATAATTAGATATATTTTTTAGTTTTAGGTTGTATATATTGTATTTAGATTTGTGTAAAAGTAAGAAATTAAGAACAACGTTTAAACATCGCAATAAAGCTAGGGACACTATTCTAACAAATCCCAAGCTTCAGAATCAGTTTTATTCAATTGACTATTTGAATCGGTAAAAAATAAAATATGAAATCACATGGAAAAAAGCCCGCTCGTCATAAGAACTGCCATCACTTCACAGAAATTAAGTATAATGCGAAAATACAATTTTTGAATTTCTTTTAATGATAATAAGTATTCCATTTGATTCTAAAAATCTGTGACGTCACATTTGAATATTCCATAAAAATACTTTGTATTAAATTTGTTTTTTTCTTTCATTGTCCTTAGAGGACAAGTACGTCACATTGTTATAATATTTCATACAAATCACGTACAAATGCCGCGTTTTGACAGTTCATAAAAAGTAACGTTATTGATTACCCTTTCAAATACCCAATTAACTAAATTGTAGCATTTGCTACTTACGGTGAGCTCTCCGAATCTCCACGTTATCTTGGGTGGTGGGTTGCCATGGAACAGACAGCGCAGTGTGGCTGTGCCTCCTTCAGAGGCCGACACCTCCGGCTCTTGCTGCGGCAACGCCTGAGGCGGTGCTGGCACATCTACGAATCAAACTTGTTCATTAGTTATGTTGGATTTAATCACGATTGAAATTCTAATAATACAGTTATGCGTTTTTCCAAGTATATTAACACTTTCAGCTGAGCAGCTGGGTATTGAAATGGTTGTTACGCGGCGCACTATTTTCTCGTACAAAATACATGACGATTGCGAATAACTGCGTAATTAGAATGTATGTGTGAAGTAGCCTTATAAAGTCTACAAAAAAAAACTTGTACTGTGGCGCTACTAGTCCGAAAATTTACGGCACGATGGCGTAGCTTGAAGGAATTGGTATAAGCTCTGCAGCTTTAAAAAAGTGCATAAACGGCTACCCGTTTATACACTTTTTTAAAGAAAGATGTATTCTTTGCTGATGTGATTAAACATTGTGTCAATTAACGTTTCTCAAATTTTAAGTATCACAACGTTGTTCCGCTCAATGTGTGAATAGTATTGGTAATTTGCCTCGCTTTTCAGTCATAGTGTTTTTATTCAAGCGGCTCGACTGGGAGGACCACTTTTTTTACAACAATTGGTCATTCGAGTCGCTAGTAACATACAGACGAAAGAAAACCTGCAAGCGCTTTTTATAGTGTATACTTTGAAAGGCTCTTACTTGGTGCAACAGTAGTAGTGAGAGGTGGAAGTGGGCTGGTCTGCTCGACCGGTATCAGGCATATATCGCTGCATCCTCGTCGGCAGCACTTGCCCACTCCGCGGCAGCCAGCGTCGTCTGAACACTCGTGGCGGCATCTCACCTCGTTCGTGGTTGTCTCGTCCATGGGACAAACACCAGCCTTCACAACTGGTAATGAAACGATTCATTGAAGAAACAAAGTGATGCTGACAGATATGTTTTCGCAATTGGTTTTATCTTTTTACAGCGGTAAAGTCTACCAAACAAGACTGTAAAATTGTACCTTCCTTGCAAGCCCCCAATAGGGTTCCATCCGTTACCGTCTTTACTAAAGTTTTTTTCAGAGGTTCCCAAAAATGTATGCACTGTTTAAGACATGCTGAGACTATAAATGGCTTACTAGTTCTGCATTCTGCTGAGTAATTGGGTTCCAGATCAAGGCCGTTCATGTATGGTTGCACCACGCAGCGCTCGCCTGTTCCACAGGACTTCCTCTCACATGGGTTCTCCTTACATTTGCATCTGTATGAAAAAATAAATAATACATTATGAGGGAGTCAAAAACAAAAGTGCCGTCAGGTACATTTTGCTGTTACAATTCACAGCGGAGGAAACGACAAGAGTTTAAAGGGCATGACCTGGTTGGAATAGAAGAATCATCATCCTCCTTCCTTCTTATATTATTAACGTGAAAGTTTGTGAGGATGTATGGATGTTTGTTACTCTGTAACGCAGAAACTTCCGAACGGATCTGGCTGGAATTTAGCAAGGAGATAGATTATAGTCTACTTTTTATTCCAGTAGCAGGTTCCATGAGATACTTTCGCGCGATCCACGCGGGTGACGCCGCTGGCAGAAGGCTGGATAAGTTATCTTGTGGTTATAATAACTTATCCATATGGAATGTGATTGATAGACGTATTCTCTGACACATGAGTAGAAAACTATTTTTCTTACAAAAACCTTGGTTGGTCTTAGATATCGTAGGAGTGCTTTATGTAATTTCTAAGATGGGTGAAATGGTTCTATAGAAATGTATTAAAAAAACAAGATGGCGGCGTATGTTCCGATTTCTTTTTTTTATTTGTGGTGGGAAATCATCCTATGACTTCTTCCGCTCTGGGTGGAGCGGGAGTGTCAGACTCTTACTGACTAAAACCCATCCATGTTCCTTCCGTAGCCCTTTATGTTCCGGGGTAGCGGTAACCTTTTCGGACAATCCCGCTTACCCGGTAGGCTCGGCCCTAACGGGCCTTTTCATATGCTGACATCTCTTTGAGGCGCGCGTGGAACATGTACGCGCCGTCCGACACGGGCCTGGTGCTGATCGGGCGGTGAGCTACCCATTACTCACCGCCCGCAGGCCCGACCAAACGAACCTTGTAGCGCTCAAGTGCTAATATTAAAGATGAGTGTGATTAACTCTCGCAGGGAGGAGCTCGTGGCTAAGTAATAACAGCCGCACAGTGCGATCCGTCAGGTTAAGCTACGCTTGCCGGGGTTGGCCGTGGATGATCTCTACATACCAAGACTCCTCCATTCCTCGGAAAGCACGTTAAGCCGTTAGTCCCGGCTGTCATTTGTGCACCTTTGACAGTCGTTACGGGTCGTCAGAAGCCCGAAAATTTGACAGCCAGACTTACCAAGGGGTATCGTATTGCCCAGTTACTGGGTTGTGGAGGTTAGATAGGCATTCGCTCCATGTAAAATGGTATTCAGCTGCACCCGGTTTGACTAGAAGCCGACCTCAACATAGTTGGGAAAAGGCTAGGTAGATAACGATGATATGATTACCTCTCGCAGCCGTCACTGCCGATGGCGCTCTCAATGCCGTAGGTGCAGTTGAGGTGTTCGCACTCCTGCTTGAGCGGCTCGCAGTCTATCTCGACCTGCACGCACGCGCACTTCTCGCAGCCGTCGGGCGAGCGTGTGCGCTGGATGCCGTACTCACAGCGCAGGCGCGAGCAGTTGGCCGCGTATTCATCGCAGTCGTATACTTCGTTCGTCTCTGTTGTATTAATAGAATAGAAATGTTTTAAATTTTAGCGTTAGTAGGTTACAGACACATAAAAATATACAATTAAATTATGGCGTGGAGCCGGGTGTGGCTCCACGCCATAATTCCTCCGCAACATCGGGGAATCCCGCCAATCTGCGAATACACTGACAATACTGTTGGTGCTGCCGCGAACACGAGACATCAGGGATGCACAACTTTTCCTAATAATAGCGGCAAAACCATCAGTATTATTATCTGAAAACATCCCTGACGCACACATCACCACGGCAACCGCAGCAATACTCTCAGTGCATTAATGTATAATTTATTTTGTTATGCAATCCTTTTTTCTTTAAATAATAATCTCTCAAGTAATCTAGAACTGTTAATAATAATCTCCCTAAAGTATTCAAATACATAGGATGTGTAGTTTACCGGCAACACATCTGGCGGAGTACACCGGTTCCTGGGTGACAGAGTCCCTCATAGCGACGGCCTCGCATCGCTCGTTGGTCTGACAGTTTGCTCTGACGCATGGGTCTTCTCTACACTGACATCTAAATGGGCGAACATTGGAATTATTATAGTACAAATAACATAGGAAGAACATAATGTTGTGATGTAATATCGTATCTCTATAATCACACTAATATTATAAAGGGGGTTTGTGAGTATGTGTGTGTGTGTGTTTGTATGTTTGTCACTTCTTCACACTCAAACGACTGAACGGATCGGGATGAAAGGAGATTGTTCTACGCCCATACATTGTTCGCCCTGGAGCCAACGGCATAAAAAAAATCATTTTCTATTTGTAAACTGCCCTTATTAGCCCATAAGAACAAAGTTTCTTGACGGACACTTTAGAGAAAAGATTTATTTAAAGAAAAGGAACCGATTTTGAGGTTATTTTTAATAAAAGAAAACGTAAGTAATTCCTTCTAAAATAGCTATTTCTGGTTTCTACAAAGCATTAAACTTCAAATACAGTAAAATATTACCGTACATACAGTTGTATTATGCCTTTTATGTACAGTTATTATTTATTGGTTGAAGTTTACTTTAAGCGAAGTCCGTTATCCGTTGTCAAAATGCTAAGGTGTCGTTTAAGCAGATCACAGAATCAGTTATTCGAAGCCAGGTCACGTTGAAAGCAATCCAAATTGTAGTCTGTTAAACAGAAACAAAATCAAAAACGCCAAAAGAAATCGCCAAATAAAATACGTAGTCACAACAACACAACACAGCCACAGGTTCGTCTCGGTGAGACCAAAGAGTATAGTAATATAGGGTGAGACGCTCCGACTGACGTAGTGACGTAGAGATGCTCTCTGGGAGATCAATCATTGTATATCGATTATCAATGACCACCTATTTAATCTGTGGTTTTAATTTAGTAGACCAAAATGACAGATCAATATGTCAAAAGTAAATTAATTTGTTCCGTTTCAAACATAAACACGTTGTTGCTACGATTCTACTTCGATTAAATTAATGCTAAAATAAAATATTTTGTTCCCAACGAACAATGTGTAACGTTTTAGTTTGCGTCATTTAAAAATAGAGTTTAAGTACTTAAAAAGTAAAAATATGGCTATTGAAGTCGTGAAATGGTTATGAGAATAATTCACTAGAGTTGCGTCGTAAATGACATTTCAATCGTTAAATGAGAGATTTTCTGACAAGTGAAAAAACATAGTTCAATAGATGGCGTGGGTAAAAAATACGTCTTTGTTTTACTGGCTACTGATAACAAAAACAAGATCCGTAAATAAGAAAGCTTATTTGATGTCAAAAACCTGAGACAGTGACGTATTTTTTACCAACGCCTCTTTTGAACTAATATTTTCTCACTTGTGAGAAAATCCCTCATTCGACTAGTAAGTAGATTTTGTGAGTTTGTTTTGTTCATTATATTTTCAGCATAATCGTGCTAGGCCATATTCATCATAAGATCCATTAAAATGTTCAAAATGTTCAAAAAAATATGCATGAAAAACTTTTATGTTGCACATTTTCAATGTTTTGGAAGTGATAAATATCGAACATCCATTATTTATCACTAGATATTATGGACATCGTCGTCGATATCGATATTTATGTAATATGAGCGAGAGCGACACTGTCAAATCTTTTGTGACATTCACATTGACAATTCCTTGAAAGATGGCGAGTTCAGTTGGTAATAAAATCAATGAGATCACTTTTAAAAACCTATTAAGAATTAAACAGTGTCCGCTTGAATTTATTATTGTTAAAAAGCATATTAAAATATAATTAAAATTAACGTACACGTCAAATGTTTGTTGGTTATAGGGCGGTCTAGAACAATCTCCTTTGGCTGGATGATCACATAGGATATTTTTATCACGGTAGTACGTTCATTTGGGATAATTTCCGGCATCCACGCGGGTGAAGCCGCGCTAGTAGATAGTACAAGAGAAAGTCGCTTTTATAGTCTGTCAGTGTGACTGCTTATATCTTCGGAAATACTCAATGGATTTATGAATAAGTAGATGATGCTTTTGTTTTTGAGGGTGGGAAATCATCCAATGTCTCCTCCCGCTCTAGGTGGAGCGGAAGGGAGTATCAGACTCTTACTGACCAGAACCAAAAGCAGTGATAGCCTAGTGGTATGACCGTCGGACTGCCAAGTCTTAGGTCTCGAGTTCGAACCCAAGGCACGCACCTCTTACTTTTCAGATTCATGTGCGTATTGTATAATTATCACTTGTTTAAAAATCGGTGAAGGAAAACATCGTGAGGAAACCGGCATGCTTGAGAGATGTTTCTCAACAGTATGTGATGCTAAGTCAGAGGCCCATGGACAGCATTAAAACTCTGACGCCAGGTTAGTCACTAACCACACGAAAAGAAGAGAAGAAGACTGACCAAAACCCATCCTTCCTTAGCCCTTCATGTTCTGGGGTAACGGAAACCCTTTCGGACAATCCCGGTTATAGTAGATGATGACTTCTCCATAATCTGGAGATTTGTTTCGGAAGGTTCATGAGTATAATACATTGATATATAATAAAGCACAAAAATATCCATGTTTCGATATGCATATTAGCAGATTGCTATACCTACATATGTGTAGCAAAGGCGCACGCTTGATTGTTAAGGTTAGAAAACAGGCAACTTATTCAGTCTACAAAACTAGTTGTTCCACAAACCTCTGGCATCCGTCGCCTTGCGTGAACCTGTCAACGCCATACTGGCAGTCGGCAACCGCCTCGCACTCCTGTCGGTACGGCGTGCAGTCTGGTACCAGTACTTGGTTCGGATCTATAATTCAGACATTAGAATCATCAACACATGGTTTGTTTTTATTGACTTGGATTCTTCCTGCGTTACCCTATGCTTGCTTTTATCGTGTAGGTATCACGCCTGACGCCTATTATCTTGAAAAAGGGATGTATCCAATCAATGCAAACATGAAGTACACACATTCAGTGTAGAAAACAAAAATCGTGATTGATCAAAAACGGCATTCCACAACGAATAACTTCAAGGACCACAAGACAATCTTATCAAACCACATCTGAAAAATAATAACTTAGTCCTAGTCACAGTACCTTGACTTGAAGAAGTATAAGACAAAAGTTTAGAAGTGCTGGTGCGAAACAGAGACGCAAGCAGTGACGCAAGTGTGCAAGCAGTGCAGAGAGAACATAGCATAAGCGTTTGACGTCCTCGGACTTCAAAAACGAGCGGTTTTCACATTGTCTGCGATGGCGTAGGGAGCGTTAGTTCCGCGCGCGTCCGACATGGTCTCATGATTCCTTGTTACCTGGTTTCTAAAAGACTTTAAATGGAAAGTTGTGAATTTATGTACTGGAAGTAACCGAAAGGGTATATACATACAAAAGGATATGCTACAGAACACCAAACTGAACAACTTATATCCTATCGTGAAAAAAAAATTAGCTGTTCCCTACATTTCGACGAGTCACATGACCAAAAATGTATAGACCAGCTGATTGATTTTTTTGCGATTTCGGAGTTGGCCCCATAGTAAAAGTTGTTCAGTTTGGTGGTCTTTAGCAAATGCTTTTGTATGTATATACTTACCATTTCGGTTACATCCCGTATAGTGATCAGAGCCTTGCAAAACGAGGTCAAGTCTTTCACTGCGGCTGGTGAACCGAGACACAAGTCAGCCGCGCACGGAGTGAAGCAGTTGTAAGTACCATAGCCTCTCGTTCTCGAATCTCTGCAGACGTTGGCGCACTCCTCGTAGTTGCGGAAGTTGTTGTCGTTGCCGCCGCAGCCCAGGTAGGCGAACACGACGCAGTCCGCGTGCGCCACGCTGTAGTGGTAGCGCGCCGCCGGCACGGCCCCGCAGCTGCGCCCCGTGTGGACCTCCTGCAGGCACGCGCGCGCTGTGGCCCGCCGCCACAGAGCGTTACACACGAACCCAGCCTACTAGGTACTACTCTACTAGCGGGGAAGCTTGTTACCATCGTTAATTGAACCTCATGCTTCGCTTACATTAAGTTTAGGAATATTAATAGAGAGTTATATTATTTAGTAATAGTAAAGAGTAGAGTAATTAGTTAAGAGTATATAAGATGACTGGTAATTAGTGACCGATATTTAAACACGTGATTGTACTCATGATTACAAACAACTTTCGAAAAGAAACTTTTTTTGTATACTCAATAGTTTTATTTTTATCACAATAACAATACAACTGGCGCGCGCAAACTTCAATGACCTTCGCGCCGATCAGCTGCTTGCAGCTATTGAAAATAAAAAAAAAATCTTTGGGAAAGTTGATTGTAATCATGAGTACAATCACGTGTTTAAATATCGGTCACTAATTACCAGTCACCTTATATATTTGAAATGAAGTAATTAAAAGTAAGTGTGTGAGAAATCCCCGAACCAGAGAGATATATGAAACACAGTGTTGGTACGCACCAGGTCCAGTGTGCCCGCAGACGCTCATGCACTCCTCGACAGTGGAGAACCGGTTGGGTCCGCCGGCACAGCCGCCGTATGCGTATGGCTGACAGCTACCCGACTTGGTATCCCAGTAGATCTTGTTGAAGGACGCGCGGCATGGACCTGGGTCCAGATGGGCACCGCATACATCTTAAAAGAAAGCCATCACACACAATCGTTATTTTGCGGTTGATAAAAAAGTATATTGCCAACAACCTTACGCTGGAGGACTACCAAAAAAAGTTCATTTTCCTTACCCTGTCCGCGGAAGGCTCCGCAGTTCCTCTCGCATTCTTCCTCCGTCCTGTAAGTGTTAGGGTGTGCGCAACCTCCGAAGCCGCTTATGAGGCACTCCCTCCTTTCGGAGTCATAATAGAATACCGTCACATTGTCGCCACACGGCGCTAACGAGCTTGGAGTACTGCATTCTGGCTCGGCGATTTCCTGTAAGTAAGATGATATACCTAGCAATGTTTGTTGCTTCATATTACATCTATTTCAAGTTAAAGAAGTGGTCCTTTCGTACGGAATACGACCGTAACTCGATGGTATCTTGCAGAACCAAATGTTTATACAAGGTGTTAAGCTGTCCCCAACATTGTAAACTAATGAAATAACATCGCTAGCTCCGCATTCCCAGTTTCAGAATGCCGGGTATTAAGGACACAAACATGATAATCAGGATACGTCTACGAATAGAACTTACGGTGCTTTTAAAGTTTAAGGACTCAATTTACCTAGTTGCAAACTTTTTTCAAGACCCAACTTTGTAGTACAGCTAAGACCAGTAGCTACGTAAGGTAAAGTTAATTGATAGATAAAAATTAGCAAGAACTTCACATTAAAATGCGCATCACAGGCAACAAGTATTTGCAGCATCTTGTTCGTACATACAGGAATCTAAAGCATGTGGATTCTAAAGCATTTTTATGGAGAAAAACAACATACCACTATAGGATTGTTAGGTACATCTTCAGCGGAGACCGTAAGCAACGGAACTTCGTTGTTGTTGTCTCTACTTTAAATCTAGTATACCAGTTTATTTGTCAGAGAAGACAATAACGTTACTTTTTATGAATTGTCAGAACGCGGAATATGTACGTGATTTTCGGAAATATTTTGATGTGACGTCACAGATTTTTGGGATCCGCAAAACGCACTTTTGTGGTCAGATTTCTAATGACAAACAGATTCTTTCCGAGCCTGTGAGGTGAAAAGTATCTTGGTTATAAATACATATTTACCTGTGGAGGACTTGCAGGAGTGGTGCTGGCGGGAGCAGGACGCTTGCAGCGAACCTCACAGTCGCGCTGAGTCTCGAATCTACGCAAACATTGTTTAAGAGAAAGGACTTTAGGCATATCAGACTCTAATTTGTTTTGGGTACAATATTATGTTGTGTGTTTTATTCATGTTCGTCGAAATTATGAAAACCAAGAATGGAAGGGCCATGAGCATGACATTATTTGAGAACAGTTACCTATTATCATTGCCGCTGCAGCCGGTGTACACAAACTGGTTGCACTGGTCGCGGGATGAGTCGTAGTACCACTGTTGGATGTATGAGTAGCAGTTGCCTCCTTCTGGCGGTAGCGCGCACGGATCTGCTGTAAGATGAATGACCTAGTTAGGCTTTAAGGTCTTTACTTTAATTTAAGAAATATTGTTAAAACTATTACTGACTCCTGATATGTATTGCAAAAGCATAACATTGCAAAAGGTCCATAGCATAACCACCATCATATTACCTATTTCCGCTTTGCAGTGTTGCGAGCACTCTTCGATTGAGGAGAAGCGGTTGGCACCACCGAGACAGCCTCCGTAGATGTACTCATGGCACTGGCCGGTGGACTGGTCGAAGTAAACCTTCGTGACATATGACTGACAAGGACCTGGGTCCTTACGTTGTTTGCACACGTCTGGGATAAAATATAGTTTCATTATACTCTGTACAAAAGTAAGAATGGAAATAAATAAAGAAAAGAAAGTATTGAAAGAAATTAAAAAGTAAATTTCGACTAAGGAACACAATGTAAATGTATTGGAAAAATAACTTTTTTACTGGCTCTAATGAAAATGTAAGAGTAACGTACCAATTCCTATGAAAGCTCCACAGGACCGTTCGCAAGCCTCCTGCGACAAGAAGGTACCGGTGTACCTGCAGGCAGGACCGGCCTCCTGATTTGCGTGGGACACGCATTCGAGGCGGCTTGGGTCGAAGTACCACACCACACCGCCGTAGCGACAATCCTCCAGAGCCTCAGGCACTCTGCACGCTGCACTCGGTCCAGCCTTATGAAAATAGGAGTGTTGAAAATACTTAAAAGATGTAGCTCAAAAATTAAGTTAGAAAATTGTAATAACTCCAATTGTTCCAATGGAGGATCTGGGGACCTGGACAAAGCCACATTTTCATTAACGATAACAAAATTAGATAAATCCGAAATGTATGGAATTGGCATAAGTTTTCGAAATGTCACGTGATCAATCGTTTTCCCTAAGTGCTAGACAATGTTAAATTGTGTAACGAAACTCGAGCAATATTCCCACACAAATGCGTTGACAAGTGGCGTTTTTGACAATCCAAATCGCTGAGATGCCGAATTGGGTATTTGAATGGGTAGTCAATAACGTTACTTTCTATGAACTGTCAAAACGCGGCATTTGTACGTGATTTGTATAGAAATATAACAATATGACGTTACAGATTTTTAGAATCAAATGGAATACTTATTAGCATTAAATGCAATTTTACAATTATATTTCCGCATGATATTTAATTTCTGTACGGTGATGGAAGTTTTTAAGTCGAGCGGTCTTTTTTTTATGTGATTTCATATTTTATTTTTGACCGATTCAAATAGTCAATTGTGCGATCACCAACTTTCGAATTCGAATCGACATGGACTGATTGACACTTGTCTAGGCCCCCTGGGCTTTAGATATTATTTAATGACTTAATCTTTGTCCACATGGACAAACGGAGGAGATGAGAGGCACTTACTACGATAGCTGTGGTGGTTGGGGTCGTAGGCGCAGCCGGCGCGGGTCCAGTCCTGCATCTATTCTCGCAAGCTTCAAGACTCTCGAATCTGAACAAGGTTTTGATCATTAGTGAATGTTTTTCTAAGAAATATTACAACATAGATAGCTTTGAGAACAGAAAATGAACTCAGTCGTTAGCGGACTTCCAGTCAAATATGAATCTGATTCTTCGAGACGAGTTTTAAAAACCATTTTCAAATGTATAAGACGTTGAAGGATAATAAGCTAAAAAGCTAATTTCTGTAAAAAGAAATCTCGAAAAAGCAAACGGTTTGACCAACACTAAAGCACTAAAGCACTTATTG
Source organism: Hyppa rectilinea (assembly GCA_951799385.1). Taxonomy (NCBI): domain Eukaryota; kingdom Metazoa; phylum Arthropoda; class Insecta; order Lepidoptera; family Noctuidae; genus Hyppa; species Hyppa rectilinea. Next base: position 4,551,149 of record OX637319.1, read on the forward strand.
ATGAATGTCATCTTTGGGCTGCCCCTTAGTATAAGAATATTACTAGTAGTACCTGTTGTCATTGCCTTCGCAGCCTCCATATGTGAACTGGCTACAAGAGTCAGTGGAAGGATCATAGAACCAGCGCATCAAAGAATCTTCACATGGACCCTGAAGCATCGGCAGCTGGCAGATATCTGGTAAAAAAATGGCCATCTGAGCTTGGTCCTTAAAGCATTGATCAAAAGAAATTACCAGGATATCAACGTTAATTTCTTATTCTCAACGACACCAATTTTCTAAACCAGCTTCCTAGCACGGCGGACTGTGCTGGGGCGGCTGCTGCAGGTGCGGCAAACCTCAAACGGCGCAATTATAACAACCTTATTGGAAGTTATATGTTCGAACCGTTTGGGGTTGAAACACTAGGGCCGTGGGTCCGAGTGCTCATCGAGTATTTCGGGATATCGCTCAGCGGTTGATCGACGTGACCAGAGAGCTGGTCAATTTTTAAGTCAAAGATTCAGCCTTTTGGGCACATTTAACATTGACAGCAATGGGGATGAATTTTTTGTCGCCCTTTGAGCTCTTCCCTTTTTACTACTTGTACATAATGTAAAATATGTTTTTTGTTTTAGGATGTATAGTGTATTTAAGATTTGTGTCTAATACCTTGCATCGGCTGACAGTAGAACGAGCAGTAGGCCTCGTCTGGGAAGTTGTTCTGGTTGCCACCGCAGCCTCCGTATTGGAAGGTGACGCAGCGTCCAAGCGCGCTGTCATACGCATACCGAGTCTCAGTGTTGGTGCAAGGACCAGCATCGATGGCGTTGAAACAGAACTCTGAGAAAACAATTTTTGTATTTGGAGATGAAGAACCGCGTATTTTTAACTTCTTGCCCATTCTTCTCCACACGAAACTACCTTTTGGAAGGGGCGACTAGATTCAATTCTATTTCTTGTTCATTTTGACGTTCAAAAGTGCCTTTCTTGTGACTATTTGACTTTGACTTTGAATTCAACTCCCATTGCAGGACTTGCATTCCATACTTGTTATGTAGAATTGCAGCATCTAATTTTATCATTTAAATCATGTATCTACTTGTCATAACGGTAATTATTTTTTCTTTGTATAACCTACCCTGTCTTTCCGGTGCTGGTGGCGGCGTTTGTTCCGGTTCTGCTGACTGCGGCGGCCGTACAACAGGTCTAGCCGTGGTGGTGGTGGTGGTAGTGGTTATGGCAGCGGTGGTGGTGGTCTTTATTTCCGAGCAGCTGTTTTCACATTCTACTTCCGTGCCGAAGTTATTCTCATTACCACCACATCCACCGTAGTAGAATTGACGACATCTGAAATATAAGTGATTTTCTTAAGATCTTGTCCGCAGTTTACTCGCACAGAGGAATTACTGCATGATTTTTCAATGAAAAAACTAATCGACCCGTCTTACCTCTTGAAAGTGGTATCATAGAACCATCTTTCTCGGTAGTTGGAGCACTGGCCGGTCTCGGCAGGTAACGTACATTTGTCGGGCACTGCAATATAAAGAGTTGTTTTATCCCATGCCTTTTTCTTTAGTAAAAAAAATGACTAACTGGTTTCCCTTATGAATTGTGAAGCCAAATTGTTTAAGTATATGTTACAGGTACAAAGAAATCTAACTAATAGACATGCAAGAAGAAAAAATACATATCCATTCAAAATCAAAATCAAAAGTCATTTATTCAAATTAGGCTGAAGATCAGCACTTTTTGAAGGTCAAAGTTACATAAGACAGTCCCCCAAAAACGCCCACCCTTCACCACTTCCTAGTGCTTTAGCTGGGAAGAAGAAGTGGCGCAACAAACTCCCCAGCAGCACAGCTGTCTGTTTAGTTGGAAGAACTTGACTCTACACACATTTATCGCATGAGAAGTAATTAACATTACGAAACACATCACATTAAAATCAATCATTTGCCACATGTCAGCTAGCACACGTCAATATACCAATTAAAACATTAAAACTGACTGTACTCAAGCGTAAATTTAAAAAGAAAAAAAAAGAGCCTCCAGGTAAAAGTGCGTGCCCGCTTACATGTGCAATGTTGTACTATGTCCATACAGCCGTAACTCGAAGTTACAAATGATAAACTAGGACCATCGAAGTAAAATCAATCAATTAATTGCTAATGATTACTAACTAGGATCAAGATAAATAAATATGATCAACTGTCGAGGTCTCTAGCTAACCACATTTTGCAATACAACTCATTAAAAAAAAACATTGTAATGAGTAGATTATGTCAACAATAAATGGCTAATAAAAAAAAATAAAAACAACCAAAACAATGAATTGAATACATAATAAAAATAATTTATGAAGCTAATTCTGGAGAAAGAACATAAACATTGTCTTGTGTTAATCACAGCGACCAACTATTCTTGTCATTTAAGTAGTCGTTGGTAGTATAGTAAGCCTTTGAACAAAGGATAGATTTTACTTTAGATTTAAACGTATTAAAAGGCAATTCTAGCAAAGAAGAGGGCAGCTTGTTATAAAAGGTTATACCAAGCCCCACAAATGAGTTATGAACCTTATGAAGCCGATGAAAGGGAGCACGTAGTTTATCCTTATTTCTAGTATTGATGTTGTGAATATCACTGTTTTTAGTATATAAGTGTAAATTTTGTCTAATATATAAAATGTTGGCGAAAATAAATTGTGACGCTACCGTAAGAATACCAATTTCTTTAAAAAAATCTCTCAGAGATACTCTGGCACCTAGCTGGTAAATTGCTCGAACAGCTCGTTTTTGAAGAACGAATATATTATTTATATCTGCGGCTTTGCCCCACAGCAGAAGGCCATAGGACATAACGCTATGAAAATAGCTAAAATACACTAACCGGGCTGTATCAACGTCAGTGTATTGTCTTACTTTCCTGACGGCATAGGCGGCTGAACTAAGCCGTCCTGCTAGACTTGATATATGTGGGCTCCATTGGAGTTTAGAATCTACTGTTATTCCCAAAAAGACTGCTGTGTCTACAGTTTCAAGCACCTCTTTATCTAATATTATTTGTGGTCCTAGATTTCTGACATTGGGTAAGGCGAATTTTATACATTTCGTTTTCTTCGCATTGAGAACTAGGTTATTAGATGTAAACCAATCCGTTACTGTTGAGAGTGCACTGTTAACATCGTCAAAAACTAGTCTATCTCTGTCTACTTTAAAGATAAGAGAGGTATCATCTGCAAACAGTACAACATCACAGATACCCTTTAAATGGAATGGTAAGTCATTGATATACATTAAGAATAAGAATGGACCTAGTATTGAGCCTTGAGGTACACCTAACTGAACTGGTAGCTCAGTAGATTTCACACCATTAACATCTACACATTGAAACCTATTCTGTAAATATGAATTTATTACGTTAAGAGCTTCGTTTTGAACGCCGTAATGACGTAGTTTACGTAAAAGCGTGTCGTGGTGCACGCAATCAAAAGCTTTGGAGAGATCACAGAAAATTCCAATAGCATTTTGCGAGTTCTCCCATGCGCTAAATATGTGTTTCAGCAGAGCAACACCTGCATCCGTAGTCGAACGACCTTTTGTAAAGCCATATTGTTCATCATGAAGGAGGCTATTTAAATTAAAATGTCTTAACAACTGCTTGAGTATTAATTTTTCAAATATTTTGCTAAATGCAGGTAAGATTGAAATAGGCCTGAAATTGCCAACGTTATTTTTATTACCTGATTTAAATAAAGGAATGACTTTACTACTTTTCATGAGGTCAGGAAAGGTTCCTAAATCAACACATTTATTAAAGGTAACAGCTAGATAGGGGGCTACGATATCTATTATATTACTTAAAAGTTTAATGGAGATGCCCCAGTAATCACCAGTGTTTTTGGACTTAAGTGTATTAAAAACGTTAACTACATCACGAGGCGTTACATGTTCGAAGCTAAATAAGCGACTACATTTAGGCACACTACTATGGAGAAGGTTTTCAGCTTTAGTCGGTGAAGAATTTAAGGAGCGAGTCGTAGTTATAGGTATGTTGGCAAAAAAATCATTAAAAACCTCAGCTACGTCAGCTGCTTTATTAATTAATTTGTTGTCGACCATAATCTCAAGTTCATTTAATTGTTTAACTGGTTTACCCGTTTCATTGTTAATAATTTTCCAAGTGGTTTTTATTTTATTATTGGATTTTTTAATTGTTTCGCTTAAAAATTTTGATTTTGCAAAGACACAAACCTTTTTAAATAATTTTGAATAATTTTTGACATACTCTAGGAAAGGAGTATCAAACTTGTATTTTTTTAAACCGTATAACTCGTATAGTCTCGCTCTACTTTGATAAATGCCTGGGGTAGCCCATTGGTTGAAGCTAACTGCGGTGCCATTGATATCAATGGTTTTGGTTTTGAAAATAGATTGGTACTCTTTTTGCACAACATCAAAAAGGGCTCCGTAGATTTCATTAGGATTCTCAAGGTCTGCTATAGATGGTGAAATTCGATGAGCTATATTATCTTTAAATTTGGTGCAACGACTATTTGTATAAGGCCTGCATTCTATTTTTTGCGGCTTTTTATGTAATGGCACAGGGAAGCTAGCTAATAAGTCACAGTGGTCAGATGTTAAGTCACTAAGCACAAATTTATTTTTGGCATCATAATCACTAAATATATTATCAAGACAAGTCGATGAAGATGCCGTGATCCTAGTAGGTTCAAAAAACAAGTTAATTAAATTATAACACCTAAACAGATTAAGAAGTCTAATACTTAAAGGAGTTACTTCTAAAATATTAATATTAAAATCACCTCATAAAATAATATTTTTATTACTCGATTTTATTCTATTAAGTGAATCCTCCATTACCGATTCGAAACTAATAAAATCCCCCGAGGGGGGTCGATAAACGCAAATTACCACGTATCGCTCAAGTTCAACACAAGACAACTCAATAGTGCGCTCAATAGACAAATTAACTAAATCTAAACGTTGTTTACATTTTAACTTGTTTGAAACAAGAATTAATGAGCCACCGCGAATAGCACTTTTTCTTACAAATGCACTTTGTACGGTAAAATAATCATCATTAATAAACACTACTTCATGTTCTTTCAACCAGTGTTCAGTCAAACATAACACCTGAACATCATAATTTTCTAAGAATAAACTTAATTCTAGCTCTTTGCCGGACAGACCCTGCATATTTTGATGTACAACATTCAACATAATATGCGGTTTATCCGTTGTCGCACCTAATAGTTTAAACTACAAGGCGCGTCAGAGATAGTGTTAGTACCACTACTAACAGTAATCGATGGTACAGTACAGGTACCAGTGTCACTGTGTATATTATATGCTAAAAGATTAGCAATTTGTCTCCTAGAAGTAGACGGCAGATGCATTGTATAATTTGTCAGTTTGTAATCAGTAATAAATTGATTACAGTCAATTCACCCGAAAAGCGTTAACGTACAAGACAGATAATAAGTATTCAATGCAGTATTGATTGATAAAAGAAGAAACGTGTTGCTCTCTGATAAATAGAAGGTAAAAATTGTTTCCATCACACGTTCAGGCATGGAATATGGTACCTGCTTTGAACGAACAGCCATTTTTTTTCGTTCATATTCACTTGCTGCTCCTAAGTAGTTTATCTTAGCTGCATTTGGTCAAGGTGGTGTTTCACCTTGAATCTATAATTTTTATTTTGAATACTGAGTTTCTCACCATACTAAATGCTTTGCTAAATATGTAAGAAAATTAACACATGAATTCTTGATCACCATCCACCAGCTGCTAAATCTAAATACTTGAATAAAAATCGATGGTTTTCTCTGATGTTCTGCATTTACTTACCGTATGCACTAGGACAGGTCTGCTCGCAAGTCTCCCTGGACCTGAACCGGTTGTCGTTGCCCCCGCAGCCGCTGTAGTAGAAGGGCAAGCAGCGGTTCTCTGACTGACTGAATGACCAGAGCGCTTCCTTTTCGGTACAATTGCCTGCTACTTGTTGCTGCGTGCATTGTGCTGTACCCAACCCATTTGTTAGTAGCCATTCACAAATAGAAAAGGTTAGGAGAGAGACAGGAACAGTCTTATTCTTTAAATATCACTTTGAACTTGGAAGTGACAAATTTTGAATTTGCAACGATTTGTTCTAGCCATTGACTGCCGAAACGCAGATCTACGCGAGACACAGTGGCTTTTTAATTGTGTCTGTAATGATACGAAAGGTTAAACAATATAATTTGCTTTTGAATCATCTGCAGATACTTTAGTGAGGTTCAAAGTGATATTTTTGGGATTGAAATCAGTCAAGCGTTAATCGATATCTTTGATGTTATTTTGTTTCTTTGATTATATTTACCAAATCTTAGACAAAATAAATTAGATTAAAGCTTTAGCCTGATTAACTATAATTTACAGATTTAGTAACACCCAACACCATGCAGTTAATGATAGAAGAAATTACCCAAGCAACTACTAAAACTAATCACTACAACATTATTCATTTACGAAGTATTAGGCCCGTATTCTAGAACAAATCTATTCCTATGAACAAAAATCAATATTAAAGTTCTAAAATGTCATAAGAACTGTATAAGCTATGATGACTGCATTTTTCGTTGGGACAAGTACCGTATGAAGTTCATATAAACAATGAAAAGCATGCGACCAAGTACAAAGCCCTGTGGAACTCCGAAATTAGTAAGAAGTTGGTCACAGGAAAGAGCTTGCTTTTGTTCTCAGATTCCGTCTGGCGTTTAAATAATTAAAGGACATTGCTTTATATAAACTCATTCAACCTTTTTTGAAGAGTAGGCTAGACTAGACGGTGTCAAATGCCTTTGCAAAATCAAGAATGCTATTCTAATTTAATATAAGAGAGACTCTTCAGAGATTAATAAAATGAAAAGCAACGTTTTAGGATACGAGCCTAATAAAAGTTTAAATGCACATTCAAGAAAGACGCATTCACTAAATGATTAGCCCACCACATCCACCGTACACCAAGTAAAATCAGGGAAATTAATAGTTAAGCTAACTATCTTTTAATTTGTCCAATATTAAAATCACAACTGTTATTTTTAACCAGTTGTCTGAAATGACTATAACAGGGTAAATATATGTCGGGTGTTAATTTGCATAACAATCCATTTCTCTGACTGTACATACGAAAATTAAAATGTACCGCCATAAACCTGGTTGACTACTTACGTGGTTGTGTGCCAGCACAGCTGAACAAGCAAGCTGCTTCGGAGCTGAACCTGTTAGAGTTGCCTTCGCAGCCTCCCCAGACGAACTGTTCACAGCGATGGGCCTCAGAGTTGAAGCCCCAGCGGCTGTAATTGCCAGCGCAAGAGCCTGGATCGATTGATAGGTTGCATTGACCTGAAAAACCGTTGTTAAGTAATTTTAGTAACTGTACCAGAATATATGTACTGGTCATAGAACATCAACCTATATCTTCCATATAGCTTAGATATGAAAAAGGAGGAGAAATATACTGGTATTCAGCTGCATCCGGTTAGACTGGAAGCGGACCCCAACATAGTTGGGAAAAGGCTAGGCAGAGAATGATGAAAAGGTGAGGATTGAATGTTGTTGAGACGCCCTTCTCAACATCGCCGCGCGCCAGCGCAGTGAACTAGGGGTGCGGGAGGTCGTCAGCCACACGGTCGAGCGCGAGCCCCGCGCCACTCCACACACATCAGTCAGCTGACGCACGCCCTTACGCACGGCTGCGCTTGCGCGCTTTACTTAACGTCATATTTTTCTTGTTTGCCTTTAAACCGAACCGATTTGTAATCATCATCATCTTTCCATTATACAGTCCACTCATCTATCATTTTGCTGCACCACGGCTTATCGTCGAGAATAAATGTAGTTTTCTACACAGGCACGCAGCGTGTGTCTCACCTGCAACGGAGCTGGGTTCGCACTGCTTCTGACAGAGCTCCCGGGTGTCGAAGTTATTGGCGTTGCCGAGGCAGCCTCCATATCTGAAGGGGATGCACTGTTCCCGCGTGCTGTTGTAGTGCCAGCGCTGGTAGTCGGCGTCGCAGGCACCCTTCACGCTTGGTAGCTTGCACGCGTCTGTATGATAATTTTGAAGTATGTTTATTTTGTTACTAGTAGTCTAAATCGCGACCTTGCCCCGTAAAACTGATGACTAAGATAAATATCAAAAGTCTGAACTTAATTAATATAATAACTTTTCTTTAGTTTTATAAAAGGCTATAACGACTAAGATGGGTAGAGAGTAAAGGTGCATTTTTGACGAAACATAAAACATCAGTTATCATTTGAAACAAAATAGTTTTCGTCTTACCTTTCGGCGAGGGTTGTACGCACACATCTTCACACTCTTCCTTAGTACCGAATCTGTTGCCATTTCCATCACAACCTCCGTACCAGAAGCGAGAACAGCCCCCGTATGCCAGGTCGTAGTACCACATCGCTGTGAAGTTATGGCATGGGCCAGGATCCGTCGACATACTGCAAGCAGCTGGAATAGCAAGAACGTTAATAAACACCAAAACTGCGCAAGTAGGGACAGCAAAAATCCAATTGATACGCTCACCTTGTTTATTTTCAGGTGCATCAGTACATCCAAGGAATTTGGGTCCAGTAGCTTCAGTGTGTCCATCAGGGCAGCATCCGTGCCGGCTAGAAGAGCAGTCGCATCCAGCGGTATCGGGTCCGGTGGCATGAGTCTCGCCGTCTCCACAGCATCCGAACTTAGTTTCGCGGCAGTGGCAGCCCTGCTGTTCAGGACCCGTCGCAGTGGTGACGCCATCAGGACAGCAACCGAACTGGTAAGTGTTGCAGGCGCAGCCCTCATTGTTAGGTCCTGTGGCCGGAGTGTGTCTGGAGACAGATATTGATTTTAAAATTGATTGAAATCATCGGCTATTTGAAAAGTAGGACGACACAACAATTGACTAATGAGACACAATTACTCGATCTATTGTTTTCAATTAATATTGATATTTCAACAGTTGTGCGGGTATCTTGGCAAGAACAATGACAATGATCTGAGATGAATAATATACAGTGTGGTAAGTTACCTGTCAGGACAGCACCCATATTGAGTGTACTGACAGCCACAGCCCTGGTTGTCTGGTCCCTGAGCGATGGTGTTGTTGTCGGGACAGCAGCCGTGGAGCGCGTACTGGCATCCACATTCTAATAAACGCACATAAGTAAACGATACATTACATCATTTGCTAAACAGTTGGTCAGCAGGTTAGCAGTGCGAAAGACTGTTCGTAATGAGCCGTAGACTCTTAATATAAGTAGGCTAATAACATGCAGTACCTTCGAAATGTGGTCCTTTAGCTGGTTTGCGGTTGTCTGGACAGCATCCGAAGGCTTGCAGCAAGCAGCAACCTTCAAAGTCAGGTCCGTGAGCAGGAGTCTTGTCGTCTTGGCAGCAACCGTGCGGCGATGTACGGCAGCATCCTTCATCTTCAAGGCCTAATGCTGTGAAAATACGAATTTAGTTTATGGACATCTGCAATACCAGAGACAATGTACCTCAAGGGACTGCAATTGGGTATTTGACAGGGTAATCAATAACGTTACTTTTTATGAACTGTCAAAACACGGCATTTGTATGAAGTATTGAAATGTGACGTCACAGATTTTTGGAATCAAGTAAGATACTTACGTTAAATCCAATTTTACAATTATATCCTATATAATATTTAATTTCTATACGTTGATGGAAGTTTTTAAGACGAGCGGTCTTTTTTCTATGTCAGTTCATATTTTATTTTAGACCGTGTCAAATAGCCAATTAACTGTAATAGGCACAATCTGTGGTCGAATGTTACCTGTAATTATTATTGTTATGGTCACAAAATTAATCATCTGTACGTAGAATTACCTGGCGACACACCATCAGGACAGCAACCAAACTCGGTAGTGTTGCACGGACATCCCTGGCCGTCAGGCCCGGCTTCAGTCTCGTTGTCAGCACAGCAACCGAATGCAAAACTACTGCAAAGATCCAGCGTGGTACTGATGACGTCAGTGGTTCCCGCGTTGGTTGTACTTCCTTCGCTTGATTCGGTTGATTCGGTTGTGATTGAGTCAGTTGTTTCTGTTGTCGTATCGGTAAGAGCTTCCGTAGTCGAAGTTTCTACAAGAAAATCATTTTATTGGCATACCGGTTCGAAAAAGTTTGCTTCATTCGCGTGAATGAAATAACTGGAGTGTTTAAGAGCAGCCATGTATACAAATTCTTTTAGCTACGGCATCACTGCAGTTTAAGGAAGTCTTGTTGTATTTATTTAAACTTAAAGCACACAATAAAGGTACTAAGGCGGATTTAATGCCTTAGGCATTATTTACCAGTCAACCAAGGGTGGTGAAGAGATTAGATGGTAGATGTTTTAAAGAGTAGCTGCTTGTAGTAGGTCGAAAGAAAATATTGAAAACATTGATAGAAATAAACCTAATTGTCAACTCACCGGTTTCGGGACAGCCTTCTTTCTCAGGTCCAGTGGCTTCAGTGTCGTTATCAGCACAGCATCCATATCTATAAATTGTATAATAAAATAATTAGGTAATTAAGTGTTGTTGTGGTTTAAACGACTTAGTTGTATTCAAAGTCTAATTTGAAAAATGGCCTGAGCTAAAAATAGAAAGATTGTTTGGGAAGCTTCTAAAACCCTTTTAAACTACGTACTTGGATGAGGCGCAAGGTGGTGGTGGAGGCGGGCACCCATCCTGATCGTTGCCTTGAGCTGCTGTCTTGTTGTCGGAGGCGCAGCAGCCGAACAGCGTGTCTGCGCAGGGCTCCACGGGACATCCCTCATAGTTTTTACCTTGTGCCGGGGACAAACCGTCCGGACAGCAGCCAAATGTAGTATTCGTGCAGGTTTGTGTTTTATTACACCCTGAGTAAAGAATAATAATACATTTATTTCGTAAAAGACTAAAAAAATGGACATGGAAAAGGTAAGTCAAATTTTAATCACCTTTTTAAGAAAAAAATAACTGAAATTTATTCGGAAGTATCGAATTTGGGCAATTGGGATTAAAACGTTGTCCAATCTGTTTGAATAGGTACAATAAAAAGTCAACATTTGTCATTAGTTTTGTACTATTATTAATTAACAAATGGCGTTGTATCATGACGTCACTTTTGTAGATCGCGGTGTTAAGTTTCTCCTGCAAAACAGGACCTCCGCGGTTGGTTACCGAAATGTCTTACTCTGAAAGCACTAGTTTTATTCATAGTCGTGATAATTTAAGGACGTTGTAAAAATTTATGAATATTACCGAAGTCGAACGGCCCATCAGCGGGGCTCTTTTTGTCGGGACAGCATCCGAACGCAGTCTCACTGCATTTTGGCTTTCGGCGCGGCTTGCAGGCCCTCTTGGGTGGCACGAACACAGTGGACTTTATCCATATTGCTGTAACCATCAAATAAATGTAAATGGACATAATAAAAGAATAAAGACGGAATTACTATAATGCCTTGAAAGTTGGGTAGGCCTTTGGTGTGGGATGCAACCTGTGTCGACACCCTTGCGCCATCCCATCTTCCTAGCACGGCGGGCTGTGCTGGGGCGGCTGCTGCAGGAGCGGAAAACCTCTCACGGCGCAAGTATAACAACCTTTTTGGAAGTTATATGTTCGAGCCGTTTGGGGTTGAAACACTAGGGCCCTGGGGTCCGAGTGCTCATCGAGTATTCCAGGATATCGCCCAGCGGTTGGTCGACTCTACACGTGACCAGAGGGCTGGTCAATTTTTTGGCCAAAGAATCAGCATTGCCATTCAACGTGGCAATGCTGCCAGCCTTTTTGGGCACATTTCCCACTGACAGCGATGGGGATGAATTTTTTGACGCCCTATGATATCTTCTCCTTTTTTACCACTGGTAATAATGGATATATTTTTTAGTTTTAGGTTGAACAATGGAATAAAATTGGTAGCTCAAATAGCTATACATAAAAAAAAGGATAAGAGCAAAGAATCGAGACTCAATCTGTGTCCTCTCATAAAAATATACAATTTCAACATAAACATGACATAGCGCGACATGCATTCCATTATCTCCCACGAGCTTTTTGATGTTGTAGCGGCTAAGTTCTGCTGCTTGGCTGGTCAGATAAAAATATCTAAATTACTACTATTCAAAATAATTATATTTACTATGTAAGTTGATCACTTACTTGTGCCCGTTGATCCTTCAGTAGTAGACAACTCCGTAGCTGTGCTTTCTGATCCTGAAAAACAGCATTTATGAACTTTATGAAATAGCATATTTTATGATATAGTTTTTGTAAATATGTTGGTTATTTAATTTAGTCTACATTTATCAGAATATTTACATAGAAATTTTGGCAAGATGATTTTGTTTTTGATTCTTTCGGGTTTTTTCAAGTATGTGAATAAGGCAGTTATGTATATAGCTATGCTTATTCTCGTAGTTAAAAATAGAACATTTTTACATTATTTAGTTTTACTTTAGGCACTACAGTGGATGAACATACTCTCAAAAATAAAAAACAAATAATAAAAACGAACACAAAACCTTCATCTTTTTTGAAGTCTGTTAAAAATTGTGTATAATAATGTACCTACTATTGTTTTTATTACAAACTAGCTTCCTGCCCACGACTTCGTCCGCAAACCTTAATAAATTATACACCTAAATCTTCCTCTTGAATCACTTTTTCTACTTAATAATTAAAAAACTGCATCAAAATCCGTTGTGTTGTTTTAAAGATCTAAGCATACATACAGACATTAGGATGCGGGAAGCGACTTTACAGTAGTGATATGTTATAAAAAAATATAATAATAATATTTGATTTTTCAATTTGGTTTTTAAGGCAGGCAATGGTATTTCTGTACTAAAATTACCTTCGGTACTTCCCACAATCGTGGTACCTTCAGTGGTGCTGTACGCAGAGGTGGTAGATTCCTCTGAGCCTGTAGACAGTGATCCCTCTGAGCCAGTGGTACCTGAACCGGTAGTGCTCTCTTCTGTGGATTCGGTTCCCGTCGTTATCTCTACGGAACATGAAAATTTCGATAATTACGTGCACACCGTCTTCTGCGCATTTATCACATTATTAGTTAGTTTTGGTCGATAAAACCCTACAGAAGTGACACGCGAAGAATGTGGTTCTAAGATGTCGACTTGTACAAAAAAAAAATGACGGGTTGCACTCCGGAAGTGCCGGCAGAAGTGAAATCATGAACATTAACGTTGTGCATTTTTGAATAATTTGGAATGCTTAGGGAATAATTTCGCACGAATTGCTTTATTTGTCAGTATAAAAGTACTATCATTTATGTAGTTAAACTCAATATTCATTTATTGCGCTATCGTACACAAACTACAATTTGTATGTAGTACACACACGCACACTTGCGTAAGCTCCTTGCGCCGCTTAAACAAAACAGCAGAAGCAGGCATACATTTTCGCCACGCTTTTTTTATTACTTCTACTACGCCGCGCCAGCGGTCTACTCTCCATCCGTCTTACGAATGTTCGATCAGGTCACGTGTCCTGACGCAAGTTTAACATTTTTTACTCATCCCAAGAAAAGTACACAACGCCGCTAAAGAAGTTTTCACTTCTTCAAAAACGCATTCTTAATTTTTGTTTCTGAGTAATTAAAAGAAAATCGTGACAAGCAAGTGTATAGATATTAAACTAGTGTTCTTAACGCAAAGTACCCACCTCCAGAGACCGTGGATGTTTCTTTTGTAGACGATCCACTTTCCGTAGTTGATTCTGAACCGACAGTACTGCCCGATGTCGTGATCTCCGAAGTAGACCCGGTTCCAGAAGGAGTAATAGTTTCAGCTCCAGTTGATTCAGAGGCCGTAGTGCTGGATTCAATAGCTGCGGTAGTCGATTCGGTATTTCCTTCGGTGCTTTCATAGGCTGAACTGCTAGATGCAGCGCTTTCTGTGGTCGACTCGGCGCTAATTGTAGTGTCCGACCCTGTTGTTCCATCTGATCCGGAAGTAGTACTAGATTCTGGTGACTCGCTTGTTGATTTTGAATCAGTGGAAGACTCAACTCCAGAAGAAGTGCTTGTTTCAACAGTGGATTCAGAACTTTCTGTCGAGGATTGAGTTGTTCGTTCTTCTTCCTTGCTTTCTGTTGTCGAAAAGAAATGTGTCGTTTATAAATAATTAATAATAATAATAATATCTGTGGACATTTCACACAGCGCCAGATAGTCCCAAGCTAAGCAGCCTAATGCATGTGTTATGGTAAGTAGATGGCTGAAAAAAATAAATATGGTGAATTGGATAATGGTTTGGTTACAGTAAATCAATTAATAATAGAAATGATTTCTTTTGTGTGTTAAAAACGGATCCCTAATGGACGCCATACTCGCCCATTTCTGCATGTTTACGCCAACCGCACGAAAACTGCAGCGTCGACATCCGTCCAGCTAGCCGCTGACGCAGCGAAATTCACCATAGCAATTAATTATTTCTAAGTATTTTTCAGGCATTCCATATTCCAGGATCGAATAGGTTTTTATTTAATTTATGTAAAATTAGTTTCAAAATATCTTTGGTTATTTCAATCCACCTTCTGTAGTTTACGTAATTGGCGTAATTAGTTATAAATATACATACCAGTTGGTACCGCATGCGTTGTTGTCGTCGATCCTGTAACGATAATTCAAGAGTTTCATTTACGTTCTGAATGTTAAATTAAATAAATAATATGTCACAAAGGCGTGGCAGCATTTAAATGAATATATACCAGTTGGCACTGCAAGTGTAGTTGTCGTTGAATCTGCAATATATAGAAAGAGTTTCGTTCGAGATTCTGAATTTGACATGATTTTTCTATATTATTATTATAAAGATTTGAGGGTTTGTCTGAAGGAGGTAATCTTAGGAACTACTGATCCGGTTCCAAAAAATCTTCGACTAATAGAGAACTGTAGTATTGCTGTGTATCTTAATTTACGCAGACGAAGTTGCGGCAAAATGGCTTCTCACAATCTTATACATACCAGAAGGCAGTTTTGTCTATGAATCTTTAAGATAATACAGAAACTATGTATTTTAAGAATCTGCTATACGACGATCATTCAGAATTAATTTAAGTAAATTATCAGTAAAGTCAAATTACGTTTAAGCACACGCCGTTATTAATGCCATCAAAATCGCAATTACCTGTAGATCCGATAGATGTAAGTTCTTCGGTGCCAGTACTGCCTGGCTCCTCAGTATCCGCTGAACTTGTGGAAGTTCCGGTCGAGTTAGAATCAGTGGCCGTTGAATCTGTAGAGCCAGTCTCGTCTGTAATGGTTGATTCTGTAGATCCAGTCTCTTCTGTAATGGTTGATTCTGTAGATCCAGTCTCGTCTGTAATGGTTGATTCTGTAGATCCAGTCTCGTCTGTAATGGATGATTCTGTAGATCCAGTCTCGTCTGTAATGGTTGATTCTGTAGATCCAGTCTCTTCTGTAATGGTTGATTCTGTAGATCCAGTCTCGTCTGTAATGGTTGATTCTGTAGATCCAGTCTCGTCTGTAATGGTTGATTCTGTAGATCCAGTCTCGTCTGTAATGGTTGATTCTGTAGATCCAGTCTCGTCTGTAATGGTTGATTTTGTAGATCCAGTTTCTTCTGTAATGGTTGATTCTGTGGATCCAGTTTCTTTTGTGACCGTGGATTCAGTGGGACTTGTTTCTTCTGTGACCGTAGATTTGGTGGGACTTGTGTCTTCTGTGATTGTCGATTCAGTTGGACCGCTTGTTTCTGTGGCAGTCGAGTCAGTAGAACCAGTTTCATCCGTACTGCCAGAAACCGTAGATTCTGTTGTTTCAGTATTAGTAGAACCCGTTTCACCAGTTGGTGTAGTGTCTCCGGAGCTAGTTGAGACAGTGTCACCAGTAGATCCGGTCTCCTTTGCGTCAGTAGAACCGCTGCTCTCAGTGCTTTCCAGTTCATCCGGGCCAGTTGATCCAGTATCGGACGTATTTGTAGAACCAGTTTCTCCTGAACTAGTCGAGCCAGTCTCACCCGTAGACTCTGTCTCTTCGTCTTCAGTAGGAAGACTCTCTGTAGTTCCCGTTTCTGTAGTGCCAGTTTCACTAGTAGATACTGTTTCTTTAGTGATGTTAGACTCAGTGGTTTCTGTATCTACAACTGTCGTTGACCCTGATGATTCCGTTTCAGTGGTTTCTTCTGAATTAGTGGAGTCGGTATCTGAGCTTGAAGAACCCGTCTCTTCAGTAGGTGTGCTCTCTGTTTCTTCTGTTGCGATCGATTCAGTAGAACCAGTGGAGTCAGTTGACGATGTTGCCTCTGTATCGTCTGTTAGGCTATCCGGTGTGCTACCAGTTTTTTCAGCAGTTGATTTAGTTTCATCGATCTCCACAGGAACAGCTGCACCAGGGGCAGCATCCGAGCCTGATATAAATAAAAAATATTAATGAAAGATTTTTTTTATAATAATGTGGTTATTTTATAATAGGTGAACTCTACATAAATACACGTATATGTAATATATAAGTTTTGTATTTCTACAAATGGGTACGTCGGGAGTGGAATGTAAAAACGGCGAATCTCTTTACTCATGAGATGATTGGAA
Organism: Hyppa rectilinea; assembly: GCA_951799385.1. NCBI lineage: Eukaryota > Metazoa > Arthropoda > Insecta > Lepidoptera > Noctuidae > Hyppa > Hyppa rectilinea. The sequence goes on from OX637319.1 coordinate 4,567,745, forward strand.
AAACTACGTTTCTTTTGATGATAAATCTACTTACTTATCGTCGGTGGTATAATTGTAGTCGTAGTCGATCCCTTGCTCTTTGATTCAGTAGAAGAAGGTACATCAGTAGTCAGGGATGTTTCACCGGAGCCAGTTTCTTCGTCCGTCGTATAGTCGGACTCCGTTGAAGTGAACCCTGAGCCTTCTGTGGTCATATCGTCTGTTGGTAGCGTCGTGCCTGAAGAATGAAAGGAATTACAAAATTGTGAAATTCGAGGTAGGCACAGAAGTAGATAAAAAGTGGTAAATTTCATGTTTCCGTAGCACTTATAGAAAGGTAGAAAGAGAGTTTGTAACAGATGAAAAAAAAAATATATCTAAGTAATCTGATTTAGGTTAGGAGAGGTCAAGGGGAGTTAGTTGATAAGCACTTTGATTCTGAGAAGAATAATCAATTAGTATTTATGGTATGACCCTCTAAAATATTTAAAAAAAATATTAATATTCGTACCATAGCCCGATCCAGTTTCCATGGTAGATTCATGCTCGGCGTAACCTGCAAACCAAAATAGTTGTTATGTTAGTGATTTTTCAGTGCATTATTGTAATAAGCGATTGTTTTTATGAATTTAATTCGATCATCATCTTACGATGGCTAGAAAGAGGATTAATGCGGAATAGGGAATATGCATGTTTTTAATTTTTTTTTATTTCTTACATCACTTTACGGTAAAAGAATGTTCAGCACCAAAAAAGTAATAAAATGTGTAAAAAATAATTATTTAAAATAGCCAACCGAATTGGGCACTTCAATCGCCCGCCATTTTGGCGCGCTTAGTATGACGTTATAGTCTGTGAGTTTAGATTGAAGAAGTATGAGGCACTCAGCGATTTGAGATTTGCCGTTTTGGATTTTTACGTCATAATATAATTCCGCTTTGACCAATGGCGTCGCGTTTCAAACATTTCAAATTCCCTCGGCAATATAGAACCTTATAAAAAATGCATCCTATATAAGTTTATGTTTAAGCAAGAGCTTAAACATAAATCTATACTAATATTATAAAGAGGAAAACTTTGTTTGTTTGTTTGTTTGTTTGGTTGTAATGAATAGGCTCAAAAACTACTGGACCGATTTTAAAAATTCTTTCACCGTTGGAAAGCTTAGTTTTCTAGGAGTAACATAGGCTACTGTTTATCCCGGGAAAAATAACGGGTCCCACGGGAAAGAACACGGGAGCGAAGCCGCGGGCAAAGTGCTAGTTTTGAATAAAAATATTGATGAAGGCACAATATTGAAATAATGAAGTTTCCAAAAAAAAATATTTGACTCTTATTTAAATCACATGTATATTCCCTATTGTCTGGTCGCACCAATTGATGTGTAACGTAAAAGTTTTGTGTTTTCGATCGCTCCCCGTCTTTTAAATCTATATCAGTATGATTATTATTTATCAGCCTGGTCGCACACTATCAAAATAAAAACAACTTAGTGCCAATATAATATCTAAACCACGTTCAAGACCTATCAATGTCAAAGTGACAGCTATTAAACAGGATTTATGAGCTGATCGCGTTCAGTTTCATTGGTGAAATCTGAATAATTTTCATTAAAAGCAGAGTAACACTCACCAGGGCCGTCACTCAGCATACCATCAGGCTAAAAGATATAAAAACATTTAATATTAATACATTTAATAGAAAAGAAGAATCTTTGTAACATACAATTCATCACTCCATATCGTGTTCTATCACAGGTTTTGTGGAAGGTACATGGGCTTACCGTAAAACTGTCCAGGCCGACTTCTTCATAATCCTCATCATCGCAATATTCCTCACCGTCTTCCATTACGACTGTGGCTGTTCGGGATACAGGCAGCAGATGGTCTGGGGATCGAAATAAATTGCAGAATTTATTTATTTTTTTATTTATTTCCTTTGGAAAACTTACAGCTAAACAAAACAGAAAAAGAAATTGAAAAAAAAAACTGACAGCCAATTACAAGTTTTCACTTCTAGTCTAACCGGATGCTGCTGATTACCTTCTATTTTACATGGAGCGACTGCCTATATGACCTCCACAACCCAGTCAGTAACTGGGTAAGAGTGACTGTCAGACTTTAGGGTTTCTGACTACCCGTTACGACTGTCAAAGATCCACGAATGACAGCCGGGACTAACGGCTTAACGTGCTTTCCGAGGCACGAAAAAGTCTCGATATGTGAAGATGGTACCCCATCCACGGACCAACCCCGGCAAGCGTAGCGTTACCGGATAGATCGATCCGTGCGGCTGTTCTTACTTAGTCACGATCCCCTCTATTTTTTTTTTTTTTATCTCGTATCAGCACTATACAAGGAGTTATTCTTTATATGTCATTACTCTAAGGTTTTATTGTATAAGTAAAAATAATACAAAAAGTCCCACAATGTGAGGTTCAAAAATGTATAGTTTCGAAGATATCATTAATCGATAAAATTAATTATGATTTAATTAATTTATCTCGATGTGTAGGTAGCTAAGTTTCATTGATAAATACGAGTAATTCATTTTCATTTACACCAATCATTCATAAATAAAGCGAAGACACGGTGAAGGAAAACATAGTGAGGAAACCAGCATGTCTGAGAGATATTTCTCAACAGCATGTGAAGCTAAGTCAGAGGCCCATGGGCAGCATAAAAACTCTGACACTAGGTTAGTTACTAACCACACGAAATGATGATGAGCTAACTAAGCTAACGTTGCCATATTTCACGTAAGGAAGTTTTACATTAATAATCGTGACTTTGTCGAAATATTTTATATGAAAAATGAAAACAAAAAAAGAGAACAGAAAAAACAATTATATACCAGTTGTTTTTTTTTAGTCAAAGCCTAGAGTTATGACATATAAAAAAACACCTTGTTTGGCTATAATACGAAGAAACATGATGGTATAAAGATAAGTCTATCAGTCAGCTGATCTAACAAGAATCATATTGTTCCAAAGAAGCTCTTTGTATAGTGTACTGTAGAATTAGTTTAGTCTTGGAGAATCGCTCCAGGCTTCCATACGGGCTGCTTGCACCACAAATCACTAAGCAGGTTTAGCGCTAAAAGAATTTAAAACATAATTCACTGGGACAGTCCCGTTAGCGATGTTTTATATCTTATGATGTTTTACTTAGCGCTAATCGTAGATTTTAGTGGTTTGTGACCTTACTATTAATTTTGATTTTAATTGTATTTTAATTTTAATTTGAGTTATGTGACCTGTTTTACCACTTTATCCACTTGACCATGAGACACGAATCATTATCACGCAAGACACTGCCAAAGCTTTAGTCATTCTCCTTTGTCCAACAAAGATTTCGAAGCATTGTGAGCTCTATTACCTGGATCACAAGGTCCTGTGTTGCAGACTTGCGTGGCATCGGGCACAATATTGCCGTCACATTCGGCGGTGTCCTTGTCTCCTCGGAAGCACATCACGGTTCTGTACTGCTCGCCTCCACCGCAAGTTTTAGTGCACTAGGAACCACAAAAAGTATAGCACTCTAGCACAGAATATCAGAATCAGAATTAGAATCGGAGTATTTATTTGTAAAACATAGGTATTTACATAAAGGATTTTTTTTTGAGGGTGGGAAATCATCAAATGACTACTCCCGCTCTGGGTGGAGCGGCAGGGAGTGTCAGACTCTTACTGACTAAAACCCATCCATGTTCCTTCCTTAGACCTTTATGGGGTAACCCTTTCGGACAATCCCGCTTAACATGAAGGTTAGGATAGGAACAAAAGTTTTTTACAAATCAAATTATTTGATTGAGTCGTGCTCATTCAACCGTGCCTCTTGGACCTTGGTTAAATTAAGCCACAAAACTGGAAAGGTCCGTAACTATGTCACGTTAAAACGGTGAAGGAAAACATCGTGATGAAACTGGCATACCTGTGAGATATGTCTCAACCTCATGTGAAGCTAAGTCAGAGGCCCATGGGCAGCATAAAAACTACTACACCAGGTTAGTAACTAACAACACGAAAAAGAAGAAAGATTAAAAATGAGACATTAAAATGTAAGTATGCTTACTTCATCCCAAGGTCCAGCGAACCACTGCGCAGGGCACTCCTCCTTGGGCACTGAGCAAGGCTTGGTGTCGTTGTACTTAGTAAGGTTGGCGCTGGTGCACTTGGCGTCGTCTACCACTTGCACGCCCTCCCCACTCTCGTCCTTGTAGTACGTGCCACAGAACACCTTCCTGGTCTGCACTCCGTCGCCACATTTCACAGAGCACTATTAAGGAAGAACGAGAAGGATTACATTAGTTGAACTCAAGTCGTTTATTTAAATTAATGGCTAGATCCTCACATGTTTTGAAGGAAAAGGGTTTCTATGTGTTCTTCCTAGAAACATGTTTCTGTTTTTACTTGTCTGGAGATGCTAAATTGCTATCAGAAGGATTATTTATATAAATGTACATGCACAACAAAGTGTGTTTGCGAAACATCTCGTTTGGAAATAAAAATAATAAAAAAGAGAATAATTATAACAATATGTAAACAAGACTGAATAAAATAAACAAAATACAAACAAGAAAGTGATAAATTTATCTTTCGTCAATCTTCACACAAAATCTTAAACATTCACGACATACATCTATGCATCTTCCGGCAAACAAGTCACACTCCGGTGTTGATGTCAGAAGAGCATTAAGCATGGTATGCGCCCGAACAAGAGGCGAATTAGCTCGTGAGACTGTGCGTGCTGACGGTACGGCTACTAGCCGATGAGATCGCGGCCTGAGTTGTTGTGTGGATGTAAGGAAGAACCAGACCTGATATAGCTGATATGCATTAGCATTAATGTGTCGCACCAGCACGTAGTTCCAAAAGTGATTTACGAACCTTGCTCCACTGAGTAGCGTACCATTGCACCTCGCAGGGTGGCAGCTCGTCTTTCTTGCACTCCTCGTAGTCTGTGGGACGGTTGTGATACGAGCAGAGGCTATCGTTCAGGACCTGTCGGCCCTTCGTCGTACACACTACAACTCGCGTACGATACTTCGACGTGCAGGAGTCGCACTGAAACAATACAGTATTTTTAGAGATGCATTTGGCGAAAAGAGAGAAAATAAATTGTACGTCATCAAGGATACAAACAATCAATGTCATCAATAAGGTAACTAGTGGCAGGAAGTGCGACAGTGAGAGACATATTTGTTTTATACTTATCTAGAAGGTTTCATGGATTTGAAGGTTAAGTGCCAGGTGCGTAGTACTCGCCACCAGCGTGCGTATGATCAGGCGTTCGAACGTAAACAAAGCAAAAGTAGTATGGAAGAAGCGTAGCAGCTGGCGTTCTATAGTTTCTTTCTACCCTCATGGGAAGAAGCCGTGAATTGATGTACAGTCACGACCAAAAATATGTATACAGGTAGCTTCTTTCTTTCTTTTCTTCTTAATTATTCAATGGAATTCTATTTTGTCACACACCTTGCATTTTCAAATCCATGGATTTACCGAACCTGTCGTATCTCAGAGTTGAAATTCTTATTTTACGAGAAAATCACTTCTGAATTTTGCTTGGTGGATACATATTGGTGCTCGTGACTGTACGGTAGAAGATTCGATTTTAATAAATTAGGTGCGATTACTCACTCCAGACCATTTGGATGTGACCCAGTCGACTCCATCACAAGGCTGCAGCATGCAAGGCTGTTCTTTCTCCGGTTTCTCCTCAGTACAGTTTCCATCATCCAACACTTCGATGCGGCCATTCTTCTTCTGGTAGCAGACCACCTGCCTCGTCTGCTTGCCCTCGTCACAGAGCTTGTCACACTGATAAAGAAAATAGTTGCTTAATCAAGACATTTCGTCATCAACTTGAGGTTGTTAGAGTTTAAAGGCGTCAATACCATCAAGTATACCATATGGCACTTAAACGTGACAAGAATTTTCATCCACTACCAAAAATGGTTTTTGGACAGTAGCACATGTTTTCGACAGTCCAGGTGAAGCTTACCGGTTTCCAATGTCCGACGAACCACGTGGGGCAGGGAGCGTCCTCGTTACACTTCTGGAACACCTCAGGCTTCGGGCCTAGCAGGTCGAAACACTCCTTGTCCGGTACGATAGACTTGATACTGTGCACACAAAAAACAAGCAATTAAAAAATAAAAGATGTATAGATATAGTTGTAGTCCTCTTCTTTATTTGGCCTAAAGACGAGGCAATTAGCTTAATCGGCCGATAATTTTTCCACTTCTGGGTCATAGGCCTTCTTACTTCGAGAGCATATACTATACGTATAAGGGAATTCGATAGGGAGGGATACCATATAATATACCATATGATGATCTACCAGTTTTTGGTTCTAGGGCATGCCGGTTTCCTCACGACGTTTCCCTTCATCGTTTTGAAACCAGTGGTGCTGAAATTGTATAAAGCGCCTGCCTGGGTTTGAACCCATGGTCTACAATTTGTAATTCGGGGCCGTTACCAATGAGCCACCACTGCTCCCAAAATATACACTTGAGGGAAATAATTTATCTCAAAGTAAATTTTAACCAATAATTATTATAAATAATAGTTCGGAAGTAATCCTGAAGCAAAACTTACCCATTAGCAATAATCTTCTGGCAGGTGACCTCCCTTGACTTCACTCCCCCACTGCCGCATCTTTGGGAGCACTCATCCCAGGGTCCTTCCTCCCACTGAGCGGGGCAGGGGTCTGGGCTGCAGGACTGGTTGGTAGGGGGCCTCAGACCCTCGTCGCACAAGCCAGCATCTACTATCTCCAGTTGTTCTCTTGATCTGCATGTCACGTTACGGGTTTGAAAGCCTGGGAAGGTGTTAAAAGTTCTTTTTATGCACCTATCTATCGCTATCTTCGCGTTTTTTGGCCTGTTACCAAAAAAGGTCTTAAAAATAGGAAAGAGTAAAAACTTTAACTGCACAGTAGTGGATTAAAAGCTGAAGAAATGATCTTAAAGATCACATTTTTATCTGCAGAAATAATTTTTTGTGCTAAGCAATTTGTAATCTAGCGAGCAATCCGACAGAATTGGGAAAACGGCATCTATCGGCATCCCACATTACTATAACCACCATCAAACGCGCGGCGGGTAACCGTTACTGGCTATGAGAACAACAAATTGATAAGCAGTTTGCTCACCTCCGCCACAGGTGGCGCTGCACGGCGTGAACTCTTCATGCACCCAGTTATATTGCTTGTCGGTCGGAGGGGCTGAGTTGTTGGGTACACTGTACTCGTACTTGATCCCCACGTTTTCGTCTTGAAGGAGAAGCTGGTACAAAAGATACTTTATGAGTGACGTAGTCAAATTACACTAAACTGACACAAGGCAAGAAAGTTAAAAGTCTCCATGTCCCATAAAATAAATTAAATTCAGGCTCAAAATATCACAGATTGCATCTTCCAAAAGGACAAAAGACGACAACTAAATTCACACAGTTAAAGAAAAACAAGGATCCTCTTACAGAAAGATAGAGAGGCTCAGTGATTGGTCCTAGACACCGCAGTTTGTCCGGCGCGGCGAACCCTTGCTGGCTGCGTTCATACGTCCAGAGGGCGCCAGCGATCGTGATGGTCCTCGGGAAGTCAATGTGGTAGTGACCGTTCAGATAGTAGGTGCCGTTCTTAGCTCTTAAAGCTGTAGAAATTCAATGAAATTTTAGTAAAAATCACATAATTGGTGGTAATACCTACACAAAGATTTCTATGCTAACACATACCCAAATAATTGCTTGAAGGTTCCAGTTCTTCAATATAAATGCTAGTAGAGCCTGCAGGAATCAGCAAGATGTCGTTGTAGCCTATAATCAAAATAAGAAATGGGTTTCATGTAAATACAAAGGGTAAGACAACGTTCTCAATTAAGATTGGTAAGGAACAGGCTAAGGTAGTAGCGCTGTTCTGTAAACATCTCACCGTGAAAATGTAGGTGAAGTGAGTTTAAAGTGAGCTGGCAATAGTGTCAATCACTAGCATAAGGTGGACCGAGAGCTGTACCTCTACCATGAGTTGTTATCGACAACTTACTCGCTAGCGCTGAACTCGCTAGCGTACAAACGTGGTACGAATAGATTTCGATAATGCTTGTACCATGAGATATAAGGAAAACGGAGGCGCTAACGTGAGCTCGATAGATCATGTCGTCTAGCTAACTTCACTCCACTTGCAGACTACTTTGGTCTATGGGTCCCTTATAGGTCACTACTTATGTTATGTTTCTTTCTATCCCGGTAATAAGAAGAGAGAAGGGCTCTTAAGCTCAAAATGTAGTGTTATCGCTATGCTAAAAATGATAAGATAGTCAATATCACAAAATAAACCAACTAAATAAAAAAGTTTACGTTTAGTGGACTACAATACATGATGGTATTTAGTGGCTTTTGAATTTCGAGTGGTTCTTGTAACGTCACAGTCGTCTTTTCAATTTGTATTTTTGTTTCTTGATGTTGTGTCACAGAGGTGCTAACTGTAGTAGGGTCAAAGAGTAATATAATAAGACTGAGTAGGGTACTTACCTTTCGTGAGATCCTGTGAGTCGAAGATCCCATTAGTGGTGCGACAGTTCACGCCGTTCCCTCGGCACTCGCGACACTTATCCTCGCGAGCGGTTGAATTCAGCATCATGTCGCAACCGACGGGCTGGTGGAAACAAGGATGACTTTTTTTAGTAGCTCCAATATTGGGAAGATAGCCCAATTATTTAGAAGGATTGTGTGGTCTGAAATTTCTAATATGAATGACCGCAGAAAGACGTTTGTCGATGTTTCAATATTTCGATTAATCGTCGTAATCTTGTTAGACGGCTTTCCTAAATGATTTTGCCTCGTGCACAGTAATCGAAAGTACTCGTAGCTAAGACATAACAGCCGCACGGTTCTATCAGGTTAAGCTACGCTTACTGTGTTGGTTCGTGGATGGGTGACTACCTTTATTTACCGAGACTTCTCCCTGCTGTCTGTCATTCATGGATCTTTGTTATTACAGGTCGTGGGAAGCCCGAAAGTCTGACAGCCAGTCGTACCAAGGGATATCGTATTACCCAGTTACTGAGTTGTAGAGGTCAGATAGGCAGTCGCTCTATGTAAAATACTGGTATTCAGATGAATCCGGTTAGACTGGAAGGCAACCCCAAAATAGTTGGGAAACGACAGGGCAGAATAAAATGAATCAAAAGCATGAAGGTTCCTGTTGTAACCAAGAGTGAGCAGTTATGTATTACCTGACATTTCCCATTGACGCAGACGTCGAAGGACTCATCGTTACACCTGGTGCCGTCTGTCACCTGCAGCTTGTGTCGGAAGTAGAACCGCTCTCCATGTGGCATGCAGTTCAGCTCGCAAGGGTTTGGAGCCTTCGTGTATGGCACCCAGCTAAGAGATAACATGTAAGCTTACATTTAGAGCATTATAGTCATTGGCGCTCCATGCCTTTTGCATTGATACTTACTGGTTATTCGAATAACTAGGTATAATGACGTTTCTGCAGAGGCCAGAAAATAGCATAGCACTTATTGATGTAATCTTTTAATATGTTTATACGACTTTTAGTTTGTTCTACACAGTTCGTCGATGCAGAAATTCAAGCTGTGGAAATAGCTTAAATTGCTACATGTGATAGATAATCAGATTGCTATAATAATTTGTGGAGGCGTCCATACTTCCATCAAAGACACGCAAAAAATGTAAACGTAAAAGGAAACTCTAAGAACAAATAACAAGATCGTACTTATATTTGAAACCTCGGAAGGCTTTGTCGTTGAACTCAGCGCACTGCTCAGCTCTGAAGTCGCCGGAGCCGTCAGGACAGTCCTGCGTCTGACACGAGAAATATTTCGTATCGCCTCCCGTACATTGTCCTTCTGGCCTGCACACGTAAACACATAAAATTATAAAGTGTTTAATTGAAGGAAATAAATATTTAAGAACCGTGTTTACGTTAAACGAGGGACATACTTTCAGGGGGCACTATACTCATGAAAATAAACAGCTTTGACTATGGAACTATACCTGAACTCATGAAAAAAAACTCAGCTGTCCAGTACATTCATGTTCGCATAATTCGTCAAAATGTATGGAAGAGCTGATATTTTTTTTTTCATATTTCAGACTTGGTCCCATGGACAAAGTTGTTGATTTTCATGAGTACTATACATCCTGAAAGTATGTCCATCGTTTAACTTAGCACACTGTATAATTTTTTTATCAATCGTACTCTGGCTGTAAACATATCCTCTTTTGGCTGGCCACGCCTCCTCCGCAGGTTCTGGAGCAGGGTGACACTTCTCCCCATTCCCCCCACGGGCCCCCGCCCTCCCCTCCAGGAATGACATAGGATGCGGATAGGTACAGCCCCGCGCCTTGCCGCCTGTGTCTGGTGCGGTGTTGGTGTACCTGGTAGAGAACACACTTCCATTATGATGATGTACTCAATGGAGCAGAAGCAGTATTCAGACTAATATCTACTGTCTGCCAGGGTAACGGATTTGTTTGAAAGAGGCTCCCAGGCCACGGTACCTCTTTCGAACAAATCCAGGAAACTGAAGGAACAAGGGTGGGTTTTAGTCAGCAAAATTCTGATAATTCTTACTTGAAAAAGAAGTTATTTTAAGATATCCCACCAAAAAAAGCTAATATCTACAGATTATATCTACTGATGATTGCTTTTCAGACAAAATGTCAAATAACCAAAAACTTATTCCATTAGTCCAAAATTCCGCCAACTTATTTTTTGGCTCTATGGTTTTTGGATTTAGCGCGAGCGTCCTTGCATATCAATCGTCAAAACTGTAGTTTTGGCATAAAACGAAGTATGATATTGAAATAAAAATAATACACCGAGGAGACATTATTATGGCTCCTACAATTTCTTTAGTAAATTGTATACATATTATTGCTTTTAATTTGTGGTAAAAAAATAAAGGTACATGTACAAGTATTTAAAACGAATAACTAACTAAAACATGGCGTCGATAAATTCCTCCGCATAGCAAAGTCTTTTGTAAATACAAATAAAAACAATAAATTTGTACACGTCAAGAAGGAAACGCTTCGACATGATCAAATAAATAACGTGTCCTAACACTGCAAAGCCACGGTGTCGGAGTGGTCACACTTGTCTTGTTAGCTGAAATGCGTGGGGCTAACAAACGCACTGCCCAGACATACGTGTTTCCGATTTACCTTGACAACTGGGCCATAAGGCTTGTTTTCTAAAGGCGCTTTAAATGCGCCGTTGAAAGCTCCACTAGGTGTAACCGAAAGGGTACATACAAAATGAATGCTACAGACCACCAAAATTAACCTGATTTTTTTTTTCACGATTTCGGAGTTGTTGCCATAGTAAAAGTTGTTCAGTTTAGTGGTCTGTAGCATATGCTTTTGTATGTTACAAATACCCTTTCGGTTACACTCTAATAGGAAAAATGAAATGCCTTGGAGAAACAGTTTTTTTACATTCCTTTAGAAGTAGTCCTTCCAATAATGGTCCTTGTCGTCCCGATCCTTGTATTTAAATCTTCTTGAAATCCTTTTTGTTTATACATATTATGGATTCTAATATAACCTACGTGTCCAACAAAGAATAAAACAACAAAAAAATATATTAACATTAGGTAACATGATAAAACTAAGTCAGTTCATAAAAATAGTTTTAAAACAATATGGTGGGTTCATAGACACCTGCCACCCGTCGCTTTTATTAAGTAACGCGCAATGTGAAACAGCTCTTAGAAATAAAACGCGCGTCATCGCTGGGTGTATGTAAAATGTTATGACGATAAACAACTTGTAGAACATTACCGACTCTACGTGAGTGTTGCAACGTGCTGCACTGCGGGCGATGAGCACTTTGGGAGAAGGCCCGGAGTTGGGATGGAAGAGGTGCTTTTATAATGCTAAGGATATAATATATATAAATAGGACAAAGAAGTACATCGCAAGTGAGATGATGTCTGATGATGAAGTCTGATAACTCATCTCATTAGCTACAGTCCGAGTGGTCCCTAATTATTTTTCTAATAGCCTAGGTTACTCCTTATGACATCAGGTATCGGTCAGTGAGAGTTCCGTCAAAATTGGTCCAACCGTTTTGGGAGATTAGCCGGAAAAAACAGACAGACAAACAAACATTTTAAAAATTAAATCAATTTTTAGCTTTTTGTTTATTTGTATAGATATAGATATAAGAGACTATTTCATTGTGTTTGTTTAGTGAGGCCTTAACCTAGATCACTTGGAGCTACTAACACGCCAAGAAGGCATGTTTCGTAGCGTGTTAGTAGGTCCAAGTGATCTAGAAACAGAACTTAAATCAAACTTAACCTTACTACAAAAGACAAGAAGTCCTCTCTCATCACACCACTGGCAGGCCAGATTTTACCCCTCACAAACCTACGATATTACTTCATGTGTTGCACCATGCGCCTGCGCCTATCGATCCCCAAGTCCGGCCCACAATTGCATTAAGCGGAGGTACTTATTGATGAAGTGTAGTCACAGGCTGTAGCTGACAGTTTATTTTCATTACTCGACACGCCACCTGTCGGTGACCAGCGACAGCAGGAAACGAACGCCATTCACGTTTAATTACTCTAGTGGAGCCAGGAATTGGAAGAAGCTTTGATTGAGTAAACTTTACACTGTATGTCGTCAGTGTATTGGGTCATATTATTCATATATTCTCACTTAGTTACATAACTAATGGGGATGATGACAATTTTTTTTTAATTCGTCTGTAAGCTAGATTATTAAAAAATATAGGTCACGTTTTTTTTTCTTTTTTTACGTAAACCAAATAGTACGTCTATACATTCACGTCACAAGTATGTAGCTTTAATACCTACTTGTGACTTAGCGAGCCCCCACTCCCCAACTTTCATTTTCTATTAATATGATAAAGCAAAAAATACGTGTCAAATATTTTTTTATTATCTGATTAACGGACTAACAATAACTTCTTTTTTTAACCTAGGCAACATCCCTATTCTTACATTCGAATGGTTTTACTTCTGTTCATTATTCAAAATTAATTCCATTATGAAATCCCTATTTCAAAATCTATAAAAAACAAATGACAAACCATCGATTTAGATTCCACAAGGCGTCAGTAAGTTATTTATCATCCAACTCAATGCTAATCGTGATCATCTACAATAACTGTCTTAAACAATACATTGATCTAAATAATCAAATGCGCAGGCGCCAGTGTCGGTTATAAACCAGTACAGAATCCATCAACCAAAAATAAAATATTACAAACGACACACAGTTTAAGAAATGATAAATTCGTATGTTGATCATCAAGTCATACATCCAGAAATAGTACTTACTGGGCAAAGGGGGGAGGGGGGAGGATGCGCGCGCGCACCCATTGATAGGCGCCAACCCTGATTAGATTTATGACTGTTCTCATGTTTTTCTATTAGTTTTGATTAGGGCTGTCAGTTGGCACATTTATTTAAGTACCTAATGTTTTTTCTTAAGTATACCTACGTGTAGTGTGATTCTGTAAAATAATATCACCATGAAAACGTAGGCGAAGTGAGTTACGCTTTCAGGTGTGATTTTTACAGTATCGACCGACTGCTTTGAGTTTCAGTAGACGTCTTCAATTCTAACAGCTATGAATGTTTGCATTGATAGAAGAACGTGGTATTCATAAAGATTCAGCTACTTAATATTAATGCTGTGGATTGTGCTATAAATATTGGAATCCAGACTGAGTCAGACATTTTTCCGGGTGTCAACTGGACCATGAGTAATGTCTACAAAATCACAATTGCCCTACGCCCTTTGTAAACTTGGTATTTACACATCAAATCCTGGAGTCAAAAAATTTGTATATACCAAGTTTACAAAGGGCATAGCATAGGGCAATTGTGACATTACCATCAAACCAAATAGATAGAGATATATAACAATACTTTTGAAAGATGAAATTGACAGCAAAGAAGAACAAAGATATTTGCCATACAACGTAGCAATGCTGCCAGCCTTTAGGGAACTTTTCCTGTTGACAGCGATATGGACGAATTAATGCCTTCTGATTATTTCCCCTCCCGTTTTATATGCTTGTACAAAATTATTAATAATATTTTAAGTTTATAAACTTTTAAATAATGTCAATATTGTTTGTGAAGACTTATAACTCCTACAGAATAGTATAACTAAACCAAGGTTTTAGATTGGATTTATTTAAAACTAGCCTGCTTCTACCCGAGGCTTCGCCCGCGTGGAATGACGTGTGGATGTCAAAAATTGCTACATTATTGGAGTTGTAAATAAAGTAAGGATTCCAAATGTATTTGAAAATATAATAGAGCTAATGTCACCTGGGGATAGTGTAGCTTCCCAACAGTGAAAGAATTTTTCAAATAGGTACAGCCGTTTCAGAGCCTACTGAATGCAAACAAACAATCAAATCTTTTCTCTTAATAATAGTGGTATAGAAAAGGTATATCGCTCTTCATAACTTTTTGGCTTATTTGCGACCTCAGGTTGATTAGTGTATGTTCCAATCATGTGATGAAAAACCTACATTTTCGTTGGTATAGTAATAAATAAGCAGAATAATTAATTGCCAGCCCTGCATACTCTAAGTAATGAAACGGGTCGGCTCACATGATCTCACGCTGGGACTGCCGCGACTCTTCATCATACTCGTCACTCTCAACGGAATCCAATGAAACATACTCTTAGTAATTGTAATAAGACTATGTTCATTAGTTTATGGCTATTTTTGTTATAGTGATCACCAATTCAGTCACAATCGCTGACACTAAACACGTCCACGAGCGCACTGCGAGCGCGAAACAAATCCCTTTGTGTTCGTCGAAAAACCGACAACAGGCGGAACGCAGCCGAGCACGAACGAAATGCTCGCAGCGCGCTCGTTCGAGGCTTGTAAGTCGGTCCACACTAGACGAATTGTGTTCGGCTCGTGCTCCGCTCGTGCTCGGCTCTCTTAGCGTAGACGCAGCTCAGACGTCGGTCGCTCGAGCCGAACATCATAGAAACGTGGACCGAAGATGCTTCCGTACAATTAATTGAATTATATCAAAATAATCCATTGATATGGGAGCCAAAACATGAAGATTACTATAAAAAAAATAAGAAGATTGATTGATTGTGTTTGGGTCGGTTCCCCCTATACACGATATGTCGCATCTTTCGCCCCGGTGAAAATAGCTGTGGACCTTTTTTTTTGGGGGTGGGAAATCATCATACGACCACTCCCGCTCTGGGTGGAGCGGAAGGGAGTGTCAGACTCTTACTGACTAAAACCCATCCATGTTCCTTCCTTAGCCTTTTATATTCCGGGGTAGCGGTAACCCTTTCGGACAATCCCGCTTACCCGGTTAACTGTGGACCTGGCGTCGATTTGCTGTCGTAGTTAATAAGAAATCAATCTTCAGGATGAGCGCAGGGAGTCGAGCAACGAAGCGGGAGGATATGGCATTCCGGCGAGGTCACTAGATATTTGACCGAGTTGTACTTAATGTTAAAGGTTTAGGAGTAGAAATAAAATTATACTGATTAAACTTATATGAGAATGAGGCTGAAAATCGTTGAACTCACTGAACTTCATCATTAACACCACTCTAAGCGTCACGCATCATGCCAATTCAATAGCCGTAGCAAATCATAAGTTAAACACGTAGCCCCATAAAAAAACTATCATCTATATTTTGACTATTCCCAAAACGAGCATCAATAAATCTATATCAGTAGCACCACTTAGCCACTTTAAAAATTGCTATATTACTTACAGTAAAATAACAACGCGAATTTATTTATGAAACTCGTCAATCATGTATTGGTGATCGAATAAACGTCAGATGCTCATTGCCGAGTGCGATGCGATGATTGAAATATGGTCGCGGCGGCTGGTTGTGGTCGTTACTGTCATGAAGTAATGGTCGCTCGGTCGCGGTCGTGGTCGTTCGAGAGACCAAGAGTCAAGGTTTGGCGGTCGACGCTCTCGGGAATTGGATCATAAGTGTGAGATTTCAGGATGCGAAGAAGTTTGAAAGTAGAAATCGACAGGCCCGTTGAACAAACATGTAAATATAAGTAGATTTTTTGTTTTTTTATCAAATGGATACATATTTACAATGTAACAGTAGCAAGCAAAAACAATTAAACCAAATTTATAAACAAACACCTTTCATATTAATTTTCTAAAAAAAAGTTTTGCTCCGTATTTCATTCGCGAAGCTTTAATGCTTCGCTCTGCAACTAGACAATATTGAAGATACGACTTTGTTCTTGGGACCCGTCGAAATGTTATAGAAATGTACTCACATTATGTGCGTAGTGATGCCTTGATGCCGTCCATGTTATACAATTACTTAATACGACTGCTGCTAGAAGCAGCGATCTGAAACAATAAAACAATTTATTTAGTTTAGAAATACGCTTGCAACCAAATAGCCAACATTTTTGGGTGGCACATCATCAAATATCTCACGCTCTACGAGTCAGAGTTTTACTGACTAAAACCCACCCGTGTTCCTTCAATTGCCTGTGCCGGGAACCACGGTAACCCTTCGAACAAACCTGCGATCCTAGTAGTCCAAATTGCTGCCTCTAATCCAAATCTAATTTCAAATAAAATTCAAGGTTTTAAATTACAAATAAAATGCACGTTTAATTATAAATAGCTCTAAGATTACTTGCGACAAACGGCAGCAAAACAAAAAAGGATACTATCGAATTAAAACAAAAATAAATTATCGACTTCGAACATCTATACGGACTGTACCTACTTACAGTCCGAAAGACCAATTATAAGGCGTAATGGTATGTAAATAAAAGTTTAATCGACGCGTTCATCTTCGGTGTCGTCTGTCGAACACCGAGACGTCGATAGAATTCGTTGATAAAGGACTCATGGGCCTAACTGTATCTTTGGCCTGGTATCGATAATATCTCTATTATGTAATAGATCGAGTTAGAAGAGGCCAGCGATTTTCGGCACTTGTTAAGATATCTAATTTATTGAGACTGGTTCAAGACCAAAATATTTTTCAAGCTTTATAGGTACTTATTTGATGGTACCTACACGATTTTTTGTGATAAGTAAATGTAAAAATATAATATTCTAATCTTCCTAAAACTATTCTATAACATGGCGTCTAAAAATTCTCCCTCATCGCTGTTGACTGGTAATGCACTAAAGAGACTGGTGGCATTGCCACGTTGTATGGCAATGCTTAGCTTGGGCAAGGTAAAGGGCAGCCCTTAGGTCACGGGAAGTGTCAACCAGCCATTTTTAGTGAACAAACCATGAGCACGCGGACCTTACGGCCCGAAGGAAACCCAAACGGCTCGACAATATTCCTACCGATGCGATGCGGTTAATATCCTTTCGTCACTTGAGGTTTCCGTCGCTGCAGCAGCAGTGCCAGCACAGCTTGAGCTAGGAAGATAGAATTTCGGAAGAGTATCGATTCACGTTGCTTACCATAGTTGAAGATGGCAAGATCCTATTACTATGGTACCAGGGCTTCAGAGATACAGACAGGTGATTTAAATACAGTCATAGTTTTATCAGCTTTCACTACATTCGTGCAAGACAGAACATCTCATCAGAAATCTTGTTTAGATTTCTCATAATAAGTACTTTCTACAAGCTACCACATGTTAGGTATTTCTTCAAATAAAATAAAAGACTGTAGTTCCGCAAACGAGAAATGGCGTATCAAATAACAAAATCAGCCCGCACACTTTCATGACTCACGCATTCGAAACTGAAGTGAGTCCCACGGGACGCTCCTTAGGGCCACGATGAAAGCAAAGAGTTAATTATCCTCCATGACCGGACAAAGGCAGTTTCCTCACGAGCCGACAGTAACTGAGTTACATCGGTTTAATTAACACGAAAGTAATCTGAGTCGGGAACGTATCATTGCTCTTTAATATTGTTAATTAGTCTGCGTGATGGTTCGGTAATAAAAGTGTTATGTGCTATTAAAATGTTTAGGTTTAGCTACAGTTGCTGCCTTTGCATTGATGTATATTACCACATACGTTTGGCTGAATATCATCTTGTAGAGGTGCTGAGGGTCAAGCACTAAAGGCGAATCACAAAACCCGAAACATCAAATAAGTTATGCGCTTTAACTTGAAGAAATAGCCTCCATTTAAAAACTAGCTCTTGCCTGGCTTCGACCACGTAGATATCCGAAACAATCCCATGGCATCGTACTACCGAGATTCAAATTATGTGTTTTTTGTTAATCTACACGGTTAAATTTTAGTCGTTTTAATCCCCTGAAGGGGACATTGTACTCATTATAACGAGCAAGTTTTATTATGGGACCGAACGTGAAATCGCGAAAAAAAAAAACAGGTATTCAGTACATTTATGTTCGCCTAACTCGTCAAAATGTAATGCACAGCTGATTTTTTTTTCGCTATTTCAGGTATCATTGAATCAAAACTACGATCAGACAGTTTATTCTGTAAATATCTCACCGTGAACACTTAGTTGAAGATCGGGAGGGCTGTAGCATAAGTAAGCGAGCTGTGTAATTATTTAAATCATTACCACCCAAATCTATAGCCAATCTTAGTCTGGATCAACATGTATCATCATCTCTGAACGTTAAGGAATCGAAGGCCAGTCTTAAAAGGACCAACTTCCGCAGCGCTAAGGTCTTCGCAGTCACAAGTTAGGCTACTAAGGCTACCTGAGTCTGAATAATTTGAATATTAAGATGCAAATGTGCCCATCGTATGACGCGAATGCACAATTACATATCGATAATGATTCATGGAGTCAGCTAAGTGTTGGTAATGCGTTCTTTAGACGATGGTATCCGGTCGCTTTGCGTACTTTTAATTCGGCAATGATTATTTTGTAATTCGATTAGCAAAGTGCATTGATGTGGGACGAATAATAATAATAATATATGCACGTATTGTTTTGCTTTTTGTGTCCTCGAATTAGACAAACCAAATATTCGAACGAGGTTGAACAGTGCATATACTTGTCCGGATAAGTGCTCTTATAACATAAGTGTCGCGATGAGGTCCGTTGTAATAACAAGTTCTTTGGCTTCTTACTTTACAGAACTTATTATCAACGATTTATAGATAGATATTAACATCTATACATATAATAAAACAGTAAAAAAACTGTGTCTGTACATTGAATATATTAAAAAAAAAATAATTGAGGGGGGCTTAGAAACAGTAGTAGAGCACGAATTCAAAAAAAAAAAATTGTCTGTTTGTCTGTTTGTCTGTATGTCTGTTTGTCTGTTTGTCTGTTTGTCTGTATGTCTGTTTGTCTATTTGTTTGTACACGCTAATCTTCGGAACTACTGGACGGATTGGAATGTTTTTTTTTTTGTTGTATAGGTATTAAGTCTGGGCAACATATAGGCTATAATTTATCTTGGAAACTTGAACACCTGATGCAGAACTGGAACAGACCAGCTTAACTATAAGAGATACAAAAATGATACCTTAGCAAAAATTGTACCACGTGATTAGCATTTTCTGCTGAGAGAATAAATTTGAAGATCTGGAACACCTGATGTGGAACTCCAAGAGCCCAGCTACACTGTAACATATATAGGAATGATGTCTTAGCAAAAGTTGTTCGTTGTGATGGGCATTTCCTGTTGACTTATAAAAATTGAAGATCTGGAACACCTGTTGTGGAACTCCAAGAGCCTAGCTACACCATAACACATATAAGAATGACGTCTTAGCAAAAGTTGTTCAGCCTGATGAGCACTCTCTGTTGACGTATAAAATTGAAGATCTGGAACACCTGTTGTGGAACTCCAAGAGCCTAGCTATACCATAACACATATAGGAATAACGTCTTAGCACAAGTTGTTCAATCTGATGAGCACTCTCTGTTGACTTATAAAAATCGAAGATCTGGAACACCTGTTGTGGAACTCCAAGAGCCTAGCTACACTATAACATATATAGGAATGACGTCTTAGCAAAAGTTGTTCGGTCTGATGGGCATTTCCTGTTGACTTATAAAAATCGAAGATCTGGAACACCTGTTGTGGAACTCCAAGAGCCTAGCTACACCATAACACATATAAGAATGATGTCTTAGCAAAAGTTGTTCAGCCTGATGAGCACTCTCTGTTGACGTATAAAATTGAAGATCTGGAACACCTGTTGTGGAACTCCAAGAGCCTAGCTATACCATAACACATATAGGAATAACGTCTTAGCACAAGTTGTTCAATCTGATGAGCACTCTCTGTTGACTTATAAAAATCGAAGATCTGGAACACCTGTTGTGGAACTCCAAGAGCCTAGCTACACTATGACATATATAGGAATGACGTCTTAGCAAAAGTTGTTCGGTCTGATGGGCATTTCCTGTTGACTTATAAAAATCGAAGATCTGGAACACCTGTTGTGGAACTCCAAGAACCTAGCTACACCATAACACATATAAGAATGACGTCTTAGCGAAAGTTGTTCCGCCTGATGAGCACTCTCTGTTGACGTATAAAAATTGAAGATCTGGAACACCTGTTGTGGAACTCCAAGAGCCTAGCTACACCATAACACATATAGGAATAACGTCTTAGCACAAGTTGTTCAATCTGATGAGCACTCTCTGTTGACTTATAAAAATCGAAGATCTGGAACACCTGTTGTGGAACTCCAAGAGCCTAGCTACAACATAACACATATAGGAATGACGTCTTTGACGTCTTTGTTGTTCAATATGATGGGCATTTCCTGTTGACTTAAAAAAATCGAAGATCAGAAACATCTGATGTGGAAATCAAAGCTATCACTAATTTTACTGTGTAATTATAAAATAACATAAACTGGGAGTACCTGAACGCGGTGAAGGCGTATCAGTTTAGGACTGATTTTCGATGACGATGGTATATCATTGAAAGTTTGACTCTACTGGCCAAAACTCCTATTTATTCTTTTATTTTATCGTATGAATATCGGGCTTATGTTGTTTGAGTGTTTAATTTCCTTTTCCATTTATCTTCGTGACACGGTAGCCTACCCGGTAACGCAGGGGAGCAGTCATTTTAATTTAGATTTTTATTGATCAGGTATCTTCACAATAAAACTATGACCATGCCTAGAAAGAGGTCAAATTTTTCCCAATGTTCCAAGAGAGCTATAAGATTGAGGATCATAAGATCCCAAGAATCTACCGAAGAGCGTCAGGAGAGACTTGATGCTGTTCGAGAACATTAGGCTGCAACTCGCTCCGTGGAAACCTCTTCGGGTCGCGAAGCACGCCTGCGTTCTCAGCAGGTCTCTAGAGACCAGTGAAGAATATGATGCGCGACTGACCGCTGATCGTGAACGTCATGTATTGTCTCGCGAGTCAGAGACGTTCACGGATAGAGAATTGTGCTTGAGTTCCGTATCTACGCATTGACTTCTAGGTCTCTAGAGACAAGTGGGGAATATAATAATGCGGTTACCAAAATGAAAACGATGACAAATGGACTGTATGTTTTGGTGGTTGTTGGAATGAAATAAAACTAAAGCTCAGTGTGATAAAAGATTTAAATGGGAAAAATGATAAAAAATAACATAAATGGCGACCCCGTTGTCGCTGGCATAAGCAACAGGGTCCGCGTACAAAGTCGCGGGCAGTAGCTAGTCTAGAATATAACATTAAAACTAAAAAATATAGATGAAAACTATTACCTAACTAAAATTTGTTTTCGAAAAATTCTTCCGTAGGTATAGCTGTCACCTGTAATAGACGTTACCACAGACTGTCAAATTTTGTCTATCGATGTTGAACTTAACGGTCAACGGTATAAGGTTTAAATTCATTTGCAGAAATTTGATAGTTTGATGCGCTGGCGACCGTATCCAGGAGACTAGCGGCATTGTCATTAGCTATTTCGCAATAAATATAGCTCTTTTCCTATGTATTTTTTTAGTATATTCACATACTTTATTAATACAGGTATGATTGTAAAAAAGCAACAGTTTTTTTCCCGTCCGTCCGTATTAAACGATTTTCTAAAGAATTTTAGAATAAACAATCTTACATCCCGTCGGTTAACAAGTTTCTTTCATTTCTGCCAAGAATTCTTTGTAACTGCTAAACAAATACCGATGAATTACGAGAAGTGTAAACAGTACCTAAGGTGAACACTCTAACTCAAAGGGAGCCGCAGAGAGCTTCAATCTTTGCCAATAAACAGTCGCACGCGCATGACTTGTTAGAACAAAGACCTACACTAGTATTATTCGCGAATTTGAACTTTGGCTCCTCTAATAAATTTAATAGTCAGCAGAATTGAATAATGGATGATATTTCTGAAAAACATACTACCTTCTAAAGCTTCTGATCGTAGTCTAAAACATGTTAATATCTAAGTATGAGAATGAGGGGCGTTTTTTTTTTAAGGAAGGGAAATCATATTACCTCTACCGCTCTGGGTGGACCGAATGGGAATGTCAGACTCTTACTGACTAAAATTCATCATGTTCCTTCCTCAGCCCTTCGTGTTCCAGGGCAGCGGTAACCCTTTCGGACAATCTCGCTGAGGAATGTGGGGCTTACGGTCTGGTTGGAACAACTAGGCTGGCACATGACACATTCGAATGTTAGTAGACTAGACTCCCAGGGAGCCTAGACAAGTGTCAATCGCTCCGTGTCGATAGGATTTCGAAAATTGTTGATCGAATAATTCGTTATCTCAGCGATTCGGATTGTCAAGAATGCCACTTGTCAACGCATTTGTATTATTACGGGAATATTGATCGACTTTCGTAACACAATTTTGGATTGTCTAGCACTTAGCGATCGAAAACGATTAATCACATGACATTTCAAAAGCTTATGCCAAATTCCATACATTTCGCATTTCGTTATCGTTAATGAAAATGTGACTTTTTCTAGGCCCCCTGGTTTCCTCACGAAGTTTTCCTTTAATGATGCTGCAAAAATAATAATATAGTTACTTAAAGCATAAAACTTCGCCTCTACAATTCCTTATCATTCATTGGTCGCAAGAAATGTTTCGTCAAGTGTCTTAACATTTAAACATAACAGCTGTTACTGTTCTCAAGTTAAACATTGTAGCGAAAACAAACGACTGCCGACAAACAGTGGCTGTTAGTCTTCGGGTAGTTGCACAGGTAGTTGGTTACTATAGTGGTTATGTAATGGGTCGGGTTAGGGTTGTGTACTGTCGCCTTTCTTGGATTAGTTTGTTGTATTTGTATAGCCTAGTGCTCAGGTGTTACAAGTGTGACTTCCTCGTTTCATGTAGACAAAAACTTGGAGAGGACATTTGTAAATGTTGAGATTGATTATTCTTCGTTTTTATTATTGTTTCTTTTTTTGGTACAGACGCCAGCACATCAAGCATCCCTAACTGTCAAATTTTCTCAATTAAAAATGAACCTTATGTCTTTGCAATAAAGTTGAAATGCTATCAAAGAAATTTGACAGATTGTGGTAACTTGATGTGCTGGCCTCTGTACATGCAGATACATGTCAAAATAGCATACTTTTTGTATTCTCTTGTCGAAGCTTGTGCTTTCAGCGGAATAGTCCGAAAAGATTGCCGCAGCCTCAGAACACAAAAGGAAATGAATGGGATTTAGTCAGTAAGAGTCTTTTGATGGTTTCTCACCCTCAATACAAAAAAAGCTTGTGCTTCTCATGCTGTGGCAAAGAAATACGCCAGTCAGGAACTCCCAGCTGTCCAAGGACCATTTTCCCTCATCCTCCCCTGATTGGACAGCACTAACACCAACATCCCGACATCCGACACCACTTCCTACTAATCAGCATGGTATAATAAATTGTCAGTGTCGGCTACGGCATCCGACACCACACATAATGACGCGGCATCCGTCCGACGCCGCTGTCAATTAGCTACGAGCTGATGGAGTAATGGTGGAACTGAGAAGATGTACTGGTTTTTCATCCTGTGTATAAGTGAATAATAAGTTATTGTCACGAAGTTCCTTATCACGCGTTGCGAAAGGAGGCTAGACGGAAAAAATTAAGACCAAAAGTTGTAACGACACTTTTTGCTATAATTGTAAGCCGTGCGGCCTGCGCGTGTTGCTCTGTCTGTCTCTCTCTCTCTCATAGAAAGCAAGCCAGTTATTTTCGTTTCGTTTTTCTATTACGCATTGAACAGAACGTGTCGTGACGATTTTGTTTTGTTGAGTGTTTACAGGTTTTTTGTACATAATAAAAAATAATAACAATATATACACTCATTACAATTCCTACACTAATTAATCGAAAGGAACTTCGTTCCATCCATGTCCCTTGACACCTCTCAAGTTTTTTTATTTCGAAGGTTAAGCAGAGCTGGGCGTACTGTCATTCGTTCGAAAGTTAAACGCTGATTTGGAAAACGATCCTACCATCTGATGTTTCTTCAGCCAGCGAAATCTCATATTGAGTTACATGTATAAATAATCTGTTTAATTAGTAACTTTCTTTATACATCCTCATCTGTGTTTATGTATCACCAGACACGGTTAAGCAGAAGACAACATCCTAGGTTGAACTAAGAGATGCCTTTTACGAAAATAATAATAACTATCTGACCCGGCGAACTTCGTTCCGCCTAACAGTTATTTTTCTAAAATAAACGTAGCCTAAGTTACTCCTTATTACATCAGCTACCTGCCAATAACAGTCCCGTCAAAATCGGTCCAGCCATTTCAGAGATTAGTCGGAACAAACAGACAGACAAAAATTGTAAAATAAAATATTTTGGTGTAGGTATGTACCTTATTATATTCATATACATGTAGTAAAAATGGTTATTTCAATTATTACAAACAGACACTCCAATTATATTTATATGTATAGATAATATTAATTTCCACTTTATTTTGTGAACCTTTTACCCGCGGCCACCACTACACTTCGTGATTTAAAACAATAAACATGTCATTGTAACAATAAACCAGTGGAACAATCTCAATGCAATGAATCCATTGCTAACTTAGACATTTGCAACACGACTCCTGCGCAATAAAGTAACCGTTAAACATCATTTACATGTACGTGCGCCAGAGGCCGCCACAGGCGCATATATTTAATTTCGCCATGATATCACTATGACACTACACCTATTAATAAACTATCATAAATTTCATCGGAGTTTTGTCCCCTATCGAATATTAATAAGTACATACATTGGTACGCCATTGTTGTGGCTGAGCGAACAAATGAATAGCGATTGTGGGTAGTTAGCAGTTTGTATGCAAGAGCTTTTGTCGTAGAGTTATTGTGAATGGATTTTACGGAATAGAGATTTGTTTAAAATGTATTTGGACATAAAAGTCAAGCTTTTGCAGCGGTGGGTAGTAGCTACTAACATTGGGAACTTTACAAATTAGGGTTCTAAATCTTAAGAGCATAAATCTGTCTAGCCTTTTCCACCTATGTTGGGGTCGGCTACCAGTCTCACCGGATGCAGTTGAATACAAAAAGGGACAAATAAGATAATAAATAGAAAATAATAAAGAAGAGTGTTCGTCTCAAAGAATCAAAATTAAGTTTTACGTGTACCTTAAAAATTTCAACAGAGAACTATTTAAATGGCTAAAGTCGTTTAAAATCTTAGCTTTTCGTGATTCACTGCGGAAATTGGCTTCTACGACATTTCACTACAGAAAGTCGCTTTCTCTGTCCCTATATCCCTGTAGGCATAAATCTTTAAAACTACGCAACGGATTTTGATGCGGTTTTTTTTAATAGATAGAGTGATTCAAGAGGAAGGTTTATGTGTATAATTTGTCGACATATTATGCGAGCGAAGCCACGGGCGGAAGCTAGTAGTCTAATATAACAAAGTTACTCCCCGCCGCGCCGTCTGTCCCTCTGCACGCTTAGATCTTTTCAACTAGGCAAATGATTTTAATGCAATGAGTGATTCAAAAGAAAGGTTTATAGCTTACGCTAATTAATTTTTAGACGAGACAGATAGTTGGGTATCAATCCATCAGTTGTTTGCAATTAACATTAACTTCCACCTTGAAGATGGTAATACCGTACTGTCAATAAGACAATGAGTTTCTAATGCATCTGTCAGCCATTTAAAATAACCCCAGTCCAAAGCTTTTAAAATCTATCAATAGTTTGCCATTAAAGTTATTTATGTAGAAGTTAAATTATGTAAAGAGGTGCGATGCCGATGCAATGCGCGGGCGCCGCTTCCGACGTAACCGCCCGCCCGCGGCGCTGACGCCGGCGCGTCTGCGAACGGACGATTAGCATTCGCACAGCGATACGCTAAAAATAACAGTTAGATAATCGCGATGTTCGATCGATTAGTTCGGAGCTAGACATTTTTTTATAGTGTCGGCTTTTTCGGATTGTAGATGGCGCTGATAAGAGAATTTGGTGAACCCAAGCCAGTTTGTTGTCCAATCACAAACATGAAATCACAATGATGGTATTGGAACGAAGTTCCTTATCGCGCGTTACGAAAGGGTGCTAGACGGAATTAAGACCAAAAGTTGTAACGACACTTTTTTTGGAGTAAATGATGTCTTTTAATCAATATTTTTTGATTGGTTAATATTAGATCAGATTATTTTTTGATTATTATAACTTAAAAGAAATAAAATTTTATTACAATTCCGTCACTAATTAATCGAAAGGAACTTCGTTCCATCCGAGTGTCCCTTGACACCTCTCAAGTTTTTTATATCATAATTATCTTAAATTTTACTGATATGTGAGAAGTAGATACTACATAGTATATGTATGTTTATTTGACGACGTGTGTTTTATTTGTGCAGAAAAATAATTTTTCATTCTTTCTAAAAACAAGAAATCAGGTCAAAATTATATACTTATAGATATGTTTTTTGTTAAAGAATGGGTAAACATCAAATGACCTGCTGCGGGTGGAGTGGAAGGGAGTGTCAGAATCTACACCCTCCATGTTCCTTCCCTATCCCTATATGTTCCAAGGCAGCGGGTACCCTTTCAGACACTCAAGATGACCCGACAGGTATTGGCAATAAAAAAAAATACTGAGTATGTGCCATGGAAATGCAAATCATAGCTTCGTTCACGTATTTGCTCACAGTATGTTCCTCGTTGACCCAGCAAACAATTATGTTTACACTGTTCATCGAATGCTTTCAACCCATTAGGGTACACAAGCAAGCTTTGAAAACACTTCTGTTTGGCCTGATTACGTAGAAAGGAATTGACATTAAATAAATACAAGAAATCTTCGATCAATATTATTGATCGAAGCTATTATTGCAAGACGCGTATTCGCAAGAAGCTGCTTTGTGACCACCAGATTCTGAAGTTGTGACAATAGAAAAATTGTTGGGAATGAACAGCTATTAAATATCTAAGTTTTGAGTATTTAAATGGTGTTGGTACGATTTTTTTTAATATTGGTTGCATGTTTCTAGAGTAATAATCATAAATGTTATGCGTGACGTAAAATGGCCTAAATAACTGATTTTTTAAGGGTTAAATATATAAACTACAAATGAATTAAAAAATGCTGATTAAAAAAAAATAAGCCGTCAAACATCGAAATTATTTTGTACGATAATATTCATTAAATGATAGTGTAAGAAAGCAAATAAATTTGGCAAAATTAATAACCAACCAACGCCCTACTAGTTTCATCCTACTATATAAGGTGTTAAAAAATTTACTCTAAGTATTTCGTGGGAGCATTGTACTCATCGTTATGCACATCTTCCACTAAGGACGAACCCTGAAATCGTGAAAAAAATATGAGCTGTTCCATACATTTATGCACATGTAACTCAATAAAATGTATACACCTTATATACAGCGTAGCGACGTATGACGAAGCGAGGCGTCGCCACGCCAACAGTCGCTCTGACCCGCCGCATCAATATGAGATTAGCAACGACGATTTGGTCATCATCTAGTTTATCAAAGATTAATGAACTGCCAACATCCTCAGAATTCGCTAATTGTTCTCTTGATTATGTTACATCGATTGACTAATTAGGCACACACACTAAGTCACGCGGCTTAATAGAGAACAATTGCTATTAATGGCTTTCGCTAAGGACTCAGCTGATATTAATATCCATAATCTTTGTTTGACTATACATTTTAGTTAGGTAGACAGCTGTAATTATGAGCTTTTATTAGAGAAAGCCGCCACTTTAGTATTCCATGTTTAATGGCGCTTTCGAACAATAAATACTTTGATTTCTCGATTTAAGGCGAACTTTATGGGGTAACTCGCGAAATTTGAATTTTTTTACGTTTTTTGCAGTGTACAAGTCATTATTAAGTCGTATGTTGATGAACATTATGTTTCGCGGCTGTAACAAGAACGTATAACATAATATTGTAATCATTAAACTCATTAATACAACCCTCTTTTTTTTTGAGGGTGAGAAATCATGCAATGACTGCTCCCGCTCTGGGTGGAGCGGAAGGGAGTGTCAGACTCTTACTGACTAAAACCCATCCATGTTCCTTCCGTAGCCCTTTATGTTCCGGGGTAGCGGTAACCCTTTCGGACAATCCCGCTTAACCCCCAGGCTAGCTGGATTGGCGATCTTCACAGATTGACTGGTAGCACATGAATGAGAGTCGCCGAGATTCGAGCTGAATGGCGGGCAATGGGAGAGGCCTGTAATAGGTGATGATGATGATGATGATGAGTGTATTGATGATTCTCTTGATTTCTTAGATTTCTTATTTAGAAGCAGGGCAACGTCATTTAGTTGCAAACATCACCACTACTACTGTAATTCACAACCTTTCATGCCTATAACTTCACTAGCTTCCGCCCGCGGCTTTGCTCGCATAATATATCAACAAATTATACACATAACCCTTCCTCTTCAATCACTCTATCCATAAAAAAAACCGCATCAATATATTATGTACCTAGTGATTAAGTCCATCATTTCTTTCGACATCACTAAAATGTGTTGCAAAAAAATTCAATGGTTCGGTTATGACTTAATGCTTCCTAATATGCAAACACCTACATTTCATTGTCTCGCTATCGATCTGTCAAGTTTGGCTACTATCTGCAACGCCTCATCCATTTATTTCATTCTACTCTTTCCAATAACCATGATCTGCCTAGACTTTTCCCAACTATGTTGGGGTCGGCTTTAAGTCTAACCGGATGCAGCTGAATACCAGTATTTTACATGGAGCGACTGCCTATCTGACCTCCACAACCCAGTAACTGGGCAATACGATACCCCTTGGTAAGACTGGCTGTCAGATTTTCGGGCTTCTGACGACCCGTAACGACTGTCAAATATGCACAAATGACAGCCGGGACCAACGGCTTAACGTGCTTTCCGAGGCACGGAGGAGTCTCGGTATGTAAAGTTGGTCACCCATCCACGGCCAACCTCGGCAAGCGTAGCTTAACCTGAAGGATCACCCTGTGCGGCTGTTAGTACTTAGCCACTTTTTCCAATAACCGTATAGCGATTCAGTTTTGTTTCATCCAACTTTCTTGACACCGTTATCTCTAAATGCATTTTCGTAACGACAGGTGACAAGAGTGATTTTAAAAGATCATTAATGTATACTTTGTCGAATTAAAGCTGTATTAAGTTGTCGCGTAAGGCATTCAAAGTCATTAGACTGCCCAAAAGTGGTTGTCATTCAATTTAATTCACATTTCTAATGAATTAAATGAAGTAATCAGATTATTTCGCGTTGAACGCACTCGCCCTCGTCATGGTGTCGCGTGAAATCGCTTATGGACTGATGACTTCATTGTTACGAGGATTAAATGGTTTAGGAATGGAAATACATAATTATTTGAATACAGTAAAAATAATATTAAAATATCATGTATGTGCGTGTGTGTTCATTGTTGTGCAATGTTTTGGAGGGATGTGCAACGATTTGCATAGGCCTTGAAATGTAATTCTCTCATTCTAGCAATCAAATTAATATGTAAGCTTGCCAATTGGGTCTTTATAGTATCAAATCATCATTAGTTACTTAAATAGTTTATAGATTAATTCATTTACTTACTCACTGACAGATACAGCAAAGCCTAAACTGCTGGGTTTAGAAACATGCAATGTTTCACTGAATTTATTTAAATAACGATACAGAGCACTATGGAAGGATTGAAGGAGGATTGAAAACATTCTGTTTTCAAAAATAATATTCAATAAAGGGATTAGATAGGGGATGGAAGATTGTATTGAAGTTTATAATTTTTGTCATTGGGATATCCAAGGGAGCGGGCGCACAGCTTGTCCATACCAATATCTATACTAATATTATAAAGAGGTAAAATTTGTAAGTTAATCTCCAGAACTAATGATCCAATTTCAAAAATTGTTTCACTGATAGAAAGCTACATTATTCCTGAGTGCTATAGGCTATAAATTATATTTATATCATACATATTAGCCGAGCTATCGCAATTTTTGTCTAGCAAGTCGGAAAGAAATACCTTCGAAAACAGAATTATTTGCATGCGCTGCCTAAACAGTTACAGTATATCGCAATTTTCCGCGGACGAAGTCGCGGGCAGAAGCTAGTTAGGTATAAAGAGGTAAAAGTTAGTAAGTTTTCATGTAGGGGGTAATCTTCGGAACTACAGATCCGATTCTGAAAATTCTTTCACTATTGTAAAGCTACATTATCCCTGAGTGTCATAGGCTAAACTAAAAAATAACCACGCGGACGCAGTCACGGTAAAAGTGCTAGTTTAAAAGTATTGTTTAATGTGAGAATAAAATAGTCTTAGTAGCTATTAGTCATAGCAGTAAACAATTTAGTTCTTACGCCTGCTTATATTCACGTAGTTGAATCACGTTACTATAAAGAGAAACATTAAACACGGCATAAATTGTGTATCGGCTGAAAACAACTCAGAGATGCGTGTTGAATCTATTTTTTAACGTAAAATCTATCTTTCACTAGCTTCTCTAAGTGAATAAGTAGGGTTAACGACCCTGAAAGATTTCGTGGAAGTGTTCTAAATGACGAGGTTAATTTTTTTGACAATTAAAACTAAACACGGAGAAGGCATTAGAGCTAATTGTATAGAATGATAGATAAATATATGGTACTTATATAAACATTGCAATGTTTTTCAGCTAAACACTTGGTTAAATCAACAGATAACTAGGTATAAACTTAATAAAGACAGGGAAATTTGACATAGCAAAATATCAGTCTTTTATTCCACGAACGGTTAAGCTGAGATACTTCACATTTCGGCATTTTATGTTTAAGTCCCATGTTATAGGGGCGAGCCTTATGCAGGCAGAACCCGGGCATAAATCCAGACTCCACCCAATATCAACCCAAACCCAACAACATATTACCTTACCCGAGAATCGAACCCAATACCTCATGTTCAGCACTACCCTACTGACCACTACACCAACGAACCAGGTACAGATAATTAAATAAAGTTAAATGAACCAGTGAAAATGAAACCAGATTTATAGATTGGTCAGCCCTGCTCCTACAGTCTATAGGCGTTGATTGATGGCTTATCCAGATTTTTAGTGTTCCTACGCATGCGCCCACGATTTAGAGGTTAACGTTCCGACTTATGTTACAGACTAGAACATAAAACACGGTCGAATCTATGAGAATATTGCCCCGAGCCATTTGGTAGCGCTGCAAGGTATGACAAATCCGATGGATCGTAACTTTCGATACGAATTAGTCATCATTTAGGCGATTTACTCACGGCACCGCGGTAGGCGGTGAAGCGGATCTCATGTCGCATTGGTCTCTAAGAAATCCGTTGATGCCTAACACTCGTACACCGCCCGACCGCGCGGTCTAGTGGTGCTCGTTTCTACCGCAAACTGCTCCTACCGCGCGGTCGAACGGGGCCGTGTGTTAATCGCCTTAGTTCGATACAAATTGAGAGATTTGGTCAGGATTGTGTCTGATTTGACATGGTGTTAAAAGCTGTCTAGAAATAGTCTAGTCATTCCTTCAATCTTTCCTAGGTTCCGTATAGAGCGTTAAATGTTGAGTTGGAACAACGAAAACGGGCTGAAACAAACATGGCGCATATTTTAGTTATTTGTCCTGTCTCTCAGGGGTTTAACATTATCAGCATATAGAAGTCCACTGCTGGACATAGACCTCACGCCATATTCAGCTGCTCCCAACCACCCGGCAAAGATTGGCGTTCAACCTAGCCTAAAGACGTCCTACCTTACGTTTGCCGATTCGCGATACTCACTCAAGGACACGTCTACCCTAAAAAGCATCGGTTCTACGGCTAGTATGGCCTATTGCCACTTCAACTTTCTAATTCTGTAAAGCTTTTTTTGTTTATTTCCTAGATCAAAATTGTAATAATTTACTTTGGAAAAGATTTTCCGAGTCACGCGAATCCGGGAATATCAATTTTACAATGAACGAAAAATTGCTGTTGATATTCCACACAATGTTTACTACACTCGAGAGCAATGAATCCGGGTCACTTAAAGAATGTTAAAAATCTCGGAAACTAAAAATGATAGGTTAATGCAATAAATTGTATTTAATAGACAATGTAATACTCCTTAAATGAAAGTAAAAAAAATATGAGTCACCATACATTTTATTAACACAAAATTACATAAAGAAAAAAACTGCTGATCTCTCCTTAAAACAAAAATAGGAAACATGAAATTTTTGAACTTTATTACGATTTTCTTGAATTTTAATACTTCGTATTGCCTCCTCGTGCTTCCATTACTGCGTTTATGCGGTTTGGCATGCTGTACACCAAGTTCCTTATACGATTTTGGGGAATATTCTCCCATTCCTCTGTGAGAGCAATTTTGAGCTCACGAAGCGTGATTGGGGGAGGGTTTCGTTGTTTTACGCATCTGCCTAGCTCGTCCCAAGCATGCTCGATCGGGTTGATATCCGGGCTGCGCGCTGGCCACTCCATACGAGTAATGTTCATCTCTTGAAGGTAGTCATTCACAATCCTACCTGTATGAGGTCGGGCATTGTCATGCATAAATATAGCATCCTCACCTAAATTGACCATAAATGGACCAACGTGATCATTGAGGATTTCTTCCACATATCTTACGCTAGTTAAAGAGCCGTTTTCTATGATCACCAGCTCTGTGCGACTTTCAGAAGAAATTCCGGCCCACACAAGTACAGACCCACCACCGTAGGCTACTTTTTCTTCGATGCATGCTTGCTTGAATCTTTCCCCTGGTCTTCGATACACTCTGTGTCTTCCATCGTGCTTGTAGAGCATAAATTTTGATTCGTCGGAGAACATAACTTTTGACCAATCTTCAATACTCCAATTTACGTGGCCCTGGGCATATCTTAGTCTTGAAATACGATGCCCACGCTCCAGTTTAGGGCCGTTTGCAGGTCTAAGGGGTTTTATGTTAGATTCAGCAAGCCGACGTCTTACTGTCCATGCACTTGGGTTACTTCCTCCGAGGCGTCGAAACTGATTTGTGAGTTCAGTTCCTGTGAGAAAGCGATTTCGAAGCATGGTGTTCACCAAGTATCGGTCTTCTCGTGCTGTGGTACACCTGGTTCTGCCCGTTCCTGGTCTGCGTAGGTTAGAACCAGTTTCTTCGTAACGTCGGAGAACTCTTTGTACTGTTGACAGCGACACACCGACAGTCCTGGCTGTATCGCGCTGACTCCGGCCGGTTTCCAGCATTGTAAGTATTCTGGTGCATTCTTCAGGCGTAAGCGACATAATTTCAGCTTGAATAATGAATATAGAGCACTATCAACATGGTTTATGTACCCACATAAATGACAGATTACAAACAAAAGCAAAACCAAATGCTGTAATTTCGTAGTTCCATCTTCGAAAGTGGCCCTTTTTCAAATTTGATTTTTTTATGATATAACTTTACAAAAACTAAGAAGTTTTAATACCTTCATTTAAGGAGTATTACATTGTCTATTAAATACAATTTATTGCATTAACCTAGCATTTTTAGTTTCCGAGATTTTTAGGATTCTTTAAGTGACCCGGATTCATTGCTCTCGAGTGTATTTGAAAACTCAAGATATAAAAAAGACGTGAAAAAGTAATTAGAAATTACACAGTTTGTTTACTTTTTGGAACGAAGATACGCGAATAGCTAGAATAGGGCGGTTCAGCTCGTAAACCGCCCTGTGAATTCGCACTAAAATCTTCAAAGAAAGTTTGCTTTCAAAGCTCAAGGCTAAATATTCACACTAATATTATAAAAAGAAAGTTTGTATGTGTTTGTTACTACTTCACGCACAAACTGCAGAACGGATCTGGATGAAATTTGGCACAGAGATAGATTATAGCTTGGATTAACACATAGGATACTTTTTATCCCGTAAGTACGTCCCCGCGGGATAATTTCCGAAATCCACGCAGACGATGCCGCGGGCAGAAGCTAGTTGCTAATGATTCTCAACTGTTACTATGTAAATAGAAAGTACATGTCTATGGGTACTATAATAAACTGTATTAATCATCGGAAAATGAATTTGAATGAGAGACGTGATGAAAGTTTTAAGCTTTAATTGGAGCAGTCTTTATAAACAACCAGAGGATTTTTTGGGTGTTACTTCACGGACTTACTATTTTATCCTACCTGTAGGACCACGAGGTTTTGGTTTCGAAGGTATGTGTAAGGTCCTAACAACAGCA
Source organism: Hyppa rectilinea (assembly GCA_951799385.1). Lineage (NCBI taxonomy): Eukaryota > Metazoa > Arthropoda > Insecta > Lepidoptera > Noctuidae > Hyppa > Hyppa rectilinea. The sequence goes on from OX637319.1 coordinate 4,602,344, forward strand.
GTAACATACCCTCGTGGTCCTATTGGTAGGACCAAATAGTAGCACCACGAGAAAGCACCCAATTTTTTTGCGAGGAACATTATATGTCTGGTGGTGATAACTACGGAAGAAACGGCTCAGAGAGATGTATAGAAGAAAGAAAGATAAGCATAATCAGCCTATAATGCTCCCACTGCTGATCCTTATCCCTCCTCTCCGTGAGAGGGAGTGGGCCATCCACCACGCGGGCCTAGTGCGGGATGACACAATGTCTTCGAATTTTGGGTTCTAGAACATGCCGGTTTCCTGACAGTGATTTCCTTCACCGTTTTTGGAGCCGTGGTGATGAAAATAAAAGCACAAAAAACAATACAGAAATTGTGTAAAGCGCCTACCTTTTTTTTTTTTTTTAAGGATGGCAAATCATCCTATGACTGCTCCCGCTCTGGGTGGAGCGGAAGGGAGTGTCAGACTCTTACTGGCTAAAACCCATCCATGTTCCTTCCGTAGCCCTTTAAACTGGGTTCGAACTCATGACCTACAACTTATAAGTTAGGGCCGCACTGGGCCACGACAAGAAAAATGATGATGATCAAGAATGGCTGTTAATATTTTATTTAGGCAGCCATCTTTCGCACTACATTATTGTCTCGGAGAGGCAACAATTTGATACTGAAATTCATTCCGTCTTTAGATATTCGCAAGCACCAGTCATCTAAGCGGGATTGTCCGAAAGGGTTACCGCTACCCCGGAACATAAAGGGCTACGGAAGGAACATGGATGGGTTTTAGTCAGTAAGAGTCTGACACTCCCTTCCGCTCCACCCAGAGCGGGAGCAGTCATTGGATGATTTCCCAGCCTTAAAAAAAAAAAAAAAAAGCACCAGTCATTGCTCCACTACAGGAAGTGACTGTTTATTTGTTTTAACAAAATACACTAACAGTGTTTCTCACTACATCGCATCGCAAATACTTTCTAGACGTGACGAAAAAAATTTACGACTGGGCCGCTAAACTATCAAGTTTTATGGAATTAGAAAAACAGATTGCTTCGTTTGTAAAAATAAACCAATCTGCCTAGTCTTTTTCCAACTATGCTGGGGTCGGCTTCCAGTCTAACCGGATACAGCTGAATACCAGTATTTTACTTGGAGCGACTACCTATCTGACTCTCACAACCCAGTAACTGAGTCATACGATATATACCCTTTGGTAAGACTGGCTATCAGAATTTCGGGCTTCTAACCCGTAACGACTGTCAAAGATGCACAAATGATAGCCCGAACCAACGGCTTAACTGCATTCCGAGGCACGGAGGAGTCTCAGTATGTTAAAATGGTCACCCATCTACGAACCAGCCCCTGCAAGCGTAGCTTAACCTGATGGATCGACATGTGCGTCAGTAATTACTTAGCCACGAGCTCCTCATATGTATGTATGTAAAAATAAACATTTTATTTATTTCTTTTACTTCTCACATCTCCCATTACAGGATTAAATAGTTACGCAGTTAGACTAAGATAAGTGTTTTATTAATTTATATAAGCTAGTATCCTATAGCCAGCGGCTTCGTCCGCGTGGTGTCGGAAATTATCCCAAAAGAACGTGATACCGGGACCGGGATAAAAAGTATCCTATGTGCTTCCAGTCTATGTATGTTTCTCTGTGGCAAATTTCATCCAGGTGCGTTCAGCCATTTAAACGTGAAGAAGTATCAAATATACAAACACGCACACTCACAAACTTTCGCCTTTACGTGAATTCACATTGCGCGTGTCAAATTTCTTGTTCCCTGACCTGCCCCGGTCACATCAAATTGCCTGCCCGCGTTCTTTCAAACTTTATTGCTCGACTCATTTTAGTCCTAGCGTGATGTTAAATAGGGCTATCAAACGCAATGTGATTTTTTTCAAATCCGACTTGTAGTTCCAGACATAAGTGCGTACAAACAAACAAACAGACAAACAAACTCTTCAGCTTTATGATTAGTATTTACAATAGACATAAAACCGGGCATAAAATGAATAACGTTTTCTATGATCGATCTAATAAAATGGAACAGATGTCCAACTTTCGATTTTATGATCGAGACAATTGTCAATACGTCTGTATGTCTCTCTGTATCGATCGGAGACGTGTTCACATCTTTTACGATTGAGTGATGAAGTTTTACGATGTGGGAGGAGTTGACCGGTGGGAGAAAGATGTCTTTGTCTGCCGTGTTTAATGGCTTTGGTGATGAATGTAATCATTGAAAGAGGGTTTAGGAAAAGGGAAAGTGGAAGCTAGCTGCTCCCGCGTTTTCACCCACTGCTCGGCTCCTTTTAGTCGTAGCGTGATGTTACATAGCCTATAGCCTTCCTCGATAAATGGACTATCTAACACAAAAATATTTTTTCAATTCGGACTAGTAGTTCCAGAGATTAGCGCGTTCAAACAAAGTCTTCAGCTTTATAATATTAATACAGATTAGTACAGTAACGAAGTCAAAATTGTACAGACGCCAGCAGATCAAGCTATCCCTAACTGTCAAATTTTCTCAATTAAAAAGGAACCTTATGTCTTTGCAATAAAGTTGAAATACTATCAAAGAAATTTGACAGATTGTGGTAACTTGATGTGCTGGCCTCTGTACATTGAATATTTTTTAAAACAAGATGTTGGAACGAGCTTAACCGATGCCGAAAATAAATATGGTTTTTAGTTAGAACCTTTGTCTGTTTGTCTGGATGTACGAGTCTTGCTTCGGATTTGGTGCAAAAACGGCTGAACGGTTTTTGGTGACATTTGACACGTATAACGTTTATAACCTGGATTAACACATAGGTTACTTTTAATCCCGGTTTGTGGGGGATATTTTCCGACATAAAAGCGGGCGAAGCCGTAGGCAATTGCTAGTAAGACATCATTTTAGTATTTGTACCTTTTTTTAACCCTGTCTAATAAAACTGTAACGAGATCCCCAATGAGAAGAGGGTAACCCGATGAAAAGGATGATAGCAATGTTGACTTCTTCTTCTTTTCGTGTGGTTAGTGACTAACTTGGTGTCAGAGTTATGCTGCCTATGGGCCCCTGACTTAGCTTCACATGCTGTTGAGAAATATCTCTCAGACATGCTGGTTTCCTCACGATGTTTTCCAAAAAACCAAATGCAATGATGTCAAGAAACCTTTGAACTGCACGGATTCCCTATTAAAAGCTTTACAAAAACTATAAGTAATGGCGCCGTATTAGACAACAAACTCCCGCCAATAGTTTATTGCTCTCATGCAATCATAAAAGATGCGAACGGTGACATATGTATGTATTATGTTTTATGTAGGCGGCAACCAGAGCGATTAGCATTAGAACTTGGAGTTGACTAGTCTCTGTTAGAAGACTTGGTTTCCGCGCTTAGTCCTCCAGGGGGCCTAGACAAACTCACATTTTCATTAACGATAACGAAATTAGATAAATCCGAAATGTATTAAATTGGCAGAAGCTTTCGAAAGTCACGTGATCAATCGTTTTCGATCGCTAAGTGTTTGATAATGTCAAATTGTGAAACGAAACTCGATCAATATTCCCATACAAATGCGTTGACTAGTAGCGTTCTTGACAATCCGAATCGTTGAGATAACAAATTGCTCAATTGTTCAATTTTCGAAATCGAATCGGTTTAGGCCCCCTGGTGGACCATAGTGCGTGCGCCATAGAGGTCGTTATTCCGACCAGCCCGGCTGGCCGGTGTGCCCCTCTCCTCTTAAATCCGCCCTTGCAGCTGTTTCAGGAAGCTGTACAGTGAGGCATCGACAACACCACTTGCAAACTATGCATCACACTGACGAACAACTACTACTTATATACAACATCTCTTTCTTCACTCATCCTTCATACACCCTGGTCCTCATACCTCTACAGAACAATAGGTCCACAAAAGCTATCTATAATCTGCGAAGTCTTTTAGATTCTCTTAGGAACAGAAGTTGTGAAAGTTAAGTTGCGGCAAGCGATTAGCGTGTGGGTGATGTCCAAAAAATTTTTATGAATTAAAGCTACGTCTATTTTTGTAGCATTGATTTATAGCAGTTGTGAAATTAGGCTTAACTTATATTGGGGCTTCGGGATATATGATATATTGCAGGTTTTTTAAGGAGATAAAACGATACTGTTACTGTTATTAGGTCCAAGTTTAGCAATGATAACGTTTACGAGTTCAATCCCTTTTTGGGAAACATAAGATGGAATATAAAAATAGAATTTTTTCGTTCCATGTTCTTGTGACAGAACAAAAACCCTTTTTTACAATAAAGTCTTTGATTTATAAAGCTCACATGAAATAGAAAAACGTGTATTCTAACCCTACAATTTGCATGTAACGTTAATGTAATGCAAAAACGAAATCACCCACATACACGAGTTTACACGGACTTCGTGACAGTTATCCCGTTATTCGTAGAAGTCTCAATGTTGGCTTGTCATAGATCTAGGAACTGTATAGAAGCGAACTTAAAGTCAGTCTGCCGAGCCTTCATGTTGGGGTCGGCTTCCAGTCTAAGCGGATGCAGCTGAATACCAGTATTATACATGGAGCGACTGCCGATCTGACCTCCACAACCCAGTCAGTAAGGTAACACTGGCAACACTGGCTGTCAGACTTTCGGGCTTCTGTGACTACCCATAACGACTGTAAAAGATCAACAAAAGACAACCAACGGCTTAACGTGCTTTTCGAGCCGCGGAGAAGCCTCGATATGTGTTATGGTCACCCATCTACGGACTAACCCCGGCAAGTGTTGCTTAACCTGATGAATCGATCCGTGCGGCTGTTATTACTTAGCTAAGTATCGTAAACCTCATGACGTTACAATCTTGACTGCGTTGGTGGACTGCTTTGCCTTTTAGCCTAAATTGCTTTTCATTTACCCGTTTCTCAGAATTTACTTCCTTCCTAGGCATATCGTGTTTCCAACTACACATCCGTATTTCTTTTTCGGCCTTCTTTTCATTCATAAACCGTTCTTTATCCCATGCTCTTCTTTCTTTAGCATGCTCTTCAGATTTTAATACAGACAAGGGATATCGCTTTCAAAGCGTTTCGTATTTCTACAAAGAATTTCAACAGGATTCAGATAAAGGTTTTCGTAGGTAGGAAATGTCAGTGATAGTGATCCTCGTTGAAAATATTGACTATTTGAATCCGAAATTAATTGAATGAAAAAAGACCGCTCGTCTTCCGTTATTCTCGTCTTAAAAACTTCCATCACCGTACAGAAATTAAATATTATGCGAAGATGTAATTGTAAAATTGCATTGAATGCTAATAACTATTCCATTTGATTCTAAAAATCTGTGGCGTCACATTGTTATATTTCGTATAAATCACGTACAAATTCCGCGTTTTGACAATTCATAAAAAGTAACGTTATTGACTACCCTTTCAAATACCCAACTCTGTTTTATCTAGGATATCTCTTTACAATCGCGTACAACTGCATTTTCTTTAGCTGGTTCCACCAGCCTGGAACTGTAGTCATTTCGTTTGCTGTGTTGCAGGAGTTTCCCATCTCCCCCACATCGTTAGTCTATGGTTTTGTATCTATTCTGTTCTTCCACTTCGTTTCAACACATACCACCTACAGTACATTGTTCAGTTCATATATTGTTGCAGAATCAACACAATGAGAGAACTGATGAAATTCTCGATAACATTTACAATACACAATTATGTTACGGGCTTAGCTTGTAGAATTATTTCTATCAGAATTTTAGATTCGAAAGAAAGTTTATTTAAATTTTTCTAGGGTGGGAAATCATCCAATGACCCCTCCCGGGTGGAGTGAGATTCTTACTGATCAATACCCATCCATGTTTCTTCCTTAGCCCTTTATGTTCAGGGGTAGCGGTAACCCTTTCGGAAAATCCCGCTGCAAGTTTATTTTAAACTTTACGGTGTTTTACGGTGGGCTTTGAGATCAAAGCTCAAATGTCATTAAAGTTTTGATTAATTTTCCTATCATCTACATTTTCTATTATATTCTTAGAGAGCAGGTGACTGAAGACTTAATGCACTTTTAGAATTGCATCTAGACTCCCTCTGTATCGAAAATAATCTATTTGTTTCCTTCTTTATCTTTGTCCTTTAGTCTTTTATCTACATATATCTTACATTATCTTTATCCTATAACCATAATATCGATTTTGTACTTTCAAAAAACAACGACTACTAACAAACGACTTTTTAAAACGAGGACTAAAAGTTAAAAAACATAATTAGTAGCTCCCGTAAAAATACAGCCAGATCGAGTTAATAACTGAACCCAAACTAATGAGTCAAATCCTAAACTAGATAATGATTGATGATGATACGACCTTAATTAGAGACCTATTTTTAGATCAAAAACTGTCTTGTTGTATGTACGTTCGTCATTATTTTCCAGATTTTATAAAAGCTCTTTTGCTATCCAATTACGGTCGACCCTGTAATTTGGAGCCGGCTTACATTATTCTTTATTCTTTAATCCCCCAGGATTGATGTAGAAAAATTTATATACACATTACAACGTAGACTAATGGATCTACATGGTGAAATAAGCCAAAAATTCCCCACAATAATAATAATATAATATAATATAATATCCTTGGACATTTCACACAACGCCATATCGTCCCAAGCTAAGCAACCTAATGCTTCTGTTATGGTAACGAGATGGCTGATAAACTACTTAAATATTTTTTTTTGTAAATACATACATATTATAGATAGAAAAACACCCAGACTCGTAACAAATACTTGCAGGTCGTACAAATATTTGTTCCGTGCGGGAATCGAACCCGCGACATAGTGCGCAGCAGCCAATCGCTCAACCACTACGCCAACCGTGTCGTCACAATGATCACAGGTCTTTTCTCTAAAAGAGAGAGTGGGCCGTAATAAAGTAAGGTCATCGCGGATTGGTGGATGTTATTATTATTATTAGGGTAGTGGCTATTCTGGACTACCAAGCCCTCGTATTACTGCGAGTCTGTGATCATTGCTGATCTATTGTGATCGCAACCTAGGTAATACAATTCTCGATCAAGTCCTGCTATTTCAAAGGATTTTGCTGAACTCAAGAAGCTTTATCTCTTCAGGGCACAATGACGTCAAAAGAAATGTCAGCATCAAGGAAGTTATGGCCAAAGCCTGCCGGGTCAGCGGGATTGTCCGAAAGGGTTACCGCTACCCCGGAACATGAAAGTCTAAGGAAGGAACATGGATGGATTTTAGTCAGTAAGAGTCTAACACTCCCTTCAGCTTCACCCAGAGCTGGATTTTCCCCCCTCAAAAAAAAGGAAACAAAGGCACATGAAGTGCTTGCCCAAGATAGAGCTACGACTGCGCATTAGTCATCATTGGTGGATGTTACATGTCTTCAATTGGTTCTTAACGTTGCCTATCATAATCTACTTAATTACCCAACAATTGTATGTATACCCGGACCACCCAACGATAATCCAAATAGATTATTAATACAAGCTCATACCAGATGCGTTCCCAAATGTTTCTATGACACACAAGCGTAACGGCTTAATTGCAATTTAGGCTCCATTATTAATTCCACATGGGAATTAGGTCTCAGCCGAGCTTAGCCTAAAAGCACTAACAAATTGATTTACGACTCGTAACTGCTATTGTATAGTCACTCATGAAAATAGGTTGACTATTTTGGAGACTGTTATTACTTTTATAGTTCTAGATTGCGTGCTAATTGAAGTGGAATGTTGATCTTTGGACTTATGCCGCCCTGGTTCATGAGTTGCTAGATTGACGTATTTTTTAAGACTTTTGCTTAGGGGATGCGGCAAAAAGGAGGCCGAGAAATTTTCTTAATTTTTTTGCATTTCGCGGGTCAGTTTTAAGTGACCCAGCCATAGCAAGTGCGTATTTAAAGAACTGTAGTCATTAAAATCACCGATACAACCCAATTACTTCATATTAGTTACCCTACGGAATGACTATTTCTTAAAATCATGAAATATTGAGGGCAATCCTAACTTAGAGAGTTGTTCGGATTCTAATGAAAATTATAACAATTACATACCTACATATATCGATTATAATTCTGTAAACATACGAACTTGCTACGGCCGCGAAATATATTTTGATCAACATAAAACCAAATACTGACCAGCAAATTGCAAAAAAACGTAAGAAAAATTGATGTTTGCGGGCTACTCTGGCGCATTATTAAATAGATAGATTTTTCCATGCAAAAAGTGTAAACTGGGAACAGAATAAATAGACCAATCCGTTGCTAGGCAATTCTGAAGGGGCAAATATTCAGCACTCCAGCATTGACCTGCTTTCGGCCTCTTGATAAAATGAGTGTGAATCATCAATAAACATGCATACGATGATACTCGTGCTCCAAAATATCAACTAGTTAAACTAGGTCAATGCAACTTTTTCGTAATAAAGATCCTTAACGACAACTAGTTGTTAAACAAACAATTGAAACTGTCAAACAAAGTATAAGACAATACAAATAATCCAATCATCCAATGAACTTTATGGAGTCACCAAAATGATTTGGCACTCATTCAATTTTGACACTTAGCGCTCAGAGCCATATATGACCTAGAAGTCGTTGTTGCTATGAATATGGATGATAAATTGACAGTAATCGCACCGCACGTGGGTATAATACTAACAGCTCCTTAAAAATACATGACGTCATTACTGAAGACCAAAACTTTGCTAATGAAGCGGCATTTGTTAGTGTTAGATCTAATTGTCCACTTACGGCTCCTACTTTCTTTAAAACACCGCCTCCCACGGCCATTTATTTAGATCTTAGATCTTTCTACACATCCGAAAGATACCGAACAACGTTTATAACATTTCTCGTTGAACTCGAGCCCGACGAAAGGTTATATATGGCATTCTTTCACGTAATAAATTGTAACTAAGTAAGCAGTGAGAACAAACAGTCTTTTGATCGGAACCGACGCGTAATGATGTATGTGTAAATAAGCTCTAGTTTAGGAAAAATATTAATTTAACCGCTGGGTCTTAAATTTAACACGGTGAGTCAACGTTTGAATAGAAGCTTGAATTACATTATGAACTTAGTGCAAACGATGTGTGTTTGCATATCGTAAGTGCAATTCATAGTTTTGTATTGTTTGGTTTCATTTTCGCCGAACTGATAATTAAAAAGAAAAATACCCCAACAAGGATAGCTAATTCCAGTTATGAAGAATTTAGTAATGAATTCTAAAACATTCTAAAGTTAATCACGAAAAATACACCAGTAACTATTGGAAGATGAATAGATGTAGATTCCAAGGCAAGAAAAAGAAAGACAAAAGTTGAAAGAAGTGATATAAACTTGTTATCTTTTCAAAAGCTAAATCATTTTTGTGATACACTACATAACAGTTATTTGCAACAGGAACCAGGAACAACAAATAGACAATTTAATAGAAGAGCTAGCAACGAGATTGGAGGGCGTTCCCGCAGTTTAACATCGTGTTTTGTAAATTAATCAATTTGACAATTACTGTGAGAATGCTGTTTATAGTTCCATGTCATTTAATAGCTATTATTAAATTATGTCAAAATACAATGTCAGCTTCGTTGTCTAAAAAAGCTTAACTGAATATATGAATACGAGTATGATTTATTTATGAGAAGCACAATTGCATTATGCGTGTGTATCGATTTGAATTTCTGATCCATGAAAAGGGGATGAATGAATGATGTCGACAAGATTGAATCTATTGAATAAGTTAAGGCTTTTTGAAATATTGTTTTTATAGTATGCTTTTGGTTGGTATGCGTATTGTATAATTATCACTTGCTTAAAAAACGGTGAAGGAAAACATCGTGAGGAAACCGGCATGCCTGAGAGATATTTGTCATAGCATAACAGCATGTGAAGCTAAGTCAGAGGCCCATGGGTAGCATAAAAGCTCTGACACCAGGTTAGTGACTAACCACACGAAGAAGAAGGTTGAATCTAAAAAAAATTGTTTAAAAAAACTAAAAAACACGCTTTTTATAGAAAACCGAACTAAAAATAGAAAATAAATTTTACTTTTTTAAAAGCGTGGGGTGCTTTTTAAGATAATATTCAACCGGGGTGCACGCTTTTTAAAAAGTAAAATTTATTTTCTATTTTTAGTTCGGTTTTCTATAAAAAGCGTGTTTTTTTGTTTTTTTAAACTATTTTTTATTTCCTACTTTTTAGTTCAATTAATGTATTGTCATCGGTCCTCGATAAATCTACAAAGTTTGAACGAAATCTGGCCGTTTAAAGTGGGTCAAAATCGCTTCCAAATGAGTCGGTTACAAACATACATACAAGTGAAGCTAATGCGTGTAAAAATAAGGATAATGGGAAACTATTATCAAATTATTGCATTGTCATCGGTCCTTGAGACGTGTGCAAAGTTTCAAGTTGATCAGACTTTTAGAAACCGGTGAAAATTAAGCTCAAAGATTCCGTTACTTACATAAATACATACATAGATACAACCCGAGCTAATAAAAGCGTGCTAAAAAGCTAGAAAGCCTTATACTCGTAAGACAGAAAATTTTCGTGTAAAATTTGAGATATTCAAACGATCTTCTTAGCGTTTTATGTAACCCTAATGATATGTAATTTAAGCGGACCTAGATAGGTCACGGATGGATAAGTCTAGACAAATTTGATGGCTCTAATCAATTAGTACCGCGCCGTAACAGTTGACTGAGTCGGACATCGAACTCGGGACCGGGATGCCAGATATCAGGAACTTGAACTTCTTTGTTTCGTTTATGAGGTCAATAGCTTATTGTTGAGTGACATTTGAACAGAAGATAATAATGAATCGTTATATTTGCTTATTGTGAAAACTTCACGCACTAAGGTCACGCACTTTTATGGGAGCGGCACTCATTCTTTTTCTGAACAAAACGTTACTACAGAACTATGAAGGATCAATATTGATTGTTTCCTTTCGCGACGAAAAGATTCCTTTAATCATTTATCGATTATCATTTATATCAGCAGTTCTACTTGGATCTTTTGGTGCATTAATTTCGATTTGTGCTTTTGTCTTTGTGTAGGGAGTGAGTCATCTTATCTTTCTCTTTCGCTCTCGGTATACTTCCCCTTCATTTTTATACAACACATTATATTGCAGTCGTTAAAATATAGATTAATAAAGCATAAATACTTTGTTATTTACACCAATAAAATCTAGGTTGTCGTCCATTTTTATTTTCAGTCGATCTGTTAGAGTTAAATGTATTGTTTTAAATTTTTACTGAGAACTTTATCTTTTGCTATAACTGTTCACTGATGTTTTATGGATCAACAAAATGGTTATTAGGATTTTATAACTTGTACATTTGTTACATTATGCGGTTTTGAAACAAGGTGATGTAACTAATGACTGCATTTCTGTAAATCTGCTTTAAATTTGCTTCATTTGATTGTAAGAAAATGAAGAGCCGTCTTTTTACCGTCACATTTTAATTGATTTTTTTATTTGAAGTGTGGATTTGGTTTCTGATAGATAGATAGAATAAATACTCTTTATTATTTAGACCATAAAATTTACAGATATAAGTGAAGAACATTTTATTAAGGGGTGACACAGTGGATGGTATTATCACAAAAAGCGATCTATTAAAAATATCCTTTCGATGGATTAAGGGAGATGGAGAGACAATACTGCAGGCAGTCTGTGATGTACCATTTACTTATTTACAAAATATATATAAAGAGAGATACAGTTTTTTTAATCATTATTTTAAAAATAGACAAAGATTGAGTTCGCCTTAGATGGACAAGTGTGTTTGTCTTTTAATTAATACACAAAATTAAGACTTGCATAGACCAGGGTAGCATGGGACAAAAGGAGGCCTGTATCTACTCATCAGTGGGTGGAACAAGGCTGAAATTCTGAAAATGATTATGATGTTAATTGAAAATTAACCAATCCTCTTTTATAAGACGTAGCTCTTTGTTCCATATTGATTGACTTTATAATAAGATTATAATTCACGATCCTACGAATTACGGAACCATTCAACCTACAATTTAAAACCTGCCAGCCATGCCCAGTTTAAATAAAATGCCCATAAAATAATTATACCTAAATGCCCCACCATTCAACCTGTGCATTTTTTACGGTCATCATTAGTTAACCCTCCGGAGGCACGTCCCTCTTCTCGGGAGGTCTAAAGAGTCTGTGTGTGGTTCCGTAAAAACTTCGGCGCGCCGTAAAGGGTTAGGGTCGTAACATAGTAGATATATTTTTGATAAGCGTTTTAGTTGCCCTAGGATTATATTACCCACCCGTTAGAATACGTTTTTGAATGTAATAATATCTAGAGACTTTGTCCTATGGCATAACGAAACATTTTGCTTCATAACCCCATATGTTATAACTTCATTTTTTTTTGTCTTGGAAGACCTTTGGAATGCATACGAGGGGCCGAAGCCAACTTCGCAGCGGCCCGTTAGACGTTTTTAATCAAAGGAAGTGTAACACCAACCAGCGATTATCCCTGTTCGCAATTATTACGAATCAATTTTTTTTTAGAAAGTATTTACTAATGTTGAAACGCCGCCGTCTCCGCTTTTGGAGGTGGGCACTAATGGCTGCATCATAGTCTTTTAAATTAATGCTGCTAATGAACACTATGAAAATGAACGTGTTTTTTGTTTCAATAAATTATTTGATTTGATCTAAGTTGTAAGAGACACTTACAACTAACACTAATAATATCGTATTGCTTGAATTTGCTACTTAGCGCTCTTACTCTTTTAATTTTGCCGTGCCCGACAGGTTTCACATTGATATTTTACTTTGTTATACCATCTATGCTATACATATGAAATGCAATAAAATATTGAGTAGATATAAGTAAATTAGAACAAAAGCGCTTTGGTGGATCGCGAAAAAATCGAAATAACCAAACCGCTGATCCCGTCACCATGTCCTCATTCCTATAGTGACTGGCAACATTAAATCTTTATGCTAATATTGTTATTATAGAGACATTACCACTGCGTCTTCAATAAACAAGGGTTGTTCATGATTACAGACTTGTGAACAATAATATTAGATAAGCTCTGCAAGACATTCGGGCAGATGATTGAGTTATTATGTACCTTCCTAAGGAGGTGAATATTTTGAATATTCGCTTTAGTTTGTTAAAGATTTCGACTACCAGCAAATGCATGTCAAGATATACACATATTATTTAGTACGGGCTTCTGTAAACTGGCTAAAATATGGCTATAGTTATTTTAAAGATGTCTGAAAAAATCATTCCGATTGATAGCTTTACTGGCGCGCGCAATGCGGTAATACGTTTTCATGAGATAATTTTTAATCTCCACGCGGGTGAAGCCGCGGTCAAAAGCTACTTCACTACATAGTATAAAACAAAGTCGCTTTCTCTGTCCCTATATCCCTTTGTATGCTTAAGTCTTTAAAACTACGCAACGGATTTTGATGCAGTTTTTTTAATAGATAGAGTGATTCAAGAGGAAGGTTTATGTTTATAATTTGTCGACATATTATGCGGGCGGAAGCTAGTTTATTATAAAATCAACTATAGATGGTATGTTCATATCAGAGCAGGTAGTGTTCTGTAGTTTCAGCCTAGTTTCCATTGGAAGAAAGCGTGAGTATCACCAGCCCCTTCAGTTCAAAACCCTTCAATTTTTCAACCTATCTTTCTTTTTTAAGCCGAAAGCATAATCTGACACAATTGTTAAACTTTTTAGTTTTAGTCGCAAGATGTCCGGTAGATTCTTTGTCGGGCAGTACGACGAGCAGATATAAGAATATTTAATAAATCATGTCGTGAAGTACTTATCTAGCGAAGTTCAATGCAAGCGTTCGAATGGCGCCGTATATCAATTTATTTTGACAACCTGTCACTCGCAATGCGCGTAAGACAGACGTAACAAATCTGAGCAAATGGTTTCTTTGCTCCGCGAAGAATTTTTAATGTTTAACTGCACTTTGAAAAACATTAACTTTAGTTCACTGAACAAATATTAAAAATGTTTACGAAAGAAGAGAGCTTTTTCATTTTAGTATGACAGATATAACCATGAAGAGTCGTATTCCTTAGCAATAAAGTTCAAATTCGCGTAACAATGAAATAGAATAATGTTACCAAAAATTTACATGAATCATGTCCACAGGTGTTTGATTCACACGCAGGGTCATCACCTGGGTCCATGTGAGAGCCCCAATCACCTGTTCCTTGGGATCATACCTGTGGCAAGATGCCAGCCGGCTACCAGGATAGCAGGAGACGTCAGGAGGTTGCTACTAAGCTTACCTGAGGGGTGGCGCATGCGTTCCACGGCCCACCTGCATTCTACCTGTCAAGTAACCAATTTAGAAAGAACCCTCCCGCTGCGGCGTGGACACTTGAAAATGAACTTGGTTGCGAAGGGTGGGTAGGTCTGGTTATAGTGGAGGCCGTTAACGCATGCGTTCTGGTACCTGGCGTGTCGTATCGCTTATTCGGCACGCGACTACGGCACGCGATGGATGGGGGCTTGTGCAAACAAAACTGGTTTTGATTCAAACATGTCGAGTTGTATGAGGTGGTGTCTTGTGTTGTGAACGAATTACTCTTTCAGAAGTTAAGAGAAATATTTATAGGCTTAGATCTGTTTGTGATAATAGCTTGTGTACAGCTTGTAGAAATCATAACTGCAACTGTTGAGTTGCAATTTAATAACGTAGAAACTAGAAATTAGGACAGATTGCGCGAGTTGCTGTTCTCGTCAATTTCTCTTGGAATAAATTCTCTAGGGTATCATGTGAAAGGACATGGATGAACACATGCGATTTCCTTTTGATTTCATTCTGCCAAGTCTTATTAGGTGTACCGTCCTGGAGAGATCTTTAGACACGCAGAAACGGTTGAGATTAGAAAAAAATTGATGACACCCAATCTCATTATTTATTAATATACAAAAAACGACTGTTCGTAACTGCATTTGATTGGGATATTACAGAAAACTGCATTATGACATTCATTTAAGCCTAGGTTTACCTAGGCCTAAATGAATGCGTAAACGTATCACCTAAAAGCACTTATCATTACATAAAAAAATAAAGCCGCACGATCAAAAACGTTTTCTCGCAATTACACTAAATTCAAATTGACATTTGCATCTTGATTACATAACCCCCTGAGGGTTCCTTGCTCTTTTTACCAGGAGTGCAGTCACCTCAAGAGACATGGCCTTGAGGGCTGGCCATAATATTTTATAAAGAGGTAATTACGTCAGACGGCGAGACTCGCCCGCGTTATTAACTGGCACTTATAGGATAGGAGACAGGCTGTAGTTACGTTTTGTTATGTTGTTTGTTGTTGTAAATTAGTACATAATTGACTATTCGACACGGTCAAGAATAAAATATGAAATCACATAGAAAACCGACCGCTCGTCTTAAAAACTTCGTCTTCCATCACCGAATTAAATATTATGCGAAGATGTTATTGTATAATTTCATTTAATGCTAATAAGTATAACATTTGATTCCAAAATTCTGTGAAGTCACATATTGTGAAGTTATATTTCATACAAATCACGCACAAATTCCACGTTTTGATAGATCATAAAGAGTAACGTTATTGATTACCCTTTCAAATACCCAATTTAGATATTGCTTAATACAGCAGACAAAAGTCTTATACCTACGTCTGAATCTCTGAATGAACGTGATGCATTCTGCCTTCAGAAAAATTATTTATAAAGATATATTCATACCTTCATAATTAATATTGGAACGAAGTTCCTTATTTATTTTTACGTCGTTATAGAAGATATCGAGGGAATTTATTTACATTACAACGTCACTACTCCTTCCTACACAATCGCTAAGTAGATCAAGTTACATTTAGAATCCCTGTCTTCAGGACTACGCTCATAAGCGCAGCCTATAATGATGAAAGCGATGAGACGTGCTGCGTGATAATGCTCTCCTGGTCACGCCTACTGGCTTAATAATGTAACGTCACTTTTATTAGCGCTGGCAGAGACGTAATGACATCCTTATTATAATCTTTAATTAGTTATTTTATAGTATTTTCACACTATAAAAAACATATTCTTTTGGAAGTTGGGCAAAAAATCTTTTTTTTTAATCCTAAGTACTCTAGATTAGGGCCAAGGCCTGCCGGGGTAAGCGGGAATGTCCGAAAGGGTTACCGCTACCCCGGAACATGGATGAGTTTTAGTTAGGTCTGACACTCCTTTCCGCTTCACCCAGAGCGAGAGGAGTCATTTGATGATTTCCCACACTCAAAAAAAAAGGTACTTTAGATTAAATTCCCAAAAACTAAATAGGTTGTAAACCTGACCAATGATGACAGGAGGTGGAGTAGGTAAAAAACCTTTTTTGAGGTGCCAGAAACTAAGATTCTATTTAAGTTTTCAAACACTCATCATGAACTTATTGGAAGTGGGAAAATTCTAAATTGATGAATTTATTGAGCATCTTCAACGAATTCTTGACTGATTTTGTATATTTTACAGATTTTTTTTGATACTGACAACCCTCGAAGGTCAACCGTGCGTTGCTAATGTCCGCAGACTGTCTTTTAAAACTTAAAGCATAAAATTGCTGGTTTATGGCCTTCATATGTTAACAACTCACAAGTTACAAGTTCGTATTATACGGTAATCTTTCGACTCCTTTTATTACTTTATTTTGCGAAGGATGTTTCTGTATCTTTACAAAACGTTGGTAAGTTACAACTTCATGCAGCGAGAGCCAATAATTATGGCATTACTTGGGACAAATCGTAGCTTTTTTTTTTGAGGGTGGGAAATCATCCAATGACAGAAGTCAGCCCGCTCTGGGTGGAGCGGAAGGGAGTGTCAGACTCTTACTGACTAAAACCCATCCATGTTCCTTCCGTAGCCCTTTATGCTCCGGGGTAGCGGTAACCCTTTCGGACAATCCCGCTTACACAAATCGTAGCTTGAGCTTTACGTTTCAGTCATTAGCTCAATAATAACTAGCCACAGTTAGTGTAAGCCTTGCTTTCGAAGAGCTAATCTTAACCTATTCCTATTTCAACTCGTTTTACGCCTAAAAGATGTAATTAGTGACCTAGTTGGTTTTAAAACAATAGAAAAACACAACCGTATGTGTCCCCGGCTCCTTTGATGATTAATATGAGGCAAGAACCATAACTGTCGAACTTCTATACTACATACTCAATTTAGGCCTGAAATATGGTAACTAGCGGCCATATTTGTGTTGGAACAATGAGAAAATTCAACTGTATGTCAGTATGTTACCCCGGTCCATATGACACATACTGCTAGAGAGATAACTGTCAAATATTACACAAGACAAGCTTTATAATCCTTCTATGTTGGTCCTATCAATCTACTGTGTAGGTACTTTTCCCATATTAGACATTTTTTATAACCTCCATAGTTAATATAATTGTAGCGTGATGTTAAGTTGTGATGTTGTTATAGCAAAAGGGCTGGGTCTGTTGATGTAACTTACTATACTCAAAAAATGTTTGTGATGTGGTAATTACTTTGACAATCACCTTTGAGCAGTCTTTCCGCGCTACTTGAATAGGCATCAGCAAAGTTGTTTCCTTTGAAAACCTATTAGGTACCTATTGTCGAGTTTTGTTTCAAAAATAGTCAGATGCAAAAAGTTTTATTCTGAATTTGGATGTAGGAACAGGAAGCGCAATCATCATTGCCTAATTAAATAAAAAACAAAACCACGGGCATGAAACAAAAGCGGGGCACGGTGAAATTGTATGTAATGGCATTGCTAGCCAAGCTATGATGGTCTCGAACTTAAATTAGCTACGCTCTTGGCCTTCATGCCTGTTCAACACCACAGCCCTTGCATTCCGCGCTATAAAGGATTCGACCTACACGTTTTGGCCTTTATTCGAGCTTACCAGCCCTGGCGCTGCGCTTTCGGCCATCGTCACCGCCGTCAACAACGCAATCATTACAGACCGCGACAGAGAAGTATTAACTTTGCAAATGGGAGAGCAGATCAAATTTACAGAAGCTTATGTTCGTTCACCACAAATTGCTAAATGGATACCACGTAATTTTATGTGTCGGTAAAATTGGAAAATGTTGCTAGAACAACCCAAGGACCACGGTCTCATAAACGCATATCCGAAGAAGTTTTGGTATTGTCTATTTTGTAACTTTCACTTTTTAAGTAAATTAAATGGACACCAATCTACATAAAATCAAAAATGCACAACACTTAAATACGTGAATAATTGATTTTAATAAATAAATGTTAACTGTAAAAATACTAATTATTTAATCAAAATAGCATTGCGAATTACATCATTATGGACGAAACACTGCAGAGGAAAGTTTTTCTACAAACAGGCGTAAGCTAGATATAATTTTTTCGATTTTACTATACCAAAACTATCTCGAATTCGTAAGACGGACGGCGAAGATAATATATGCAAAGAAACTATTACGTCACCTACAGTACCAGGGCAGCAGAGCTCAAAAGATATTATAGTCAGCCCTCAAAGCGTGTAATCTTGGAGTAGTATTGGTAGCCGCGGTAACCGCACACTCGCGCACTATCATGTGGTCATGTGTCCCTTGTACGGAGTGCTATCGCGAGAGAGATCTTTACACGTAACACGCACGCATGTTACACCGATTTTACAAGGGAGTTGAGACGAAAATAATACCAAAATAAGAATGTTGGTTTGTGAGATT
Organism: Hyppa rectilinea; assembly: GCA_951799385.1. Taxonomy (NCBI): domain Eukaryota; kingdom Metazoa; phylum Arthropoda; class Insecta; order Lepidoptera; family Noctuidae; genus Hyppa; species Hyppa rectilinea. The sequence goes on from OX637319.1 coordinate 4,621,061, forward strand.
CATTTGAAGCGACAATGTGACATGTTCACTTTTTATTTAACCTTACAGGGATAAACTACACGCTCGCTGGTAATATTTTTTGGATATATTTTTATCTTCGTTCTTTTTGATTTTGGTAACAACTCAGTTATTTGCATTTAGAACTACGACACCTTTGACATATTTTTTTTGAATTTCGAAGTACAGTGTAAGTTATAGTTTACTATACTTAATATTATATAACTTCACTTCAATAAACTTACAAAATCAGTTTCCAATAACTAAAACACATCGCTATCAGTTCTATCTTCACGGTTCATTACAAAAAGTATAATAATATTCACATTAACAGATACAAATCTGTAAGCACCCATGGCAACCGCTACTTAGGATCAAAAATGTTAAAAAGAGGATAAAAACCAGTTATTTTTAATCCAACCCCTCGGATCCTGTTGCGGTGGACAAAAATAAAATTCGACACTCACAAAAAACTAAGAACGTGCTGTAATTAAATCAAATTAATAGTGAAAACGGTTTTGGTATTTTATTTAGGAATCTATAGCAGGATTTGGTTACTATTGACTTGTAATTTAAAAACGGAGCACCCCACAATGCACAATGGTCCACCTAAAAGACTTAGTGCGGAAACCATAACCTAACATAAAACATAGATGTGATAAACATTGTAGTAATTCTACTAATTCTTATTTAGTACGTATATTTACCTAACGACCCAGATCAAAATGGTGGATTCTATGTAGAATAATTTATTATAGATTTAATAGCAGCGTTAGGTTTTGTAGAATCTTTCAATGGATATTTTTATAGAACCTTAAAATTATTGTCGTTTAAATAGTGACAACTGAATCGACTATAGCGAGAACATTGATCATAAAACTAACAGAAAACTATTGAAAATGAAGCAAAATTTAGTAAAATGCAATACTAACGTAAGAGTAGAACTTAAATATTTAATAAGGCAATTACCCAGTAATTAGTAATTAGCCCAGAAACAACGCGAAGCAATTAGTTTCGGTTTGTTAGGAGCAAATATTATTACCGGCTAATATACTAAGACGTTTGATGTTCCGGTCATGTATTGGTAGAAGTAAAACTCATATTATATACTAAAGAACTCATATTTTGCAATGGACTGTAAAGAAAATGTATTTGAAGTTATTCAGTTGTATTTATTTTATTTTTTGTTTAGTTATTTTGATTTAATTATAATGCTGCACTAGTTGACGTTAGTGCGTGAGCGCCATCTGTCGGTAAAAAGCAATGTGGTCGTAGCATTTTGCTGAGCATGGCGTTTTGCGTGGAAGTTACGAGTATTTTCCATCCCCATCCCCATCTTGTAATAGTTTCACCACATGAATTATCTTTGCTTACTTATAATAAAGCTGAAGATTTTGTTTATTTATTGTGCATCTTTGACAGTCGTTACGGGTCTTCAGGCCCGAAAATCTGACAGCCAGTTTTACCAAGAGGTATCGTATTGCCCAGTTACTAGGTTGTGGAGGTCAGATAGGCAGTCGATCCATGTAAAATACTGGTATTCAGCTGCATCCGGTTAGACTGGAAGCCGACCCCAACATAGTTGGGAAAAGGCTAGGCAGATGATGATATTGTTTGTTTATTTATTATGTCATACCCCGCACGCTTAGGAGCCAAAAGAAAAAAAAGTCAGAAAGACTAAGCGAAAAATAAAACGTAGTAGTAAAACGCAGAGGGTCGGAAAAGCAAAAATATGTATCGCAGACAAAACCGCTGGTAGTAGCGAGTTACTTTAGAAAAGTAGTCACAGAGATAAAAGGATTTTACCCACATAGCAACTCACTCTTATGATTTTTTTACCAACTTAATGTCAAGAGGTTGATCCTATTTTTGACCAAAAAAAGCGTATAAATGAATCCATTCACGCTTAAATGAACGTCCTCAAAGGGATACGGTGGCACTTCCTTCTCAGAAGCCGAGGGTGATATAAATGGATCCTTTTCATCCTTTAACACTTCACTTTTTAAGTTTTAACTCCTTAGTCAAATGTCCTGATTTATTTGTAGTTTATGAGTTAGAGCTTCCGTATTCAGATCAATTGTGAGGAGTTTGTAGTGTGAGAGAAACATAGTTGTAAAAGAATGCATACACATTCCTTTAAATGTTATTAAAGTGACTTGTCAAGTTTATATGCCAGTTAATATGAAGATGAGTTCAAAATCAAGATGTTTTGCGAAATGTGATCATTCTATAAGTACACCTTTGCCCAATCCTTTGGGGAACAAGGCCTATTGTTATGTATATCATATTTTTATAAGTGTGTATACCTAATAAAAATTAAACTATATTGATCGCTCGGCGCCGCAATATGGAGTATTGGAGCGGACTTCCACGCGAAGTGATAAGTAACTCTTCCGCCGCCCACCGCCCGCTATAGTGGTCAGGGACAGCGCCATATTGTCATCAACTTGAATTCAAACGAATTTTCACGACGATTGATGGCTGTACATCTATTCAACGATTTAGATAATGTAGAAGTAAGTATCTAAGCATTTTATTTAATTACTAACACTTGGCTCGTGAGTTCGTCCGCATCGATTTGAAAAATAGCTTATAGGCCTTGGGATTATAATGTAGCTAGTGAATTTAAAAAAAAAGTGTAAGTATGCATTTCAGCATGATCGGTTCAATGGTTTAGGCGACAAACAAACTTACTTTCGCATTTATAATATTAGTTAAGATGATTCTCAAAGAAGCATTTTCGTACTGATTACCACATGCAATTGATTTAATTAAACTGTTAAACTGTTTGTTTGACCACAAAAGATTTATTTTATTCTACGTTGAAAATTAAACAGGTTAGTTACTATAATGTAGTGCTACTTTATAAATATGTCACCGTAAAATAAAAACGTCAACGTAATAATGTCAATCTCTAGCATTAGGTTAGAAATGACAGCTCACTTAACCTAAGTTTTTACGCTTTTTTTTTTTTTTAAGGCTGGGAAATCATCCAATGACTGCTCCCGCTCTGGGTGGAGCGGAAGGGAGTGTCAGACTCTTACTGACTAAAACCCATCCATGTTCCTTCCGTAGCCCTTTATGCTCCGGGGTAGCGGTAACCCTTTCGGACAATCCCGCTTACCCGGCAGGCTTGGCCCTAAGGGGCCCCTTCATATGCTGACATCTCTTTGAGGCGCGCGTGGAACATTTACGCGCCGTACGGCACGGGTCTGGTGCTGATCGGACGGTGAGTCACCCATTACTCACCGCCCGCAGGCCCGCGCCTACGGTGGCCGGGAGTCGTCACGTGGCTCCCGACGCCCGGCGCGTCTCCCGCGGCGGCTTGGACGGGAGGACCTTTCTCTCTCCCATCCCGCCACCTCCTTCGCGAGCATAACTTTTTCGCAGAAGGAGGTGACTGCCTCCCACTCCCTCTCGCCCCGGACCATGGCTTGCACCAGGGCCGGGCGCGAGAGGTGGCCGCCGCCGATCGCCTCTACGAGGACACGGCGGTGCTCTGCCCATGCGGGGCAGGTTTGCACCGTGTGCTCTACCGTGTCCTCTGGGCGATCCTCGCAGTGGTGACACCCGGGCGTTTCCTCCCGCCTGATGATGTGCAGGAACCTCCCGAAACATCCATGTCCGGTGAGGACCTGCGTCAGGCGGAAGGTGAGGGCGCCGTGACGCCTCTCTCTCTAGCCACTCCTCAAAGAGGGGCCTTACCGCCACTATCGTGGCGTGCCCTGCGCTGGGTTGCGACAGTCGCTGATTCCAGGCCGCCATGAGATCGCGCCGGAGAAGTTTTTACGCTGAGTTTGTTTATTGAATCTGAAGGTGAAATCAGAGAACAAGCGTCTTCTAATAATGCATTAAAGTCAGTCTAAGGTGGGAACCTATCGAATAAAATATTCCATGGAACAACAATGACGCAATTTACGATAAATCTTGTCTTAATGATTGTTTTCATAAACACTTTCCCTGATATTCACAATTACCACTCCGTTATGACATTTTTATTACACAAACGTAATGTAATTTAAAAGTAACTAAGTCTTACCTTTGAAACTCTTTGCAGCTAGCGATAGTAAATTCTAGTTAGTTAGGTAGTTAAAAATATTGTGCTATAAAATATGGGAAGGTGAACAATCTAATAAATGGTACAATAAAAATTCTACGTAATATAAAAATAAGAATAATGTACCCCGGTGGCCCGCCGTGACGTCACGGGATTAGGCGTGATTTACACACACGCTTACGGGATCTAAGTACCAGGGTTGCAGGACAGCAGCGGCGTTTGTTACCTGCAAAGAAGGTTAATATTAATTTGTGGTCGTAAAACTCATAAAGTTGTTTGAGTAGGTAAGTAAGAGTGTGTCGTCGTAACTTTTATTAAATTAATGAGGTATATATTGTGATAATTGGTCTTTTAGAAAAAAAAAAACCACATTTTTAAAAAAATCATTTATGCTCGCTACATGCACGCGTTACACGCGTCGTTTAAAAACCACACAAGTCACACATTTTGTTGAAAAAGTAATGCATTGTTTGACATAGACAAATGTGTACCTACTTATTACGTCACAGTACTCAAATATGGCGCGAAGCTGACATATGGCACTTGAGTCTTGACATAATTGCATGAATAAGGTTTTTTCACCAAAGTAAACGCACACATCAAACATTTTTTTCGAAAACGTGTGATGTGTGCGAAAAAATTGTTTTCTGTAAATATTTATTAAATAAATCACACAAAACCGAAAAATCGGCGTATTTTTTTGTACAAAATAAATCGGCACACAACGCGCGGTTAATTTCCAAGTAAAATTCATATTTGCAACAGGAAAAAATGACTTGAAACTAACACCTCAAAATTACCTGTAAATTTAATTGAGGCATAAAATCTAAGACACCATGATTTTAATCCAAAGATCTGACCAGATCCATTTTATTTTCGCAGGTGATGTTACCAAGCCTTCAGAATCGTGAATCAATCGTATCTAGTCGCTCTGCCCGCCATTTTTGCGAGTTTATATTGTTATCTTGCCATGAACGTTTCCGGCGCTGCCATATGTAACTACTGTTATTTATACTTGGCCGACAATCTAATGAGATTTACTGGCACTATTCATGTGGAAACATGGGATACCTATCATTATAATGACGCCTATTAGTCTGTGAATTCGCTTAGTTTAAAATAGTCTCTACGCAGCTGATTATATAACTAACAGTGTACCCAAAAGTCTAGACTAAAACTATGCTAAAACCAGACTAAAAGTAAGCAGTTAACCGTCGTTGTGCCTTGCCACGAGCTCTAAAACAAATACTCCTTGAAACGAACTTTACGCAAAACGGTAAAAGAAAAGCTTCAAACTGGTTGTAGCGTGCGACCTTCAACTTCAACAAATATTGTGGTACCTACTGCAGTTGAGGGGTTAACTCGAAGCCAACGGTCCGCGTCGCAGTGTTGACACAAGAGTACTACAGTCAACCACACCTGAATGTTAACAGTTTGACCTTGTAAACGTCTTAATTTCGTAGCAGTAAGGGCTGTTTTCGTAGTTTAAGTGCAATATTGAGGTGAAGTTGACCTAAAAGAAGCCAAATTGTGACCGCTAGCTGTCGGCACATGCCATTTAGCGAGACTTTATGTCTAGCGGACAATATTTAAATTGATTTAAAAAACTAGTAGCTCATAAACATTGATCTTTAACAACGTTGATTCTGACAACGTTTTTATGCTTATGAGGTTAACGTTATGCAAAGTTTTATTGCAATATTTGTTCAAACGACGACGTTGCTATTGTGCAGAGTCCGATCCTTATTGATTTTGCACTTATTTATAGCGTTCTTTAACTGTTTATTAGAACAACTCTTTGCCGTACCACTAGCAGTTTTAGCCCACTCTAATAATATAAATAACCCCCCTCACACCTACAACTAAAGACAAATTCATACTAACAATAATAGTCTTTATTTTAATTTCGAACAACGTTATTTTAATTAATGTTGTGTACCGATTCTAAACGCGACGTGTGAGGTTCCCAAAGCCTAAAGCCTCCATGGCAGAAAGAGACGGAAAGGTCCACATTTTCCTGCCTGCTCTAACGTTCAACACTCGTGTGAAAATTGTGTCCACATACGAGAACTTAGATGCACATTTGAATAACGGATTTGTGTGCCGTATGTTATTGCTACGAATATTAGAAGCCTACAATATTATCACGTGTGTGCATGTGTTAGAAAAAAAACAGCATTTGCTTAGCAAATTCTAATCTCTACACATACTCATGTACCAGGGCACCAGAAACCCGTAGGAAGTATCACATGTTTGCCTCCCTACTAGACATAACACACGCCATAGCCACACACGCATCGTATATCGAAGGGGTTGAGCGTACGTGGCCCCTAACCTAAATCCACAGTTACACACACACTCTTGCTAGCAGGCAGAGGAAACCACCCCTCTAGGCAAGTGCGAAAGAGATAACATACTCGTCTGGCTCGTAGCGTTAGAAAGAGTTAGATATGGGGCGCGAATTGCGGAGTCACAAGACAAGTTTGAGTCCGCGCATCTTGGAGTCTATTCTAAGGGTGAAAGTTCGTAAACCGCTCCCGAAGACTGGAAGCCTGGTAGTTGTTTTCCATTTTAGGACAAAACTCGATAAAAAAGGGCGCTGGGGTGAGGGTATGTCATGGGCCAGAGGGATCAGGCTAATCGTGCTTAGGGGTTGAAGGGTGCGTAAGCCAGTGTCGTGAAATGCGAGAGTGTGTGGCCGTTTAGACTGGCCTCTTGTTTCTGTGTGCGTAGAAAACAAAGTAGGCGTCTGTCGTCACATTCATGACGCGAAAAATCTGGGAAATTTTCTGTTGGCGGCGCTTTTTTTCGCAGGTGATATTGAATGGAAAGAGCTGCTTTCAGAAAGCTCAAAACGACATTAAATTTACAACAGTAAAATTAGGTAGAAACACTTTAAACCAAAAACAAAGCGTTTCAAAGTTTTATGAGTATAACGCGAATCGGATTACCTACAAGTACTTAATGAGTTTTATCATACTGAAAACCACCTAACAGTCTCTTAGCTCTTCACAAAATCATAATCACTTCCATTGCATACTTTTACAATCGAAAGGAACCAATGCTTACACGAAAGTGCATTAAAAAGTACCATCTATTCTTCTATCAATTTCACACATCGCGTTTTGAGTGACTTAGGGTCAAAGCCCCAATCAGTGTAACGCATCGTGGCCCCATAGTACACGTATTACAGTGTAATGAGGTCGTAGGCCCATTGGACCGCGAAATGCGACCATTATATCCCAAACGATTTCGAACTAAGTATTTCAATGACTTAATTTGAATGTATGATGGGCCCATACAGTACAAAGTTGATTGAGGTTTTAACATAGAAATTAGACCCATTTGTATTGTAGGGTAATCTATTTCGTTGTTGATTAGTTTGTTAAACTGTGAAACGTCATGATGTATGATGTCGTACTCGTACTTAAGTGCTCCATCTCCATATTAAGTCATAGAGAATTGGATGCGTTACCATAAATCATAAACGTCATTCCGACGACTTTGTAGGAGCTTTTTTTTTTCATATTGAAAATGGAATAGGTTTATATAAGGTTTTGATCGGTATTAAAAATAACTGCTCTGCACTCTCTGTAACCTAAGAACAAATCTTGCTAAAATATAGAATAACTATTTTATTATATAGCATCTGGGTACATTAAATCTATTCATTAATGAATCAATTGTTTAGTTTATTTCGAGATTCTTCTATTTGTAGAATGCTTCGAAACTGATTTTTAACACAAGTAAGTACGTTACAGGTAGAGTCTTGTTCTATTTTTATTGCTCAAAGTGGTTTTCTTTCCACAAAAATTTCCTTAACGCTTTCTTTTTTTCTGCATTTTTAAGTAATACTGATTTGACTTTCTGTGCTCAAAGCCTACACAGAGTTCGAATAATTTAATGGCACATCAACTTCACAAATAAGTAACGCAAATAATGAAAAATGTGTCAAATAAACAAAAAATTAAATTTTGCATTAACACGATGATTTTCAATACAGATTTTTAAACAGCTATCATTTTTTTATTTACACACCTATGTATATTTACTTTCCCGTCGCGTGCAGAGAGCATGCGTGATCCGCCATATTGACTTAACTGTCAAATGCATTGACAACTTGACGCCTTGTTGCAAGTACCAATTAGATAGACGGAGATTGTTATGCTTGCCTACTTTGTTTCAATTAACTGTAATTAGGCTCTCATATCGGTATATTAAATAGAACCGAGCATTGAATGTTATAAAATAGAATGCATAGTGCATGGATTATGACAGTTTGACAGCTTCGTCATTCAATGCATCTCAATCAATCTGTCTAGCCTTTTCCCAACTGTGTTGGAGTCAACTTGCAGTCTAACCGGATGCAGCTGAATACCAGTATTTTACATGGAGCGACTGCCTAACTGACCCCCACAACCTAGTCAGTAACTGGGGAATACGATGCCCCTTGGTAAGACTGGCTGTCAGATTTTCGGGCTTCTGACTACCCATAACGACTGTCAAAGATTCACGAATGACAGCCGGGACAAACGGCTTAACGTGCTTTCCGAGGCATTTCCATCCACGGATGGAACCCCGGCAAGCGCAGCTTAACCTGATGGCTCGATCCGTGCGTCTGTTATTACTTAGCAAAGAGCTCTCTACGATACGGTAAAAAAAGAAAAAAATGTGAGTTTGTATTTGGAGTTAATCTTCGGAAATACTGCCGAGTGTCACAGGCCGAGTGTTACATTAAAACCAGACATTTCACGTGGACGAAGGTAGCGGGTAGAAGCAAGTATAAATTAAATTAATTTACATTCCCCTGACCAAATGTAGAACACTAGCTTTTGCACTGAGCGCGAATGGATGTTGCCGATTATCCCGGGATAAAAAGTATTCTATATCCAAGCCATGGTCTACCCATGTCCAAAATTAATTCAAATCCGATCAACCGCTTTAGCGTGAAGGCGTAACCAACAAACATACGGAAAAATCAAATCTTTTCTTTTTGTAATAATATAAGTTTAGATAGTTATAATTTATGAAATAACCATTTATAGCTAGAAATGCTAGAAGTATCTAGCAGTGGTGAAGCAGGCCATTATTAGATAATTTTACTAGTGAATTTAGAAATGGCAGAATGGTTACAAGTAAAAACCGTTCGCCCTGTAATTAACCTTCAATGTGTATTTAACTTGTTGCTGTCAATACCTATTTGATTGTAAGTAAAGCTAGTTAACAATAAGCTAAGCTTTTACTATTTTCAAGTGTTATTCTTATCATGGAGTCAAGCTGTCTGTCCGCTTTCGCTTGTTGAGCCATAAGTAGTGAGAGACCATGGAGTTTTGAAACAGAGGTGATTTAAAAAACAGCACTAAAAACCGTTAGCGAGCTGGCAACATCGGAAATCTATAACTATGTACAGACGCCAGCACATGAAGGTATCCCAAACTGTCAAATATTCCCAATTAAATATGAACCTAATCGTTTGGTAATAAAGTTGAAAATCTATCGAAAAAATTTGTCAGATTGGGGTAGCTTAAAGTGCTAACCTCTGTACTTAGCTATATTTCTAGAAGTACCTATCCTTTTGTCTCGACATGTCATTGTGCCTGTTCACACGAACAATCACCTATCGTATGGGTATCACCTGGCTTTCCTTTTCATAGTAAAAAAATTGTTTAAACTGAAATGGGGATTGCGCTGAGGTACACCTTGACCCTGCAGCTTTTGCCCTGAGTAATAAACAAGTAAGGGGTCCTCAAAATAAGCGGGATTATTCGAAAGGGTTACCGCTACCCCGGAACATAAAGGTCTAAGGAAGGAACATGGATGGGTATTAGTCAGTAAGAGTCTGACACTCCCTTCCACCTAGAGCAGGGGGAACATTCAATGATTTTCCAACCTCAAAAAAAAGGAGTCCTCAAAATCAGACCTTGAACTTTAGTAAGATTCATATTAACCCATTAGATGTGCGCCTATTCGAAGCCATTTGCTTATAAGAGCTCAACGATTTATATACGGTTATATTTATTGACGCTACGAGAGATTGTTCCATATGAACCTATGGGATTCATACGATATTTGAGGGGTTAAGAATGGACACGAAATGTTATTATAAAATACATCATTTCAATTAGTTAACTACTGAGTTTTTCCACCTGGAATTTCTTAGTAGCAGCCTGGATTTATGCCCGGTAGGTTGCAATAGGCTTAACTCTATTCCATGGGACATAAACATACCTGGTGAAATGTGTGTGTTCTATAGGTACACCTCTGCCCATCCCTGAGGGGACACAAGGCGTGATGGTATGTTAATTAACGTTATAGGTAGTTACTAGCATCATCAATCCCCTGCCAACCGCGTTCATTATGATAATATCCTTCCAGGATCTCTCGTTACAGAGATTTATGGGAAAAGCTCTTGTTAAGGACACATTTATTTATCTCCATTTTTATAGCTACATAACTTTACTAATAAATTTTAAGTCTATGAAAAATCTATTATTCGTAGATAGGTTAAGATTTCTATTATAATGTGCAAGGCCTTACCCTTATTTAACCACTTGAAACCAATCCAAGATGCGATCGAATTGTTTTTTTAAATGTTTGAAATGAAACTTCTTAGGCGGCGATTCCATAATTGAACGAAAAACGGAGTGAAATTTTTAAGGACACGCCACGTTTTGCAGATTTCGTTACATGAGAGAGAAGTAAGTAACTCTTACTCACACGAAATCTCTCGTAACATTTTGTTTTATTCTCTCATGTTTTTAGTAGCACGCATTTTTTTTTAGTCACAATTAATTTGTTTAATAAAACTACAAAATGAATACAATAATGAAATAGATAAAAACAAAACAACATCCGAACCATCGAACAAACCAATCATCAAAATTAATTGAATTTGGAACTAGCTATGGCAGCCAACTATAAATAAAAATAAAACCAACAGAAAACTTCAAAAAGGTTCACACCTCCATACACCCTTCATGGTCGAAGAAACTCCAAAACTAAAAATTAACCTTACAAAAGAAATGTTTAATAAGCGGTTTCGAAAAAAAAAACATAAATAATTTCCCTTTCTAAAGAATGCTGGCCGCATCCCGAAAGAATGTGGCACCTATCCCTTTTTATTTATACCCGTCTCTTTCTATCGCTGCCACAAGCCAAGCTGGTTAAGTTTGATTAATGGCTTCACAATTTTTTTCATTAACTGGATGAATACTAATGTAATTAGAAGCTCTGTGATAAAATTACGCTTTTCATGATTCCCTTGTAAAATGACAATGTTGATTTTAAAGTTATAAGAAGTTGCAAACAAACTAAAAAAAGAAAAGTGGTTTAACAAGAAAAAAAAAGGACACTGTAGTTAGTTTAAAGTTAAACTTTATCTAAAATTCTAAACAACAGAAAATGTTATGCCTGTGTGTGAGTGAAACCAACCGAATGAGATAGAATACTCGCATTTACTACAACGTAGAACCTGGTACGACCCTCTATTACAAGATCCACCCCCTTTCATTCATGAACATTCGCCATTCAACTAAGAACTGGATCGGAGAGCTCCTACATACGTCTGTGTGCCTGGTAGTTTCAGCAAAGCATTACGTCACCATTTTGTCGATCCGATTTCGCATGCAAGTTTTGCTTTAGCTCCATATAATATTCTTGTCTCCTTTCAGTCAAACATTCCATCATCAGGATAGTAAATAATTAATGATGTCACGCTAATGGCATAAAATGCCTAAAATTTTGCGTTAGTCATTGTGCCGATTCGTTATTTTTTAGCTATTGTATCATTAACATCAATCCTTGCACTGAACTAGACGGATAATAGTTATGATAATAAACATAAAATACCATGTTGGCTGAAATAACAAAATCAACTTCCTTTAGCTACCAATGACGTAACGCCAGATTTAACTAAAAAAGAACGAAAATAAACTGCAAAAATCGCTGGCGTAATAGGAAAAGTCATAAAACATTTTCTAAACATCCTATCTATGGTACAGAAATTAGGCTAGTGTAAGCAACTGTCCAGCCAAGATTCATGGGTCAGTGTAGGCTGGCAACACATACCGGAATTCCTAGAATGCAATTCGCTTGTATCAAAAGAATCGAAGTTGATAAAACGGTGGTTTCGTTATTAAACATGGCGGGAAGTTGCGTCAAGTTCCAGATTAAATTATAGCTCAGAGTGAGGTTAAGGAAGTTTGCTCTGTCCATGAAAAATCTCTAGAGTTAATAGGTAAGTAAATAAGATAGTTTACACTAGAGATCGTACAGGAAAATGGACTACACAGTATTGGAGTAATGAGGTTCAACACAAATGTTTACCAGCGGTATTTCCGATCATTACCTACAGTGACTCATTTTTGTAGTCATTTTATTTGAAATGTATAGATAATTATCAAGTTAAGCTACGCTTGCTGGGGTTGGCCGTGGATGGGTGACCATCTTTTCATACCGAGACTCTCCGTGTCTCGGCAAGCACGTTAAGCCGTTGGTCTCGGCGGTCATATGTGCATCTTTGAAAGTCGTTACGGGACGTCAGAAGCCCGAAAATTTGACGGCCAGCCAGTCTTACCAAGGGGTGTCGTATTATCCAGTTACTGGGTTGTGGAGGTCAGATAGGTAGTCGCTTCATGTAAAATATTGGTGTTCAGCTGCATCCGGTTAGAGAGCCGATCCCAACATAGTTGGGAAAAGGCTAGGCAGATTGATTGAATAATACAAACTTACAGGTATGTGAATATAATTATTCCGTTTAATGGAAAACAGAGCACTCCCGCGACCTACTTTCGACGTAGACATGTTTATATTTTACCCTGTTTATACATATTTATTTGTTCTATCAGAAACATTAGAAGGGCATGCCCGCGATAATTCGCGAATCAAAGTAGGCGATGTATTTTTAAATGAATCAAATAGGCCGTTTTCACGATATTTTAACACCCGTCTTCACAAACATTTCATTCACTTTGTGGTACTTTAAGAAGTAGAGAAATGGGTAAATTAAGACAAAAATAATAAACCCAAGGCTTGTTGATTGAATGAAAGAGGATAATGTTCTGTGCCGCCTGCCTCGCCTTTTCCCAACTATGTTGAGGTTGGGGTCGGCTTCCAGTCTAACCGGATGCAGCTGAATATTAGTATTTTACACGGAGCGACTGCCTATCTGACCTCCACAACCCAGTAACTGGGCAACACGATACCCCTTGGTAAGACTGGCTGTCAGAGTTTCGGGCTTGTGACGACCAGTAACGTGTTCTGTGCTATTAATATTTAAACCACGGTAAATTAGAATTTGTTTAATTGTTTAGAAAGATAAATAAGCAATATTTTAATAAGTTTAATGCAAATTAAATTCAATTAATGCAGAGACAGGTATTGGAAATTTATATTTTTGCCATATGCACAGGTAAAATGTTACAAGGTATTCAATTATGCACGAAGCATAACTTGAGAAAGTACAATGTTCTCTATGATAAATGGCGCCGATACTTCGTCTTACTGTTACCTAACCACCTTAAAGTTAAACGTCATTACAAAGTTGCGTCTCCCACAATCTCTCTAAAAGTGCATTACACACGTTCTCATAAAATCTCTCCCGACGAGTTGCACAAGAGTGTATAGGGCCGTTCCTAATTTTATCGGCACAGTGTTGGGAGTAACGATTATTGACCATTAGGCATCATGCATCGGCCCCCTCTAATTGCTCGATTAACACGCCGGTTCTTTGGTAAAACTTAAAATATATTTTAATCTAACGCGTTATAAAGATATTACAGTATCGAAATATTTTTTTTCTTTATGTTTATATCTTTATGAGGTTTTAAAACCTCGTTAGAGTTAATGGTTTTGTTGCAAAACATTTTATAAATCCCTTTTCATGGGATAGCTAGTCAATAAAACACACTGTGTGTGTACACACATAGACCATTCAGCGTTTCTGTCTCAAATTAAATTATGAATCTCCAGGGGAATTACTTATCCTATTTCAATGCTGATACATTAATTTACCTGCTAAGCTTAACGAAATCCGAGGTATTCAGTTAGTCCCACGCTTCCTCAGGCATCTTATGTAAATCTTTATCAGAAAAACCATTAAGAAGTTAAAATTTTAGAAATATATTTAATTTAATTATTAATTAACTATATGAAGTCGAAAAATTTCTTCGCGTTGCTATCGACTGGTAATGTACCCAAGAGATTGGCGGGCATCGCCACGTTGTACGGCAATGCTTAGCGTCTGGCCAAGGGAAAAGCCAGCCCTTGGGTCAAGCAACCAGCCGTTTGGAGATTTCGATAAACAAATTATGAGCTCTCGCACCCGGCCCTGAACTTAGTAAAGAGTTCCACAAACTTAGTCTACATTCCGACAAATCAACAAGAACTTATTCAAGGTTGCTTGTCGTTGAGCTCTGAATGCACTGATACAATCTTATGCTGGGCATCTTTCGTGGACGTAAGGTAATGTATGAAATAGGCCGAAATTCAGCAACCATCAAGATATAGAGGTATTAGAAACAGGTTATCTCATCGTCCATAGAAAAGGGAGGATCCACCGACCAGACGGGTGTTATGTATGAATAGGCTACTGTACGATAAATGATGTGGGGATGTTGTATAAATGCTAGTCGCGCGGTAAATTCTGCTTGCGAGATGTAGGATTTCGCGTGACGTCAGTGTAATGAGTGTTAATGTTAAGACGAAAACAAAAGTACCTTTAATGTCCACATTTATGAGTTTATATCAAGAGTCCAGCATTCTTTATCAATGCGCAAGGAAGTTTATCCATTTATCTTTAATCTTAAGTACTAGGAACACATGATCCTGAACACAGGCTGACTATTTAGGGCATGTGCTAATATTACTCTCGGGAGTGTGAGCGTCAATAAATTTAATGTTTATGACACATATAACAGTGTCACAGGCGAGAGCTCGGGCCGAGGGCACATCAAAGACCCAGCAGTAAACCTGATTGGAGCCGACTTTAAACTGGCTTCCTAGAAATAGTACGACGGAGATGCAATGAAAGGCTATGTTTATGTCTAAGTAGGTATAACCTCAAATGGCGAAAATATTCCAATCTTATTAGGAGTTAGCAGTGATAGCCTAGTGGTGTGACCGTCGGACTGCCAAGTCATAAGGCTGGAGTTCCAACCCAAGGTACGCACCTCTGGTTTTACAGATTTATGTGCGTATTGTACATATAATTGCTTAAAAATCGGTGAAGGAAAACATCGTGAGGAAACGAACGAAATGTCTGAGAGTAATTTCTCAACAGCATGTGAAGCTAAGTCAGAGGCCCATGGGCAGCATTAAAAACTCTGATTCACTAACCACACGACGTTAGTTAGTTAGGAGTTAAATATTCAAGCCGTGTGGGGTTGAAACACTAGAACCGGAGTGCACACTTGGTATTTTGAGGCATCGTCAAGTAGGTGGTCGAGTCTTCACGTGACCAGAGGGCTCGCCAATTTTTTGGCCAAAGAATCAGCATCACCATAAAACGTGGCACTGATGACGATTTTTTTGATGTCCCATGATTGCTTTCCTTCTTTTGTTTATAGGCATGTACATATTATTATTTTAAAATCCCTAAACATATATATAAAGTTCATATTATAATAACCTTAATTGAATTATGAGGCCCTTAAACTGAAGCAAGATGAATCTACCTGTATGTCATAGCTTCAGTGTATGTAAGTGTAACTATCATTCGGATTTAGAAAAGTGCTAATTCTTCACGAGAGTAGACTCAATTAAAAGCAAAGTTTTACTAGAGTTTGATAAAGTTAAACTAAATCTATACCTATACTTAATGATTTCTTTTATCTTTGGTTCTGCGATCTAAAACCAACAATTTAAATACAACGTTTAAACTTTTGAACGCCAGAGCTTAAACGCACGCGCGTGCCCTCCACACTAAGCTACAATTTTTAGTTTCTTCTTGTTATTATCAATTTTCCAATATCCATGGTGTCTTTTAATTTGTTTCATGTCATTAAGTACGTGTGAGAGCTTAAATTTATAAGATATCTATATAAACACACAAAAGTAAGGATTTAGTTGTTTATTTCGTGTTATAGTGTACCCGCATTGTCACATACATTTAGTCAAAAAAGTATCGGGAATGGATGATTTGTTTATGGTTCCAAATTCAAATTTTTGTTTTTTTTGTAGTTGTTAGATTGGCACAACTGTTTTCCATTTTGGCGCGGAGTTTGAGTTGCATCTGTTATTTATATTAAATACAGTGCTGGTTTTAGTAATATCATATATAGTGTGTATTGCGAATTTCATAATGGACAAAAATATCGAACAAAGAGTTTGTCTTAAATTTTGCATCGCCAATGGAATTTCGTGTTCGGAGTCACTGAAAATGTTACAGAAGGCTTACGGTGAATCGACTTTATCAAAAACTCGTGCTTATGAGTGGTTCAAAGCATTCAAAAGCGGTCGAGATGTGATGGAAGATTTGCCTCGCTCTGGTAGGCCGTCAACGTCTGCAACTGAAGTTAACATCGCAAAAGTGAAGAAAATAGTGACTGAAAATCCCCATTCAACTCTGAGAGAGATAGCCGCCGAACTTTCTGTATCTCACGAGTCGATCCGTACCATTTTAACTAATCATTTGGGTATGAAACATGTTGCTGCTCGGCTAGTCCCAAAAGATCTGAATTTTCTCCAAAAACTCAATCGCATGAAAGTCGCTGAGGACATGCTAGAACGAGTCAGTTCGGACCCAACATTCATGAAACGCATTGTTACTGGTGACGAGGAGTGGGTTTACGAGTTTGACATGCAAACTAGTCAACAAGCTTCGGATAGGCGCCTTCCAACTGAACCGAAACCGAAAAAACCACGCCAAAGTCGATCAATAGTCAAAGTCATGTTGACTGTTTTCTTTGACTATCGCGGTGTTGTGCACTCTGAATTCTTACCGGAAGGTCTAACGGTAAATAAAGAATATTATTTGAGCGTTATGCGGCGTTTAAGAGAGCAAATTCGACAAAAAAGGCCAGATTTGTGGCACGAAAATTCTTGGATTTTGCACCACGACCATGCGCCTTCGCACAAGGCTATCATTGTGAACGAATTTTTTACCAAACACTCAACAAATACCATCCAGCAACCACCATATTCACCAGATATGGCTCCTGCTGACTTTTTTCTTTTTCCTAAACTCAAATTACCACTTCGTGGCACCCGTTTTCAATCGATAGAAGACATAAAGGAGAATTCGCGGCGAGAACTGAACTCAATTCCGGAAGCAGCGTTTAAAAAATGTTTTGATGAATGGATTATTCGTTGGCGCAAGTGTATCGTTTCTAAAGGAGCATACTTTGAAGGTGATAAAATAAATTTGGATGAATAACAGACATTTTGTGTATTATTGATCTTTTCCCGGTACTTTCTTGACAGAGTAGTATTTGCGTCGTTGGCGTACAGAGCATGCGCTTGCTTGTCACGTATAATGTAACAATGGCGTTCAAAAGGTTAACTGCTGGCAATGGTTGGTCTTCTCAAAAAAGCTCTTCCACAAAGCTCTGATCACGAAGCTTTTGCTTTTATCAAGCATTTTTGCTATCACATTTTCTTGTAACGAAATCTGTCAATTGTTCCATTATTCGCACTCATAAACCGCTCTACGATAATATTTTATTACGTAAAAGAAGATAAAGAATATTCTACAGGATAATAAAGTCGCGGCATAGCCCGTACGTCGTGCGCCTTTGTACGATGCCGTAAAACCAAGGGGTTCTGTAGCAATGGCGTTCACTTTACACTCCATAGTGTATCATTACTTGTAACTACGTAACATACAACGAGATTTTCTGCTTCAAGTGTACTCACTTAAAGTAATCTCGTTATCTGAAATGACGTTTGAAAGATGTCGTCTCGGTACGCAGACTTATATCGTATGTAACTCTTCGTTGGGCTAATCGTTTAAGTCTTCTATAATGGTTTGGGAACCAATCAAAGGCAGTGGAGTATATTCTGGACATGACTTAAATATATCGAGATTGTCATCGTAGGAGTAATCATAGCAAGCATGATTAGGTTTTGACATGCTTGTCCATCAAATATGTTGAAAGATTTTGTCCCAGCTAAAGCTTTCGACACAGGTTATCATCATGGTAGAATTAGTAGAACAAACAGTGCAAATTCTTATAAACAAAATGCGAAAAAGAATTTCTTTTGAAGTTAAAACACTAAAAGCACCAAACCAAGATTTGAATGCTTCCAAAACCAAAGTTCAAACATTTCCTTTAAACTTCACACATTCGTCTAATCCGAAGCAAGTTCCATGTAAAAGTAATTTAATAAGGCACCGAGCGATGGCGGTACCGTGGGAGCAGCCATTAGTGCGCCCGCGCATTTAAAAGTGCATCAACGCGTAGCTCTCCTGCGACACAGATCATTAAGATACGGCCTCAAAAAATATGGAGACGAACTGTTTTTGTGGATCATTATCTTGAAGCTGACGTTCACAACTGGGATTATTTGAATTTTTTATGTTCTATCATTACTTTTGGTTGATTTGTTCATTGACTCTTTACATAGATGGGAATTTCTTGCTTCCACAATCAGATAGCTTATCAGACTTTCGTCGTTGTTCTTTTGTTGTCAAACCTGTTATGTTGAATGGATAAAAGGAAACATGTTCAAACGCGCAAGATTCTTTTCATTACTCCTACGTCCCTCAAAACATTCGTCTGATGTCGGCTATAAATTAATACACACATCAAAACTGTCTAGGGATCAACATATATTTTTGCAATAACTTTTCTCTTGATTGATATTAATTTAAATTTTCTTTAAGGATTCATCAAATAAAGTGTTTTCGTTTGTCACAGTAACGATAAACCAAGTCACCTTTGCATTAATAAAGAAATTTGCCATTTTCCTAATAAAGGGATTTTTGACATTTGAACCACTAACATTAAAGTTCGAAAAAAAGACTGAAATAACAGTTTTCTTTAAAATTTTATTGGGTAACTTAAACAATTAATAATCCGTGTTTCTACCGCGAACACTAACAACACAAGAACATCGGTTTTGGCATACTCAAAATGAGTTCATCCAAATCACGCTGTGGAATGGCCGCCCATGTTCGTTGCAACAACAAAAAAAGGTATTTTTTTGCTCTGAATACAAGTCAGAGTGTTATCAGTCGACTTTGGACACGTTACCGAAGCACTGGTACCGTGGCTGAGCGCCATGAAGGACGGTATCGCTGCACCACACGGAGACAAGACCGATACATTCAAATCTTAACTCGAAGAGCTCCAACAATAACCGCCATGATGTTAGCCGTGAGGCTTCATCACTCTTCAGGGAACTTAATTAGCGACCAAACAGTCAGAAACCGCTTGCATGAAGTGAACCTTCATTCCCGAAGACCGCTACGGGTACCACCTATAGCAATGCACAATCGTAGGATTCGATATCAATGGGCTCTTGAACACAGAAATTGGGCAGAAGAACAATGGCGTTTCGTGTGCTTTTCTGATGAGTCTCGTTTTGGTATGAGACCGGATACAAGACGTATACGACACTGGAGAACCCCTGGACGCCAACAGCGATTAAAATCCTGCCAGGAAGTCCATCCTTATAGTGGTGGAACCATCATGGTATGGGCGGGTATTTGGATCGGCGGAAGAACTGAGTTGATTTGGATCAGAGGCAACCTCAACGCTCAAATTTATGCTGAGACGATTGTATCTGACGTCATCGTTCCTCTACAAGTGCAAATCGGTCCCTTATTTCAGTTAATGCATGATAATGCACGACCGCACACCGCAAGAGTTGTAAGACAGACTCTCGCCGCAGCTAACATCAATGTCCTGCCCTGGCCTGCTCAGTCGCCAGACTTGAACCCGATTGAGCATGCATGGGATATGCTACAGAGAAGAGCTCTGCCGAATATGGAGGGTATCCAGTTGCAAGAAGACCTTTTTTTGTTGTTGCAACGAACATGGGCGGCCATTCCACAGCGTGATTTGGATGAACTCATTTTGAGTATGCCAAACCGATGTTCTTGTGTTGTTAGTGTTCGCGGTAGAAACACGGATTATTAATTGTTTAAGTTACCCAATAAAATTTTAAAGAAAACTGTTATTTCAGTCTTTTTTTCGAACTTTAATGTTAGTGGTTCAAATGTCAAAAATCCCTTTATTAGGAAAATGGCAAATTTCTTTATTAATGCAAAGGTGACTTGGTTTATCGTTACTGTGACAAACGAAAACACTTTATTTGATGAATCCTTAAAGAAAATTTAAATTAATATCAATCAAGAGAAAAGTTATTGCAAAAATATATGTTGATCCCTAGACACTTTTGATGTGTGTAGTCTACCTTTTGTTACTCCCTGACTCTAAGGAAATATTTACACGTTACGTCAAACTGAATTCTCACAACTGCCACCGGTTGAGAAATTAGTTCAAGCTTCCATTAGTTTTATTTCGGCTGATTAATTATAGAAAGTTACGGTAATTGTAGGATGAGCATAACGCTTTAGGTATACATATTGCATAACGATGCACTGCCCCCGCATTTCTCCTATTATAAGGCTGAACATTGTTTTGTTAGTAAACATTGTAGTAACACAATGAATTTGAAAGTCGCAAATCGTAAACTTTGGTGGGCACATTGTGCAATGTAGCGACAACATTGACAGGGAAATGCAATAAAGAAATCTTCTAAATGCATATGGAATGGTTCTATTGTTGATTTTATTCATTGTTGATTGAATACAAAAATAAAGCAAAGTCCATGAAATCATAAAATCGGATCAACAGGTATAAAAATACACGAATTCGTTTTTTTCTAGTCACCTGTGTGCTCCTGTTTTGTACCAGGCAAGCATAAACTAACAGGAATAATGTTAGTATCTGTAGCACTGGCAATGGATGTTTGGACACACGTTTTGTTCAACGTTTCCCGCTCAATTTCATCGCATAGTAGCTGTGCCGCTGTGCGGTCTAGTCTCAAGTTCACTGAGCATTACAGTGTTAGTCAAAATAATGTTCTTATTGTTAGTTGCGTTTAGCATTAATAGGGCACTATCTAACCTCATTAAAAAAGTTAAAAAAAAAAACAAATGACTGACTTCGATTAGTCACCTCAGTCATAAGACTTTTTGCAGCCAGCCTCGATCGACGACTTGTCAAACGTAATTTATTACAACATCATCCAAACAAAAGAATTAATACAATGTTCAGTTTCCATAACAACAAGATCAAAACTTTAGTATTAACGGGAATCAGGAACGGGTATTTCTAGTCCTAGTTCCCAAGTCTTAGCTTCTCCGATCTCTGTGATCCTAGTAATAAAGTCCAAAGTAGTGTGGTTTGCACGTGCGATATCAAATTTCTGACCGTTACATCTATGGTCAGACCACCGACATTGGGTTTCCGACTGACTGGATACAGGTAATGCTTCCAAGGAGCTGGCTTTTTGATAGAATTAACCGATACGAGCTGTGAAACGGTTTCTTTGAGTTGCGGTAATGTGGTGTTGATAGTGTCTTAATGGACATGATAGTTTCTGCTGCCTAGCTGTTATTTAATTGTGTAGAGGTTCTTGACGATTTCTGAGAGGCAGAAAATTAACCATATGATATTAAAACCCAAATAGTTTTTAAACATGTCAGATATATCAGAATTCTACCCAATTATCCTCCCATTTATCTTCCAAAAGGAACAAAAAAATACGAATTCGAAACCAAAACAATACATTTCGAGAATCAAGCGAAAGCCGATTATTAGCGGAGCTAACGCGACGGACCGTATCTGGCGCCTACAACCGGCCATAAATTCGGAGGAGCCAGTATTTTTTTTATTCTCCTCTGTCGGTTGCCGGGCAAAGGAATGGCCTAGTTTAATAACAATGAAAACAAACTTATGTCATGGAGGTACATACTGTTAACAGATGCAGCCACATGGCCGATCAGTACAGGCGCGAGCTGAATCATTAATCTAAAATAAATATTATCACGCTATAAAAATAAAGCAATTAGAAACGTGGAAGACATTAGAATGTTATTTTAAATTAAGACCATAACTAATAGTAGAGAGACCAAAGATAATATAGACCTGAATGAGGTGAATTAATGTTTGAATTTCAACTAGAACGCTGGCAATAAAGCAATTGGTAACCTGATGGTTGAGGTTCGTAAACACTTTACACGTGGCTGTCTACATTGCCAATAAATAGTCTAATAAAATGCATGCCCACAAAAAAAAACAAACAATAAACTAGTAGCTGTTTTACTGAGTAAACTGTTAAAAATCCCCACTAACTTTCAAGTATACGATCGCATGCGTATTAAACATTTACGTGCGAGCCAGTACGCGAAGCCTTCGATAAAATTACGTGTAAATTATCATCTAGTTCATAAACTAATCAACACATGGTTTACGAACAGTGAAAAATTAGTCTAGACCCAAATTTAGTCGTTACATTTGGTCTAACGTAAACCATTATTTCAGTGTTTATGTCTGCTCTCTGCTACGCTGATGTAATGCAGACTCTAAAATATGGGATTTACATCATGCTTGTCTTATTAGATCATAGTTTTCATAGGAATTTAGCTCAGATACACTGTTCGGAGGATGTTTAGCGTAAATTGATAGTTTTGTATACTTTTTCTCCCTGTTCGTTAATAAACTTTTCACTCGTTAATGAATTTTTAAGTTAGTTTCATAGCCTTTGAGGGTGGGAAATCATCAAATAACTTCTCCCGCTCTGGATGGAGCGGAAGGGGAGTGTCAGACTCTTACTGACTAAAATCCATCCATGTTCCTTCCTTTCATGAGCACTATACCCCCTGAAAGTATGTTCCTCGTTTAACCTAACACACTGTACCTTTAGACTATGAAGGAGATAAAAAACTGTTGAGCACATTGACTGTGGAAGAATGTGCTTGTCATACATAGAAGAGGTGAATGGGAATCATCATCATCATCTTTTTAGCCGAAAGACGTCCACTGATGGACATAGCCCGAGCAACAATTGCTGCCACTTGGACCGTTGCTGTGATTCCCGCGTCCTGCGGATTCTTGCAGCCTGTATAATTACTGGGTACAGGGATGTGCTTACAAACTCACAAACATAAAAATTTAAGTTTCTGACAATCTTAAGTTTCTTTTTATATCAGTTACCCATAACTTATTATAAAGGAAAGTTTAGATGGAAAACGATTTTACTAAAAAAATAAACGGTCGGCTTCCAGTTCAACCGGATGCAGCTGAATAACAGTATTTTACATGGAGCGACTGCCTATCAGACCTCCACAACCCAGGAACTGGGTAATACGATACCCCTTGGTAAGACTGGCTGTCGGACTTTCGGGCTTCTGACAACCTGTAACAACTGTAAAAGATGCACAAATGACAGCCGGGCCCAACGGCTTAACGTGCTTTCCGAGGCACGGAGGAGTGTCTATTTATAAACATAGTCACCCATCCACGGCCAACTCCGGCAAGCGTAACTTAACCTAATGGGTGGATCGGTGCGGCTGTTATTACTTAGCCACGAGCTAATTGCCATTTTTCTAGAGTCCTGGTTAACATTGGTCTCTGATTCAAATAGAGCCGCGCGCTGCGTTGATAATATTGATAATGTTCGTGGCCATAAGCAGTTACCTGACCAATGTTACTTTAATTTATTGCACACAAACTATTATGTAAATTAAACCATATACACGAATAATCAAGTATTGTAGTGAATAGCAGTCACTTGTTAAACAACGATTTGTTATGAAACTAGGCCGCGGAGCAATGAATAAACTACTACAAATACTACTGCGTCCATCAGGTTAATGTAGTGGCTTATAGACACAAATAACGTTACATGAAAAAGCAAAATGAATACTACAAGTAAACGAGACATTGCCCCAGTTCTTGAAACGCATTAAAATGTGAAGTTCTAATAAAATTATGCGCAATCAACCACGTTTATCATTCTTCTTCTTTTCTTTTCGTGTGGTTAGTGGCTAACCTGGTGTCAGAGTTTTTATGCTGCCCATGGGCCTCTGACTTAGCTTCACATACTGTTGAGAAATATCTCTCAGACATATTGGTTTCCTCACGATGTTTTCTTTCACCGATTTTTAAGCAAGTGATAATTATACAATACGCGCATGAATCCGTAAAATCAGAGGTGCGTGCCTTGGGTTCGAACTCGATACCTGTGACTTTGCAGTCCGACGGTCACACCGCTAGGATATCACTGCCCGATCATCGTTGTTCATCATTTTATATATCGCTTAACAAATTGCAAGGCTGTGAAATGTCACCCCTATCAAATTGATGACAAAACTTACGTACAGAGGAGAATATACGTACAAAACTAGGCTAAGTTTGTAAGACCTAAACATTACTGGTTCTAGGGCATAAGACCTGAGTATCGAGCTAGTTGAGAACAACTCAGTATGGTCAAAAATAAAATATGAAGTCACATTGATAAAAGACCGCTCGTCTTAAAAACTTCCATCACCGTACAGAAATTAAATATTGTGCGAAGATATAAATGTAAAATTGCATATGATGCTAATAAGTATTCCATTTGATTCTAAAAATCTGTGACGTCACATTGTTCACGTCAATTCCGCGTTTCGACAATTCGTAAAAAGTAACGTTATTTTCAAATATCCAATTACATTGGATAGTTAGTACCAAGTTATCTTACTACTCAATTGTTGATGCGTCTTTAAATACATTACGGTTTATATGTATATGCAATTTAATCATTGCTACCTTTTAAATCCAACTATCTTACTTGCGCTTCTTTTTTTGCGCATATTTTTCCAAACAGGGTGGTGTGAGGTTTACTTGTTTGCGTTTCATCTCTTCCATTTCCTGTTTACCTGGTACCGATGTTTACATTTTGCAGCAAAATAATAATGTAACAACAGTTATGGATACATTTATATGTGTAAAGTTGTATGTAACATCGTGTGACTGTGTGCCTTTACTTTCATTTTCAGTTGAAGCGTTATTTTATTTTAGTATTTCATTTCTACTTTTCTATTTTCTTTTGTTTCGTCATCTGCTTTTCTTGCCGGCAGTACCTTCTATTATTTTGTTTGATAAAAGAATGTTAATTTTCAGATGTTTTTCATACACAGTTGATCAATTGGGTATTTGAAAGGGTAGTCAATAACGTTACTTTTTATGAACGGTCAAAACGCGGAATTTGTACGTGATTTGTATGAAATATAACAATATGACGTAACAGATTTATAGAATCAAATGAATAATACTTACTAACATTAAATGCAATTTTACAATTACATTTTCGCATAATATTTAATTTCTGTACGGTGCAGGTGATGGAAGTTTTAAGACTAACGGTCTTTTTTCTATGTGATTTCATATTTTATTTTTGACAGCTTCAAATACTAAATTACCCGTTTTTAAATCTCTCCGGAAGTCAAAACTTCATCTCTTAAGATAAATAAAAAGCACCCAAGCTAATAATTCATTCGAAACTTCAAAACTGCCCAGGCAACTTAATAAACAGACTAAATATTGAGCAATAAATCAATTCCTGTTATCATTACCGTTTTTCAAGGCACGTGCCCCGCTTCCTTCCTCTATGGACGGCAATGTACGAAGACGACTTACTTCGTGGGTTATTTTAGGAACCATCAAGTTAGGGTTGCCGCCGTCTTAGAAAACATTAATTATGTAAGTGACCATTTTAATTTTTGGAATGATTTTTGTAAGTTTAATGTATCTATGTTCTGTTAGTTTTATAAATCCGTGTATTTTTTAAGTTCGGTCCCATCCATAACTGAGGATACCTTGGTGTGGCCATTTCTAGAATAATTCCTAAGCTGGGATGTCGTTTTACATTTAAAATTTTAGTTTCATTTATTTTTTCTTGTGTTATTTTCTTCCAAGGTTTGAGTTGTGAAGGTGGAATCTTTTATCTCCATGTCTAAATGCACTCGTTTATAACGCTCTCCGTAACCAAAATGTTAGTATAACATTAAAATTTACAAGAACTTTCGAAAAAATAAGGAGGCAATTTTCTAGTAACAAAAAATCTAAAGAAAAAATACAACCTCTCCTCCCATAAAACGGTCACAAAAGAATTTAACCGCGCAATCAAATTGCAAAATACTTTTTACTGCCGTAATTCCGTTTTTAACAGCAGCCCTAAATTAATTTGACGTATTCCTTGGTACAAGAACTTTGAATCGGAACTAGGGCACCAGGAAGCGACGTAAAAACACCGTAAACTTTATAATAATCATTATTGTTAACTTTAATACTTAACGCGAGTGAAGCTGATTGATTCACGCCATTAAATATTTATAACATCATCGGGTGGTGCCGTTATTTTGTAATTGATTTTCATGGAATACATGTATCAGATGTAATCATGATGTAATAAATGAGAGTTAGTGCTGATAGATTTATTTTACGGACATTTTTCCAAGTACAGACGCCAGCACATCAAGCTATCCCTAACTGCCAAATTTTCTCAATTAAAAATGAACCTTATATCTTTGCAATAAAGTTGAAATACTATCAAAGAAATTTGACAGATTGTGGTAACTTGATGTGCTGGCCTCTGTACAAGAAAGAATATTTTCACAAGGAGCTACAGGTTATAGCGTAGTATCTACTATTTTTTATTCTGTGGGTACAGTAATACTTATCCTAAAAGATACTTTAGTTGACCATCCATATAGACGGTCCATCGTTGGTGGAAAAAAAAGAGCAAATTAATCAAAGCTTTAGACAAAACGATCAACCCACATCGTGAATAAAGTTGCGACCAAAGAGAGACGAACATAATAATTTATGGCCAGCCAGGGTGAGGCCAAAACCAACCCCCTCCCCCTGTTTCAGGTCCACATAACACCTTCTACAATCTGTGCAATCCTGGTTCTTGTTTATAAATTCGGCCTGGAATCTGTGCCTGTATTCCAGTGTGTATCATGTATCCCACCCCTCTCCCCTATGAACGGACTCCGAAAACGCTACATTCTGCCGTTTGTGCTAGCCTAGTAGCAATGTTTTTAAAATAATTCGTAGTCTGGACCTGGATTTAGGTACGGACCTGAAACATAAATACTAATACTTTATCTTTCATGTTTTCAGTCAATGTCAGCTTGTGAATTATGTTTAATTCAGGTTTTCTTTTCAAACTTTAAAAAGCAGATCTGCTGAAAAAATGAATGGGTGTAAAAGAATAAAATAATAGGTAATTAAGTTTTGGATGGATGATTCTGATCCAGATGCACAATTTTATTACTTTTCAGCTTCAAGTGTAATTAAATTGCAACGGTTGTTATCAACATTTCGGTTTCTATTTTTCATACAAACATTGTATGTTCATAAATTCATATTTTTTTAGAAATTGAATCACAATGGGTTTAATCTAACAACGTGTCTTTAGCGTAGCCATTTAATTTCTTGTAATGTGTGCGCCTATTATTTCCCTAGTATCATAGTTACATTGTAAATTGAGATTTACATTCATATTCCGGACGTGTTTTCCTGGTAGATGTGTTGTTTTCGTTACATAACATGGATGATCTCCTCCCGGGAATCCGTAAAAGAAAAATCTATGGAATTAGTATGTACTATATTCATGAAAAGTCATATTCTGACATGGATTTCTAAACAAAATAAAAAAACTAATTCAACTGAATGAGTTAAAGTACAAAAAAAACCTCTATTATTAATTAAATAACATTTAATATAGGCCCGATGTAATAGTAATCTATGCACATGAGTATGGAGGAAGGGAATAAACATTTCCTAACAAGATAGTTACATTCGATAGTGAATTTATTAAAGCTTGTTTCCATGCGATTAATGGTTGAGCTGCTAAGTCATAGGTCGGGCTTTCACTTGTGTGTGACCCTACGCATCTGTGCCTTTACTTAGGAACCTAGAACACGATCGTTTTCTGTGCCCTCAAATAGTTATTAATATTGTAACAGCTACCGTGTAAATATTTTTAATCCACAGAAATTATAAAGTTCAACTAATTTTTAAATTATAATTGTTACTAGGGAATTCAATTTAAAAAAACCGATAGGTAATCAAAAAAATATATATCCGGTAATCCCTTATCTTATATAGATCAATTAGTCATTAACAACGTTGTACCTACAGTTCAAACATTTGAAACTAGAAGTTTAAATCATAATGATTTATGTGTGCTGCTTAACAGCTGTAATAAGGAAAAAATCTACACTCCGGCGCTGAATTGTAATGTTCCTGACACCTGTCAGTAGAGTACAAAAAATTCGTACAATATAATTCTATTTCACGAATAAAATATATCCGACTTTGATAAAATCATCATTTTGTGCTATCACTTTAGCATCGTCAAGGAATCCAATCGATTTAGATATTTTAATTACTTCAACTTAAAAGTCAAAGTAGGTCATTTATTAGCCAGAAACACGATACCACGTTACATAGGATGATAAAACGCAATTTAGGAAACGTACATCGAATAGCGAAATGCTTTACTGACAGGAAATCACCGATAGGTACTGATTTTTGACATTTATTATACCGTATACGTATACAATCTGACAATATTATACGCAGTAAAGCACTGCTTCAGAATGCTAAAAGTTGCTAAAAAGCCACAACAATGGAGTGATAAATTTTATTATTTACTGTAATGGAAGTCTGTTTGTGTGTTCCGCCACTTAGGATTAGGACACACTCGAGTACAATATCGTGAAGCGCTGGAGTTACATCTGTTAATATTCGTATTGTATCACTCGCGTTGTACTAAACGAAAGTTTAGAAATGTATCGTGCTTTTGTTACACTTAGGGCTAATTTAACAATCGTCAGATAGGTTTTATCGAAGGAATGAATGTGACAGTTTGACAGCTTTTGCATAGAACAATAATATTATGTCAAACCGCCATCTTTGTTTTCATAATTTTGATGATCATTGATAAAAGTTATCCGGTGATTGAAAAATCGGCCGTTAGTCAAGTTAGGTTTTTACCAACTCATCGTAAATCATTAGGCTACTTTCATCATCATCATTTGAGCCGAAAAATGTGTTCTCAGACTTACCCATCATCACAGCAACTGGTCAGCTACTAGTCATTGCATAATATTTTATAACTAACTAGCTTCCGCCCGCGGCTTCGCCCGCAAAATATGTCGACAAATTATACACATAAACCTTCCTCTTGAATCACTCTATCTATTAAAAAAACCGCATCAAAATCCGTTGCGTAGTTTTAAAGATTTAAGGATAGGTACATAGGGATATAGGGACAGAGAAAGCGACTTGGTTTTATACTATGATTGTAGTGACTAGAATTGACTATTTGAATCGGTCATAAATAAAATATGAAATCACATGGAAAAATTCCCGCTCATCATAAAAACCATTCCATCACCGTACAGAAATTAAATTTATTGCGATGATAAAGTTGTTAAATTGGATTTAATACTAATAAGTTTTCCATTTGATTCAAAAAATCTGTGACGTCACATTGTTATATTTTATACAAATCACGTACAAATGTTATATATTACCCTTTCAAATACCCAATTGCCTTTTTTTATGTATGGGAAATCATCAAATGACTCATCCTGCTCTGGGTGGAGCGGGAGAGTCAGACTCTTACTGACTAAAACCCATCCATGTTCCTTCTTTAGCCCTTTGTGTTCCGGGGCAGCGGTAACCTTTACACACAACCCTGCTGACCACTCAAGTCGTCTGTAGTTTTGTTTTTCATTACTTCTTGATTTGACAATAAAGTCAAAAAAAAAAAGCTAATAATGAACAAGCTTGCCCTGCTAACTTATCTAATTCGATGTGTACCTTAGACCGGTATGCCCGAACAACGGGCCATTTCCGTGTTTCCAAAATCAATTACACCATTTACCACCATACGTACGGTATACCTGGGAAGGAATTTAGGTGAACTTTTCCGAGCAATTTTATATAGTTTGCGTTATAAACGACACTCAAGGATGAGTTGTTTTGACAGATGAACTAATAAAAGTTGTAAATGCGTAAGTCATGACACGTATTAAAGGAACGGGGATTTACTCTGAAGTTTGCAGTTGACACAGTTTTGTGATGTTACAACATCAGCATGCATTGTTAAAAAACGATCTTATAAACACACATGGACGGCGAGGACAACAAACTGTTTCATTTTTTGTCCATCGGCGGAAATACAAACACGGATTGAACAATGGCTTCTCTTGTTTTGGTTGAATATTCATCACAAAGTTTATAATAGTCGGTCGTTGTCTGCCTCGCTCCGTCCGTCTCTCCCAGGATGTGACTCAAAGAACGTGACTACAAATCAGTAAAAACTGCTTTTATATTTGCATGTTATGTGCAAATTGTTGCAGGCCTCATAGTGTCTTTACAGGTCGCCGGTTACGTCAAGTTCATGACCCTCTCAGTAAAGCTAGAGCGAGAAAGAATACCAACTACCCTTGAACTTGACTCGGTCGTCTCTCGTAATCGATAAATTAACCCCGTCATATTGCGTCACCGTTCCAACGAAGAATGTCACACGAGGTACCAGGAGTTCATAGGTGATAACTAGTAGAACAGTGACGACATGGATATAGATGGATTTACGAAGACTTTTATGAGGCAAACTGCTGAAAATGCAGTTCATAATAAAATTAATAGCGTTATCAAGAATTTAGGTTTTCCGCTTCACGGAAATAAACCATTTATATTATCAACTAACCGGAAATTTTAGATTCCGCTTAATCCCTGAATACCACGAATCACGGAAGATAAACGGTTGCTATCTACATTTTATTTAATTATACAGGGTTACTGGTAACTCGACGTATTCCTTGCAGGACGTCATAGTAGGGTTAAAATGCAACAAATTAAGCCACCAAATGTTCTACCGAAATTCAGTAGTTTTTGAGTTAGTTCGATTTTTAGAGTTTTTATGAATAATCCCAGATTAAATCATTTGAAACCAATTTAAAAATTATTTACGGCGCGACAGTACAGAAATTTTAAGTTATTATCGTAGTTGATGCCGTAGCAGATCTTTGTTAATAATTAAAAGTTCAAAAATGCCTTAAACCTTGGCAAATATCACTAATCAAACATTTTTTTTTTTGTAATTTTTGTTATTACTCCATACAAATTGTTGTCTAGTGCAAAAATAAAATACTACGCCTGATGTACAAATTACTAGGAAAATATCCTTATCTTATCAGCTATCCAAAAAGGTATGAATGTTAATACAAAGTCATGGACTACATTATGAAAATCGTTTTTGATTTAGTACAGGAAGACGTGCGTCTCACAAAAAGGTGATTATTCGGAAAATCAAATAAAACAATTTCGTGAATGTTATTATTATTTTTAATAAATTTCAATTTAATAACTTTTATGACATACATTTCACACGTCTTGTTCGATGTGCTGCCCTCGGTTTCGAATACATGTTCTTATTCGCTTCCTCATTTCAGTTTTTGTGATTCTTGATGTGATTGTTGCCCTCATCTGGTCCGCCGCATCTGTTATTCTCTCCCTTAGTTCTTCAATTGAATTTACTGGGGTCACATAAACTAGGTCTTTCATATGACCCCAGACGTAAAAGTCTAGGGGCGTCAGATCAGGGCTTCGCGCAGGCCACGGAATCGGCCCACCGCGCCCTATCCATCGGTTTGGATAGTTTTCATCCAGCAATTGTCGAATTGTGATTCGGAAGTGGGCTGGACATCCGTCATGTTGATAAATCATGTTTGCTCTTCTTTCTTCCGGTACATCCGCGAGCAGTGGTGTTAAATGATTTCTAAGGAAATCTTCATAAAGTTCCCCATTTAGTGTTCGGGGTAAAAAATGTGGGCCGATTAATTTGTCGTCGATAATACCCATCCAAACATTAAGCGAGAACCTACGCTGGGATGCGGTTGGTTTCAGTTTTTTAGGGTTTGCTTCTGCTTTCGGTGCCCAGTAATGTAAGTTGTGGTAGTTTGTGATACCATCACGGTCAAAACATGACTCATCGGTCCACAGAATGTTTTTTAAAAAGTTTTCGCCTTCGGCGTCGGCACTCAGCATGAAACGACAAAATTCAAGCCGTCTCGGCGGATCTCCCTCTTCTAATGACTGGACTGGTTGGTAGTGATATGGATGTCGGCCTGACAAGTGAACTACAGACCAGACTTTCCACTGTGACATACCAAGCTCACGCGCTACGATGTTTGTCGATATGTTGGGGTCGTCAATAAAACGTTGAAGAATCAGCTCTTCGTCGTCAGCCGTGTATCTCCGGGAACGACCAGTGTCAATTTGCCTGGTTCTTTGGACGCTGCCAGTTTCAGATATTCGCCGATAAGTCGATCCGAAGACACTAACGTGTGGGAGTCGGCGGTTGGGAAAGCGAAGTCCATATTCTCTCCGCGCTTCAGCAGCGTTACCGTCACAAAGTCCGTAACAGTAAATTATGTCAGCGTATTCTGGATTAGAATATGCAGCCATAGTCAGCACTTATGAAGGCACAGCACAGCACGAGAGCAAGATACGCGATAGGGATAGCCAGATAACAAAACACGAGCTTACGCGACGTAGAGTTGAGACTGACTAACGCTGACGACCAGAAAATCGCACCCCGAGTCATGCCGAGAGAACAATAGTAACCAATCACAAAGCTTACCGTGTGTTTGGAGTTCAAGCTCAGGTAAAACTACGAATACTACGAATAACAAACAAAATGTTGATTGTCTTACAATTTTACCTGCTCCCCATAAAACTCTTCTCTACCCTGTCATACATGCAAAAGTATTGACAATCATACCTTTCTGAATAGCTGATAAGACAAGGATATTTTCCTAGTAATTTGTACATCAGGCGTAGTATTTTATTTTTGCACTAGACAACCATTTGTATGGAGTAATAACAAAAATTACAAAAAAAAAAAATGTTTGATTAGTGATATTTGCCAAGGTTTAAGGCATTTTTGAACTTTTAATTATTAACAAAGATCTGCTACGGCATCAACTACGATAATAACTTAAAATTTCTGTACTGTCGCGCCGTAAATAATTTTTAAATTGGTTTCAAATGATTTAATCTGGGATTATTCATAAAAACTCTAAAAATCGAACTAACTCAAAAACTACTGAATTTCGGTAGAACATTTGGTGGCTTAATTTGTTGCATTTTAACCCTACTATGACGTCCTGCAAGGAATACGTCGAGTTACCAGTAACCCTGTATAAAGCAGTCACAGTCAGCGTATTGCAGCATAAATTATTAGAAATAAATTAAAATTCTACAGTGTACAGAACGAAGTTTTTCTTTAGCTGACGACTGTTGACTTTATGTAAGTACAAAGTGATAAGTCACAGTCAATTTAGTATTTTAATTACTTTCAGTAAAGCTAAGATTTTAGTAAACTTAGGGATGAATGACGTCATTGAAACTTGTATAAGAAAGTAAGTTGGTGCGTTTTCCTAGAGAGCTTTCTTGACACCAGTCAATATTCACTGCGTCTTTGAGTGTCAGAGAAGTGTCAAAACTAACATACCCCGATTTTTTTATGCAGTTGGGCAAATATAATAATTTAAATATTTGCTGCGGTAACATCTACTTATCGCTGTTCTAGGAAGCCGTAGCACACTATGGTTCTAAATATTCTGATGCTGTAGAATAAAAGATGAAGAAACTACAAAAATAAATGAAATCGATTCCAAGAAAGCAGTGGTTGGTTTATTTATCATTCAGCAATCTTTTATCAAAATATACCAGAACTTGTGTGATATTTCAAAGCTTCGCTGTGTGAAAGCAGCATGGTGTGCACATGACAGATAACGTAAATGGAAGCTTAGGATTGGCGTATGGACATAGAATTTAACGCGCATGTGTGCGCGCGGTGCGGGCGTGCGGCGCTCTATCGCCCGGCAACTACCAGGCGCCCAGAACATAGCAAGAGACCTTTGTTATTGTTGTAACAAATCGTGTGAAAGAGATAGAAGATGGGTGGTAACCACGGAAAGTTGGGGTGGAATGGGGAAAACTTTTACTTGTGTGCTGTAATGTAACTGCTGTAAGTTACAATGACGATGCGAAATGAAAAGTTTGAGCGAATTAACATGACTGATACGGGCTAAAGTTAATTTATGTTTTACATTTTACAATAGTTCTTATAATGAATGATCAAATTTGGCTTTTTGTTTTTGATTTCTCAAAATAAGTTTGTTTGACACGTAACTAAGGTACTTAAATTTACCATTTCCTGTATTTCTATTAAAACAAAGCATCTAGATTTATTCTTAAAATTCAGCTTGACTAATCGTCACATTTGTATGTGTCTAGTACCTACCTATATAGAAGAACAATGGAGTAACAGATAGATGTAGTATGTTTTACATTTACCTGACGGAATATAAATGTATCAATTGGCATAATAAAAATTAAATGTATTGTCTAATCGTGAAAACTAAAGCAAAGATATAAAATAAACATTATATCTAGTAGTAATATTTATTTAAGTATGTTTTGTCAGAATGCAAAACTGGTAGGTACGTGATGTTACAAAAATATTGTTTTACATTTTAAAATTTACTTAAATGTAAAAAGAATGTAAGATAAGTAGCTTTATCTATAATATAGATATTATGTAAAAAAAATATGCGAATTATTATTTGAAAATATAACGCGTAAGCGAAAAGGATGGAGTCAAGAAAGATCTTTGACCGTTAGAGCAGTGTAATACCAACAATCATGTTCTTCCGGGAAGGCCATGTAAGGCTTTACAAAATTAACGTGGTATACTGCGTGTGTATAAGGTAAGTAAGGTGGGAAACACGATACTGCGGTCATATTTTTTCTTCCGTGCCCTATTGCACTGCCAATGATTCAGTTGAGGTTACTCACTATAAACCGGTGCCCTATTTAATGTTTGTTTTTTTACAATGGCAACAACCCCGACGAAGTTACTGACACATTAATATTATTAGTATCTATGGATTCACATGCTTAAGGGTCGACGATCGAATATCCAGTCATCAAATAACTCGTCAATTATTTTCCTTCAATTTCTCTATCCATACAGTCATTATAAGACAACTATGAGAACCACTTCACATAAAGACATAAGTGGCTAACCTAAGCAATCTCTTCACAGCTTTTTACTAGGTACTTACAGAATAAAATAAACAATTTCCTTTATTTAACCATTCAGAGGGACATTAAGTTCTTAATCAAATAATAAACTCATTGCAAACCTTAATAAGATTTAACATTACAGCTGTGGTTGTGAAGTGATGAAGCATTATGTTTAATAAGAAAATTATAGACCGCTATTCCATTCCAATCTTTATTGGAATGCGGGCTTGAGAATTACTTGAAATAGTAAAAATAAATGAACAAAAGTGATAATTCTATGTTGTCTTTACAATGTGAAGATGACAATACGACTATAAATCAAAACACTGGCAATACTAATGTATAGATTATTTTGGAACTGTCAAATAAAACCTAACATCGAAATTAAAAAAAAGTGATTGTTCAATCAAACAATTAAACAAAATAGTGGTGCTCGACTAGGGGTTTGGCCGTTGAGTTGTGTAGACTATTGTTTAAATAATTATATGCAGACTGGGGAAGTCATGAGATATACCCAAGTTAATGTAGGTAATGTCGTATTTTCGTCTCACCTTGTAAACAATAGTACCTACACTACCTACTAAATTAAATTGGGGACTGAATTGGTTACAATTTTAGACATTATTATAGTTAAATTTAAATTTAATTAATAATTATGGAAAAAAGAAAGGGAGGCTTTTGGCCTGCAGTGGATATAGGACAAAATATAATAAATATTATAGATATATCATGCTCGGTCCTTTTCATCGTGGGACAAATAAAATCTTCGACGATATTAAAAAATATTTTAAGTGAAAGTTTTAACCTTTTCTTAACTAGCCGTCTATTAACAATTTACACCTACGCGTACTACGGTTACAACAAAAACTAGATAAACGAATTAACTCTTAGAAAACACGTAATTGAAACACCTACGTTGTCGTTTATACAATTAACTATTCATCTTTTATTTTTATAGGTTTAATAAAATCTGTGAAACTGAATAAATGTTCATTTGGAACATTACTGCCACGTAGTTTTTATAGTTAGAACAGAATAAAACACAATTATGTAAAAAGTAATGGGAAAATTTGACTTTTGTTAATGTAAATATTTTACAGAATGAAATTACAGAAAATGAATTACATGTTCCTAAATGATTCATGTCATATTAAAATGTCGTTGCTAAGCAAATGTAGCTACACCAACTCACTCCCTCGTTGTAATGTATTCTGTAACCGTGGCAACGACGGCACGCGACAGCGGCGCCCGTAATTCCCGAGTATCCCGAGGGACCTTGTAAATACCGTGTAACTTGTACTAGGACCGCATGAGTCATAAGGATGTGAGCTGTACATCTTGAACACGCGCGATAAGAATAATTGGCCAGCTTTAAAGTGTGCCCTTTGCAAGCAAACTACTTATTTTTTTTATTTTTAACCTACATGAGATATTAACTACGCGGTGCTTCGAGCTTTAATGTAATGGTAAGATAAAGGGCAGCCTGTAATGGTATTATAAGTATACACTTACGATCATTGCCTGACTTTTTATCCGTACAGATTTCACACGCATTTATTTGTAGAATAGTAATTTAAACATTATTGTGCAAAACAAATTGTTTACTGTAAACAAAGTTATGGAAAATTACTTCCCGTTTGACGTTCTTTTTCAACTTGACAGTAAGTACCTACTTTAAGCAGTTATTTTACTCTAACAAATAAGTAGGTAAATGGAAACTATACTTTATGAATTTCACTGTAACTAGATTCTAAGTATACGAAGATCCGTATCTAGAATAAGTAAAAGTTTAGGCGCATCGAACTTCCTAGGAAGGGTATCATTAGTTAGGTCGGAAGAATAAATAAACGCAACAGTAATGGCGGGGGAGCGTGTAGCGTGGCGCGTGAAATATTGCCTAGGCGGGAAAATTTACGATTGGACCGACGTGCAGCGGCAGCGAGCAGCGTAGCGAGCGATAGCGAAAGTACTAGGTGTGGAAATTCTGCGGTCCGCATAGTTAACTAATAATTTCAGCAAGTGAAGGGGGTTATTTAGTCAACGAAACTACATCCTATATTATCATTATTGAGTTTGATTTATTGTACAAAACTTTTTGCAAATCTGCAAGATATTTTTTCAGATTGTTGATTGTTGCACAAAGCATTACGCGCTACGAGAAAACCTACCAAAAACTTAGAACAATCAAAAATGGTTGGAAAATCTTTAGATTCTTACTATACTGAAAGTTGCCAGTTTTTTTCTATATAAGACTAGGCTTTCAATTCTGAAAAAGTAAGTTTTAAGGTTCGTTATTTTTTCTCGACTTTCTCAGGGAGGGGAATACCACTGGCGCAACTTTACTTTCGTTCCAATTTAACAAATAACGAAGCCCTACGTAGTAGTATTACTTTCCCAGAAGCTTTACAGAATGATATCACTCGATATTTGGCTTATTATTATACACACGCACATTTCATCAATACATACACACACACATACGCGAATAATTGTGTTGACCTTGAAATAGACCCCTTGCTCTATAACCATGGTTTATCTATCTTAAGGCCCCTCCCTACCCTATACATTTTTTAAAAGAAAGCATCCAAGTCGCCAAAATCACCGAAACGTCTACGAAAGTACTAGGCATGCAGTAAGCGGCAGGAGATTGGCTATGAGAGCCAATCGCACGGAAGACGTGAATATTGTCGTAAAACGTAACGCGGCATGTCAAACGCATGCGCCGCGCCGCGCTCTGCGGGTGATTTGGCGCGCATTGTTGGTAAACCACTTTAGGGTTGTCAAATTATTGATTTTACATGCTTGCTAATTTAATTAAACTGCTTCGTAACGGTAAGTGAATGATGTACTTTGTGCGCTTATTGCATGCATGCATACACACATACTATTGGAATTAGTATTCTTAGAAAAAAGGAGATGATACATAATTCAAAAAAATATCTAGTTAACTAGGTATTATTTTAGAGATTATATAGATAGATTTTTACATTTATTTTGCGTTGTGGTTATAATATGGCTATTTACAGTAATTAATTTCTATTGATGAAGGTTTTCTATGTACACAAAAAAACAAAACATTTAAAAAAGAAATGGGGTATTCACAATTTTTTTTTTTGCCTACTGAGATCTCAAATGCGGTACGTAAGTGTGTATAGCTGGGAGGAGCCCCGAGACGTCCTCCTACTGATGGACAGATGACCTGGTGAAGGTCGTGGGAATGGTTGGATG
Organism: Hyppa rectilinea; assembly: GCA_951799385.1. NCBI lineage: Eukaryota > Metazoa > Arthropoda > Insecta > Lepidoptera > Noctuidae > Hyppa > Hyppa rectilinea. Next base: position 4,659,452 of record OX637319.1, read on the forward strand.
TAACTTGTTCAGAACCGAAGCCTATGTTTAACGGTAGACGGCTTGTGGCTGACACGGCACTTTCGTGCCTTACCGACCGTGTATTTTTGTAAAAAAGAACTCAAAATAACCACTTAATTCTAACTCTTTGAACAAAAAAGTGTCACAAAAACCCGTGTGACATCAAGTTTATTATTATTGACAACCTTGTTGCAAGTGCATGTGTCCATCCACCCCCTAAAGTGACAACATGTGTGCCCCGGCTGCGCCCGCGCATAGACACAGGACGCTCCCATCGTCTATGATCATTGGGAACTTTCATTCTGACACCATTATGAAAACAATTAGTGCATGTGACGGGTGTTAATCTATGTGTGGGACTTGTTAAGTAATGTAATACTAATTATTATTTGTTATTTAGTGTCATTCCGGGTCTTGCATGTGGACCTATCTCTTGAATGCATATTAAACGACACGTTCTTCAAGTTTTTGACAATGACACCACTTGTTTCACAAATAATTGAAGAACTTTACTACCAAGCATAGCTAAAGGGTTACTTGTTATAAATTTATTCTGATCCAAAAAAATATATATTTTGATATGGTGCTATATAGTATTAGACAATAGTAGTTATGTGCAATGACACTCACTGATGATTTAATCGGGTTTTTTTTAAAGAATGTAATTTCCTCTCGCAATAACACCCAAATTCTAGAACCGCTACGCTTTTTTTAGACTCACAGAAATAAGAGTCGAAAAAAGTACCAGTTAAACGCGCTGTACTATTTTGGCGAGAAAACATTGCACGCGGAAGTGAGTCCTAAACAAGTGAACAGTCGTCCCGTCTCCGGGCCGTTAACGCCGTTTCCAGCACACATATAACTTTACGCCGTCATGCCAGTTAGCTGGACAAAACACAAAGCTCTTCTGCTAATTCTGAACTTGCTAAAGCGTTACTGTCGTTGTGGTGACCATTGAATTGTTTACTCACTCGCCAGTAGGTTTACAGAAATGGAGAATTGTTAACTCGTAAGTATCCAGAAATGGAGTAGTTTTTGTGAAGTTTTTGGTTTTAGGAAAGTTGAGGTTAAGTCTGAATCAGTTCAGGTGGATTGACTGAAAAACATTTTAGATAATATAAGTTACCTAGATCAAAAGCATGAAAAAAAATTCTCTTGCGATGTTTTCCATGTTTGGCTGAAGCCTAGGAAAGCAACACTCAAATGGTAAATTATCTACTTATTTTCGTTAAATGACGACCGTCCATCTACATAATATAGTAGACATCTAAATAGGAATGGAGTATTGGTAACAAAATCATTAATAATTTATGATTTTTTGTAGCCACTCCCAAGTCGAGGCATTTTGCTAATGAACCAAAAAAATCTTAAAGAAGTTATTTTTTTGTATGCAGTAATAATCATCAAGGACACGATAAACTCGAATACCTCTCCCCCGTCCTTGAATATCCCATGAAACACTTGACCGACATTCTCAAAGAAACAAACATTCTCCAGCGAGTAATAGTTTAATAACGTAAACTAACGAACTTACAAACATGCTATAAACGTCTATATCGAAACCCACGCGTTGCCACACACCCTTCGTGAAGTTATGGTTGCCCTAAAATACAGAAAGCCCTAAAAAACACATTAATTTCATTTGTTTGGGTTCTTTTAAAGAACTGTCCTGATGTAAACGACATTACGATTAAATACGTTATCTATACATAATTAAGTAGATTATGTCATTTATAAATTAAAGTTGCTTCTAACCTACACAACGGATTTTAATGAGCTTTCGCCATTATTTAGTAGAGTATTTGTCCTGTAAGGTATATGTTTTGTGTACTTAATTAAAAAAAAATGTCTAATCGTTAAAAACCTTGCGAAGTGGAAGGGAGTGATTAGTTGCGAAGCGATAGCTAGTTGAACATCAAATAAAAAATCTTTAAAAAAATGCTATTTAAAACGTTTTAAATTACCTTTAACAAAAAACATTAAGAGCTCGTATGTAGTACCTAAGTGAAATCAATGAATTGATTTAGGCGCCGGCCGTGACCGGCGTTTATTCTATTAAAGTTCGTAACAATCTTCATAACATAAAATTCCGATGCATTTGGTGCATAAAAACCCAAATTCAAATTACATGCAATATCATAAATAATTACTTATGCATTTAACGATTCGATTCCCATCGTTCCCAAGCGGATTATTCTTCTATTAGAATTAATTAAATTAAGTATGTGTAAATTTTATTATTCTGTTTGAAGTTGTGATTGCGACAGCCCTGTCCGGCATTCCGTTCCTCAAATCCCGTTGAGTTTCCCTCAGCCAGCAACAGCGCTGATGTAACCTTGACCGATTTGGACTAGCAGACAGGTTGCTTTAGGTTTCTATAAGTACCAGGGAAGCATAAATGAACCTAGATGTATGTACCATTCTGTTATCAAAGAAAGTGCGTTGACCCATTAAGGCCTTGACATTATAAGAAGTGTAACTACTTACCTACGTTCAAAATTTAATTTAATGTTTATCACAGGCATCCATTAACTTACGATTACTATGGATGCACAATTCATTAATTGTTCCTTATTGGCGAATAAAAAAAAGCAAAAGAAAAAAAATACAGACATTTTTTCATTTTATTTATTTTGCCCATATTTGAGTTTGTCAGTTTGTGTCCAGTGTAAGTATGCCCAAAGATTTCTAACTAAATGGACATCTCTGCGGACCCAAAGTAAACAGCCGAAATTGTCTCCCGTAACTAAATATACTGGCATGATTATGCAGTATACTGAATAACACATAAACGCAAATAAAACATCATTACAAAATCCTAAACCGCAATCATAAAATGCCACGGTAACTACGGGCTACGAATCCGTCACTTGGAACATTGTCTGGGCTATATCAGATTTGTAGGTTAGTTTGGTTTATCATTAGGCAATCGTTTCCCGTCGTGCACATTGTGCAAGCGAGCTTTTATTGCAAACCTGAACATGCATTTTACAATCTACATTTTCTTAACCATTTGAACATTTTGTGGGTTCAATTCGCCAAAAATATTCTAGATTATATGTAGGTAGGCATAACGTTCAGTTTCATTAGTGAAATTCGCCCTAAGAATGTTCCGCTTCAACAAATCATTTTTAATATCTGAAGTTTACAAAATAAAGTCATGTTGTAAGTCAAAAATTACTTATCTCCTGACCAGAAAAGAAATAAACTTTATTTATTTTCTTACTTGTATCATTGAATACGATTCTCCAGCATTTTGTTCCAGGAATCATGTGTTAGTTACCAAGGAAGCAGGATCTTTTGATCGCGTGTTACATGGAACGGACTACAACAAGGATTTATAGAGGACTTCGCTGAAATTTCGACTAACCATGAACTGCTACTTGCAAGCTTACGTAGCTATTTATAAACGTGTTAAAATGTTTACTTCAGTTACAGAGATTTATCTGGCGGTCTGTTCGTGTTACTAGAAGAGCATGGCATGAGATATTCGTATATCGCGTGGTTGATACGAAAGAAATATAGGTACTTACTATAGATAAGACTATTAATAAAATACTAATTGATTCTGTATTCTATATACTAAACAATTTTAGTTGCGGAATTCTTCAGCCTTTACAAAACGGAATAACTTGATTCATGTTACTGATAATGAATGATAACATAAAAATCCGAAGTAATTCTATCTTATTTACGAATTAATTAGTGTTGAAAAAGCCTATAAAATGCAGTGTCTTTATTTAAAATAAAAACAGACGGCCTGTTACAGATGGTCACAATCACAATAAACATTTCAATGCCCCGTGATAATATATTTTTATCGATATTAATTTACATAAACCACTAACAAATTATGCATCATTTTCTGCAAAAATTATGTAAAATAAAAATCACAATCTGTCTTAAACTGAATTAATTTGCATTATCATTTCCAAAAAAAAAGCGTTTTTTTTTTATTTTATCATCCTAGACAACCTAATTTTATTCATAGCTACGCGCCGCGCGATAAAATCTAGATTTACCAGATCTCTCAGCCTAAGCCGTGTCTCGTTTGTACCTAGAATTACCAGGACGGCATAACGTACCAGGAGGTTTGTAAGCACTAAGTTTACTTTCAATACCTACTCACACATGCGAGGTTTAACAAGGTAAACTGGATTTTCAACAAGATGTTTTTATTGTTGACGGGATTTCGGTTCAGCATCTCTTATCAATTATTTTTTAACTAAGTACTTGTGCATTTTGCACATACTGAATTATTCACGGATAAGTTATGTAATGTCTCTATTACCAGTAATTAGTAAACGTGTGTGCGTTGCTAAGCGCAAGCGCATTATTAAGATGCAACGCATCACTCTCCGGCCCTTCTCACATAGTAAGTGCTATCGATACGTGCAAAGCTTTTGACCGGAAATTAGAACTTTTGATTGACAAATTGACATATTGTTAATACCAAGTCAAGGTACTGAATTAATCATTCGGTCTAATAGACGTGCCAAAATCTATTTTACAGAAAGATAACAATCCTGCAAGACGTTGCAAGAACTTGGACCAGCTAAAAAAAATGTAATAGTTTCATTATTCTTAAAATTTACTCCACAATGTTAGTAGAGTAGAATATGTACAGATGCCACCACAACAAGTTACTCCGATCTGTCAAATTTCTTTAATAGATTTACAACTTTGTGACAAAAGTATAGTTGTGACAATTGGGAATATTTGACAGTTTGGGATAGCTTGATGTGCTGGCGTCTGTACCTACATGGGTACTGTGACTTGTGAGGTGTCACACTCTTCAGCACTGGAAGAGTGCTCGCTAAATGTCTATATGGGTACGTACTTTATACCTACATCTCACGGCAACACGTCTAATATAAAACTCATATTTTTTCAAAACAAAAGCCTAAATAGTCGTACTTAAACTACTTAATTGTAATTATTTTCAAAGCTCGAATGCAGCCAGAGTTATTTTCTTACCAGCCAGCTACGACATAAGGTCGCATCAAACCTTAAAACGTAAACCTCGTCTTAAAACGTAGTAAGCGATTTGTTAATGATCGGATGTGTAATGATGAGGTTAATAAATACTATTTTTCATGTATACTTATATAGACTTTATATTCAGACTAACGATACTAATTAAACATGAATCTTAAATATAATATATACAACCTAAAACTAAAAAAAAATTGCTATTATTTGTACAAGTGGTAAAAAAGGGGAAGAGGCGTCAAAAAATTCATCCCCATCGCTGTCTGTGGGAAATGTGCCTAAAAGGCTTGCAGCGTTGCCACGTTGGAAGGCAATTCTAATTCAATACTATTTTTTATATAGGTACTTCGTAAGATTTGGAAATTATATTTTTTTATGGCGTCCGAACCATGTATATATGCCAATACATGTGCGGGCTTGGTTGTGCGGCTGTCTCGATTAGACCAAAAACTCTAAACTTTATAGTGCATAGAATGTTTGTTGATAGCTTATTGTCTTTTCATTTGTTTTGTCATATTCATTGTTCTATATGGACATGATTATTAGTTCATTGAACCTTCTTCGTTTGAACTTAGCTTATGGGAATTATATCAATAACACTAAACGCACATCTAACTCTGCGTTCAGCTGTCACTTGTCAGTGACACCATTGTTGGGGAAATTGGCTATTAATTGAAAGTGACACAAGTGAACATTGTGTTTTGTACCTAGTCCCTGCTAATGAAGTTAGCAGTCGCAGGCGGCCATAGAGAAATAGAGATTATCATTGGTAACAAATTGGATGCTAACGTTAAAAGGTAAAATAAGGAACTAAAATAAAGTGTAGAAGATTCACTTCACAGCAAAAGACGACGCGAAAAGAGATAGTTCACTTATAAAACACATGTCGTGTTCAGTTTCATAACACAAAACAAAGACTCTTTATAGTTTACACAACGACGGATACCGACACCATGATCAGATTAACATGAGAATAAGAAAAAATGATTCCAGTAAACACGAATACTTAGCATCATTCCAACTCCTATCTTAGCGGCGGATATCAATCAAAACGAGAAACAATCGCTTTCTTTGCAACGCTTCCCCGTACCTTAAAGAATATAAGCTCAGTTTGTTCAACCGCAGATTTAAAAGCTAAACATTGTCTCCAACACAAAGAGCTTTAAAGAAAATTACCAAACGGGACATAACAGCAAAAACAAACACCAAGCTGAAAGCGAAATTTCAAAGAATCGCGTGCGCAATCCTAACGCTACTGTTTGCAAAAACTTTAAAATCTTACCTTACATGGTTAAAGGAAATGAAACTCTAACTTAAAGCTAATAGTATTGTTATTACATTATTTAGAAAAGAAAGGCTTTTCTGCCGTTATCTAAATCTTCTAAGAGTTTAATTATACGGGCCTCGGCCACAAAACCGACAATGAATTTATGCATGAAGGGACAGAGAATTTCTCCTCTCGAATCGCCGGGATCTTGTATAAAAGGAACAATAGTCTTTACTTTTAATCTCGAGTTGTTTTTTAAATATATTTTTTGGTCGGGATCGAGTTCGTGTGTGACTGGATTTACGACTTATGAAGAGTATAGGGTTGCCGCAGGGCTTAAGACCTTATCAGGTGTGAACTTGAAATGATGACTGTATTAAGATTATATAGGTTGTAAAAAGTGATAATCTTTAATTTCGAGGAATCAGGATTGATGTTGATGAAGCGTAAAAAATGTAAGGGCCTTCAAAGATCCAAATAAAAGGAGGCTTAAAGATACAGATACAGGGTCTCTAGTCGGTCAAAATTGCTTGACAAGCACGAAAACTTCACGTGCTTGTGAAGCAATTTTGACCGTCTGAAGACGTCGTTTAGAAATTAGCCTGATGTAACTGACAAGCAATCTTAGGGTGGATTTCACTAATGAAACTGAACGCGATCAGCGCATAAACTACGTTTAAGACCTGTCAGCTGGTTAGTATCAGTATTTTCCATAGAATATTGACACTGACAGCTCTTGAGCGCGTTTTAGATGTGCTGATCGCGATCTGTTTAATTAGTGAAATGGGCACTTAGTACGCTTGATGAAAAAAACATATTTTTGCAATGCTTGTCAAACTTGCTTGGCTGTTTAGTTTCATGTTTGCCAAGCAACACGTTCAGTGTGCTACGGAACGTTATGGCGAGCGCACGTGATTCGAGCGAAGACAATCTTTGCCATCGTCTCGTTCGTTTCTTTTTTGTTTTCTTGCACGAAGCAATGGAAAGAGAAAGATAGACCTTAACTGCATTTAAAAACATTCTATATTTTTGTAAGTAGTTATAATGTTTCTATTTAAGCGCGAGTTCAAGACTGGGTCACTCTGAGGCGACTAAAATGAAAATAAATGCGGATGGTTGACAAGCAAGCTTGACGTTGCGTCAAGCCTCGTCAAGCGTGCTTGTCAAGCATGTAAATGCTTGTCAAACAATTATGAATTAATAACATATTTCATGTCTAAATGTAATATAAAAGTATGGGTTCAAATAAATATTTCTTTAACTACAGACGTGTTGACTGTAGAGGTATAAAATTTGTAAGTAGCCTTCAGTTTCATACTTCATAAGACCACTGTAATAATGCCAATATCACCAAAGCAACTGAACGCGATCATCAAATTTAAACTGCGTTCAAAAGTTGTCAGTGATCGTGTTAAGTCTCATCCGTGAAATTCACCCTAGTTATTTAATAAAATTATACATTTAGAAACCAGCGCCATAGAGCTATGAGTGTGGCTAATTGCATGTTAGATAAAGCCATTACAAGCCCTTAGAAACTTAGGCACGAATCTCAGTTACGAAATAACCGTTAGTGCTAAATACATGGAACCATAAAATAATTAACATTTCCATGTACATTCGTGTGTTCGCGATATCCGATGAAGATATTGAATTTCATTAACAAGTATTATATTTCTAATCACTTTAAGAAATTAGCAGTAGAAACTGTTTTCCTTTATTTTTAGTTAACCTATGTATGTTGTGTTTGTGATCTTAATGTGCGAGTGGCAATTAAAAATTTTCTTTCTTTCTTTGTCCCACTGCTGGGCAAAGATATCCCTCATTACTTTTCTAGTTTTTTTAATGTTGTGCCTCTCGTCACACGTGTTTCCTAGGCTTGACTCGGAACTTTAATATTTCGTGTGAGAATAATCTTTTTTACGTTGCAATAGTTAACCCTTATAATATAAGGGTTAACTATTGCATATATTATAACTTTTATATTATAACAATTTGTTATATTATAACAAATTATTCAACTGTTTTATACCAATTATTTGTATTCTATTTTGTGGCATTCTTTGGGTATTTCAGCTGAAAGGGTTATATGATTATGAAACTCGATATTATCATCAACAAATGGCCTTTGGACAGCAATAAACTCTGTCACTAACCACACGAAAAATGAAAAGATCAACAAATAAAAGCAGATTTTTATTTATAATATTCTAATAGACAAGTTGAGAGAATTACTACAAAAATTTAAATTCATCGCCACCAGTTTATTAAGATCACCACAATTTTTTTTTCTATGCAAAAAGGTTTGTCATAATTTTTTTTCTCAACACGTGCTGACCCTACACCCCTCCCTTATCTCTTATACCCCCTCCTTAGCCCTTATACCCCCCGGCTAACCGGGCTAACATGACATTAACTGCCCGCACGATGTGCGTGTGATTCTGTTTGATGCGTACGCGCTGCAAACGACGCCAATTTGCAATTTGGCGAAGTAACACGTATTTTAGTAAGGTACATTTTTTAAAGTTATTTTTGTAACCGTTGCCAACTGTGTAATTGTTTAATTATCTAATTAACGTGAAAAAATTTGTGAGAAAGTATTTGGTATGCGTATTTTTAAACTTTCTTGTTGGTATATTATGTGCGTGTTCTTTTATCGGTATTTATATTAAGAATATACCTAAAATTCTATTCTCATATAACTACCTACTTTTTTAAACCTCCAGACTGTAAATACCCATTTATTTTACATTTTTAAATAGGTTTCAACGCCATGGTCGTACAGAGAATGTAATTTATTGTTAGTTTTTTTTGTACTATCAATTCCATTTTGTTATTAAAACAAACGTTATCTCTAGACGCCTAGTATACTATTCAACGCAATCAATATCCGTTGTGTGTGATAGTTTTCGACTCAGAATTGATTGCCGGCCGGCATAATATTATAACTTCAATAAAAATAATAATACTGCTCGAGCAAAATATTATTCTATTTGGAAGAAAGCTTTCAGTCCTAGACGCTTTATTTACTTCATCCGTGCGAAACAGGTCGGTACCTAATTCTTTTATCATTTTAAAATAGTCACTGGCCATAAAGAATAGTTTTATACCACCAATCAGAATTTGTAGGTCTCAAAACTCAAAATCCTTAGGACCATAATAATACAAATGAACAGAACAAGAAATAAATTATTTAAAAATTATTTAATGTTTCCATTACCTACTAATATTCAATTATATTTGACTGTAGGACAGCATTCCAATTAGCTTCAATAATGATTATATATAAAAAAAACTTTAAGTAAGTGTGGTTTTTAAAACATACATTTTAAATTCTAGAAGTAAAAATTAGAAGGGATAAATAACTTCCTCATCGGCTTAAAATATAATCCAGCTTAAAGCTAAAACAAACCTACCTGAAGTTTAATGGCGTCATCTTTACACCAGCATGCCCGTAATTCACCTAGTTCAACAAGCACTAAACAACACCACAATACAGTCAGGCACAAAATAAAAAAAAAGTTCGAAGTTCAAAAATAAAAATAAAAAAATTAAAATTCCCGCCAAACTGCGCGCGTTTGCGCAGGCGCGCGGACAGTGAAGTGACTGGCTTCACTGAAGTGCGTGTGACGCAGCCTCCGTCGAGCGGAGTGTCTGTCGGCGACGCTTGCGCATCCTAGCAGCCCCCACCACGCCCCTCATTCATGAAAACGTTCAATGGAGCTTTGGGCTTTGAGGCGAACTTCCAGCCCAGCATCTCGCTTTGCCCTTTCAAGTAAAACAATGGAGCTTTTGTAAATAATGCCGTTTGTTCTTGTTTGTAAGCTTTTTGCAATCGAGGGGTTAGGGTTATATGTTTTATTGGTACTTTGTGGTGCCATTATCCCATTGACTTACTACACTAAAATTACGTACCACATAGATTTATACACATACGAGTACATAATTACAACAACTATACCTTTAGGTTAGCGGAATTTCAGGCGATTTATATTTCAAGCGATCTTATCTTAAACGTTCAGAATCATCAGAAAATTCCAATTCAAATGGGACTTATTAATAAGTTTAAAATTAAAAGAATAAAAATAATTTTCGTAAACTCAATTATTAGAGTAAAGACCTTGCGCCGTAAGTACGCAAACCGTACGTAGCCGTAGCGTTTTTATAGTCGTAGCCGTAGGCGTACTACGCGGATCTTAGAAGTAGCGTAACCATTGGCGTACTACGCAAGCCGGAGCCACAGCGTCGCCGAACCCACTTCAAAAGCGTAGTAGGTTGGTAAATATTATTTCAAATCGTCCCGCACGGAATTTGAAACTCTTTTATTTATTTATTTTTATTTAAATCCAGTCCATGTATTTCAATAATAATAATAAAACTTAAAAGCTAACAACTTAAACTATACTTAAATTAAACGACGATGTAACTAACTATATACAAATACATTCAGTCAAAAAAGTATCGGGAATGGATGATTTGTTTATGGTTCCAAATTCAAATTTTAGTTTTTTTGTAGTTGTTAGATTGGCACAACTGTTTTCCATTTTGGCGCGGAGTTTGAGTTGCATCTGTTATTTTTATTAAATACAGTGCTGGTTTTAGTAGTATCATACCTATATAGTGTATAATAATTATGTAATTTCATAATGGACAAAAATATCGAACAAAGAGTTTGTCTTAAATTTTGCATCGCCAATGGAATTTCGTGTTCGGAGTCACTGAAAATGTTACAGAAGGCTTACGGTGAATTGACTTTATCAAAAACTCGTGCTTATGAGTGGTTCAAAGCGTTCAAAAGCGGTCGAGATGTGATGGAAGATTTGCCTCGCTCTGGTAGGCCGTCAACGTCTGCAACTGAAGTTAACATCGCAAAAGTGAAGAAAATAGTGACTGAAAATCCCCATTCAACTCTGAGAGAGATAGCCGCCGAACTTTCTGTATCTCACGAGTCGATCCGTACCATTTTAACTAATCATTTGGGTATGAAACATGTTGCTGCTCGGCTAGTCCCAAAAGATCTGAATTTTCTCCAAAAACTCAATCGCATGAAAGTCGCTGAGGACATGCTAGAACGAGTCAGTTCGGACCCAACATTCATGAAACGCATTGTTACTGGTGACGAGACGTGGGTTTACGAGTTTGACATGCAAACTAGTCAACAAGCTTCGGAGTGGCGCCTTCCAACTGAACCGAAACCGAAAAAACCACGCCAAAGTCGATCAAAAGTCAAAGTCATGTTGACTGTTTTCTTTGACTATCGCGGTGTTGTGCACTCTGAATTCTTACCGGAAGGTCTAACGGTAAATAAAGAATATTATTTGAGCGTTATGCGGCGTTTAAAAGGCCAGGCAAATTCGACGAAAAAGGCCAGATTTGTGGAAAGAAAATTCTTGGATTTTGCACCACGACAATGCGCCTTCGTACAAGGCTATCATTGTGAACGAATTTTTGACCAAACACTCAACAAATACCATCCAGCAACCACCATATTCACCAGATATGGCTCCTGCTGACTTTTTTCTTTTTCCTAAACTCAAATTACCACTTCGTGGCACCCGTTTTCAATCGATAGAAGACATAAAGGAGATTTCGCGGCGAGAACTGAACTCAATTCCGGAAGCAGCGTTTAAAAAATGTTTTGATGAATGGATTATTCGTTGGCGCAAGTGTATCGTTTCTAAATGAGCATACTTTGAAGGTGATAAAATAAATTTGGATGGATAACAGACATTTTGTGTATTATTGATCTTTTCCCGGTACTTTCTTGACAGAGTAGTAAATACAAAAACCGAAAGGACACTTAGGCGTCGAAGTACTCATCCGCATCGCTGTCGTCCGGTAACGTGCCCAGAAGACAGGCAGCATTTGAAATGAAAAAATCAACGAAATTTATTTCAAAAGTATTTCTTTACATTTGGGGCCGCCAAATGTAGAGAAATACTTTTTAAAACAATTTCATCCTCAGATACCGAGGTCAGAGACGGACCGCCCTAGCTGCGTCTTCTTAGTCCACAAATGCTAAGGAATCATTGCCAGAGTAGACCATTACACAGACACATGGACTTCCAGAGCATCGCGAGCGACAGAGACTTTTTGGAGGAGTTGCGACTTGTGAGCGACACTCTGCGCCCCCTAAGACCCTGCGCCCGTTTGCACACCCCGCAAAACCGTCCCTGAATGAACGTTAAATGTTTATCATATAATCACGTGGTACGTCACGTTTAAATATTATAACATCCTTTAAAGTCTAGATAAAATTTGTGTCACATAGTGTAATTTTATATTTTTATCATTGCATTAACAATATTGCGGGTTGCGGAAAGCGTTCCGCGACATCGGGGCAGACAAAGGTATAGATAGGGGGATGTGCAGGATTGGTCCATCCTTACCCGCACTGGATGGAGCGGAAACGAGTGTCAGACTCTTACTGACTAAAACCCATCCATGTTCCTTCCGTAGCCTTTTTTTTAGGAGTGGGAAGGAGAAAGGAGACACCTTTGGCTTGCAGGGGGATGACATTTTCTTTTATATCAAATTGCCACTCTATCATGAATCATGGAAAGCAGTAGCATCAGTCATGCTTTAGGTAAGTGATGTGTAAAACTAAAACAAAATGCAGTTGAAATAATATGTAAGTTAATGTCATAATGTTCCGGTAGGCACTTGGTGACAAAATTATGATGAATAAAAATTACATTGTGACGATAATGCACATCACGGGTCCCTGCATATTTATCTGCAATTTTCCTGTATCTACAGCAACTAAGTATAGAATTTAATATCCGTTGTCTACATTTAAAAAAATCGAATTACATTGTTGCATACATTTGTGTCATAGAAGTACCAAACCCTCATTGAGTAGGTAGGTACAGAGGCCAGCACATCAAGTAACCACAATCTGTCAAATTTCTTTGATAGTATTTCAACTTTAACGCAAAGACATAAGGTTCATTTTTAATTGAGAAAATTTGACAGTTAGGGATAGCTTGATGTGCTGGCGTCTGTACCCACAGACACTGTAATGTTCCCACTGCTGGGAGACAGGCCTCGTCTCTGTGGGAGGGATTGGGCTATAAAATGAAAGGCATTGCATTTACACGTGCGTAATGCAATGACCTCGCAGAAACATCCCGAACGAGTGAGTTATAAAAGCGTCACAGACAAGTACCATAGGCGAATTTTGGCAAAATTTCGCAACACCCTTATCTAGGATAGTACCGCGGAAGTTATAGCAATCGGTTTGCGTTTGCGCAACACACATGACACGTAGCGGATGCTTATCAGAAGCGTGGGCTTATCACATCCGCGCATGACTGCCGACGATGAGACCTCACCACTGCTATTGATTCTTTTAATTAACTCCGTATTTCTTCATTGTGTGTCTGACAGCTTTATAAGCCTTTAGACAGTTGTTGAAAACTGTTGGGATTGCTTGTAGTCTTATAGCAACGCGCGGGGCTGCGACTGAATAGGTTTTGGGTAGGCACTTCCGAAGTTGCATAGTTAAGAACATTATCGCCATTGCTTACAGAATAAGTAAGCTTTAGCGGCTATATTAGCCTTAAAACCAATAACCGTTGGGGTAGACGTGTGTGGAATGGGCGAAACGTAGGATAGAACGTCTTTGGTGAACTGGCGGCGACGATCTTTGCAGGGTGACGGGTAACAGCTAAATGAGGATGGCGTGCGATTAGAAAAGGCATACCCAATACTAGAATGATATTATGATGATGTTAAACGTACAAAGTTTGAACTTTTTAAGTGGGTAAATGATATAATTAAACAATAGAAATCGCCCAACAAAATTGCATGTGCAATCTGGCAACGGTTCGTTTGCGACTGATAGCTTTTTATTCATTTGTGGGACTTGTAACTGGTCAAATGTGGGTGTAGGAGCTGTATCTACTATACTCATGCTTACCCATTCAGCGAATACATGCGTTATGTTTTATCTGGGCGCATATAATCATAGACGTCTATTTAAATTGGTAAAAGTGTGTAATAACAATGAATAGAGACAATATAAAATATAGTACTTAGTTATAAATTGTATGTTACTTAGTTACTTTGTTGTTGTTGTTTGTTACTTAGTTATACTTAAGTTATAAAGTGATATTAATATGTTCCGTTCCCACAGACAAACCGTGACAACAGTTTTGTGGGGCATAGTTTATAAATTAAGACTTTATGTAAACATTACTTAAAAAAAAAAAAAAAAAAAAATTTTTCCCTCAGTGCCCCACACCAGGGGCTCATAAATATATCGTGGGTGCGTTTACAAACACAAATCTCGCACATAAACACTTACACCCGGAACTACCATCTTTGGGTCATACAAATATTTGAAGCTCGACGCAACTGAATATGGGACTCCCGTTTGGTCTCAAACCTTACGACAATATATTTCTCTCTTTGTCTGATTCTTTAGATTTGTGGCGTTGGAGGCTAAATAATAACAGCCACACGGGTCGATCGATCAGGTTAAGCTACGCTTGCCGCGGTTGGTCTGTAGATGAATGACCATCTTTAATACCAAGACCTCTCCGTGCTTCGGAAAGCACGTTAAGCCGTTGGTCCCGGCTGTCATTTGCAGATCTTTGACAGTGGTTGCGGGTCATCAGAAGCCTGAAAATCGGACGGACAGTCTTACCAGTCTTATCGTGTTACCCAGTAACTGGGTTGTGAAATTCAGATAGGCATCGCTACATGTAAACTACTGGTATTCAGCTGCATACGTTAAGACTGGAAGCTGAACCCACCATAGTTGGCAAAAGGCTAGACAGAGCGCTTGAAGTGAACTGTTATTCCACCTAACGGGATTGATACTATTCACAGCTCACTTAAACATAGTTTCACGGTAAGATTTTTTCAGAATAGCAATATACTAGTTATTCTACTCTTTGATAGCAATGCAGATCTCACATCGAACCACTAGTTGTAGAAATCTTGGCAACTTGGGTTTCAAATCATAAGATTAAGTAAAATTATCTCCTAGACCCGACAAAGCCGACAATCACTCCAAAAGTCTGGCTATTACGTCGGCAGGCAACACC
The DNA here is from genome assembly GCA_951799385.1 of Hyppa rectilinea. NCBI lineage: Eukaryota > Metazoa > Arthropoda > Insecta > Lepidoptera > Noctuidae > Hyppa > Hyppa rectilinea. Next base: position 4,674,761 of record OX637319.1, read on the forward strand.
AATCACTGCCCCGTTTGCTAATATTTATATTTTGCAACACTAGCGACCCGCCCGTCTTCGTACGGGTGCAATGAAGAAACTATCACGCGGGTGAAGCCGCGGGCGAAAGCTAGTTGAATTATACGTACTTATAAACTTATTTTCAATCATCACTCTGTCTGTTGAGGAGCTCGTGGCTAACTACTAACAGCCGCACAGGTCGATCTATCAGGTTAAGCTACGCTTGCCGGGGTTGGCCGTGGATGTGTGACCATCTTTACCTACATAACGAGACTGATCCGTGCCTCGGAAACCACGTTAAGCCGTTGGTCCCGCATATCATTTGTGCATCTTTGACAGTCATTACGGGTCGTCAGAAGCCCGAAAAATCTGACCGCTAGCCTAGTCTTAGGGGGTATCGTATTGCCCAGTTACTGGGTTATGGAGGTCAGATAGGCAGTCGCTCTTTGTAAAATACTGGTATTCAGCTGCATCCGGCGTTTAAAATCATTTGCGTATTAACTCTATATTTATACACATAATATTTACATAAATAGAAATACTAAAAATTCTAAAAATAACTATGTACCTACTTACAAGTAAGTATATAAAAGGGTAGGGGAAAAAAAATTCGTCCACAGCGTTGTCAATAAGAAAAGTTCTCAAGAGGCTGGCAGCATTGCCACTTTATACGGCAATGCTGATTCTTTGACCAAAAAATAGGCCAGAAAAAAAAAAGCCCTCTGGTCAAGTGAAGAGTCGACCAACCAACCTTGGCGATGTTTCGAAAAACATAGTGGGTACTAGGACCCCATGACCCCTGTTTCAATCCCAAGCGGCTCGCAATATACTATGAGCTATTATTGACATTCATGTTCATAGCTTCATACAACGAGCGGAAAAGGACTGATAATAATAAATTGTAGTACATTGAATTACTTTATTGCGCCTGTGTGCAATGGCGATCTTGTAAATATAGGTACATAAAATAGCTATAATTGTATTTAATCTCCGCGGCCATGACCGATGTCAATACAATTTGATTTGTATCTTCTATTTTATTTACACTAAATTAATTCTACTTAAATGTCTCACTAGTTAAGCTTCTACAAGATCAGTTAAAGACGCCTGAGGACCTAACTCATAGAGAAAATGTGAGTATAAAACTATGATAAGTTCATGTTAACTAGACCAATTTTGATTGCTAGGCATTTAATATTCTTGACTACTTAGTAAATTAATAAAAATACATTTCCTACTTATTTATTTTTGCATCATTTTTACATGGAAAACTAAATGATTTACCGTTTCCTGACAACTTTACGATTTGTTATCAAACTAGAATTGTAATTTGCAATCTTAGAAAACCAAACACAGTCATAAACTCAAAGCATTTATTTCAAATAAACCAATTACAGGCACTTTTGAATTGTCAAGGGGTCGGTCAGTCAGAAAGATGAAGCTAGTTGCCCATTCCAAAGCAGTAGGTACCTATGGAGAAGAACGGGCAAGAAACTCCATGGACACTCTTTTAAATCAAAATATGTTTACAAAAACTGGGTTACATCATTCATGTTGAAATTACACGTGAGAACGATGCAGAACTTAATAAAAGCGTCCATAATTACAAGATTTAAAAAAACAATTCAAAATTATTTTAATTTTAAAACAGCCGTGGCAGCTAATAGGTGACCAGTCCCTACTGACGGCGCTCGTTCATGAACATGACATAACAACACGCATTTTTGCCCTAAGGGTTAGGTAGAAGTGTGCTAGTACACCCACATTTCACCAGTTATGTGTCCCATATAATTCCCCATTACATGGGACTCGGGGTCTAGTATTAGAACCTACGTACAGACGCCAGCACATCAAGCTATGCCTAACTGTCAAATTTTCTCAATTAAAAATGAACCTTATGTCTTTGCAATAAAGTTGAAATACTATCAAAGAAATTTGACAGATTGTGGTAACTTGATGTGCTGGCCTCTGTACATAAAAATGGCATAAAATTAGTATCAGCCCCTGTTAAAGGCAACATGTCAAAACTTCCAATGAAAATGTCACACTGACAGTCCATGACAGAACATTTGCGCTCAACGCTTTTCGGCGCCACGAATTTCATAAATACTGCCGCCTCTAAAAAATGCCCGCGCGGCGATTCCTAACTCTGTCGCGTAAACAAATAAAGCTTTATAAAACTGAAAAATCTACATTAAACTGTTGCGAATACAAGTAGGTATGAGTACATCACATGGTTATTTGAACACTATGAATAGCATGGTGAATGAAAACGTCATTCATGACTGGACTATAAACCTCGAACGAGGGCAGAGCTTCGCTATTTTGTGCTACATAGTTAGGAAAACCGTGGCGTCTGGCTGTAGGTAGAATAGCATGATAGATAAGTGTGAATGAAATTCAACTTTCAACTGCTAATTATTATAAAGTGGTTTCAGGCCTAAACAACACCCTTTTCCTGGCTTTTTTATAAAAGTTAATTTAACGTAAACTTTGGCAGTGTCTTTAGGAAAGTTACTTAGTTTGAAAGCTTCATACACTTAGAATTAAAACCGCTCCTCAAAACCTCACAGCATCAGGTTATGGTCATCCATCATCATTGTTTAGTCTTCGGCTAGACTCTGGGTACAATTTTTAAAACCTCCCGACACATATTAAATTCATATTTTACATCTATACATATAATAAAACAGTAATTATTAATATATCCTTCATCATCGAATATTTCGAATCGATCGGACATAAGGGACTGAGTCAGATCCCCTCATCAACTAAAAAAGAGCTGATGATCTTCAAACGGCTGAACAGATTTTCATGAAACATGGCTAAGAAAACTCGGGATAAAATTATCTATGACGCAAAAAAAACTTACCGAAAATAGGTTCTTCCGTTCGCGAGCTACGATAACACAGACAGATACAAAGACAGACATAACACCCTTTTGCGTCGGGGGTTAAAAAGTACAGCGCGAAAGTTTACTTCTCAGAAACCAATGAGGCTTAACGATAAAATCCTTCTTTACACAAAACTGGCAGAAAATAAAAAAAATAAAAATCGCATAGAGCTACACTGTCACCTCTTGACACCAACACCACATTTCCGTTAGTTTTTCGAAATCTTCAGCCCCGTTAAATTAAAAGTTAATCAATTATTTAAAAATTTATCATGAGTGCTGCACCGGGTTGTGACAACCTGAACAAGGAACGTATCAGGTGCGATGTCTGTCGCACCATCAACTTGGCCAAACATCTAAAGCGTTCGAAGCCAGACATGCAGATGTATGATAAATGCGCGGCCAGCGATAAGTTCTTCCCTGCGAGTTCAGGTGATCATTTATAACTAATGTAATGAAGTCATTAATGATTAAATGTAAAAATAACATAATTATGGCAAATCCAATGTTTCACAAAAGCCACTAGCTAGCTCATCAAAAGTTGAAATTTAACATTTTGCTGCAAAGTTTTTGAGCCAAAATGCCCCAAAAATACCAGGAGATTAGCATTCAAGAGATCCGCATTCAACCTTGCCTTGCTTAGAATGTAATACTTCAACGTGTTTGAAAATTTTTCAACATGCTTTCATGAAATCAATCGGTTTCTATCAAAATTACAACCTGTAGATGATGTAAGTACATCTTGTAAATTTCCTTCCTGCACGAGTTTTATGCATTTTCATAAACACAGCTTCATAATTTATTACCTTTGCTAGATATATTTCAGTACTTGCTCTGCATTTCGTCTGTACGTCTAAACTTCTTTCTGGCTAAGTCCTAAGAAGTTTTAGATAACAAACATTATAATGCTTACAGGCAAAGCCGTTAAATTGTTTCTAACAAGAGCTAGATAAATGCCTAGATGATGTTATGGTGACGGTTGAACAAAACATTTAGGGGTCATTAAACCTTTTAGCGGCTAAGCAATGTATGAGGAATTTCGTTGATACAAACTAATAGAAGTAATGGAATTTAGAATTAATTAAAGCAGTCTAGTTAATTCTGAAGATTCGTCATTGTATCTAGACTATACACTTGGTTCATCGCAAATTTAGTTGCTTTTTACACTCGCTTATTGATTGCAATTTTATATATCTTTCTCTAAAGTATAGGGGTGCTACATACTTAAAAAAAAGTTTCAAACAAAATGAGGATCTTGCATATCACCAAATAGTTTCCTAGCTAGTGTTCCATCTATTCTGCCTAGGACTTCTGAATCGGTACACAATGTATAGCTATGAGTCAGCCACCGCGCGAGCATAATATAAAATCTTACGTGAATTCTATTTTAGTTCGCAGATAACACTGACCGAGCCCGTGTCACTGACTTCCATACTCACTGCATGGACACAATAGAATTGTAATGTGTTTCCAACTTAAACTTTATTCAAATCGTTAATTGAATAAACATTGTCAATTCCAATTGTTGAAGGTCCTATTCAATTAAGTCCAGACCTGTTGGTGTTTTGAATTTTTACAAAAGAACATGATTTGATTCGTCCATAATGAAACTAAAAAAACAAACATTACAAAAAAAAGAGAAATGTCCATTATACTAGGATACTATAACTCGGATTGGGTGAAAAGTAAAGTTTTATCAAAAAATTCTCCCGCTATAATAGCCAGACAGAGAAGGTATCTAACAGGGTAATTAAATATATCTGTCTCTTTTGCATCAATGAAACAGCCGTGTAATAGGTGACTGACCTACATTTTACGAATAAGCTTCCTTGTTGGTGTGGCGCCCTGGTATTTATTACAAATTATGTAACGTCTCGTAAATGCTCTCAAACTTTTATTAGGCACTCGATTTACACGGATTGTTACTTGTAACAAAGTTGTAATGTATGACATGTCTTGCTAATTAATCCATTTTCAACATTTTGTCGTAAAACGCATATAATAAGCATTTGCCTAATTAATGCATTCATTTCTTGTATTATTCCAGTTACATTGTAAAATTATTTACCTATTATACAAAACAATTTCATGGATTTTATTTTTTAACTAGCACTTAGCCCGCGACTTCCTCCGCGTGTTTTTTTTAAATATCCATAGCCTACAACACTCAGGAATAATTTAGCTTCCCATTAGTGAAAGAATTTTCGGAATCAAATCAGAAGTTCCGAAGATTATCCCATAGATACAAACTTACAAACAATACCTCTTTATAATATTTAGTGTTTATTTTCCACATATCACAAAACAAAAATTCTCATGTTTCCAGATCATCCGCTGCATCCGACCTGCATAAAAGTTTGTAGCAAAGAAGAATACAAGTTAAGAAAAGGCGGTCAAACTGTTGCTTTACCGAGTATACCCCACTACGTACACGGAAAGCTTATGTACGCCATCAAAGTTGGTGAAACCTACCTCTTTTATTTAATGCTATCCTAGTAGTAATTAAGATTTGCTATGCTGTAATCCTTATCCCTAAGGTTGAAATTCAAAGATTATTTTATCAACTTATTTTATTTGATTCCAAAATCTAAATCTACGTAGTTATCCGTTTTATACCTACAGTATAATATTAACAGCTAAGTTTTGTAATAAAATTAGCATGTGTTTAATAAAGAAACCGAGGAACAATCTACAACCTTAAACACCTCACATAGGCTCGTCATTTTGGCCTATGTATGATTCGAGTCTCTATCTAGCTAGTTCATATTTTGTGTTCATAAGTGTTGAAATAATAATGATAAAGCTAAAATTTTCGATAATAAACCTAAAATTATCCGTTACGTCTACTTCGTAATGTTTTTTACATCTGTGATTAACAACTCTCATGCAAATGCAACCACCTCCTCTACATTTCACCGTCATTAGTAGTGATTGAATTAATTTACCGTTTGTCCATCTCCTCGACAGGCTGGTATCATAGTAGGGTCTATTTACTTCACGTACACGCAAGGAGTGTGGGGCGACCAACGAGACGTCACAGAATGCGTTCGCCGTTGGCAAGAATACATACGCAGCATCAACACGAGACGCCCACCGGTCTTCGATCAATGCGGTAACGTTATTGTAAGTATAAACAACGAAATGAAATTATACTTTGTCTCACGACTCATAAGATTCAAATTCAAGTGTAAACAGGTGCGACTACTGAAATATTTGTACCTGCTCGCGGGTCATGTTTCCCTAGTAAAACTAGTTACGTCACCAGTCGTTCGATCAACTTTACCCTGCTCGGCAATCCGGTGGCAAGTTGCTATCGCAATCGCCTATCGCCTTATTAAATTGATTTTATTTTCTGATTATTTGATTTTGGAGTGTTTTCTGATTATTTACCTTTTGGGGTTAAAATGGGACGAATTAAGATGAAAAAAAAACTAATTCTATTAAAGCGATAATTATAACTAGTAACTCTTAAATCAGTTCGTACTCGTCCATGCTGAATACTGCCAATTCAAAACAAATGGAATAATTACCTACATTATTATTAATAAAAGTTAATAACATTGGTTTATAAATTATAAATTTGGTAGTTCTTCCTGCCATACCTATCTTTTAGAATTTGTAGTTTACTCTACTGTCTTCTGAAAATATTCTAAACGGAATGTATGATCTCCTTGTGAAGTCTGCGAGCCTAGTAAAAGGGAGGCTGTCTCGCAATCGGCGCGTGCCATTCGCATCGGAACCGCTCGCTTTCGCAAAACGTCTGCCCACAATGAAAGCCATCCGCGCATTGGCCTGTTTAATGGCCTACCTGCTCAAATGATTCGCGAGGTTTAGCGCCATTCCAAACTGTCTAGCTCTACGTGTTACATTCTACATCCATTGCGCCATCACTGAGTGCTTTGTTAAAGATAGCATACAATTAAAGCAATGTACGTTATCGTTCTCGGAGACAGCGCCAGTGTAACAGACTATTTCGGTACTCTACCGACAACAATCGCTGCCAGCCTAGTAGATGTATGCTACGCTCCGGCTCAACAGACACTATGGCACAGTGAACTAACGCACCCCTCCCTACGTAGCTTTTCATAGGGGAAAATTCCTGCTAACCTTTTTTAGTATTATGTTTTCCTAGTGCTTGCACGTCAGTTACATACGAGGGACGCCGATCTTCGCGTAATTTGTTCATTCATTCCCCCCTCAATACGGTCAATGAAATTGAGAACGCATTCTCGCACTGAACGGGAAAAACAACATGTCCGGAGTTGTTACAGAATGCAAAAAATAGTGTTGCATACAAAAAAAACCTAAGTTTTAAATAGCGTATGAGTTAGTAGGTGGGTACCAGACTACCAGACAAGCTCTCAAAATTGGGAGCATTGTGCGGTTGTCCTATTGTTGATGAAAATTTGCCCCGTGGAACTTCGCCTCGTGGCCGCGTTACTGCAACCTTTCGTGGCAAAGATGTTATAGTATACGTGGTGGACCTAGCCACTTCGGGTGGCTTGCTTAATCGCCCAAGTTCAACCAAGAAGCTCGTAAAGTTTTCCACCTAACGTCAACTTTTTTATTAGTTTGTGCACTTTACAAATAACGACGACGTAGACTTTAGCAAAATTTTTGTTTAAACACCATTTTGTATATTGTGCTTTCAAAATAAGTTTCTTTTTTAGTTAGGTATTAATTAATTATCCGAGCCAACAGACACTTTATATACTCGTACCTTCCTACGAGGGTCATTGGTTGTCAATTGTCACTTATTAGTATGTCTTTTTATTATTTAAATCGGATTTTTAAATTAAGTACATTCTTACGAAAAAATTTAGTTTTTAAGTAGGTACTTACAGTAAAATGAGTATACTACTCTGTCAAGAAACTACCGGGATAAGATCAATAATACACAAAATGTCTGTTATTCATCCAAATTTATTTTATCACCTTCAAAGTATGCTCCTTTAGAAACGGTACACTTGCGCCAACGAATAATCCATTCATCAAAACATTTTTTAAACGCTGCTTCCGGAATTGAGTTCAGTTCTCGCCGCGAAATCTCCTTTATGTCTTCTATCGATTGAAAACGGGTGCCACGAAGTGGTAATTTGAGTTTAGGAAAAAGAAAAAAGTCAGCAGGAGCCATATCTGGTGAATATGGTGGTTGCTGGATGGTATTTGTTGAGTGTTTGGTCAAAAATTCGTTCACAATGATAGCCTTGTGCGAAGGCGCATTGTCGTGGTGCAAAATCCAAGAATTTTCTTTCCACAAATCTGGCCTTTTTCGTCGAATTTGCTCTCTTAAACGCCGCATAACGCTCAAATAATATTCTTTATTTACCGTTAGACCTTCCGGTAAGAATTCAGAGTGCACAACACCGCGATAGTCAAAGAAAACAGTCAACATGACTTTGACTTTTGATCGACTTTGGCGTGGTTTTTTCGGTTTCGGTTCAGTTGGAAGGCGCCTATCCGAAGCTTGTTGACTAGTTTGCATGTCAAACTCGTAAACCCACGTCTCGTCACCAGTAACAATGCGTTTCATGAATGTTGGGTCCGAACTGACTCGTTCTAGCATGTCCTCAGCGACTTTCATGCGATTGAGTTTTTGGAGAAAATTCAGATCTTTTGGGACTAGCCGAGCAGCAACATGTTTCATACCCAAATGATTAGTTAAAATGGTACGGATCGACTCGTGAGATACAGAAAGTTCGGCGGCTATCTCTCTCAGAGTTGAATGGGGATTTTCAGTCACTATTTTCTTCACTTTTGCGATGTTAACTTAGGTTGCAGACGTCCAGAAATCTTCCATCACATCTCGACCGCTTTTGAACGCTTTGAACCACTCATAAGCACGAGTTTTTTTCCATTCCATTGGCGATGCAAAATTTAAGACAAACTCCTTGTTCGATATTTTTGTCCACTATGAAATTCGCAATACACACTATATATGATATTACTAAAACCAGCACTGTATTTAATATAAATAACAGATGCAACTCAAACTCCGCGCCAAAATGGAAAACAGTTGTGCCAATCTAACAACTACAAAAAAACAAAAATTTGAATTTGGAACCATAAACAAATCATCCATTCCCGATACTTTTTTGACTGAATGTTTTACTATTTTCTAACCAAAGCTTATTGTGAAACAATTAAATAGATAACTAGGTCACATCCAGCTCCTAAAGGCCAAAGTCATACGGATAACGCCATTCAATGCCATAAATGATTGACATGTCGTTGTACGTTCCGGTACTCTTCTGTGATCCTTGTACATGCACGCAGCGGGAGGCAGGGGATTCCTGGTGATCAATATCGCTTATAAAACCGGTAACGTAATACTGGGCGGAAGAAGCATCCTACGCGTTGATAACAGCCTGGTATAAATGGGGTCATATCACTGACAATGTTACGTTACAAGGATGAAACTGAAACGCTTGGTTTGGTTACACGACCAACGGCCTGTAGCCTCCACAAGCCGACTATTATTATTATTTTATTTCAGTTCATTTTATCATCGTGGAAGCTATTTTTGTATCGTGTAGATAAAAATAAATGGGACAGTAGGTATTTAGTGCCGAAAAAGATACCAACCAAATGATTTTCATAAAAAAACTAGCGGCATCGTAAAATAATTATTATTTTACGTAAAAGTCATATTTTGTTGTGCCGTATCCCCTATCAAACAGAACAAGCTGATATGACAGTAGCAGCACAGAAAGGCAAATAAATATAAACAGAGGACACTGAGCGAAATGTCCTAGTTTCACGGAGCGCTGATAAAACGCTTTGTTTTCAGAAAAAGGATACAGTCGACAATGTGATGGGACCCCTGTATACTTTGTACAAAGGCTTTGTCACTACTTGTTTCGCTGGTAAGGTACTTTATATCCATCTATATTAGAATACGGAGTGCCTCGGAAAGCACGTTAAGCGGTTGGTCCCGGCTATCATTCGAGAATCTGATCTTCGACAGTCGTTACGGGTAGTCAGAAGCCCGAAAGTCTAGAAAAAGAAAGGGGTATCGTATTGCCCAGTTACTGGATTGTAGAGGTCAGATAGGCAGTCGTTCCATGTAAAATACTGTTATTCAGCTGCACCCGGTTAGACTGGAAGCCGACCCCAACATAGTTGGGAAAAGGCAGGGCAGTTGATAATGACTAGAATACGGAGTTTTCCACGCAACTGACAAGCCACAACACTCCATCGTAAAGCGAGGTGGCCTTTGTGGTCAGGTCCCAGTATTAGGATTGGTAAAATAACATTTAAGCTGGTAAATCATGGTAATAGACATAGACGCAAAGCCGGTTACTGAATTCGTGGTAGCCGGCTTCGCATAGATGTCCCTTCCACCCTTTAAGTATAACATATAGGCCGCTAATAGCCACGTTTGCCGGGGTGCCTCGGAAAGCACGTTAAGCCGTTGGTCCCGGCTGTAATTTGGGCATCTTTGACAGTAGTTACGGGTCGTCAGAAGCCAGAAAATCTGACAGCCAGTCTTACCAAGGGGTATAGTATTGCCCAGTTACTGGGTTGTGGAGGTCAGATAGGCAGCCGCTCCATGTAAAATACTGGTATTCAGCTGCATCCGGTTAGACTGGAAGCCGATCCCAACATAGTTGAGAAAAGGCTAGGCAGATGATGATAGGCCGCTAATACCGTATCTCTTCGGCAGGTGTTGTCAAAGTGCCGGTCCTAATCAAATGCGCTTACTTCGACTACCTGAAGGCTCTAGAGAAGAAAAAGGATGATTTGGAGAAGGAAAGAAAGATAAAAAAATATTAAGCAGAGTGACACACAAGAAGTTTTGTATTGTTATAAACGTTTTTCAAGTTTATGGATCATCATTGTAACAAAACTGAAATAACTGTAGAGAAATTAATCTTTTTTTTTTTACAAATGTCAAAAGTAGGGGTTGACTATCATCATCATTTTCTGAGGTAAAAGTTTTTGTGAAATCGTCAATAGAATATTTTTAAAGTGTAAGTAAATAAATTGATTCCATGAAGTTCGTAACGATAATTAATGTAAATTCTTGTGTTGTTTATTTCGTGCTTTCTATAAAAGAAAAAAAAATGGTTTTTAACCTTAAGAACGAGACCATATTTGCAATTATGGCAAGCACACTTAAGTACCGTATTAAAAAAATCAAAAGTATAATATTGTAATGGTTAACTTTTTGTGGAAAACAAAAATAAATACCTGTTTATACTTTATTATAGCAGTTTTTGTCTTTACGTTTACATAACGAACAAATACCTACATAATACGTTCCTTATACTTTTTAGATTACGTATTATTTCAAAATAACAAATTGTGTTAACTCCCATAATTTTCAAATTAATAGCCATCAATCGGCCGCGGGAATGAAACATTCAAAATAGGTACATATACGCTACAAAAGATTAAATAGATACAAATATTTCTAACACTTACCTACCAATTCACCTCTCTCATCACATCTAAACTATTCTATACATACATAAAAATAAATAGAATAAAATTCAAAATAACAGCTATTTATTAAATGATTTAGAAAGTATGTTATAAACAAAAAATATTTTTTTCAAATCAGTCTGTTCCGGCTAATTCCCGAAACGGCTGGACCGATTTTGACGGGCTACTTTTATTTTATTAAAAGATTAGGCTCCACGCAAGCGAAGTCCTGAGCAGCACCTAGTCACCAATGTTGAACCGACAAAAGAATACCAGAAGTCTTCGACTCTTCACAAAATATTTATAGGTACGTATACGAGGCTACTTAAGTTTTAGCTAATATCTCTGCTGCCTTCGTCTAAGGTCCGAAGCGTGAAGCTCGAAGAACGCAGGGTTTTCATCAGGGGATCCACCAGCCAACATGTATTCCAAGTGTCTGATGTAACATATGGCTATCCTGGAAATCAAACAGCACTCTATTAGATCATCTAATATATATATCTTATATATATAACTCTTCTGTGCGTGTGTATGTCACTGAACTCCTCCTAAACGGCTGGACCGATTTTAATGCAATTTGTTGTGTGTGTTACAGTGGCTTTGAGCATGGTTTAGATATATATAAAAGTATAAAGGCGAAAGGTCACTGGTCAGTTGCAGTAGGCAGTTCCACATGAACCTACTGGAAATATAACCAAGAAATCTCAAAAACTACTGAACCTACTAAGATGAATTTTGGCATAGAGGTAGATTATGAGTAGGAGACGAAGATTTTTCGAAACTAGGCGGAGTTTCGAAAAATCTTCGTCAAAGGAGTCAAATTTGGGTGGAAGACGTCAACAATGACGCAAGCGGAGCCGCGGACTGCAACTAGTTGGTAATATAAGTCATACATTCGAGAAACTGCAACTTCAGCATCGTGTCCTGCCTCTGCCCCCATTTATTTGGGACGCCACAACATGCCATTTTGTTCCTTACATCTCTATAGTTAACATCTCGGTATTCAACCCCTTTCTTGCCATATCATCTTTCACACAGTCCAGTCCATCGTTTCTTTGATCTTCCCCACTCTTAAAGCTAAGTGAACTGGCTTTCTGCGTGTACCTGCAGGGGTAGACTTTCCCAGGACCGTAGCGTGTATGACCGCCATTATGGCGAAACAATTTAACATTTATTTCATACCACTAAATACCTTATTTTTTTAAGTTTTAGTTAGTCCAAGTGTTACAGTTACGGGGTTGTGGAGGTGAGATAGGCAGTCGCTCCATGTAAAATACAGGTATTCAGATGCATCCGGTTAGACTGGAAGCCGACCCCAACATAGTAGGGAAAAGGCTAGGCATGATGATAGTCCAAGTGTTACTACTATTACGATGTGTGGTTGAACGTAGACCATTGGGCTGCTATGAAAAAGCCTCCTTGAATGGTGATACTTAAAAATTTTAAGTATCATCATTACCCCCGGGTACTTCACCACTGGGCACAGGCCTCCCCAGAGCATCGCCTCCAGTTCGTACGGTTATAAAAGAAGGTACCTAGTCTCACCTAAGACACTCGATCTTGGAGTACTTCTTCTTGGAAGGCTTGGTGACTGGCAGCTTGGAGCGTAGGAGATCGAAGGCGCGGTTCATATCTCTCATTCGCGTTCGTTCTCTATCACACGCCGTTTTCTTGTATTCTGGAATGGCGTAATTAGAACCGTCATAGAAAAATTCTCTCCACACTTGCCCCTACCATGCATAACATAACATAATTAACCTATAATGTTGCCATTGCTGGGACTCAGGAAGCTCTTTTTGAGAGGAAGGTGAGCCGTATTCCCCAAAGCTGGCCCAGAGCGATCATTTTGAAATTAGATACCTTCTAGACACGAGTGACGTCGACATTGCCTGGTCTAGGGATGTAACCCTCTGTGTCAGCCTTATGTGCAAAATAATTATTTACAATTATACACTATACTTACTAGTTATACATACATACAAATGGTTCAGATTGGTGAAACGTCGTCTTTCACTCATGCCTGCCTCATGGAAATCTCTTTGAACTAAATTACGTAAGTACTGAGCTGTTTAATAAGACCACAGCATATTACAGTCCGCGAGGTATAAGCTGAGCTTTGCATTTGTGTGAGTGTACATGGATAGTGTAGGTGTGATAACCGGCCTTAGGCGCGGCGCCATTTTCGCCCGGTAAAAACCGATTTTGGGTAACCGGCCTGAGGCGCGGCGCCATTCTGACTGTACTTTTGGTGATCACTCACACTAATGCAAAGCTCAGCTTATACCTCGCGGACTGTAACTACGTAAAACAAAAGGTGCCTGTATGTTCCTACTTAACTACACTCGTCAAGGTATAGGGGTATCTCTAAGCGGGATTGTCCGAAAGGGCTACCGCTACCCCGGAACATAAAGGGCTAAGGAAGGAACATAGATGGGTTTTAGTCAGTAACAGTCTGACACTACCTTCCGCTCCAACCAGAGCGGGGGAGTCATTTGATGATTTCCCACCCTCAAAGGAAAAAAAAGGGGTATATTTAAGACATTTTAGGAAACACACCATTGTTTGTTTCGTGTGATCATTAAGACACGTCACAGAATATCATACCTTTCTCAAGCTGCATGGCTCTCTCCTTCCAGTTTGTACTGGAGTCTTGATTAGGGTCATCTATGCCGTATTTGGAGGTATCCTGGGATTCGTGGGAGTAATCTAGAGAAGACTCGGAGTTGGCAGTCTCTGGTATGTTGGCCGCATCTCTGTAGTCCTGTTCGTAGTATCTGGGTCCTTTAATGTTGATAGATGATTTAAGGCGTTGGTTTTAAGAAGTCAGAGTTAACAAAAAGTAAGGGCCACAGCAAACTAGCTACTTATCGGCAATCGGCGTTTTAGCCGCTTTTTAGAAGCTAAATGCATCGGTACAGTCGCAAAATCACCGATCGCTGAGGCTAAAAGTAACTAGTGTGCCCTAAGATAGACAGCTGTGCTGCTGGGGAGTTTGTTTAGCCACTTTATCCCAGCTAAAGCACTAGAAAGTGGTGAAGGGTGGGCGTTTTAGAGGACTGTCTAATGTAATTTTGACCTTCGAAAAGTGCTGGTTTTCAGCCTAGTTTGAATAAATGTCTTTTTATTGATTGATTGACTAAAGAAAAATGCATATTAAGGCCTATATAGCGCGTCGCGCAACGTTTGTTCAAGGCAAGTAATTGTACCGGGATCGAAATGCGGTAAGAACCCTAAGGCGAAATTACACACAGCACCGCTCGACCGCGCGGTCATGCGGTGTCCGTGTGTTGGGCATCAACGGATTTCTTAGATACCAATGCGACATGAGATCCGCTTCACCGCCTACGTAAGAGCATTTAAGCCGCCTACCGCGCGGTGTAAAATCGCCTAATAGCCGACGATTGAATCCTGAAAAGTCACTTATCTTGAGAGCTTTCCTTGCAGATTGATCGATCTACATTATTATATTGAACTGTTGGTCGTCTGTGGCTAACACAACAGAACCTGAAGCCTCTTAATTCCTTTGAAGTGTGTTCGTGAGTCCAGTCCATAGATTTTACCAAGTCCACTTCAACCAAATACTCCAACAAGCCTGTAGGATTTTGCATAGCAAACGCTTTGGAAAGCCGAAAATGCTCCCCGAATAACAGAATATGACTTTCAAAAACTTTATTTCTTTCTCTTTCTTTAGAAATTGTCCCGCCATGATTTCCGATCGTGGGTAAAAGTATTTATGACATTGAGGTGCAGACGCCAGCACATCAAGCTACCCCAATCTGTCAAATATTTCCAATTGAACATGAACCTTATTCTATTGTTATAAAGTTCTTCTTTTCGTGTGGTTAGTGACTAACCTGATGTCAGCGTTTTTAAGCTGCCCATGGGCCTCTGAATTAGCTTCACATGCTGTTGAGAAATATGTCTCAGACATGCTGGTTTCCGCACGATGGAAAAAAAGTTATTAAGTTAAAGTCAAAGAAATTAAACAGATTGTTGATGTGCTCTCTGTACGTAATCAAATGAATCACATTATACCTTAATGAACCTTGACAGAGAACATGTACTTTCTTACCTTGAGAAGAACCATGATCCAATTCATGAGGTCTAAAATACGATATCCTTCTAGGTTCATAATCCTCCAACACATAAGACCTATGATGGGAGATAGTTTTATCGTATTTCTTGTGAGAGAACGTGTTATCTTTTGGCTTATCATCTTGACGCCCTATTTCTAGAATAACACGATCTTCTGTCTCCCTCTTTTCTTCGTCATCTTCTTTGACCACTGTGTAGTTGGCTATGAGGGGGAGAGGAGCCTCGTCTTCGTAAGTTTGGTTGTACATTGCACTTGTTTTTATCACTTAGTATTTATATTACGTAGTCTATTGCAACTTCAACTTCAGTTCTGCAAGCTGCTGAAGTTCTAATATGCAGACGTGGCTAGTCACACCAATTGATCAAATAATTACTTTAGGAGATATGAGAACATATGGTAAGAGTTTCTAGACCCTTCTATCCATTATCGTCAATAATCATTTGGAGCTGATCTTTGAACACTCTGGAAAACACAGTCCCTAACTACATTATCACGTTGATGATGTGTCACGAAGAACGAAAATTTGTTACCACTGCATCTATTTTCTTAGATCACCAACACCCGTCCACTACCTGTTTCGACTCAGGACTGTGTCATCCACATGTCAGTCCTATTGTAATGCATATTCGATCAAAGTAGCGTTGTATGTACACAAGTGTGTGCTACAATTTTTAGTTTTCACCAAGGAGGGCCGTCATTGTCTTGGCGTCTTTTGTTGGCTATTTGCTTTGTACGAAGTTATGAAACACCCATGGTGTGGACTCTTAAGTGGATTTAATCCATATAGGAGTCCCTTCTATTTTTATGGTAATGGTGTTTTTTGGATGTTTGGTGGGAGACAGGTTGTGTTTTATGTTTTGTAAAAGTCTATGTATGCCTTGTGTTGAATTGTGTGTACCGCCGTAATTAATTGGCTAATAATGTAGTTTCTACGAATCATGTAATTTGAAGAATAATTTAGCGCCTTGTCTTGTTTTGTGCGGCACACGATTAGACATTAGACAGTTTCATACATTTTAAACACCGCTATTTTACACGTTAAAAAAAACATGAGATATAACTAAATTATTTTAGTGAAAAAATCAAAAAGGTGATAATTAACAAAAACAAATGCATTCATATTCAGTGTATTTATTGAAATAAATAAATAATTTATAAATAATGTTATGCTTATAGCACAGCCATGTACAATAGTCCAGGATTTCTATAACGCGTTCCAATCCGTCTTACAATCAACTCATGCGCAGCTTACTTAGTAATAAGAAGTACATTTTGGTATTATTTTAAAATGCTGGCAAATGCAGTAGGTATGAAACGGAGGCTTTTTGTAGAATGTATGGAGGTTTTGTAACAATCGTAAGGCAATTGTTTTAGCCCTTTTGTGCTTGGCTATGGTACTCCTTTTCTTGACCAGCTATGTTTAAATCATAATTATTGTAAAAAACACGGACACAGACTTATCAACTACACATTTATTGTAATTACATCAGATACTCCTAACATAACATCACGCCTTGTTTCCCTAAAGAGTAAGATAGAGCTGGTGTAACCAAGTACCCATAATAGGTACGCTCATATTTCGCCAGTTATGTTTAAGTCCCATGTAATAGGGGGTAAGCCTATAGCCATTAACCAGACTCCGAGCTGATACTGTGGAATTCCTAATGGAAAAGTCCTATAACACTGGCCAACCTGGGAATCGAACCCAGGATCTCATGATCAGTAGTAGCGCTTGCGATCAGTAGACCAACAAAGCAGTCTTTATCACTACATAGTATAAAACAAAGTTTTTTTTTAATAGATAGAGTGATTCAAGAGGAAGGTTTATATGTATAATTTGTCGACATATTTTGCGGGCGAAGCCGCGGGCGGAAGCTAGTACCGTATAAAAATGTGCCTTAACCCCAACAAATCATCTTGATACTGTATACTTCGAGATGACTTTCAGTTACTTGTGGACGTGTTTCTAACAAATGGACATAGGTACAGAGGCCAACACATCAAGCTACCCCTTATCCCCCAATCTGTCAAATTTCTATGATAGATTTTCAACCCTATTACAAAAGAATAAGGTTCACGTTTAATTGGGCATATTTGGATTTGAACTTGATGTGCTGGCGATTATGCCTCAATGGCATATGGGGAATCAAGGCGCGTTGTTTGTGCATATGACAAAGATATCATAAATACTACTACATGTCTAAATTATTTCATTAACTAGGAGTTCTGAGACCAACCATCACACCTTAAAGTAGTACTACTTCACAGTGTATTACTACTTGGTGTAGTGTATTGCTTCACAGTGTATTACTTCTGTGTGTAGTGTATTACTTCACAGTGTAAAAGAGATGGAGATATACGTCCTGTATAGCTCCGTCTCATTCTCACACTGAAGTCATATTGAAATAATAATGCTATAAGGGGTGGTGGGGTAGGTCCAAATTGTATAAAAAATTTCAAGTATGAAAACTACTGCTATCTTAGGCATATGAAAATTCTACACTTATTTAATGTTTGAGAATGTTTAGTTATAAATACAAAATGTAAATTTTAAGGATATACGGTAAGTAATAAAGTGATGAAATACATATTTATCCGTATAATCAAACTCACTGAAGGAGTATAGCCATGCATTATAGCATTAGACAAATAACGAGTAAATAACGACAGTTATTGTGTAGTAGGTAGGTCGTTTTTAAATGCAAATGGTAAATAGATTACATTGCGTTGTAATTATCATGAAATAATGGCGTTTATTATACGTTTGTATCAAAATAACGAAAGGGTAATAACCGTTATTTGTCTAATTTTATAATAAATGGAGTATAGAGTTAATAGTATAGTGCACATAACGTCTACAATTTACAGCGGAATGACGTCACTGAAACGTTGTTGAATATTAAGGTGATGTGTTTTAGGGAGCGATTTTTGACAGCGTTAAGTCAAACCCACCTGGGTTTTTCATGACGTCACAGCGGCCGTTATCTGAATACCGAAAATCCGACAGCCAGTCTTACCAAGGGGTATCGTATTGCCCAGTTACTTGGTTGTGGCGGTCAAATAGGCAGTCGCTTCATGTAAAATACTGGTATTCAGCTGGTTAGACAGGAACCCGACTCCAACATAGTTGGGTAAAGGCTTGGCAGATGATGACAGCGGCCATTATGTGACGTCCACCGCTCTCAATGTAGCATCATTAGTTGAACGTCGGTGACGCATCATTTAGCTTTCTTCTGATTGGATACAGACGTTGAATTTGAACAATATTCAGTCCATTCTTTATTACTTAATGGGTAGCATATGAATAACAATAACTTAATACAAGACGTCTTATTTTAATCACTATTGAGTATGGTATATGTCAAGCAAATGAACATTCTTACACTCTTGAAATAAGGCTCAAAATGTCTTCAGCTAAACGTAACCCAAATTGTCTTTACAAAAATGAACTAAACTGCTTGCAATGGTTTCATAAGAAAAAAGTAGTTTAAGTTCAAAAATAGTTTCTTATTTTAATGTCAAAAGTCGTGATATTTTTCATACCTTCTTTAGCCTTAACAGATTTCATTCCTATAGCTTGCAAATCTTAGATATTCACATCATTCGCTTATCGAAATAAGTTTAATTTATGGATTATTTTGCACTACTTTCTTCAATATTGTATGCTGTTTAACCCCCAAATGAAAACGTACCCAACACGAAGAAAAGGACATTTTTAAGTACATATTTTTTTTACGTACTAGAATTTGTGACGTGGCGTGGGAGGGGGGATGCCGAGGAGAAAGCGTTAACGCTCTGGCGTTTATAAGGTTAAATTAATAATGTAGTATCTTTTCATCGCTGATTACGTCAAAAGATCAACAAAGTGTCTGTGAAACTGTTGGTTTTGAAACAAACCTTTTGTACTAGACATAAGATAGTTTTTTGTTTGTCTTCGATATTTTTCTTAGGTGAAGTGACGTGAAGTGAGCTGTCCATGGTGTTAATCTCCAACAGGTAAACCACACATTACACCTAAATTTTCTCTGTGAGATTGTTACAAAATACATCGGCAATTGGGTATTTGAAAGGGTAGTCAATAACGTTACTTTTTATGAACTGTCAAAACGCGGCATTTGTACCTACGTGATTTGTATGAAATATAACATTTTGACGTCACAGATTTTTAGACTCAAATGGAATACTTATTAGCATTAAATGCAGTTTAACAATTATATCGTCGCATTATATTTAATTTCTGTACGGTGATGGAAGTTTTTATGACAAGCGGGCTTTTTCCCATGTGATTTCATATTTTATTTTTGACCGATTCAAATACTCAATTGTTCGAATGATACTTCATGCCTGTTGTCAACAATATCTATTCATAGTTAGCTATCCGTCGCAAAATAATCCACAAAGCCACTCCTGGACCTTCAAGGCACACTGACCAAGTCAGTCTTAGGTTTTAAAAAAATACACGTAATTTAAAAAATACTTTGCAGTCAGAAGGCGTGCTTTAGAACTTGATAGGCCTGATCTTGAAGAAGCTCTGTACCACTTCGTCGGTAACCAGCGCTCGGCGCTTCTGGTATGCCTGGATCCAGGGGGCTATGGCGTCTGCTGCTTCCCTCTTTAGTTCTCCTGTCAGCATGACCCCTGTTTCGTATTCTTTCTTTATCTGTAAAGATAATGTTTATTGGTATTACTTTCAAGAATTTCATTCACGTAGTTCAAGAGTTGTGTAAAGGCTTAGGGGGCTTTGTAATTTCATCTAGATAGTAGTTTTTAAGTAGGTGAAAAAGTGGGGGTGCTTAAAAATAATTTATTCTCAAAGTGGGCAGTAGACAATATAAGTTTGGGAACCCCTGCTCTATTTGATTACTGTACTTTGGCTTAATTCAAAGTAATCCTTTCCAAAGGCATTAAGGTTGTTAAAGAGCACCTTAAAAAACAGTATTATTTAATATTACTTTAGTGTAAGAACGAGAAGGAAAGAAATGGAGCTATACCTCCTTATACAGGAGGTATAGCTCAATAAGCTTTCGCTATAAGAGGCGGCAGTTAGCCCTCAGACATCGTAGATGGTTATCATCTGCCTAGCCTTTTCCGAACTATGTCGGGGTCGGCTTCCAATCTAACCGAATGCAACTGTATACCAGTATTTAACATGGAGCGACTACCTATCTAACCTCCACAACCCTAGACATCATAAATCATTTAAAAAAAATCTTTAGTTTTCTTTTAAAAAATATAGCAAGAACAAGTACCAAAATATTTGCACACAATTTTGAACCTTATTACTACTGTTATAAAAAATATTATGAATTGACATGGTAATTAAAAGAACTCTTGTTACCGCTTCTAGCCTCTCGTCGTCGTCCAAGAAGAATGTGAGGTATTTGAACGATATATCCACGTCGGTGTTGCCACCCTTCAGCCTATGTTCCTCCACGGTTGCCCGGCCGCCTGAAAACGCGTATTTGTTGATCTGTAAATAAAGGTTACATGTTTTATAAAAACACTATCTGCTCCCGCGCGATTTCACCCCCTGCTCGGCTCCTATTGGTCGTAGCGTGATGTTACATAGCCTTTTTCGATAAATGGACTATCCAACACAAAGCGATTTTTCAATTCGGACCAGTAGTTCCCGAGATTAGCGCGCTCAAACAAACAAACTCTTCAGCTTTATAATATTAGTACATTATATAGATAAAAAAATATTTTTATAATTATATTTTAATTCTGTGTCTTTACGAGGTGATTTAAATCGGTTATCTTTTTAAGTACATTGTCAATCGTATCATTAGATTTCAGTAAAAGCTGAAAACATGTTTTTCGTAATTTGTTTTCGTGCATTTCAAATTTTAATGTCGCTCAGCGCGCCATGGAGCGGGCTGATGTATCCTTGCCTAATTATTGCTTTAGTACATATCTTTTTTTTTTTTTTTTTAAGGCTGGGAAATCATCCAATGACTGCTCCCGCTCTGGGTGGAGCGGAAGGGAGTGTCAGACTCTTACTGACTAAAACCCAACCATGTTCCTTCCGTAGCCCTTTATGTTCCGGGGTAGCGGTAACCCTTTCGGACAATCCCGCTTACCCTTTAGTACATATCTGCGGACAGACAGACAGACGGACACGGCGGGACTATAAGAGTTCTTTGTTGACTATGGAACCCTACACAGAGCATGATGATCACGAATTCGCGCGACGAACGCTTTTGGTTCGGGCATTGCCTCACATAACTCTGCCTAGCCAAAACATAGATAACATCAAGCCTTGTTTCCTTAAGGGTTAAGCCAGCTCCCTTCCGCTCCGCCCAGAGCGCGAGCAGTCACTGGATGATTTCTCAGCCTTAAAAAAAAAAAGGGTTAAGCCAGCTATGCAAAACATACCTTAGTCCTAATCTGCTTAACACTATCATTCAAGAAGATAGACGCATTAGGGTCGCTGGAGGACATCTTGTGCTGCGCGCCTTGCAGGGCCGGCAGGAAAGTGGAGTGCATGAGCGAAGGCTTCGGCATCTTGAGACGGGCCGCTACGTCGCGCGTCAATCGGAAGTACGGGTCCTGGTCGATGGCGCAAGGGACTAGGCAGGGGACCTGGGGAGAATTGACTATTTGAAACGGTCAAAAATAAAATATGATCTCACAAAGAAAAAAGACCGCTCGTCTTAAAAACTTCCATCACTGTACAGATATTAAATATTATGCGAAGATATAATTGTAAAATTACATTTAATGCTAATAAGTATTTCAGTTGATTCTAAAAATCTGTGACGTCACATTGTTATATTTGATACAAATCACGTACAAATTCCGCGTTTTGACAGTTCATAAAAAAAGTAATGTTATTGACCTTTTCAAATAATACCCAATTAAAGGTTTATAGTATGGTTAATGTTAATGTGTTGTGTATGGTTAATACGGGTGATTTTTTAGTTGATCCAAGTAACGTTTAGGGAAACTGATTGATTGACAAATTTTGTTTTTGTACGACTTTTTTTTGGGAGTCTCGCAGCAGTAGATAATAGGGATAATGTATGGGTAAAAAAAAATATGTATATTTATTTAGTCCCTCAATCAGATGAGAAAAAGATATTAGACACGAATTTTTTGCTTAATCATATTAATAAAAAAACACTTAGATAAAACGAATTTAAGTTCAGGAATGGGGGCTCGCTAAGTCGCAAGTAAGTGTAAAATCTACATACGCGTGACGTCATGCCGCAATTGAACTCGATGTATCGATGTAATCTTATGATTAAATAAATGCAAGAAAAAAACACATGTATTTTAAATGTAAATATGATTAGAATACTCACAACTTTATTATCAAATATGAAA
This sequence comes from Hyppa rectilinea, assembly GCA_951799385.1. Classification (NCBI taxonomy): domain Eukaryota; kingdom Metazoa; phylum Arthropoda; class Insecta; order Lepidoptera; family Noctuidae; genus Hyppa; species Hyppa rectilinea. The sequence goes on from OX637319.1 coordinate 4,697,503, forward strand.
GGGAAGCTAGTTGAGAACGCAGGCGCAGCCTCTATTGATGGGAAGGTGATCTTGCCGATGACGTCAGAGTCGCCGAAGCCGAAAATACCCTTCACCTGGTTGTAGGTGACACACTTCTGTATCCGTACCATGTTCTGATAGAACGCTGGGCATTGGCTGCAAGCATAGTGGAAGTAGTCAGTCCCTCTATATTTTTATGCTATAATAATTTAATTCATTAATTAGTGTTGTCAGAAGCCCGAATATCGTATTACCTAGTGAGTGAGTGGGTTATGGAGGCCAGATAGGCAGTTGCTGTATTTAAAATAGAGGTATATAGCTACATCAGGCTAGGCTGGACGCTGACCCGAACATAGTTGGTAAAAGGCTAGGCAATTATCTGCCTAAATTATTGTAGTTATGTTTAAGTCCTATATAAATGACGGGCGAGCCTTTTGCCATCAACCAGGCACGAAGACAGCTACTGAGAAATTCCAGATCAAAAACCCAATAACATTTTGCCTCACCTGGGAATTGAACCCTGCGACCTCTAAACCAATGAGGCAGTCATAATTTAAAATTAGATGAAGAATGGAAGTGTGAGCTTCATTTTAAAGTTTGTTGTTCAAATTATTGAACCTAATATGGTCATACATTGAGTGATATTGACACTTAACCCATACGCTGCCATGAACATGTATGTGTGTTAGAAGCACTGAGCGTGAGCTTAGAATAGAACAACAAATTGTGGCAGAGTTTGTGTAAGTAAACCTTTCGTATGCCGTAATTACAGACACAATTAAAAAACCATTGTGGCTCGCATAGATCTGTGTTCCATCAGTCAAAGGGTAAGGTAAAAAAAACCTTACAACTTACCCAATAAAGTCTAAATTATTGAATATAAATGTATTCTCAGGGTCAAAGCCCACAGCTATGATGTCCTTAGCATTGTTGTGCGCCATCTTACGAGCATCCTCAATCTTCAGGTCCTTCCAGAGAACCTTCTCATCATCCGTCAGCTGGATGATTAGTGGTACATTGAATACTTCTTGTAGCCATCTGCAAACGCAAATTAGTACTTGATGACTTAGTACAGCTGTAGGATAAGGGCCACATAATCATAAAAAAATATCTCAGTGGATGAATCACACTATACTTAGGACAGGTTCTACTATGTTTACTACATAGGATGATTCCTTTTCTAAGTTTTATGTAGAGAGTGGAACGGACATATGTATGAAATTGGTATCATGATCAGTGGCGTAACTATACCATCTGAGGCCTTTGGCAAATCCATTGCTTGGGGCCCCAAATTTATATTTTTTACTAAATTTTGTTAAGAATGTTAGGTCACTTTGAGTTTGCAGACTCTCGAGCCGGGGGCCCCGTCAGGCCGGGGCCCGTAGCATTTTACCAGTCCTGCCACCCTATAGTTACACCACTGATCATGGTTTCAGTACATGATTCCAAACCTCCCTCCATTGTAATTATTCATCAGTTTAAAAAAAAACAGCTGTTTCATAGAAAAGTGGAATATCTATGCAGTGAAAGTATATGGAACAGCAAATTTTTTTATGGGCAGCATTGCTCGTTACATTTGCACCATTTTTTTCGTGAAAGTGCAAATTTTCCACCTAGTTTGAATGAATACCTTTTGATTTTGACTTTTAATAACCGATTATCATGTATTGCATCCAACTAGCTTTTCGTTGTTGTCCCTTCCACTCTGTATTATAATACAAATAAGAGTACAAGTATGCGTTACTAACTTTGTAAACATGAAAGGTACCATGTGTCCAATATGCATGCTTTCAGAAGAGGGTCCTCGGCCAGTGTATAAATAGAACTTTTTGCCGCTCTCATAGAGGTTGAGGATGTTATGAATGTCACGATGTGAGAAGAATATACCACGGCGTAGGAAGTGGTGTGCTGGAAAAAAATACAATTTATGGTGTATTATACATTTAAGTTGAGGTGGTGTGGTTTTATAAAAATAATTAGGAATTAAATTATTTTAATAATTACCTTTCTTCCCCGTAACTTTCTCAAATCTTTGAATAATTTCCTCATCTATCTTCTGGCTACCAAATCTCTCTGGAAGGTGAGTTGAAAGAGTTTCATGAATAAATCAAGAATTCAATTTGAATTGTGCCTATAGACAAGTCATTTTTAAACTTACTGATTAACTTTTCATAATCAATTCCAGTCTCTGACTTTCCAGCAACAGTCCACGGGTCTACAAAATCATCGTCTTCATTCACGGCAAGTTTATTAACTTGCTCTTCAACAACTTCAGCCATAGTGTGATCTAAAACAGATTTACGAAAGTTTATTAAATATTTCGTGTAGAATGACTAAAATCATATGTAAGGTAATTAAATTTACGCTGGTAAATATTTTCTTTATTTCAAATCAGTGTATTTTACTGTAAATCCTATCGAAATGTTGATAAAAAATAGTCTAAACGTGTGCAACAGATAGGCCAAAACACTGATTACAGGTTAGGTTTGATGTACTTATAAAACTTACTTGTTAAGTTCTACGTTTAATCCCTGTAATATTAAAATACGTTGCTGTTTACAATACTGCACTAATTAAAGTAAAAGCTGATGCAAGTTTTTTTGGGAAAACGTCAACATCCGAATCGATCGCGTATGCGGCGCAGTCACACTTTCCGCTGTCAAAAACGTTTTGTTCGTAGTGAGACTCATAATGGGATTTATACTATTCAAAATTTACTTTTCGTGAACATAATTTATTCTGACGGATAATGTTTTTTTTTTTTTTTGTAATGGCATCTCGCAGTTCAACCAAAGGGTTGTCTACTGCTTAACCGGGCTTGCCTGTGGCTGCCACAAAAGAATTGTAGCCTCCAGCCAGGGCTTAATAAAGACTAAACCTAACTTACTAAACTAAGCGACTACACGCTAAGGGCACCCCCTGCGGGGTTCGGACCTCGGCTTGGGGCGTCGCTGGGGGGGGACAGCAAGGGACAGCTGGATCGGGGGTTTTTAAAGCTACTGGCTCAGCGGCAACGCGGGCTGGCTCGAGCAAGGGTCGGGGGGATGAGAGTGGACAGGGTCGTCGCGACGGGCCTCGACGGCGAGGACGGAACGACGGAAATTTGTGTCTGTGTGCTAATCTAACAGTGCTAGTAGCCGGGCTGCTCTCCTGGAGGAGAGTGGTGGCATCGTCGGGGGCAATGAGGGTATGCCGTGGACGGCGAACCTTACTGATGCGGGACGGGGTGTATCGGGAGGCGGCCGCAATCAGGGGATTGCGGTGCTTAATGGCAGTGTCAAAGAAACGCTTCGAGAGGCGTTTCATGAACTGCTGAACTGTGGGGAGTTTAAAATCTACATGAAGGTCCATGTTACGGACGTAAAAGGGAGCTCCTGAGACCTTACGGAGGAACCGGTTTTGTAGTGTCTGCATTCGATGCAGATACTTGGGTTTGGCGTGCGCGAAGACGACGCAAGCGTATGTCATTATGGGACGGATTACAGCCTTATAGAGACGCAGTTTGCACCGGAGTGACAATTTGCTGCGTTCTGTAAGCATGAATTGGAGCCTACCGAGAGCGAAAGCGGCCCGCGAGCGGACCTGCTTTATGTGCTCTGCGAAACTGAGGTGTTGGTCGAGAGTGACACCCAGGTACTTGGCATGCTTCGCCCAAGGGATCGGCTTGCCGTACATGGTGATCGGATTAGGTGACGGATAATGGATTGAATCAATGTTTTTATATAAAACACATGCCAGTTAGTTATGATAATCAAGTATTTCAATAATAAATATTACGACCTTTAGCTGAATAGTGGCTTATGCTGAGCAATAATGAAACGCTTAATACTACTATAGTTGCCAATGTTGCTACAACATTAGCACTAATTCCACCTGAAACATTTCTTGGCAAACGTTTATTTTGCCTGTTACCGATCTAAATACTAATTTTGATCAAAAATCAAAAAAAATATAGATATTCAAAAGACAACACCATTAATGAATCTTTATTCACGAAAATCTTCTGTGAATAAAACTACCATGTCAACATAATTTTTATGGTCTGCAGTGCAAGCGTGACAAACGTCAAAATTTGTCAATAATACGTTTCAGTGATCACAATTTTTTTGCTGTATTTATGATAGGGAGTAGGATAAGCTCGCATTTCTTTGTCTGAAAATTTTATGGGGATTTTGTGTTAAACAAGCCCGTGTGTTGGTGTTCTTGATGGTGTCCGGTGACGATTCAAATGGTGGCCGTTTGTCGCGTAAAACTACGAGGTCCCCGAACCGTAAGTCCAAGAAGGCAGACGCAGACCTAGCAAAGGGGTCAGCGTTGCGAAATGAATCGCAACCTTCTGTCCATAAAAGGAATCTTTACGTTGTTTCTTTCCCAATCGTTATTCTGTTTAACGTGCTAAGATCAATTTTGTATCAACTTTTTATAATTTTTAAATATTTGTATACGGCATCCCATCGGTTTATGCACAAGCCTCATAAGGCAGGGGAGTGTAACTTGGAAGTGGTGGTGAAGGACGGAATAGTGTCAACAGAGCTAGCCCCCACTGAGGAAATGTCTCACATACACAATGTTGGGCCTGGGGATCCACTGCTGGCCAAACAGAAGCATCATCACCGGAAAGCTTTTGAGTATATATCAAAGGCGCTGAAGATTGATGAAGAAAACGAAGGTGAGTAATAAATATTTTGTATGGCATCTAATAAAAAAGTTTTAGTTCATTGAAGACATAAAAATATTCAATGGAATTCTTTGATCAGAAAATCCCATTTTTTTCTGAACATTTTCAAAGACGACAATATAAAATAGCTCTAGAAAATAATATCTTCTTATTTACTCATACATTCTTAGAAATAAAAAAAAATAAAAAATCTTCTAACCGGACATTTTTACTGTAACTGTAATTAATTCAAACAATTATTTTGCCTAATTGGTAATTAAAATGTGGAAAGTACTCTTTGTTCTCAAGCTATTTGGTAGCTATATCAAAAAAGGTGCCTTAATGTACCTATATTATGCAGACTGCTAGATTTAATATCAATGGAAACCAAAATAATATTAAATACTTATTAAAAAATGTATTTACTAGGCAAAAAATGGGAAAACTGTTTACAATAGAAAATTTATTTTTATTAATAGACAGACTCAAACAAAGAACAGACAGTTCTTCTAATTATTCATAGTCACTAAAAATCATAAATAATATGTGAAGCCCCATATTTCTCCAATACCATAGCATAAGCAGAGCACAATCAGACTATAATGTTCCCTCTGTTGGGACACAGAACTCTTCTCTGTGAGAGGGAGTGGCGGTAATCTCGATGCTAGCTCAGTGCGGTTTGGTAGATGTCACATGATTTCGAATTTTTTATTCAAGATCATGTCTGTTTCCTCCCATGTTTTTAAATTAAATGCACAGAGTAAAGTGTTTGCCTGGTTTCGAAGTCGGGTCTGAGACCACTGGGCAACCACTGCTCTGTTAGATCCAACATCACTGGGGCCACCACTACTATTTCCATAAAATGCCAGTTATAAATTGCCTAGACTCCTGAATAATCATATTATCTAATGGGTAGTAAGTTCTATGTCTAATGTGGTGCTGTTCCACAAACAATGGGACACTTAATATTGTGTCCTGCGTGTCCTATCGTCTGCACGTTACAGGAACTGATGATGATGGACGCTAGAAATGGTGCCACTACATAGCCGAATTCTGGGCAGAGTACATTTAGATTGCCCTAATATGATAATTATATTCTCTCTTCTCTTGTCTTCTTTTCGTGTGTTGACTAACCTGGTGTCAGAGGTTTTATGCTGCCCATGGGCCTCTGACTTAGCTTCACATGCTGTTGAGAAATAACTCTTAGTCATGCTCATTATATTATACTATAGAGTGCCTATGGTGATCCTAAAACTATTGATTACAGAAGTATATGAAGGGGCCTATGACTAGCAGTAAACATATAATGAAAGAAGTCTTATTAAGTAATAGTCATTGCCAATCAGATGTGAGATGTCAATCTGTGTTTCTTATTCAATTAATTAGCTGCTGCCAGCCGCTTCGCCCGCGTGAATGTCAAAAATTATCCTAACGGAATGTACTACCGGGATAAAAAGTATCCTAGGTGTTCCTTCGGGTCATAAACTACCTCTGTGCCAAGTTTCATCCAGATCCGTTCAGCCGTTTGAGCGTGAAGGACGGACAAACATACAAACTCACACACACACTCACAAACTTTCGCCTTTATAATATTAGTGTGATGATACTCAGTTGTACAGTTCTGAGACATTGTTTTGTTGTCATATGCCTGTTCCCTACCCATCTACTACTGTCTAGTAAATAAACAAATTGATTTCTCCTACAGGACAAAAGGAACTAGCCATAGAGCTTTACAAAAAAGGCATTTATGAGCTAGAACGAGGCATCGCCGTGGACTGCTGGGGCGGGCGCGGGGACGCCTGGCAGCGAGCACAACGACTGCACGAAAAAATGAAAACCAACCTCGGCATGGCCAAAGACCGTCTGCACTTCCTTGGTATGAAATAACAATATACTACCATCCTACCATCACTGCCACAACTCCAAGCTATGACCCAACTACGCTATTTTATTTTGAAAGTGGAAATTGGCTGAATGTTTGCATGCTACGCTTCTTTTTTTTCCTTTCAACATATATACACAACTTATCCTACAGTTTCTATTGAATATAATTTTATATTCCCCAATGTAGCCAGCCTAGTTGCGCTCAGTAAGTTGGGCGTAGACAGTGAGCCTGACCGGAGCGACAAAAAGCCGACGGAGTCACCTCTAAAAGCCCGACGGCTAGAGAAGTCGAAGACGACGTTACTCGCGCATACAGAAAGTAACACTGGCCAAACTAAGCCAACGAACGAAGGTAGACACACCAGAAATAATGCTTCATAAAATACGCTTCGTTTGACGTAACCTAATGCAAAATTCAATCGGAAATTAACTAACATTTAAATAATTGTTATAACACTACACCCGACATTGGAAACTAATTGGATTGTTTTGTTTTAAATTTTATTGTCAGTGTTTGCATGGGTTGATTGCCTATCATCATTTCAGCTTGCAATTGTTTTTTTTTTTTAATTTTAACACACTGTGTGATGTGTTTAATTCTGTGTTTCTGTTGTGTTACGCTTTCCGCTGCATCTATACATAACGGCATTTAATTTTAATTAAAAACCCATCCATTATAAATATTCGTCCAAGAAAAGCGTCTCGGCTTGTCACTTTATATCCAGAGTGCATTAGTTATCCAACATTTGCGTTGTCTTCTAAGGAACATGTACAAATCGTTTTCTATGTATGGACGCAGTTTATCTTGCGCAGTAACTAGGATGCACATACGTTTATTAGCACAGCGCGCAACTCGGACACGTAACACGTCATTAGTCTATGTTTTCTTTATTTAGAGCCTAGAATTCTAGATTTTCAGCATAACAACACGTTTTTAGAGATATGGAAATTTTTATATTTCGTTCAAAAAACTACTTCCAATAACTAGATAAGCTATTTACACCTATTTTTATCATTTAACAAAAGTTAAATACTTTGTATTCCCAGATTACAAAACTATTTATTTTTCCTAAAACGTAGGTAATATTGTCTGTGTTCGCGCAATTTACGTCAAATAACGCATTTTCATTAAATAAATTTCCTTTTCCTTGTAGATAGGACTGTTATCTTTAAATTATGCAAGTAGTAAAACAAATATTGAATGATATTATGCGGTAAAATAACAAGTTAAGTGCAAGGTCTCGTTAAATCCTCCTCGTCGCTCCATCTTATGCAAAAAAGAACTAAAAATAGTTCATCCTTGAATAAAACAAAACTGGTTCATAGATTCATAGCTTTAATTTATCGACCGAAAAATGTTATGCTAATTGTCGGATCCTAGGCTAGTTGGTTACAGTTCGTTTGCGTTGTATGGCCGACCGCGTGCGTAGAGGGGACGCAATCATGCGCACAGAACGCACGATCTTTTACATACGACTTGTTTTTCCCTAACATCTCGTTTCGGTTCAGTAGCAACACGCGTAGCTACTGTTTCATTGAATTCCTGACTAGGATTACTGAGCCGAAAGTTAAAAGGTTGGTTGTTCAGGTTACGGGCCACTACGGAAATACAGTACACATTTTCATGGAATTCAAAGCCATAGAGGGGACTTTAAAACGATGCAAAGCTTATAAAGAACACTAGCTTTTAACCGCGGCGTCGGTCGCGTTACTTTAGAATTTGACAAACAATTCGGATTGTACTCTGCTTATTGTTTGGCCGCAGAACGCAACGTAGGTACACGTGGCGCCATCTATTATCATAAGAACATAATTGTCGTTTTCTTCGGGAACAGTACTTTGTTCGGGATGAAAGGTACCGTATGTCCGTTTCTGTACACCTGAAAACGTATATGCAAAATTTCAGGATGATCGGTTCGGTGGTTTAGGCATGAAAAGGTAACAAACTAACTGACAAACTTACTTTCGTATATTTATGATAACAACTAACTGCTTCCGCGCGGTTTCACTCGCTGCTCGGCTCCTATTGGTCGTAGCGTGATGTTACATTGGCCACAGCCTATAGTCTTCCTCGATAAATGGACTATCCAACACAAAAATAATTTTTCAATTCGGACCAGTAGTTCCAGAGATTAGCGCGTTCAAACAAACAAACTATACAGCTTTATAATATTAGTATAGATTAAGATTTGAATCCAGATCGTTAACTCCTGTGTTGTATGTCGTTACGCACGTCCATTCCACTCAACATGATCAAAAAAATAGATGCCAAAAATGTCACGGCTGAGTCGAAAAGCGGCAAGATTTTTTTTAAATCGAAACAATGTGCAAGTCTTCACGCCAACAGGCCAATAAGGTCAATTTTAAATAACGCCAGTCAGTCACAAATTGTTTCACGGAGTTTTAATAAACATAGGCGTTTAGTCTCGCACAATTTCGCGGCAGTTTCACAGCTAATGGGCCTTCACAATTCGTTAGATTAAAGTGAGGGAAACTGCTTATTATGGTATTATAGTTCGTTTAGTTCGTCGTAGGCGACGGTTACTACTGACCCTATTAAGTATTAAAACCGTGGTGTCCGTGGTGATTGAGATATATTATACAGCACTAGGTTTTTCCTGCAGGTTCATCCGGGTGATGGTCGGATATTATCCCACGAGAAAGTTATTTTTATTACCTGCATTGTCCTACTGCTAGGCAAAGGTCTTCTCTATAGATTTTCACAGACAATCTTCCATAAACTCCTCTAAGTCATCACGCTAGCATTTTCTCGACCTTTCTTGGCTACGATTTCGGTGTTGTGACTCCCATCGTATAACGACTATGGCCCTTCCGTCCGTCATCATTCTCCAGCCCTTATCCCAATTTATTTGGTGTCGGTTTGGTGTGTGGTTTCTTCCATACTTCTCTATTAGTCGTCATCTCGGTAGTCACTCCCTTTCTAGCCATATCACCTCTCACACAACCCATCCATCTTTTCTATGGTCTCCCTCTACATTGCCCTTCCGTCCGGACCAGGATAAAATAAAAAGTATTTATAACCTAACCCAGCAGGCCAGCACCAGTAACACATTTATCACAATCTCACAGCAAGGATATTGCTAATTCATTGCTTCATATGTTCGAACAGTTTCTTTGCTTGTTCCAAACGCATTGAATCTTGTTGTACTGTCAACATGAAACCCATTCCTACTGTAAATGTGCTACGCAATTACCCTGCAGGTAATGGTCTTTCTGTGCCACATCCAAGTATGTTCAGCCTTTAAGTTGAGTAAAGATAACAAACTAACTGCTATCTTTTTGCTACGTAAACAACAGTGACAAAAACATCATCAAAATCTACAAGTGGATTGAACACGTATTATTGTAGCTTATCTTTGTTTCTTCGCTTCTTGAAGATGATTGAAGCTAATTCGATGACTACCCAAGTAAGCCCAAAAAAGTAAAGAAAGAAGAATTTTTTAAATCGAAAATAATAGAGACGAACTTAGAACCTCTTCTTTTATACGTAGAAGCCTGTTAAATATGGATATTCAGCGCGAGAGACACTAAAGTCTTGGGCACCTCATCCATGAGAGTCTAATTTTAGGCTCGTAGTGGCTCTCGTAGACTAGTCTGCTACGTTTACAAAGGCTACGAGACTACTATACATGTTCATCACACGTAGATATACGATCCATGGTAAAGAAGGATGCAAATTTTGGTCCGACCCTTTAACCTTTTGAACGCCAATCACTTCTATACAAGTTCGAGATTTTCGTGCCCTCAGCGCCACTACTTGATTAGAAGTAATTATGGTATAAAATAAATTTACGACTTTTACAAGACCTTTTATTTTGTTTTTATGGAAAATTGCCCTGTTATAAGCTATATTTTTAAGTTTTTCACACATAATAAGTTCTTGTTTGTTTTATATTCAATAGAAACAAAAACGCCAGAAAATATTTCAATGCCCCCAACGCCAAGTACTTGATATAAAGTAAGCCAGTGATGGGACACGATGAAGACCTCGCTATATTTCATCTCGTCGAAACGATCATAAATACTATTATTGCAAGAAAATGACGTGAATAAATAATATCAAGAATAAATAGGTTTTCTAATCATTGTCGATAGTGAAACACCGTTTGAAAAACCCATCCCTACAAAGTGGCTAGTTGTCAGTGCCCACAACGCCACGAACGTGTATAGAAGTAAATCTGTGACGTCATAAGCGGACGGGTTTCAAGGTCATAGTGACTTTGTGCATTTTAGTGTAGTGCAACATATTGCGTTGGCGCACGTGTTCTAACAAAAAATGAGTGACGGTGAATATGACGAATTATTGCGAGTTTTACAAGGTGTGATTTTAAAAAGATCTGTAACATCTGCGTAAAACAGTGACTTACCCTCCATTTTCATTAAAAAAAAAACACGTAGAAAACCACGTATCTAGCTTCTATTGATTGAAGTAAACGAAATAAAATGCATGAATAGGTTGAGGTTATGCACGTGTAACTCGACCACAGTGAATAGAAAAATACGGGTTGTTGTACATTCGTCACAAAAAAAATATGTGTAAATTCGTCACAATTCCCAATATATTAATTTTGTTTATTGTAAATTCGTCACATCGTTATAATCCGTACCGATAGCAAAAAATAAATAAGAAGTAGAATGAAAATGTTGTATATTTTTCATAATCACAGCACGTTTACTAATTTACCTTACATCGAATGTTAAAATTAAAATGACAGTGAATGATTTAAATAAGAATTTTTAGCTGCAATCGCTACTTAAAGAATAAAAATTTTTAAAAGAGGGTTTGTGATGAATTTACACATATTTTTAATACGTGTAACGAATTTACTTTCAATGTATGGATTTTTTAAAATATGACGAAATTACTTAGTGACGAATGTACAACAACCCAAAAATACCATCAACCAAAAATAGACATCGACATCTAGACATCCTTATATCAGAAAGTATTTTGACGTGCCTCGAGCGCCAACGACTTGATATGAAGTAGAAGGATTACATTTGGAGACAAATAGGGATGTGCCTTCTAGAACACACGTCTAATAAATTTACAATTCTTTTCTTTTATTATGGGAAATATATCCAGGTTTTCATATTGATTTCTTTATGAAATGAAACAAAATTTGAAAATACGGTATCAGTTTTTATTTAGCTTCGTAAATTGGTGAATAAACATTAATTTCAACTTATAATATTATTTGTCGATAGGACATTAATCCCATCCCTACGTTTGACTATAGATACGTTATACATTTGTAGCGTGGCGCTGGAGGACACATCGCGTATTATATAGATGGGCGTTCAAAAGGTTAATAGCTCTCTAACTGGTTGATGAAAAAAAACTTAGTATGGCGCCAAGTTTTAAATCTTAGTCTGTTCCAAGTTATGCGTTATTAAACATGGCAATTTAAACAATAGCAATTGTTTAGCTTACAAATACCTATCTAACAATGTATTACACGTAGCTATTGGAGTGCGGGAGCTGAGTTCTTATATCGTCTTGGCATCGATATAGTTGTAAATTGTGCAATAAACAAATAAATAAATAAATTGTCCTTTAGATTAATATCAACTCGCTTTTATAAAATCTATCTCTCCGTGTCGATATCAGTATTTTTCTGTACCATAAACTTAAAAGACCGTAACACTACCATTGAAAACCGTTAAAAGCAATCGGTTTAATGGTAAAGAAATCTCGTGAAACCTTTCGAACCAAAAAGCTTAGTACAATTCACATTGTATTCTGCGATATTTACAAAGAGACGTTGGAATGGACAGGGCCTATCTAAAAGAAAGTTTTCACTATCATTTTATATAAAAAAGCACCTTTCCACTGTCTATGCCTCTCGCGAGATACGTTACTCTCTGGTCGGACAGAACGGTCGTTGACCCACTGACATTGGCACTGGCCCCTTTTCAGCCACTCGATCCAATCAATCGATTCGGTTAAATCTGTCCATTTAAACTTGGGTGCTGTTGAAATTGAAATAGCCATTCTATTTATTTCTGATGTTTAGTCATTCTCAAGGCGTGTATCATGTGCGTAATTAGACATGCATGAAATAAAACTGACTGCCTCGTTGTAGGTGGCTGCAACTTCGCCAATCGTGACTTTTGAATCTGAAGTCTTGAATTTAATCTTGGGTTTCCCATTAAGAACTTCTCAGTAGCAGCCAAAACTCCTCAATCCGGGCACGGTTGATAGCAATAGACTCTCCCCCATTAAGTACATCCATCAATCTCTAGCCTTTTCCCGACTATGTTGGGTTCGGCTTCCAGTTGAACCGGATACAACTGATCATCAGTATTTTACTTGGAGCGACTGCCTATCTGACCTCCACAACTCGGTCAGTAACTGGGTGACACGTCAAAGTCAAAGTCAAAGTCTATTTATTTGCCAGAATGTAGGTTTACAAAGTATGGTCTTAAAACTATAATGGCCCCTTTACATTCTACCATTACATATGGTGTGCAAATAATTAATAATAATCTTCACCAAGTTATATTTAGGTGCATTCAGAACAAAAATAAAATAAAAATAATAAATCGTTAGCAACAGCAAGTCAGATCTCATGTATCTCTTTAAAGGTATTTATTACATTGTTAATTATTTTATTATTATTACACGAAACCCCTTGATAAGACTGTCTGTCAGTCTTGGGCTTCTGACTATCCTTAATGTCTGTTAAAGACCCACAAATGACAGCCGGGACCAACGGCTTAACGTGCTTTCCGAGGCACGGAAGAATCTCGATATGTAAAGATGGTCCCCCATCCACAGACCGACCTCGGCTAGCGTAGCTTAACATGATCGATCCGTGCGGCTGTTATTACTAAGCCACGAGCTCCTCTTATAAAGTACAAATTATCATACGCCTCAGCTAATCCCTTAGGGAGTACAGTTGTAATGTGTGTTTTATTTCTGTTATTAATTGATCATTCTAAACGCGTGTGTCCAGTTAATTGAAACATGCAATCATGAGATAAAACACAGTATTTCCATCTGTGTAGAAGTCTATAAGTGAATAGTCTTTGTATTACTTGTTTATAGGAATGAAGTCAAGGAGACTGTATATTATGAATGATTATTCATGTTCCTCATCCTTCATAAAAGCGTGTTATTGTTGACTATAGGTTTTTTGTTGTGTGTATATTGCATTTATTATGTAGTTATGTATACAGTATACAGGGTGAAATTGTATAAAATCAGCTGTTCCATACACTATGCTCGCATAACTTGTCGAAATGTAGGGAACAGCTGTTTTTTTTCGCGATTCTAGGTTTGTTCCCATAGTGAAAGTTGTTCATAATGATGAGTACATTGACTCCTTAAAATAATGCCCATGAATTCAATTTCACCCTGTATAATTTGTGAGGTGGATGGGATATATTCATTCAATATTGCATGCGAATTTAGCCTTTTGTATGTCTATTGCAAAACTTAGGCTCTTATTCAATGGAGCAACTGAAATCTGGATCTGTTTATGGCATAGGAATACTGGGAATATTAACAGATTCTATATAGCTTGTGTAGTTATATACTTCAGTAGAGATACAAAGAAAATGTTTTAGGAATTATCTTCTCATTTCTCTCGCAATTTCAGTAATCTTTTGTAAATAAATAATAGAATAATACGAGTATATTCTAGTACGTATATAGTTTGGTTGAAGAGGTATGTATATGGGGCCAACTCTGCACTTTAAAAAAAAAATCAGCTCCCATGGACAAAGTTGTTGATTTTCATGAGTAATATACAACCTGAAAGTATGTCTGTCGTTTAACCTAACACACTGTGTAAGTAACGTATATTGTATTTAACTCTGTCAGTACTCCTTTTTAATAAGTCCGTATTTAATTAATAATTACCGAAAAAACGTGTTTTCGTTTCGAATTTTTTATCAAATTATTTTTATCTGTGGCTTTGTACACTTTGGAGAGATATTATGTAGTATAATGTGGTGTATTTTCGAACACTTAATTAATATTATTTTTAATACGAAAGCAAACACAATCGTTAATACTTTTAACGTTAAACGTTGTTTTATAAAAGTAAACAGTACTCTGCAGCTAGCGAAGCCCCAATTTTAGCGTAGCCTAAAAGTTTGCACGGTAAACTAACGAGAATTGATTGTGTCAAAACTCTCTTCTGAACTGACCCAAATTAGTGGCTTTTAGAATAAAAGACGCTTCGTTTGGTAACCCAGTTTCAAAATAGTTGGCCACTAACATAGCCAATACTTTGACTTCTAAATTCAAAAATAGTTTGGCATTATGGTCACTCTTTTGTTTTTTATTCAAAATATTGCGCAATCAATAGGTACAACCAATAAATGGCATCTTAGGTATAGTTATTGCAATTCATGGAAGCTGTGAATCAGATCAATTTGAACCATATGCCAGAACCATGTGCCATAAAAGGTTGTTGACCGTCTATTGCACAGACAATTAATAGAATAATCTTTATTATGTGCACCATGCTTCAATTAATATCGACTAGTTTCTGCCGGCGGTTTTGTCCGCGTTGATGTCGGAAATTATCCGACGGGAACGTATGTTCTACCGGGAGCGGTCTTTGTTCTATGTGATTTCTGATTTTATTTTTGACCGTGTCAAATAACCAATAATTACAGTCGAGTTCACTCGACCAACGCAAGTTTTTGAATGACTCTCACTCAGACGGAATACAAAAAAAAAATAGCAAACCTTTAGAGGCTGAAATTAAATACATCGACATTATTTTAAGGGTTCTGATTTTTTTTCGTGGTTTCATATGACAATGACCACTTTAAATAATGCCAATGAATACAATTTCACCCTGTATATGTCCTAAGCTGCTCGAGAAATAACATTACATTAGCGCTACCTCCATATGGTCAGGGTTTCTCTTTCGAAAAACCTCTAAAATCGTAAAAAAAATAACCGTTCACAACCACGTAAGTAGCAAAGTGTTTTTCAAATACAGAATTAATCTTCATTGTTTTAACAACATTATCTTCAGTCGCAGGTCGCAAACTCACGACAGCAGGACGACGGGTACCTAGTGGAGGGGGCGGAGGTCCTCTGATGAAGTCGCAGACCCTGCCCAGGTCTATGGGCAGGTCATCATCGCAGCCCAACAGCTCCAATGGGGGTGGTTACAGCAGATATCCTGTGAAGCCGGCGTCAACGCCGCCCGCTGTCAAGCGACAGCTCTCGGTGAGTGATTTTTAGGTGGAACCTTTCTTCTGATTACTGATAATGTTAGTGTTCTTGGTAAAATCTATAAAATAATCCAGTTCTATATAGTTGTATTAAAAACTTAATATAAAAAAATAATAAGTGCGTAACAAAAATACAAAAACACCTGCCATCTTTAAATTTAATAGGAGAACATCAATAACATACCGAGACTCCTCTGTGTCTCGGAAATCACGTTAAGCCGTTGGTCCC
Source organism: Hyppa rectilinea (assembly GCA_951799385.1). Classification (NCBI taxonomy): domain Eukaryota; kingdom Metazoa; phylum Arthropoda; class Insecta; order Lepidoptera; family Noctuidae; genus Hyppa; species Hyppa rectilinea. Next base: position 4,713,495 of record OX637319.1, read on the forward strand.
TGCTGTCATTATTTTGTGATTTAACAGTCGTTAGTGGTGGTCAGAAGCCCGTAAATCTGACACATCTGTCTTACAAAGGGGTATCGTATTACCCAGTTACTGGGTTGTGGAAGTCAGATAGGCCGTCGCTCCATGTAAAATAATGGTATTCAGCTGCATCCAGTTAGACTTCAAGCTAACTGGATGCAGCTGAATACCAAGGCTAGGGATTTTTATTTGATTAGTATAACATGATGCGCTGACAATCGTACTTTATAATAATAATACCAGCCTTTCTTTTTTGAGGGTGGGTCATCACCAAATGACTCCTCCCGCTCTCGGTGGAGCGGAAGGGAGTGTCAGACTCTTACTGACAAAAACCCACCCATGTTCCTTCCTTAGCCCTTTATGTTCCGGGGTAGCGATAAACCTTTCGGACAATCCCGCTTAAATAGTACCAGCCTATAATTTTCCCACTGCAGCACAAATACCCCTTACCTTACCTCACATAGGAAAAGCACGAGTATTAATCAAGTAAAGTATTTTAATTTGCTATAAAAACATAATCATGTCTTTGACATCGTGCAGTCGAGTAAAAAGGGGCTCGTTCTAGTTCTCGCAGTCACTTGGATCAATGATACATTACCCTCTTGGCCGCGGTTACTACACTGAAAAGTATCGTGTTTCGTTTCCGGAACAAACACATGTAGTGTACAGGTCACGTGCTAACAGATGTAACTGTCAAACACCTGGGCGATGGCTTCTCTCCATAATAATTTTCATCGGTCACAATTAATGTATACAAAACATTTTAAAAGAGTAAGTATCGGTGGAGTTTCCTGCCCATTCTTCTCCACACAAAACTACCTTTTGGAAGGGGCGACTAGAATCAATTCTATTTCTTGTTCATTTTGACGTTCCAAAGTGCCTTTCTATTTGAAATAAAAGATTTTATTTTGATTTTAACGTAGGCGCTACTTCTTGTCTAAGGAAGAAAAAGAAATAAAGAAAATTATTATACAAGTAGTCCCGCCTTCTCTTTCGTAGTGTAATATGTTTCAGGGTACCAAAACTTGTACCTATTGCTTATTCGGCAAAATGTACTAAGAAATATTAACTCTTTCAAAAAATTATCCAGTACTCTCAATCAATCAATCGGCCTGCCTTTTCCCGACAATGGGGTCGGCTTTCAGTCTAACCGGATGCAGCTGAATACCAGTATTTTACATGGAGCGACTGCCTATCTGACCTCTACCACCCAGTAACTGGGTAGTAGGTACGTTCCCCCTTGGTGAAACTGTCTGTCAGATTTTCGGGCTTCTGACGACCCTTAGCGACTCTCAAAGAGTCACAAATGACTATCGGAACCAACAGCTGAACGAGCTTTCCGAGGCACGGAGTAGTCTCGGTACGTAAAGATGGTTATCCATCCGCGAACCTTAACCTGATGGATCGAAACTTGCGGCAGTTAATACTTAGCCACGAGCTCCTTGACCAATAATCCAAATGATTCAATTTTTAAGGTGTTCCAAAATACCAAGAGTCCAATCTTTAGAGCAATTTGCTAAATTGAGAATCGAAATACAATATGAATATCAGACTTGGCTCTACATGAGTACTAAGAACTTTTTACATAAAAAAAAGTATCGCGAGACTTGGCATGATATCCAATATGAATATTTTTGAATAGATACATATTTCTGCACGAGATTGTACAGAAAGGTTATTATTTTATTTTGGTTTTTATTTACTCTTGACTTATTATTGAACACCACTGAATTGGTGAGAATTAGTCAATCATTGTTTGAAAATTAAAATTACCTCACATAGCATTGTCAGTGATCAACAATAATTTCAATTGTTTTGGAGTAAATTGTTTGAGAACTTTCTATTTTAATTGGCATTTATATAATTGAGAATCTCACCAATTGGCATCTTCACTCATTCCAAATTCATCAAAATTTATGTTTTTATAAATTTCTGATTAGCGATTTTTTCTGATAAATAATTCCTTATATTATTATGTAATACAAAATGTTAAAGTACATAATTGGGTTATTGAAAGGGTAGTCAATAACGTTACTTTTTATGAACTGTCAAAACGCGGCATTTGTACGAGATTTGTATGAAATACAACATGTGACGTCACAGGTTTTTAGAATCAAATGGAATACTTATTAGCATTAAATGCAATTTTACAGTTATATCTTCGCATAATATCTAATTTCTGTACGGTGATGGAAGTTTTTAAGACTTGCGGCCTTTTTTCTATGTGATTTCCTAATTTATTGAGCATAACATAAGTGGCGGGAACCATGCTACAATTGCCTCCACCTCTATTCAATGAATCAGAATTGCAAGATGCAATAAAAAAAATCCTGCTACAATATCTTTGTTTGTTCGACTGAGAACTTGCCGATGTTCTAGTAACACCATCAGATAGGAAACAAGAAAGTAATTTAAAAAAAGCAAATACAAATCGGTTTCTGAGACAGGTCAAACTAGATCCAAAGGAAGTCTTTGTTTTTATTTAATTGAAATATCTTCCTTGAGCGAGTGTCGACGTATCGCCTATATACAGTGTGTTAGATTAAACGAGGGATATACTTTCAGGTTGTATAGTACCTACTCGTGAAAATCAACAACTTCCATGGGACCAACACTGAAATATCAAAAAAAATATCAGCTCTTCCATACATTTTGACGAATTATGCGAACATAAATGTACTGAATAGCTGATTTTTTTTGTGATTTCAGGTAAAGTCGCATAGTCAAAGTTGTTCATTTTCATGAGTATAGTAACCCCTGAAAGTTTGTCCCTCGTTTAACCTAACACACTGTATAAGTCCATACGAATATAAAATGCCTCTCCCAGCGCGGGATACAGGCTTAACTTGTTTAGTGTTATGACTAAAAGTACAAACTGTTCTTTTTCTGTCCTCTACATTACCGTTTCCATCCATCTAACCCACAATCATCGTCAATTCGCGTCTCAAATCAGAGCGCCTACCAGGTTCCTTCGAACGGGTCCCCTGTCCGACGCGTGGTGGGGGGCGGCTCCCAACGCGGGACCCCCACGAGGAGCAGAACCCCCCAGCCTGCTCTCAGCGTGCGCGGCGTCGACCCCAAACTCGTCCAGCTGATTCTGGACGAGATTGTGGAAGGAGGCCCCAAGGTGCAATGGGAAGATATCGCGGGACAGGATGTAAGTGGAATATTTTCTTCGATTATATTTTTTTTATTCCACACTAGGTCGTAACACATATCGACTCGGAAAGCGATCGTCACCGTATCAACTCGAGCCGTGCAATATTCTTTGTATAAAACTCCCTACTACAACGCATACTAAACAGAACCGTAACGTAATCGCCTCGCCTCGAGACAAGTTTACCAACAAGGCGATACGGTGACGATCCCTTTCCGATTTGATATGACGTGTGCTATGAATCTACGACCCTTAAACGACTAAAACGTGTATAAAGCATTTTAGTTGCATGCATTTTTTAAGAAAACGAAACGTCTCATTGACCCATTTTTCGTGTGGTTAGTGACTAATCTGGTGTCAGAGTTTTCATGCTGCCCATGGGCCTCTGACTTAGCTTCACATGATGTGGAGAAATACCTCTCAACTAATTGATATATAATTAAGAGCTGGAGAGGCGTGGAGGACTGGGCCTTTTTCCGCCGGAACTAGAGAAAGGTTCAAAAGAATTTCTTTTAAGACGAAATCCGTGCATCCATTCCGACAAAAACGCCACTGCTATAGTCACTTTCAGTTCACAAAACTCCCAACTGCCTCCGCAGTTCTCAGTGCATACATCAATTTCGAGTTGGCATTTGCGTCTTTTTGTCGAGCGATTATTTTGCTTGTAGATACTTTCTCGTAACGTCGCAATGCTAATACGCGGACACCTAAACCCATCTTCGGCCTGGCTGACTGCCAAATTCAGCTCTGTAATTAACTATCGCTCAACTTGCCCAAAACTTCTCAACCTATCACGATTACGAAACCTTGCTATACTTTTTGCGCGTATCACAAATAGTTCCACATTGTTTAATTTCAGTGTCAAATCAACTTGAAAATCGATCATACAATAGCTAACCTGACCTCCAATCGATTTATTATATAAATCGTGTGGTAACTAGAGTTTTATAATGTAATCTTGTTCATTGACCTTAGCGGTAACGGTGCAAAGCGGACACATCGGGAGTTGACGGCAAACATTACATAAAGGCATTTTATTCTTTCGATCACGTCTGTTAGAGAGCTGCGGTAAAAGAAATTGTAAAGTTGTCTTAATTAGAGTGCATTTTCGAGTGGATTTGATTAATGAGGGTCGTTTAGGTTTTGTGGTAAAGAATGTGTAGAAAAGAGTCTAGTTATAGACAACTAGCTTCTGCCCGTGGCTTCGCCCGTGTGGCTGTCGGAAATTATCCCACGGGAACATATTAACAGGATAGTTATAATAAAAGTTAATCTATCTCAGTGCCAAATTTCGTCCAGATCTGTTCAGTAGTTTTTGGGTGACGAAGTAACAAACATATAAACACATACTTTAACTTTCGCCTTTATAATAATACTAGCTTCTTTCGGCGGCTTCGCCCGCATAATTTGTCGACAAATTATACACATAAACCTTCATCTTCAATCACTCTATCTATTAAAAAAAACCGCATCAAAATTCGTTGCGTAGTGTTAAAGATTTAAGCATACATAGGGATATAGGGACAGAGAAAGCGACTTTGTTTTATACCATGTAGTGATTAGTGTGATAGTTTAAGAGAAAATCAATTCATCGATCGGAAAATGTAAACATACCGTTAGTTTACACGCAAAAGCCCTTTCGTGTGATCCGATGGGCCGATTGCGTCCCATAAAATTTTATACCCGGTTCAATTCCTAATATAACCTGGACTGGACTGGAGCCAAACTGTCTCGAGCAATGTAGTTTTGATCTATGCCGTCAAAGTACGTAGGTATGTACACTGACCATTGCATACCCGCAAAGCGATTGATATAATGTACCAGGCAAGCATAAGGACAGTGGCGATGACCCTTTTGATTTAATTTATTCAATCCGTTTTATGTACTATGATTATGACTCGTAAGACCCCTTTTCCATTAACTGATTAAGTTCTGAAAGGCGAATATAATATTTACCCTACATAGGTAATATCACAGTGAAAGTTTACTCTATCTATAGAAAAAACGCAAATAAAACCCAGACACAGTCCAATTAGGTGAATGTATAGAAATCGAATCGATTTTAAGATTGCTAAAAAAAGTTATTCAAACACTTTTACGTTGTAATAAATCAAACAACATTGAAGCTGAGAGATAATATTTCCAAAATATTTTTTGTAAATGAACAATTTTGATGTAAACAATGTTCATTAATCATACTTTAAAAAATTTTCTTCTTTTTTTCGTGTGGTTAGTGACTAAACTGGTGTCAGAGCTTTAATGCTGCTCATGGGCCTCTGACTTAGCTTCACATGCTGTTGAAAAATATCTCTCAGACATGTTGGACAACACTCAAGAATGTCGTAAATAGACATAAATTATTGTTAAACTTTCTTTTGCATTCACACGTTCAACATTAAATGTGTATTGTGAAGCAATCACTGGGTTTTGGGTGTTTATCTTGGCAGATACTTAAGGTCTCGTTATACATCCATACCCATCGCGTCACCACAGTTTCGCTAGCTAATTTAATTTGACCCTGTATAAATAATGTTGCCGATACGGAAAAGAAAGTGATGCCTATGCACTTTCTATGTCTATCTAAATAACACAGACTAATGGTAAAGGATTACATTGTGTGCCTGGATTTGATGATGTGAACACTCAATCTCTGGACCGAATCAAAAAATCTTTTTTTGTTGGATAGTCCATTTATCGAGGAAGGCTATAGGCTATGTAACATCACGCTTCGACCAATAGGAGATGAGCAGCGAGTGAAACCGCGCCGGAGCAAGCTAGTCACAAAATATGGTTTGAGCATTGATTACCGCAATGCCCTTTCCTTGTTTGACGAGGGACAAATCTGAGCGGAAAAACGAAACAATTGCGCTGGCCGTCAAAACGATACAACGCGGGTTTTGTTCACTCGGATGAACACAGTACCTAACTTATAAAAACTGCTCTATGTAACTCGCTACGAGCTTACCACCGGAACAGGCCTCAGAAGGCCAATTCGTTGTGTGGAAGTGACGCTTATTTTCCCCCCCCATGAACGATGTTGGCGCAAATAAATGTATTTTTCTTTCTTTTCTTTATTGTCGTAGGTACTTTAATAAACGTACCAGTTCAAGTCGTAATCTCATAAGTCATAACTCAACGGCAATCAATGTCAGAAACTTTTCGAAAGTGTAGATAATTTAAAATAGAAGGTTTGCTTGACACTGGAACTAGATACATGGAAAATTCGCAGCGTTTTTCCGCTCAAATTAATTGTCTTTGCATTTGTTACAAGAGTTTTGTAAAATTTATTTATTAATAATACACCAACTTACATTTACGGTTTGTCAACATAGTTATAGGTCAGTAAATAGTAAGTAATTAAACATTATAAAATTAGGTTAATGAAATTTCATGTAATTACTTAGACAAAATTAGATAAAAACCGGCCAATTGCGAGTAGGACTCGCGGAAGAAGGATTCCAGATCTATAAAAACGGCAAAAAAATCACGTTTGTTGTATGGGAGCCCCCTTAAATATTTATTTTATTATGTTTTTTAGTATTTGTTGTTATAGCGGCAACAGATATACATCATCTGTGAAAATTTCAACTTTCTAACTATCAAGGTTCATGAGATACAGCCTGGTTATAGACGGATGGACGGACAGCGGAATCTTGGTAATAGGGTTCCGTTTTACTCTTTTGGCACGGAACCCTAAAAAAGACAAAACTAGGCAGAATAGGAAAACATATATGAATATTTTTTTAAAGATACAATTTAACTAATTTTCTCCCAAAGAGATTGGGCAATGGACTCCAGGTGTTGAGTAGCGGTGTTCAGGAATCTCAGTTCAGTACTCGCGAAGACATCAGTAGAGAGTGGATAGAAGTTATTATTTATAGCGTAGTTAGTTTCGCCGTGCCGAAGCTGGTGGTGGCGATATAGTTGTTTTGTTATTTGTTACGACATCACTGTGATACACAGATATGCGTGACCCAACGAAGTGTTTGCAAGCGACTTTAACTTCTATGTTCTTCATTGTCGTCATAAAATCGATCGTGACTATTTCGAGACAATTTTTTTTCTAGTCATGCCCACGAAAATCACGAAACAATCAATTTCAAACGTACTTTTTAGGGTTCCATAACCAAAGATTTACTCTTTGACCCTATTTCTAAGACTCCGCTGTCCGTCTGTCACAAGGCTGTATCTCATGAACATGACAGTTGAAATTTTCACAGATGATGTATTTCTGTTGCCGCTATAACAACAAATAATACAAAACAGAATAAAATAAGTATTAAAGGGATGGGAAACAAAACAAGTTTTTTTGCCGTTTTTATAGATAATATTACAGAGTTCGACTCGCACTTGGCCCGTTTTTTTATTCTTTTTGGATTAAAAATGTGTCCTTTCTAAGAATGAATCTGTGTATATAGGCAAATTTGATGTGGCTTTAGCCATAAAACTATTAAAGACGAGACTAACTCCTTACTTTCACAAAATAAATTAATAACGGTAATTGAAATTATTAAATTAAAATCTTAGTGTCATTAAATGAAAGCAATAATTTCAATGTTATGTAATATACCTTTCTCTTTGACTTCCGTGTTGGTGTAATATATCTACATCTAAGCAAGGCTACTGAGCTGGAGGTTGGGCTGGGTCCAATCCCGTAATGGTACATAGTGTAACTGAGGTTTTTTATTAGGAAATTGACAGTGACTGCACAAAGTTTGGATATGTGCCCAATAGCAATGGGTTAACAACCCGTCGGTACTTGACATTCCTAATCTTTTTGTTTTTGTGTGGTTAGTAACTAACCTAGTGTCAGAGTTGTATGCTACCCATGGGCCTCTGACTTAGCTACACATGCTGTTAAGAAATATCTTTTAGACATGCCGGTTTCCTCACGATGTTTTCCTTCACCGATTTTAACCAAGTGATAATTATACAATATGCACATGACTCTGTGAAATCAGAGGTGCGTGCCTTGGGTTCGAACTCGAGTCCTATGACTTGGCAGTCCGACGGTTACACTAGTGCTGCAATTCCTGGTGAAAAGTGGGAGTATAGAAGTGTGAACAACAAGGTGGATAGTTTCATCAAGTGTTGTATATGGTGGTCTACTGCCCGTCGTCGGTAGATATCGCGATTTTGTAAATACAACGTGGCGCTACAACGGTTACATTGATTTAACCCACATATTATTATTCGTTTTCAAATTTTCATTTCATTTACGGATATTTTTTTAAATAAATACGGATTTATTTAGAACTAGCTTCCGCCCGCGGCTTCGCCCGCAAAATATGTCGACAAACTAAACACATAATCCTTCCTCTTGAATCACTCCTATCTATTAAAAAAAACCGCATCAAAATCCGTTGCGTAGTTTTAAAGATTTAAGCATACATAGGGATATAGGGACAGAGAAAGCGACTTTGTTTTATACTATGTAGTGATGTTAGAAAATAGCATCTTAGAGCAACCTGTACTTAAAGAACTGTCGCGCATCGGTCATTTGCCGGGGTCACGGATCATAACATTCGCATCAATGACACTAAAACAAATAAGCAAAAATATTAGGATGAATTAACTGCAAGAAGTAAGCCAAATTTTGTATTATTTAGTTTGTTTGATTTCTTTTTTAATTGCGTTTTATTGTAACCTTTCAACATTTTGAGTAAATAAATTATTATTATTATTTATATTTATGGGCACTAGCCCTACCCGAGTGTAAAATTAATGTCACCACCTTAGCGCCACATCGTAAGTTTGTTAACTGCGCGGATAACACTGCTTGCGCGATGCAGAATTTGCGTGCCGACAGTGTGAACGCGAACGCCGCCATACTAGTAATAGAAACCACTATCTAAACCTACAGTACAAGACAAGCGTGATGTTATGTTACAATAGATTTATCTTTATAGGCGGCTAAGCAAGCCCTTCAAGAGATGGTGGTGCTGCCATCTTTGAGACCAGAACTCTTCACTGGACTGAGGTCTCCTGCGAGAGGACTACTGCTCTTTGGACCACCAGGAAATGGTAAAATATCATCTAGTTTTTAAGTTGGACATAACATTTTACAATGTCGTGTCGACATGGCCACTAACCTAGCTGTCATAAACGAAACAGTACAAAATTAAACGTATCCAATTCCCCAATATAAACAGTTATTTTTGGTCCTTATTTCTGATTTTACGACGGCTTTTTAGTATCCAATAATTTCATGCCGGTAATTTCTCGGCGGCTGTTCTCAATATTATACAATTTCGTACTGATACGTATGTGACTTTCGTATCAATACGACTGATTTCGAAAATAGTGCGTTTGAAGTTAGCAGCTTCCAGAGCATGCCATAAGTTACTTTAATGTCATTGACATAAGGTTTGTTTTTCAGTTATTGATGAAAGCTCGTAAAATGCAACATTTACAATAGAACTGCGTATCCGGAGAAGCCATAATTAGGTCTGATCATACGTGGTAGTTCTTTTAAATCACCTCAAAAGTATCTAATGTAAATGTAAACAAATGCATTAAGAAACATACTCGTGAATGCCAATTTGAAGCGCCACTTATAAATTGAAGGCCTTAATTAAATTAATTGAATACTAAAACGCTAAATTCTAATTTTAAATTACTATAAAGATGTTCTTTATTTGACAATTGAGTTTAATTTTATAACCTTAACTTTCGTCTATGATTTTTCAATTTCAATTTAATTATGTAATTCAAACCATTTATTATTGCAAAACATGGTGAGATATAAAATTGGAACTTGCTAAATACAGATAAATATGTTACTAATTCCTTTTAGAGAGTGATTGCGTAAGAATTTTAACTGAACAGGATTTGTTTACACTTTCGTGAGATATTTTTGGAACAGACAGACAGTCTCTTTTTTTTTGAGAGTGGGAAATCATCAAATGCCTCCTCCCGGTCTGGGTGGAGCGGAAGAGAGTGTCAGACTCTTACTGACTAAAACCCATCCATGTTCCTTCCTTAGCTCTTTATGTTCCGGGGTAAAGGTAACCCTTTCGGACAACCCCTCTTAAGACCTATCTAACCTTCAATTTCTTATACACAGGTAAAACGCTATTAGCAAGATGCGTAGCGGCCGAGTGCTCCGCGACATTCTTCTCCATTTCCGCAGCGACCCTGACCAGCAAGTACGTCGGCGAGGGCGAGAAGATGGTGCGAGCACTCTTCCAAGTCGCCAGAGAACTGCAGGTAAAAAAATAAATACATCCTTCTTTCACCATCAGCTTGGGAGAACTGCCTGGAATATATTCATCATTATTCAGTCCAAAGACCACCACTACTGAACATAGGGTTCCTCCAAACATTGGCACAACAATATATGTGCTGTTCTGTAAAAATCTCACCGTTAAAATGTTGGTGAAGTGAGTTTGAAGTGTCAATAGTGTCAATCCCTAGCATTAGGTTGATAGAGAGCTCACTTCATGTAAGTTACCACAGTGAAATATTTACAGAATAGACCGGCTGGTCCTATGGGTCTATCTCGAAGATTCTTGGAGTTTCATGCTATGCATTTGAATACGAAGACGGTCTTTAAGGTCATCACCAACATAGCAGGAGACAGTCAGTGGCCTTTTGGTCAGTCATTGCGATTGACCAAAAGGGTTACCGCTGCCCCGGAACACAAAGGGCTAAGGAAGGATCGGACCTGTTTTAGTCAGTAAGAATCTGACACTTCTTTCTGCTCCACCCAGAGCGGAAAGAGTCATTTGATGATTTCCCTTAAAGAAAAAGGAGGTTAAGATTACACCTAGTTTATGAAAGCCTGCACAATTCAATCTGTTGTCTTATTAGTTTCTATAATTGTCACCAATCAACAAATCGGCTTTAAACTGCCTAGCCTTTTCCCAACTATGTTGGGGTCGGCTTCCAGTCTTACCGGATGCAACTGAATACCAGATTTTAACATGGAGCGACTGCTTATCTGACCTCCAGTCCACAACCCAGTAACTAGGTAACACGATACCCCCGGTAAGACTGGCTGTCAGAGTTTCGGGCTTCTGACAACCCGTAACGACTGTCAAAGATCCACGAATGACAATCAACAAATCGGATTATTGGATCATAAACTAGAAGTTATTCACTCCACTAAGTCATTACATCCCTTTAATACACAAGCTATTACTATACAAAAAGCAAAATGTCCCGTGCCTTGCAAATAATTAACACTCACGCGACACTTACTCGTAATCTCGCTAACAATATAGTCGCAAGTCGTTGACCTCAATTCGAACGCATTCTCGCGATAAAAAACCTATCGACCAATTGAATGCACTCTCAAATAGGAGGTTCTTTTGGGTATTTTGTTAATCAAGTCTGGTAAATTGTAGCAGTTTTGTATTATATTGGAGTGATATACTTTTTAGTAATCACTCTTTTGTCAATGACCAGACAAATAATTTTCAATTCAGTAAATATTACTTTCTATTTTGTTTAGTATTTAAAAAATTATTAAACTAATGTTCTAAATGCTCCATGTTAAATACTGGTATTCAGCTGCATCCGGTAAGACTGGAAACCGACTCCAAACTAGTTACGACAAGGCTAGACACATAATGATGATGACTAATTTTGTAAATGCAATAGTTTTCATGGATGTTTGTGGTCACGGATGATTGGCTGAATGGATCTGGATGATATTTGGCATAGAGATAGATTATATTTTGGAATAGCACATTAGCTACTTTTTCAGAAAATATGATAGCAGTGATAGCCTAGTAGTGTGACCGTCGAAGTACCAAGTTATAGGTCTCGAATTCGAACCCTAGGCACGCACCTCTCAGTTTTCGGATTCATGTGCGTATTGTATAATTATCACTTGCTTTAAAATCGGTGAAGGAAAACATCGTGAGGAAACCGAGCAGCACTCTTACGATGTATACCGTCTTTAGATGCCCTACAGCCAGTAAATGACGACCAAAAGATTGGTGTAGCTATTGTTAAGAAAGCCTTGCGTACACCTTGCATAACGATTGCTGATAACGCTGGCTATGATGGCGCTGTTGTAGTATCTAAAGTCGAAAATATGGGCCCTGAATTTGGATATGATGCATTAAATAATAACATACGTTTAAATTCCTAACGCGTTTCCCTTCATAGTATAGAAGTCCCTATACACACATTACACGCTCTACCACTGAGCCCCCTCAGTAGAGGATCTTCCATCCTCTACATTAGCATCTGAGAGATATTTTCAAAAGTATGTGACGTTAAGTCAGAGGCCCATGGGCAGCATAAAAACTCTGACATCAGGTTAGTCACTAACCACACGAAAAGAAAGAAGATCCCGGATAAAAGTATGGTTCTCGTGGGATAATTTCCGACATACACACGGGCGATGGCTGAAGCTAGTAGCTAATAAAACTTACCTCGTTAGTTTAGTGGTCACACAGGGGTTCGATCGCCAGGTCAAACTTAGGGATATTGAGTTTTTGTATCGGGAAATTCCCAGAAGCAACACGAAGTCCTACTTTATGCCCTCTTAATGGGCACTAAACACGCATATTACATGGGACTTGTAATAAACTGGCGAAATGTGAGTATAATTCCCACCTCTGCCCTTCGATGTCATGTCATGCCCTCGATGTGTATTGGATAGACAGTATGAGAAACAAGGTGTAAAGTTCACTCATCCTCCATAGAAAAGGGAGGATCCTCCGACCAGATGGGTGTTGTGTCTGGTGGGCTACTGCCCGGCGCGACAATTGATGTCAGGATGTTGTATATAATCGCGCGCGGTAAACTCTGCTTGCGTGATGCAGGTTTTTGCGTGACGTCACGGCACCCTTTTTGCCCTAAAAAAGCAGCACTAGTTTCTTTTGCAGCTCGTCCATAGCGCGTCATAAAAACTCCGTTTGCACATGCCATAAATAACCTTGTTTCTCAAAAGGGTTAGCCAGTATTGCCGCCCACTTTTCGCCAGTTATGTTTAAGTCCCGGGGGCAAGCCCATTCAAACTGAACAATATTAATTAACATATCGTATTTTAAAACTAGGCTGTATAAAACGAGGTCGTATGCACCACTTATGCTCCAATTAAAAAAGAAAGGTCGGAACAATCGGTCAAGTATGAATGAAAGTGATTTCCAGATTATTGGTTTTAACAAATTGTTCTTTCAATTAAACTATACAATTATTTTTACAATTCAGAAAGATCAAACTTTCAGAACTTGTTTTAAAATGTCCTTTCATAGGACTGCGGAATGAGGTTTCTTTAAGACTTAACATACAACTTACATATTGTTTTTGTACTTAACTTCCTTTATTTAACTGTCATTACTCATTATATGTATTGTCTGTGGTGTTTACAAAATGCTCCATCTCTTTCCCTCTGTGAAGTAATAATAAAATAATACTACTACAAGAGGCGTTGGTTTGCCACTTGGCCCCTTATTTTTTTTGAGGGTGGTAAATCATCAAATGACCCTCCCCACACACACAGAGAGTGTCAGACTCTTACTGACTAAAACCCATCCATGTTCCTTCCTTAGCCCTTTATGTTCCGGGGTAGCGGTAACCCTTTCGGACAATCCCGCTGGAAATTTGAAACGGCTCCAAACTCCTTTTTCAAGTAACTTTTCTTCCCACAGCCCGCGATAATCTTCGTAGACGAAGTAGACTCGCTGCTATGCGAGCGCTCGTCGGGCGAGCACGAAGCGTCCCGGCGACTGAAGACCGAGTTCCTGGTTGAGTTCGACGGGCTGCCAGCTGCGGGGGCTGACCGGCTTATTGTCATGGCCGCTACTAACAGGCCGCAGGAGCTGGATGAGGCGGCGTTAAGGTCAGTTGTTAATAAAAGGATTTCGATGGAGACTGTGTTTATTTAAAACGTTAATAGTGTTGCTTGTAAGTTTGGCCGTAAATTGGGCATCACAAGTCTTCCTTGTACAGACGCCAGCACATCAAGCTATCCCTAACTGTCAAATTTTCTCAATTAAAAATGAACCTTATGTCATTGCAATAAAGTTGAAATACTATCAAAGAAATTTGACAGATTGTGTTAACTTGATGTGCTGGCCTCTGTACTTTTTTTACTATGGCTGATAGATAATCAGCCTATAATGTTCCCACTGCTGGGACACAGGTCTCCTCTCTGTGGAAGGGAGTGGGCCCAGTGCGGGTCACATGCCTTCGAATTTTTGGTTCTAGGATATGCCGGTTTCCTCACAATGTTTTCCTTCAACGTTTTGAGAGCAGTGGTGATGATAGTTATACAAAGTAAAGTGCCTGTCAGGATTCGAAATTACGACCCGTTACCACTGGCCAACGGCTGATAAGACTATTTTATTTCCCAGACGCTTCCCCAAACGCGTATACGTCTGCCTGCCCGACGTGCGCACGCGCATGTCCCTGATCCGCCGCGTCCTGGCGCGCGGGGCGGCCGCCGCGACCCTCAGCGACCAAGAGCTGGCCCGCCTGGCCGCGCTGACGGACGGCTACTCCGGCAGCGACCTCACCGCGCTCTGCCGGGACGCTGCCCTCGGGCCTATCAGAGGTGAGGACTACTAGATATACCTAGGCACCGCGCAGCTAGATTTAAATCAGAGTGAACTTTATTCTCATTGCAATAAGGTTGCTGTTTTGTTCCGTCAGAGGTAAAATAACCGTGAACAGACTATATGTGGAGATTGTGGAGTGACCTCCAGTGATGAGATACTGGACAGACTATATGTGGAGATTGTGGAGTGACCTCCAGTGATGAGATACTGGACAGACTATATGTGGAGATTGTGGAGTGACCTCCAGTGATGAGATACTGGACAGACTATATGTGGAGATTGTGGAGTGACCTCCAGTGATGAGATACTGGACAGACTATATGTGGAGATTGTGGAGTGACCTCCAGTGATGAGATACTGGACAGACTATATGTGGAGATTGTGGAGTGACCTCCAGTGATGAGATACTGGACAGACTATATGTGGAGATTGTGGAGTGACCTCCAGTGATGAGATACTGGACAGACTATATGTGGAGATTGTGGAGTGACCTCCAGTGATGAGATACTGGACAGACTATATGTGGAGATTGTGGAGTGACCTCCAGTGATGAGATACTGGACAGACTATATGTGGAGATTGTGGAGTGACCTCCAGTGATGAGATACTGGACAGACTATATGTGGAGATTGTGGAGTGACCTCCAGTGATGAGATACTGGACAGACTATATGTGGAGATTGTGGAGTGACCTCCAGTGATGAGATACTGGACAGACTATATGTGGAGATTGTGGAGTGACCTCCAGTGATGAGATACTGGACAGACTATATGTGGAGATTGTGGAGTGACCTCCAGTGATGAGATACTGGACAGACTATATGTGGAGATTGTGGAGTGACCTCCAGTGATGAGATACTGGACAGACTATATGTGGAGATTGTGGAGTGACCTCCAGTGATGAGATACTGGACAGACTATATGTGGAGATTGTGGAGTGACCTCCAGTGATGAGATACTGGACAGACTATATGTGGAGATTGTGGAGTGACCTCCAGTGATGAGATACTGGACAGTTTAGGCTTTTAAGAAGCAGGTGGTATGTCAGCACAAAGTTACGTGATGATACAAATAATAATAATAATACAAGTAATAATAATAATGTACATGGGTGTGAAGCGGGTAGGTTCCTCTTTGCGCAGCGCAACGAGTCACGACTGCTTCAAGTGACTCACCATCATCTCATCAACTAGGGGCTGATTTGAGACTCCTACCAAAAACTTGGTTTGTTCATCATAATAAGGCCAGAAGATGTCCGTTCATTGCACTAGATTTAGGGCTCCTCCGAGTATCACTAGAACAAGTGCTCGCTAGATGTTTAAAGTGAAACCGTCAGGAATTTAATTCTGTAAAGTCTGTCTTGCGACGGCCGCGAATCATATTTTGATCAACATACAATCTTTTTTTGAGGGTGGAAAATCATCAAATGTCCCCTCCCGCTCTGGGTGGAGCGGAAGGGAGTGTCAGACTCTTACTGACTAAAACCCATCCATGTTCCCTAACCCTTTATGTTCCGGGGTAGCGGTAACCCTTTCGGACATTCTCGCTTAATCAACATACAACTTGACACTGACCTGCAAACTGCAAAAAACTAATTAATAACTAAGCCATACTAACAGAACCTCGAATTAAAACTGACACCGACAAGCTGACTGCTCCACTAACATGAACGATCAATAATCACGTAACGTATGCATCTGGCAACACCAGTTAAACACGCAACACCTTGACCTGGTTTTTCGTCAAATGTCTTTAAGTTATAACTCATAAAAAGATATCGGGACACAATAAAACTGACGCCCACGACATCTTTTATATTTGTTGGCGAAATATAAAGCAATTGTCTTACGACCGCACTGTGAGACTTCACTTAACTTTATAATTGAGCATTGTCGTTCGTGGATCTTTGACAGTCTTTACGGGTAGCCAGCCCGAAAGTCTGACAGCGAGTCTTACCAAGGGGTATCGTATTACCCAGGTACTGGGTTGTGTAGGTCCGATAGGCAGTCGCTCTATGTTAAATACTGGTATTCATCTGCATCCGGTTAGACTGGAAGCCGACCCCAACATAGTTGGGAAAAAGCTAGGCAGATTGATTCGATTTTTATCAACATATAATTTAGTACCTAATGTTTTATGAACATACGACGGTATGTGAGTACGGACGTTAGAATTTTGAACACCTAAGCACGAGTCATAGACTAGCTAGGTATATAATCATCTCGTGATCACCGCGTAGCATAAATCAAATGGTCACTAAACTCTATGTCATGTCGTAGGTGGCGACGCCTGACAACTTTCAGTTCATCTTGTTATGCAATGAAGTGATTGGT